>OZ024931.1:102476955-103076955 GCA_964017235.1 Sabellastarte sp. h YS-2021 | reverse complement strand
GTAATTGAAGGTGTAAATAATAAATTAGAAAAATAAATGTAAAGGTTGCTGGCCTTGCTAAAGGCTGTCCAGAAAATAATATTCTAAAGAAAAACATAGTAACATAGTATTCAGAAACACAATAAAACGAAAAAAAAATACTTGCAACCATTATTCTATCCACCGGATGACTTGAAATGCATCAGATTAACTCTAATTGTTGTGCCCCTTGTGGTGTGTAGAGAGTTTTTCTATTTACCACTCTCTTGGAAAACTTTGTACTTGGATTCATTTGTTGTGGTCAGGTTTAATCTTGGACCCCCCTTCAAAGTAAACCAAAGGAGAGTCAAACCTACATTCCCCCACCCCAAAAGATTCATGGGTGGTGAGAAAGGTCAACAACTTTCTAGCCCACCAAAGACACTGGGCATCATAACAGCCCGTATTAGCAATTTATAATCTCTCAGCTTACAGCTAAACAGGTCAGAGGTGAGAGATAGAGGTAAAAAAACAAACCCGATTGCCCTAATGCATTTTAAATCTCCCAATGCAAAAAACGCCCAATTGGGTTTTAAACTTTTATTTCCATTGTTATACATAATTCTATAACTAAAAGATTTTTACTCACAACATTGGCTTTACATTTAAAACACTATGATTACAATAGGCCTGCACAACAGATGGATGCAGTACCAGAGCCCACAGCACCGTTGGGGTGTGGGTAATATACTTGGGTACATTCAAACCCCGCACCAAATTGGAATTTAACATTTTACATTACGCTGGACAATGCCAGCATGCAGGCCATCCATAATGAACACTTAAACAATAGCAATTTTTTCAATTAAGCCCTAATGAAAGGATAAAGTACAATTTTTAAACACAAGGGTGTTATGTAACATACTAACCAAAAGAAATAGTTGCATACAATAGTTACAATTAGAATTTTGTGCATGCAACAAGGTTAAGTTTTAGAACTTGGCCCGTTGAAAAGGAGATACATACAGTTAAAAAGCTAGCTACTAAATGTGTGGAACGTCCCAACACGAACACCAATGAATTTACAATGTCTAGCACCTATATTTCCCTTCAGTCAACGCTACCTTTTATCTGTATAGGTAGAGTAAACATTTTATAAGAAGTAATAAAATTCCAAATATGTGCAACCTCAGCATGAGTTGAAAATGTCAATGAAACAACAAAAATGGAAAATATTATTGATACTTGCTTTAAAAAATAGTTAACAAGAGCACTGATAGAGTGCATGCCTCCGCCAAGGCAAGTAATAACTAGATATTGAGTCGAGTTGACGCAGTGTATTCCCAGACAGGACATGGTGAAGTTCAATGAAAATCTTGGAGCAATAGGATGGGAGATGCAAGAGGGCAAACAGATATACAGCAAACAGACAAACAAACAGTCATGAATTCAACATTCCCCTTAATATTAACTGAATGGGGAAATTTACAACACCCACAAAAGATTGTGGGTCCTTCCTTGATCATGTGTACACCAACAAAAAAACATCTGCTTCCATCAACGTGTCAGACACTTATTATTAAAACAACAAGGCATGTAATAATAAGTAAAAGGGGAAATCTGGATTATAATGTTTGTATACAGATGATGTTCCAGACTACTATCAAACTTTTATGGGACAAACCCCATCTTGTGATTTTCAGAAGATCCAAACAGTAGCAACTGTGTAATCCTGCTAACAAACAGAGAAATTGACAAACAAATGGACGAACAGTTATTATATTGCTGCGATAGGGAATACATGATATAAAAGAATAAAAGTAGTCTATTACTTACCAGTTTCACAAATGTGGAAATAAGGTTTCTTTCAAAACTATATTTTCAAAAAAACTAAATAAGAACATTTCTGACTATTAAATTTCAGTTTCAAATTAATTAGACAATGCATTTTAATTGTTCAAAACCAAAATGTCCACATCTTCACCTCCAGCAAGAGGTTTTAAAAAGACAATAGAAAAGTCCCTTGGAATTCTGGAACTTTATCTCCTTATATAAGAATGAGTTCCTCGGTATCATCTTTTGGGAAGCATTGTGACACTCACTACTTCCAATTAAGTTTCCCTCCCAAGTATTTTGTCTCCTACACATCCACAAACCTGACTCATTGACTTGGAATGTCCCAGGACTACTACTTTTGCCCTTACTTTATTTAGTTAAGCACGCAGAAAGATGACAACAATACTCAGAAGAATCTATACAGGAAACATATGAGACTGTGGACAAGAGGAAGAAGCTGAAGTCTACAAGCCCACCTGTCATATGAAAAGTTGTCAGGGAGCAGCTGCCGCAAAGAAGTGTGTTTCGTGTAACATGGTTCAGCTTATCAATGGAAATAACAACACAAGAAGAACTAAACCCTTTGATACAAACAGAACCATAACCACATTCGTAGATCCCTCTAATCCTGACAAGCTGCTAGTTGGCACATGATTTGCAGCACAAGTGGTATCCCTATGGAACAAAATATGTCATGTCCAAAGTGGAAGTGCAGCTTATGAAAGACTCTCACAATTGAACTATAAACCACACGCTGGGTTTGATCCATGTTCTGGATCTTCCCCATTATACTGCCGTGTTTGCACATTGCAATTTGATGTCCACCACCATCAACCGTGTCAGGGAAGAGAAAATCAGTTTGGCAGAAGCAGACCCATGTAAACTGGTGAAGGAAGCTGCCACAGGAAATGAAAATCCTGAGGAACAGGTATTCGACTTATCAAAATTAAAGCAACAACAATCCCCTCAGCCTGAAGATCTTATGGTGAATCCATCCATAGTCTGTATCTAAGGGCCCCATTTTAGATGTGCTTCTGAAGGATGTTGCACCACTGGGATCATTTATGGTTGATGTTTGCTGGAGTGTTTGTTCTATATTTGCTCCAAATCTTACACAACTTAATTGAACATTTACCACCAGCAGAGAAACTTGGTTCCACCAACTTCACAAATCACTGAAAAGATTTCTATCATTGGTTCCACCAACTTCACAAATCACTGAAAAGATTTCTATCATAGACTCTCAGATGCACTAGGACAGACTGTGGGACACCTTCATGGATTTTTCGAGGGTCGGGAGCAATGTTTACAGAGTCAGGATCAGTTGTAGTTTCTTGGATTTTTGCAGTGGATGGGCAAAATATCAAACATCTTTGATATAACACCAACCCTGGTAACCACCATATCGTGTGTCTCCATAGCTTGTTGGACATACTTCCTATCTTGTCCTATAATGTAACCATCTTGTCTGGAAGCACTTGCCAGCCTTTTGTGGTTCAGTACCTGGTTCAGGCGTTTGTTGTTTTTTTTTACAAATTAACTTAGGATTTAGTGTTAAGATACAAGTTTGGCTGACTTGTTGATAGGCTTTCGTTTTTACAAACGCTGCTTTATTAGATTTATCAGATGGGTTCTAAAAAGGGCAGAAGGAATAAAAGGAAGATAGAAGTTCCCACAGACACGCCCACAGAGTTTAAGTTGGGGAACCAAAAATAGTGACCAAGAACTAACAGGAGTGACAGTGAAATGGACACAGAGGGTGGAAAAGGGTTGGGTTCATCTCAATCACAATCCAGGCACAAGAACATTTACTTAACAGACTCAGATGAGGCTATTGTGGACTTAGTCAAGGATCATGAGGAGCTCTTCGACAAGACCAATGGGAACTTTAAGGACAAGGCCAGTAAAGAATGTCTGTGGGAGAGGTTGACCAGCAGCTGTAAGCTATCTGTTAAAGTGTGCAAGGCTTGGTTCGAATCCCAAATAACTTGCTGCAGAAAACTCCCAAGGAAATGACAGAGAGGCAGAACTGGATTCAGGACAAATTTAACTTCTTGAAGACACACATCAGATGCAAGGGACTCAGCAAATCTTCAGGCTTGAAGCCATGCCCAAGGAGCCAGAGCATCCATTGCCTCAGAACACGACATCTCCAGAGGCTCTACAGACACTTATAGTACGGACATGAGCATGCAATCAGACACCCCATAACAGCTTTCAGTTGCAAGCCCCAGTGTAATTTCCCATGGCCTCACAGTCGACCAGCTGGCCATGGACCAGTTTGTATAGATGAAAC
This sequence comes from Sabellastarte sp. h YS-2021, assembly GCA_964017235.1. Taxonomy (NCBI): domain Eukaryota; kingdom Metazoa; phylum Annelida; class Polychaeta; order Sabellida; family Sabellidae; genus Sabellastarte; species Sabellastarte sp. h YS-2021. The sequence continues at coordinate 103,072,865 of OZ024931.1, read as the reverse complement.
CCAGGCTTTCATCTTTTCTCGGGCCAAGCAGGAGACCCCCATAACAGCCTTCTGCAACTACCTGGCATCTGAGGTTGAGGCTTTAGAAGGAAGAGACACTCAAACATTCAGAAGCTAGTCTAAGAAACTTTTAAGTGGGATCCAGAGCATGGCAGAGGAAAGGACCCATCAACCCCAGCAACCTACGCACTCTTAGAGCTCCAGCGCCACTTCCACATATGTGCCACAGACTTTCAACAGCCACAGCAACCAGCTGGTAAGGAATACACCTATTCCAACTATTCCAGAGACTCAGATGCCAACAAACCAGGTCATCCAACCAGCTCAGCAGAGCCAAGTGGCACCCAGAGGACAACAGCAGCTAAGAGGGCAGCTGATTTCCTTCGTAGTTGTTGATGACCAACAACCCGGGCCTTCAAGACCGATTACTTTCACACTGACCCTGACAAAGCATTTCAACCTGCTGTCATTAACCTCTGAAATAGGTGAAAAAAGTTTACACAACATTTCAAGACTCTCTAGCTTTTGGGGAATCTAAAATTAGTCATGAGCTACCAGCAGATTGATACACCTCAACCGTTTTCACAAAGTGACACACATCAACATGCAGCCTCTCCTCCAACCACCAAGCAGCAAGAGCCTCAGCAGTAGCCAGCCTAGCCCCAGCCCCAGCCTCTCCAGCAGTTATCCGAGCCCAAGCAGCAGCAGGTGTAGACCTAAATAAACATAAACACCTAGACATAAATCCAACATGGACTTAAAATATTTTGAGCTTTGTAAAAAATTATAAAATTTTGGAATAAGAACTTGAAGAAAAAAAAGAGACTTTAGCTTAAAAAATTTGGCTAAAATTAATTAAACTTTACAAAAAAAAGAATTAAAAATATGATTATAAACCCTTTGTCATTTAAGAATCTTTGACATTTTTTGGAATTATTTTGACCTTTGGATCCAACCTTTTCAGTTTTGACCTTTGAGAAACTTTTGAAGTTCTCCAAAGATTTTGATATTTAAGAAAGTTTTCAACTTAGAAATATCTTGCAAATTTGCCAGAAATATAAAAAGAAAAATTGAAAAAAAAATTCTCTTTGAAGGTTTAAAAAATTTAAAATGCTGGACATTTTTACATAACTTGTGTTGATGTTATTCAATAGTTATTTTGTTGAAAATTGTTTGGAAACACGTTGGAAATGTATTGGAATTTGGGGGGAAATTGTTTGGAAATTGGAGCAACACCAGCTTAAATAATAAAAGTTCTTGGAATAATTGGGTAGTCCTGAAAAAGACTGATAGATGTTAGCTTCTTCCGTCCCCAGGGTCGCTCCCATATCAGATTCTGTCAAAAAAATTTGAAAAAAAAATTCTCTTTGAAGATTTAAAAAATTTAAGTTTTAATGCTGGACATTTTACATAACTTGTGTTGGTGTTATTCAATAGTTATTTTGTTGAAAATTGTTTGGAAACACGTTGGAAATGTATTGGAATTTGGGGGGAAATTGTTTGGAAATTGGAGCAACACCAGCTTAAATAATAAAAGTTCTTGGAATAATTGGGTAGTCCTGAAAAAGACTGATAGATGTTAGCTTCTTCTGTCCCCAGGGTCGCTCCCATATCAGATTCTGTCCTCATGACCAGCCAATGCACAAAGATGATTGAAATAATCTTCAGTAGGTCTTGCTGATGTTTGACCTCCTTCAAAAGTTTCCTGTAGTTGTCATCTGGCACATACACCACTTGTTTATTTTGTAGGGACTCGTAATCACCTGCTGGGGTGGATGCCATGTCTGCTCCACCCTGGTGTGCCCTCAACATATTCTGCAACACTACATATGTCAAAACAATGTCTCTGACAACCTTCAGCCTTTGTTCCATTGTGCCCAGTAAGACCCTGAATCTGCTTTCCAGGATTCCAAACACATTCTCCATCACCCTCCTGCCTCTGGAGATCCTGTAGTTTGCTCTTCTCTTTTCCCTTCTGAATTGTCTTCCTCTGTAGGGTTTCACAAGCCATGGCATCAAGGCAAAGACATTGTCACCCAGTAAGAAATAGTGCAAATCTGGTTCTCCCTCCCCAAATAGCTCAGGTGGCAGAAGCCCCAAGGTGCCATTCTCGGTCTTCTTCCTTAACTAGATTCAGTTAAAAATATTTGCATCTGATGAAGATCCACTTTGCCTAACATCTATCCAGAGAAATCTGTATTCTGTTTAGACCAAGGCTAGTATTCCCAGGGAAAAGAATCCCTTGTAGGTGTAATATTCACTCCCAGATTTCTTGGGTTTCTTCATGGTGATATGTATACCATCTATGCATTCCTCAATAAAGTAAAATATGCTGGTGGTATAGTGACAATATTCTGGTAGCCTAAGATATCAGTCTGTATTGAATTGGCACAAGAGTTCTGTAGCATTCTCTTTCTTCTCTATGAAGTATCCAAGGCATGATCTGTGGCTTTCTTCTTCTCCTGGGTGGTGGCTGTCTCTGTGGTGTAGGTGCTGGCCTGTAGGTCAGGTACTAGTCTTGGGTTCAGATGTGTCCTTTTCTGTCTGCAAATAATAATGAAAATCAAAATATTAAACTCAATAAAAAACAAAAGTACCCTAAGCTTCTTTAGAAAGTTTTTCTGATGTGTAGCTGGCATCTTTGCAGTGATAATGTCACATGATGAGTCACAGCAGCCAGAAGGAATTTATATAGTGTGGTCAGGAAAATGTGCCAGTCCTGTTGGTGTATTACTACAGCTTGTCAGTGTTGATACAGCTTGTCTGTTAGGGTTTTATGGCTTGTTCTGGTAGTTTCCCGTCTAGTAGTGGAGAAAAGCACCCTATCCTCAAGTCAGGTCAGGGGGTAGATTCAGACTATCTGGGTTGTACTATATCCTGTCAGGGAGATGAAACCGACACAACTTTTTTGTGCACATTTTTCTGGATTTTTGTCCCTGACTTCCGACTTTTGCAATTGACCCTAGAGTTGTAGACTCAGTTGTAGGGTCAACTCCAGTGCAACACACACCCCACCCCACCCCCCCACCCCCATTATAAAATAATAAATCTTATGAATGGTGGTCTATCATGAATAAGACAGCCTCAAATGGAGATCTGCTAATGAATTAAAGCAGCACTTGAGGAAATTCATGACCACTGTATCAGCTAGTTAAAGGTAATGTGAGTATCATGTACCACTTATTCCCAGTAAACATAGCAAACATTTATAAACGTTTAGTAAACATATAAACGTTTTTAAAACCAAATATAAACCTAAATATTGACAATTATTCAATATTATGGGTTTATAAACGTTTCAGCAACATTAGTTTGGTTTATAAACATTTAATAAATGTTTTTAAATGTTTACAAAGAGTGAAGAATATCTTAACCTCGCTTTCATTTTGGATGATGATATCAGCACAGCCATTTTGAGAGAAACTGGAGAAATATTTCTGTTACTATATCTTGCTGTATCACTGTTGCTGAAGCCATCATTAAATTATAAGTGGAGATATAAAAGTACATTGTATCATAGAATGCACTGTACAAGGTTAAATTAATGTAAACAGGGAAATTATTCATAAAATGAAGTTTGTTTACATTCTCCCTTGAATCATGCTGGATACTTGAACGTTTATAAATGTTTATGTATAAACGTTTATAAATGTTTATGTATAAACATTTATAATGCTTAAACGTTGATAAACATTTATACGCGAACGTTAGGAGCCCATCATTTTAAACCTTAAATAAACCGTTCATAGTTGGCTAGGTTTATAAACGTTTGTAATGTTTACTGGGTTAGAGATATGCAATAATTTCTGAGCAAATGCCAAAATAAATATAGTATGAGGAAATAATACTAAAGCCCCAATATATCAGTTGGGCATAAGGAATAATCATCAATAATACATTCATTTCGGTTATTTTACAAATTCTTCGTCTAAGTTCCGTAAATTAGACCTCATCCAATCAAAGAAACAGGTACTTTCGGTAAAACGTATGGATTCAAGAGGGAGGGACACTTGAAAAATAAATATAAATATTACTAATAGGGAATAATACTATTACAGGAGGCATAAAATGACTGAGATTCTTGACGATGATCCAGATGTTGGTTTTCTTGTTAGGACAATGCGTATGTAAAGTTTAGTGAAGTACAGATATCATTAATTTTAGAGATCTGGTATTATCGCTCTGATGAAACATGATCAACCCTGACGGGTCGTTCTAAACACCACAAGGACGCAGACACCCTTTAGCACTGCAAGGATGATAGATCTCTATCTTATCAAAGGGAAAATAATATGTTGGCTGGCTACATTGTGCAATACTTGAGTATCTGTGAATATAAGATACAGCCTTGCTACCAATTATCGCCGGGTACCAATTATCGCCAGACAGAATTAAAATAGATATAACTTCACCAAAATGCCATCCAAAGTCTAGCAAATAAGGTAAAACTATTTCCAAAGTGAATGGAACAAATACAAAACAAAAAGCTTTTCATTATATATGAAAATCACTGAAATATGAATGTTTTATTTTCTCGTGGCGATAATTGGTAGCAAGGCAGTAGTGGTGGTGGACAGATTCACGCCCGGGTACCAATTCAGGCCCACCCTCAATTTTCATGAAGATTTATAATTTTTCAGAGAGAAGATGTTTACCACATCATAGATATTCATCAAATGGATCATTTACATTTGTAATTTATTGTTTAACTGTGATTGTTTTGGATAAATTTAGGGGTGGGCGTGAATAGGTACCCAGGCGTGAATTGGTCCACCACCACTAGATTGATTTTACGGCAAGGTTATGTCCCGGGACGTCCCGATATGTAACATATTGGCTATATATCAGGAAGTGCTAAATCGTGAAAACTGGGAAGTGCTTTATATCTGCTTTATATCATGGGATGCCTTGTTTTAGCATTGTAGCAATATTTTACAAAATGAAAGCCACAAAAAGATCAAATACTTTAAACTCAGAACTCACGGCAGTAGCATCAGCTAATTAATATTCATGAGAAGATATGAGGTTGTGGATTTCCTGGGGTTTACTAGACCGAGTTTTCTGTCCCAAAATATGCCTTTTTAAAACTGATGGATGGCATTTTGGGACAGAGTTCCTCGCTACACAAAAAACTTCAATATCTGAAAATTACCATCCCTTTAAACTTTAAAATATGCACTTATATGTATTAACAGTATAAAGCATTTAGATGCAGGAACACAATTTTCTGTGTTTGCAGTAATATAGACACTTTTTCTGCACTTCCTGTTTGTATAAACAATGATAAAATTTGGCAAGTGAAATATATTTTGGTAAATATATCCATTAACTATGAAAAAAGTTTATTTCTTTTAATGCGGGGCACATCCTTGATACTCAAGGTGGTAGTCTAGTACATGTTTAATGTCAGGCTGTGTGCCACTTGTTGCCCTTCAGGACGTTTATGTTTTTTGCATACTAATGCCATCTGTCTCTCGCCAATACATCAATCTTTTAAAAATTGGCTGAGAGGCAGATTAATCGGTCTAGGGGTTTACTTACAATATTTTATAAAATGTAAGCTTCAATGAAGATAAAATACCTTCAACTCGAGAACTCAAGGTAGAAGCACCAACTCATTAATATTCATGAGAAGATATGAGGTCACAGATTTCCCGGGGTTTTCTAACAATACTTTATAAAATGGAGGCTTCAATGAAGATCAAATACCTTAAACTCAAGTATTCACGCAGTAGCATCAACTCATTAATATTCATGAGAAGATATGAGGTCACAGATTTCCTGGAAAACTAATGATAAAAAATCAACCAATGAAATTATTTCCCGACATTTAGCCAGTAATTTACATATCGGGATGTCCCGTGATTTAACCACTGCGTTGATTTTAGTGCTTTATTTTATTAGTATCAAATTTTCTAAATTGTTTTTAGATGTGGTTACCTCGGCTCTACTTTACTTGCTTTAAGAGCCATGGCACTACCCCACATAAAACTAGAGATTTGCGAAAAAATCATTTTCTGTTGAATAAAACAATATGTGTATAATATATATGCTATTTTATACAGCTTTTATAACAAACGAGCATTTTCAAATTTCTGGAGAAATGGTCCAAAAAGTATTGAAAATGAGGAAGTATAATTTATTTTTTTGTCAAATGCCTTTGCATGTTGACTGACTGTTGAGGTTAATGAAACAAAATAGTTGTGGGAACAGTTGTATATATAATTTTTATGGTATTTGTGTTTTATGCAAATCTCTAGTTTTATGTGGGGTCGTGCCACGGCTCTACACGCAAGTAAGTAGAGCCGAGGTAACCACGTCTAAATTGTTTTGTGACTGTCTCTCCTTGCCGTGTTAAGTCTGGTGTTAGTTATTACATGAAAATGTGACATAATGTATCTTACAAAGCACATATATTGTTGAGTTCTGTAATATATCAGAAAATATTGAGTTAGTCATCAGTAAAGATTTGTCGCAGTTACATGAAAATGACACATGCCAATTAAAAGTTAAGAAACTTTCTAGTGTCCTTGCAATTAGCAACCCAACTGTGCATGTTGTTTGGCATCTCTAACATAATAAAGGCAATTGGGGTTATCAGTCTACAAAGGTAATTAAGGGTGCCACACTAGAAATGCAGTTGTCTCAATAGGGTGTGATATAATTGACAAAACCAATCAAAACAAATTAAAAGTACAACTGGTCAAACAGGACAATAATAATATAACTAGAGTTTAGGGGGTAATCAATAAAGTAATTAGTGGTATAAGGATAGAAAAGCAATTTAGGGTACCAGACTAGAACAGCAATTGACATGAAAACATGCACACAATGGTGAACCAGGACATTAATAATCTAACATAAAATTAAAGAAAAAACAAAGAGTCATATTAAGTAAAGATCATTTTGTAGCAGGTAAATTAGGGCCTTGCGGTGTAAATTAGGGCCTTGCAGTGTCCTTTCGGCATTTGCATCCTTTCGGTGTTTAGCCATGCCGACCCTGACCCATCTATATCAATTTGGGTGCAAACTTGGTCCATTTAGATACAAATTCAAATTGATAAAAATCGTTATTTATTGGTAGATTTTTATCATTTAGGTATCATTGTTTTCAGTTTATAATCGGGGAAAAAATGGTATGACATAATCTGTACTGAGGTTTACGTGGAGTAATATGAATGAGAGTGTGTTGTAAAATCCATTGGTTTTCCAATGTTTCAATATTGTAGCCATCATTTGTACAATACTTCCTTCTGAAAACAGTTGCCATTGGTATAAAATAATTTAGGATGTATTGATGTACAATAGATTTTCAATTTTTTATCTCTTAAAACACATAATAGATGTATCAGTATAGGATGCACAGGTAACTAATACATATAGATCCAGGGTCGACTTTGTGGGGATTAGTTTTAGAAGGGGCTGAGTTTGCAGCGAAAACAGTCTGATCTGACTGGGGCCAAGTTAGCGAAGGGTCCAGTTGTCTATGAACCCTTGGCTATGATTCACTGTTATACATGGAGTGTCACAAGTTGTACACTGTATCCTTGACAATATACCAGTAAAGGCATTTACAATTTTAACATTGATTTTAAAATTTCAACAGCCATAAAATACATATTTATGTCAGAACTGCCATGTTTTGGTTACAACAATTTATAACCTCTATCTCGCTTGTCAACACATAAAATCAAAGGAAAACTTAAAATATTTGAAACAAACAACAAATTTGAAGAAATTGCACACTTTTATCCCAAATTTCTCTTATTTCGATGTCATTAAGAGGAAATGTCCATATTTGGTTGGGGTGTCCTAAAATGCAGAGTCCCAAAATCAGTACGGTTTTGCATTGGCGACCTGCTGATGTACACATTTTTCATACTGACCCATCCCTTATTATTTCATACTTGTAAGGATATTATGGATGCTTCTTGAATGTGTGTTTTACCTGAGTATGGAAATGAATTCACTCTTTCTAACACATTCAATTAATTTTTCATGGACAATATTTTAAAGATCTGTGATGAGATCTTACAGCGCCCCACACAGATGCTATGATTATAGGATAGGAAAAATTGTTTGACAAGGATGCCAGTCAAGTCACACACTTTGAAATGGCTACTGAGGAAATTTGTAACAGTGTCCAGAGCATCTTCGGTGACTACAATCCCATTCCTTCGTCATTTATTAAAGACACATTAATGTTTTAGCTCCGGCAATTAGAGACATGGTAAACTTGTCACTTAAGTCAGCTGACTGTCCAGCTCCTTTGACAAAGGCAGCAGTTCCATTCCTCTTGAAGAGAAAAGGTCTTGACCCTCAAAAAATGCTTATAACTCACTTATTATTGGTCCTAGAGGTTTGCAATGTGAAACCAACATATAGGAAATCATGGTCTGGAAATCTTCTGATGTGTTCAGATTTGACCTTGGGCCCCTCCTTCAAGGTAAAACGAGGACAGCCAAACTTTAAAGTGTTTATAACTCATATATTATTGGTCCTAGAGGTTTGCAATGTGAAACTAACTTATAGGAAATCATGGGATGGGAATCTTCTGATGTTTTCAGATTTGACCTTGGGCCCTACTTCAAGGTCAAATGAGGACAGCCAGGCTTAAAAGTGCTTATAACTCGCTTATTATTGGTCCTGGAGGTTTTCAATGGCAAACCAACTAATAGGAAATCATGTTCTGGGAATCTTTCTCTGTGTTCAGATCTGACCTTGGGCCCCTCCTTCAATGTCAATCAAGGACAGCCAAACTTAAAAGTGCTTGTAACTTATAGGAAATCATGGGCTGGGAATCTTCTGATGTGGTCAGACTTGAGCTTTAACCCCTCCTTCAAGGTCAAACGAGGACAGCCGAACTTTAAAAGTGCCTATAACTCTCTTATTATTGGTCCAAGAGGTTTGCAATCTAAAACCAGCTTATAGCAAATCATGGGCTGGGAATCTTCTGGTGTGTTCAGATTTGACCTTGGGCCCCTCCTTCAAGGTCAAACAATGGTGGTTCACTGGCTTTGGTGAGTTGTCTTTTTGGTGGATACAAATTTGCATTGGTTCTCCGATACGCTAGGTCAAGTTGAATTTTGAATTTTCAAGATATGAAGTTAAGACGTAAAATGTATCAAAGTACTTTATCTGTATTTTTATCTTTAAAACATAAAAATGTAAAGTTTTTTGCAAATTACCCAACAATTTGAGTGAGTTTTTACCCCACAGCCCTTAATTGCTGTCAGGGTATTGTTTTCACCCATGGTGTCCGGGTGGGCGGGCAGCGGGAAAAAGTTTGTCCGGGCTGTATCTCAGAAACCGTAAGGCATAGGAAGTTGATACTTGGTAGGGACATTGGTTAGGATGTGTAGGTGTGCAGTGTCATGGTATGACCTTGATTTGACCATTGACCTTGCCGTAGTGACCTTGAGTTTGAAAATCTTGTCCGGCCTATATCTCGGAAACCGTAAGGTGTAGGAAGCTGATACTTGGTAGGGACATTGGTTAGGGGCTGTAGGTGTGCAATGTCATGGTCTGACTTTGATTTGACCTTGCTGTAGTGACCTTGACCTATAAAATCTTGTCCAGGCTATATCTCAGAAACTGTAAGGTGTAGGAAGCTGATACTTGGTAGGGACATTGGTAAGGGGGTGTAGGTGTGCAACGTCATGGTCTGACCTTGATTTGACATTTGACCTTGCTGTAGTGACCTTGACCTATAAAATCTTGTCCGGGCTATATCTCGGAAACCGTAAGGTGTAGGAAGTTGATGCTTGGTAGGGACATTGGTTAGGGGTTGTAGGTGTGCAGTATCATGGTGTGACCTTGATTTGACCTTTGACCTTGTCGTAGTGACCTTGACCTTTAAAATCTTGTTGCACCTTTGGGTCTGTCTTTTGATGCAGATTAAGCACTGTTAAAGTCATATTAGAATTCATTAAGAATTTTCCTTTTACAACTTCCCATTGTAACGGATGGAATTTCATCAAGTGAGCCACAGATTTTGCTCCAACACCACACATAAGCATTCATTGAATGTGTTACCACTTCCATGCATGGTAATATTCAAAACATCTAAACCATAATTCGGTCATGCCAGATGTAGATAAAGAGTACATGCATTATCTTTCTCTTAGACATTATTTTCTCTATTTAAACATTGTTTGGACCTTTATATCACTGACAGTGCTCTGAAAGTATCCTGAACTTTTGTACTGATCCAGTACTTCTAGGCTGTGGGGTACGGGCATCTCTGATGCTATTTTCTACTTTTCTAGTATCTGGCAGTCACGACAATGTTGTCTTGTAAAAGAATATAATTATTTTAAAATTTTGAAATCTAAAGGTTTTTGTAATAAAACTGATAAAATCAATTTTACAAGATGGTATGTACTTTGCAGCTCTATTGCACTATATAAGTGAATATCAGCTATTTCCTTACTTTTAGCTAAATTATTGAAAGGCTCAGTATCTAATGTCTTCAAAAGTGCTGCACTTAGCCTATTCTTTCCAGTATGTTGTTCACCTACTTTTGGGCCAGCTATGTCATAGTATAATTAGAGACCAGTAACTCATGCAACAGCTGAGCAATGGCTACTTTCTGGTTCTCACTTTTGAGTAAATCAGTTGTAACATGAAACTATTCCAGTTAGAATATTTGTTGCAAAATGTTATTCACATACTTTTGGGTCAGCCTTAACATAGTAATAGTAAATCACTTGTATCACCCTAATTAGTGGTCTTATAGGCTGTAGGCTACTGCTTTGAAGTGTAAAAACAACCTATAGAAAATCATGTCCTGTGAATCTTTTGCAAGTGTCAAATTTGACCTTTGATCACTGCTTCAAGGTCACACGGGATCATAATGGTAAAGAAGCCTTATATCTCCTCTATTGGTTCTACAGCTTAAACATTTAAAACAACCACCAGGAAATCATGTCTATGAATCTGTAGCAGGTGCCAAATTTGAGCTTTGACCCTCGTGTCAGGGTCAGGTGCAAAATCAACATGCTAAACGCCAAATTTGAGATGTTTCTTAACATTTTGGCATAGTATTCACATACAGAAGATATATCATCCTGTGGCTGATATATATGTTCCCTGTATGTGTACACTTGCTTTATCGTCTTTGCCTTCTACTAGAAGACTAATGGTAGCCTTCTAAAGATGAAATTTAAAGTATTTTGTCTCGCATGAATAAAAAAATGTCGATCATCTTAAAAATGATAAGAGGTAGAGCAATGTGGAGCAAATTTTGGACCCTTTGGGTACTATAGATCCTTAAAATAATGCCTCCAAAAATGGAAAAGGTAAAATATCTCGGAGCAAATTGTAGACCCTTTGGACTCTGAAAATAATGACTCCGAATTTTGGCTACCATCTTGAATTTTATCGGAAATGAAAAATGTCAGTTATCTCAGACAGCAATAAGAAATTTTGGACACTTTGGGCACTATAGACTCTTGAAGGCCTTGGAAGAGACTTTCGACTGCCATCTTGAATTTGCTGGAAAATGTTGATTATTTCAAAAACTGCTAGAGCGAATTTGAGCAACTTTTGGACCCTTTGGGTACCTAGAGATCCTAGATATAGTACCTCTGAGAAATTTTCCTTTTCCAAAGTTCAACCAGTATTTTGAATTTTTTTCCTGAAATTGAAAATGTGTCATTTTAGAAAAGCTGAATTCTCTATATGTTAGATTGTACCATGCCCAATCTGGGGATGCACTGTCTTGAATTGACACAGTTGTTATTGGTTCTAAAACTACAAATGTGAAAACAACCTTTTGAAAATCATGTCACGCGAGTCTTTTGCAGGTGACAAATTTTATCTTTGACCCCTGCTTCAAGGTTTAGTTGGGTCATCGTATTGAAAAGGCCTTTTATTTCCTTTTATATTGCTCCTTGGGCTTTGAACGCTTTTCTGTGGTCAGACTTGACGAGATAATCACCGCAGCAGTAGTCTTGTTGACGTTTATGCAGGCATCTCCTATCAGTTTCAGTGGATGGGATAAGCAACTGAGAACAGGTGCTTGCAACATGTCCACTGACCCTTTATGAACATGGTTGCCATTCTGGTAACTTAAGTGGTAAGCCTCTGTATTGTTTATGTGTGACTGTGTATGCACTGTGTCTGACTGCCTTTTGTTATTGAAGTAACCAGGGACCCCAAGAAACGTCAGGTGAAGCCCGTCCAGCATCATATGCTCACCTTGGACTTTCCGGGTCTTGAAGACAGTGAGGATGATGATGATTATAAACTGCCAGATGGCAAAGGTAAGCTGGAATAAAAAGACTCAGCCTTGTTCTATGTTGAAGGAAAACATTTCATGTTGTCTTCAGATATGGTTCAGTATTGTAATATTGTATGTAAATGGCTTTGAAGTAACAGTATTTCTTATTGATAAAGTAAAAATAAAACAACATCAGAGTTGGTAGGATTTCCTTCATGTAGGTCAAAGCTGGGGTTTAAAATCCCTGTCAGCAGCAAAAGTTTTCTTAAAAAACATAAAATTAAAATTATAATTCACAAAGTTTTGAAGTATGTGTTGTGATTTTGTATATAATTCCAAATTTGCTCCTCACTGTATGTTAAAGGGAGTAATAAAGTGGGTATTTAGATGGTATATCACTCAAGGATTGATGGAGAAGTAGCAGCCACTTTTACCCCGCAGCCTTTCAGAGCTGTGTGGGTAGTGTCTTAACCCATGGCATCTGGATTGGTGGGTGGGTGGGCAGAGGCAAAAAGTTTGTCCGGTCTGTATCTCAGAAACTGTAAGGTACAGGGAGTTGTTACTTGGTAGGGACATTGGTTAGGGGGTTTAGTTGTGCAACATCATGGTGTAACCTTGATTTAGCCTTGGACCTTGCAGTAGTGACCTTGAGTTTTAAAATCTTGTCCGGCCTATATCTCAGAAACCATAAGGTTAGGAAGTTTATACATGATAGGGACATTGGTTGGGGAGTATAGGTGTGCAATGTCATGATATGACCTTTGATCTTGCCGTAGTGACATTGACCTATAAAATTTGTCCAGGCTATATCTCAGAAACCGTAAGGTGTAGGAAGTTCAAACTTTGTAAGGACATTGGTTAGGGGATGCAGCTGTGCAACGTCTGTGTGACTTTGATTTGACGTTTGACCTTGTCATACTGACACTGACCATTATAATTTTGTCCAGGCTATATCTTGGAAACCATAACCACTTGAAATAAAACGGTCACAGACTGCAATGTTCACTCTATGTCCTTTACTCCATACTGTGTATGTAAGCATCCACTGGAGGTATGTTAATTTTCTATGCTGTGTATGTGAGTGTCCATACAAGAATCCAGTGTATGTGCTCTTCATTCTGTGCACTGGGGTGTCCATGTGGTTTATTCGAGTGTCCTCCATGCACAGGCAGTGACGCTGACAGTGAGTCTGAGGAGTCGGAGGAGACCAGTGCTGAGGAGTCTGAAGTGAGTGAGGAGAATGCAGTTGACATGGATGAGAGAGAAGAGGACCTCACACTTGAAACAGACAAACAAAGTGTGAGTAGAGTGACAAACAGTACAGCTGTGAATGAAAACACTTGTTCTTACCATTGACTAGTTATTGTTAATCTCTGACTAGTAAAAAGTATGAGTTTTCACCAATACAGGTAAATGTATAAAACTTAAAACATATAAAAAAAAACACACTTATTTGAATTTTTTGTATTGCCCCTTATTTTTAGCTTCTAGACATTTAAAAACATTCTGGTATTGTGACATATTTTGAATGTTACTATTGTATTTTACTTTGTTTATCTTTGTATCCTGTTTTAGGAACAAAACTTGGAAACAGTTGGGGGTACTGAATCAGCCATTAGTACAAAGCAAATTAAAGTTATGATTTGTGGAGTATGCCTCCAAGATTACAGGTATTCATAAGTTATTTTGTCAGTGATAAAGTCTTGTTGACATATACTGTACTTAGTATATAGCGGTGGTGTGATAGCTGTGGCATGTTGATATACATACACTGTACTTGTAGCGGTGAGAATGATGAGATAGTGGAGTGTGATGGCTGTGGCATGTTGATATATGTACACTGTACTTGTAGTGGTGAGAATGATGAGATAGTGGAGTGTGATGGCTGTGGCCTGTTGATATATGTACACTGTACTTGTAGTGGTAAGAATGATGAGATAGAGGAGTGTGATGGCTGTGGCCTGTTGATATATGTACACTGTACTTGTAGTGGTGAGAATGATGAGATAGTGGAGTGTGATGGCTGTGGCCTGTTGATATATATACACTGTACTTGTAGTGGTGAGAATGATGAGATAGTGGAGTGTGATGGCTGTGGCCTGTTGATATATGTACACTGTACTTGTAGTGGTGAGAATGATGAGATAGTGCAGGGTGATGGCTGTGGCCTGTTGATATATGTACACTGTACTTGTAGTGGTGAGAATGATGAGATAGTGGAGTGTGATGGCTGTGGCATGTTGATATATGTACACTGTACTTGTAGTGGTGAGAATGATGAGATAGTGCAGGGTGATGGCTGTGGCCTGTTGATATATGTACACTGTACTTGTAGTGGTAAGAATGATGAGATAGAGGAGTGTGATGGCTGTGGCATGTTGATATATGTACACTGTACTTGTAGTGGTGAGAATGATGAGATAGTGGAGTGTGATGGCTGTGGCATGTTGATATACATACACTGTACTTGTAGCGGTAAGAATGATGAGATAGAGGAGTGTGATGGCTGTGGCATGTTGATATATGTACACTGTACTTGTAGTGGTAAGAATGATGAGATAGAGGAGTGTGATGGCTGTGGCATGTTGATATATGTACACTGTACTTGTAGTGGTGAGAATGATGAGATAGTGGAGTGTGATGGCTGTGGCATGTTGATATATGTACACTGTATTTGTAGTGGTAAGAATGATGAGATAGAGGAGTGTGATGGCTGTGGCAGGTTGATATATGTACACTGTATTTGTAGTGGGGAGAATGATGAGATAGAGGAGTGTGATGGCTGTGGCAGGTTGATATATGTACACTGTACTTGTAGTGGTAAAAATGATGAGATAGAGGAGTGTGATGGCTGTGGCAGGTTGATATATGTACACTGTATTTGTAGTGGTAAGAATGATGAGATAGTGGAGTGTGATGGCTGTGGCAGGTTGATATATCTACACTGTACTTGTAGTGGTGAGAATGATGAGATAGTGGAGTGTGATGGCTGTGGCCTGTTGATATATGTACACTGTATTTGTAGTGGTGAGAATGATGAGATAGTGCAGGGTGATGGCTGTGGCATGTTGATATATGTACACTGTACTTGTAGTGGTGAGAATAATGAGATAGAGGAGTGTGATGGCTGTGGCCTGTTGATATATGTACACTGTACTTGTAGTGGTGAGAATAATGAGATAGAGGAGTGTGATGGCTGTGGCCTGTTGATATATGTACACTGTATTTGTAGTGGTGAGAATAATGAGATAGAGGAGTGTGATGGCTGTGGCCTGTTGATATATGTACACTGTATTTGTAGTGGGGAGAATGATGAGATAGAGGAGTGTGATGGCTGTGGCAGGTTGATATATGTACACTGTACTTGTAGTGGTGAGAATGGTGAGATAGTGGAGTGTGATGGCTGTGGCATGTTGATATATGTACACTGTACTTGTAGTGGTGAGAATGATGAGATAGAGGAGTGTGATGGCTGTGGCCTGTTGATATATGTACACTGTATTTGTAGTGGTGAGAATAATGAGATAGAGGAGTGTGATGGCTGTGGCCTGTTGATATATGTACACTGTATTTGTAGTGGGGAGAATGATGAGATAGAGGAGTGTGATGGCTGTGGCAGGTTGATATATGTACACTGTACTTGTAGTGGTGAGAATGATGAGATAGTGGAGTGTGATGGCTGTGGCATGTTGATATATGTACACTGTACTTGTAGTGGTAAGAATGATGAGATAGTGGAGTGTGATGGCTGTGGCCTGTTGATATATGTACACTGTATTTGTAGTGGGGAGAATGATGAGATAGTGGAGTGTGATGGCTGATTGATATATGTACACTGTATTTGTAGTGGGGAGAATGATGAGATAGTGGAGTGTGATGGCTGATTGATATATGTACACTGTATTTGTAGTGGGGAGAATGATGAGATAGTGCAGGGTGATGGCTGTGGCATGTTGATACATGTACACTGTATTTGTAGTGGGGAGAATGATGAGATAGTGGAGTGTGATGGCTGTGGCGTGGCAGTACATGAAGGATGTTATGGCATGACAGATGCTGCCTCCATAGCAAGCACAGGTAAGTAACAGAAGTTTGTGAGTATATTCATTTGGTAGCAGACATGCTGTAACCGAAAATACAGAAAATTCAGCCATTTTCAAAATGACTGGTGATATGTTTGTGAATACCAAACCCATTGGTTCAACAATAAAGAAGATATAAGCCTTTTTAATGCTAACCCCATTTGACATTGAAGTAGGGGTCATAGAAAGAAAGAAAAAAGCCATTGCTCATTTCTGTTAAGCTATTGAGATAAACCTCAAAAACAGGTATCAACTTGTATGTACAGAGAAAGTTATTAACTGAACAACATAATTTAGTGAAATGCTCTAATGCAGCCATTTTGGAGTTTACCCCTCTGAAAAATTTTGAATTTTCTGAATTTCTTAAGCCAATTTCAATTTTGGCATGAATTGAAAATGTCATTTATCGTGAAAACTGAGCTATTTCAGGCAGTTTTGGACCCTCTGAGTAGGAAGATCTGCTTCTTTATAGTCTCTGAATTTTTAAAAAAAAATTTTCGAATTATGGCTGTCATCTTGAATTTTGCTGGAAACTGAAAAGGTTGTTTATCTCAAAAACTGTTAGAGAAGGAGCTATTTCAAGTAAATTTTGGAACCCATGGATAGTAAGGACTATTTATTTGAGAACTCTGTGTATTAACTGAACAATACATTTTAGTGAAGTGCTCTAAGTGCAGTAATTTTGGAGTTTAATCCCCGTAAATTTTTTAAAATCTCAGAATTTCATACATCACTTTAAATTTTGAGCAATTTTTAACACTGGGTAGTAAGATCTACCTATTTATATCCTCTGCAATTTTTTTTAATTTTTCAAATTTTGGCTGCCATCTTGAATTTTGGTGGAAATTAAAATGGTTGTTTATCTTGAAAATTGTTAGAGAGAGAGCAATTTTGAGAAATTTTGGATGCCCTGAGTAATGAGGATTATTATATCCCTAGACGAAAGTCGGGGATATATTGGATTCAGGTCCGTCGCGCCGCCGCCGCCGTAGCCGTAGAAATTTCCTTGTGGATGCGATAACTCAAAAAGAAATTAATATTTTTTTTTCAAACTTGGTACACATGTTAAGGGTGCCCAAAGGAAGATCCCTATTTTAAGGTGACCTTAAACTCCCAGTAAAAAAGAACTTATGGCCACCTTAAGGTCAGAAATTGGACTTTTGGCCACTTAGAGCCCTGTAGGTCACAAACTATGATGCTCAGCTGGCTGAAATTTTACCTGACAACACATTAATGTGTTCTTAGTACATGTGCCGAAAATCACGACTTTAAGTTGAGGAGAAAATTGTGTTTGAGGCCCATAAATACCTCCACTTAGGGATTTTTTGCTATACTTTTCACATATTTTGCCCTATAATTTGGAAGTGGTAATTCTGATGAGTCTCAAACTGCGCTAGGTATAACTTTGATATGTAATCCTTGTCTGTAGAAAATTTTAGGGCTGTAGGTTTACCCAAAGGGGTCGACTTAAGGTCTCAAAAGTGCCCACAGAGACCCAATTTATGCACTTTTTGCCACTTTCAAGCACTGTAGCTTTCAAACTATGTCTCTCATCTAAGTTAAATATCATCTGGGAATATATCTATGTGTTTTCTTATATGTGCCCCAACATTTAGGCCTTTAATAGACAGTTAACCTGTGTATCAGGACCATAAACACCCACCCGAGTGACCCTTATAAGACATTTTTCACATCTTTTTCCCTGTAACTTGGAAATGGTAAGTCTGAGAAGTTTCAAACTGTATTAGATATATATTCTGTGTGTAATCTTAGTAGGTAACAGATTTTAAGCCTGAAGCGTTAATTTTGAAGGTCAAATTGAGGTCTCTAAAAGGCTCCCAAAGACCCAATATTTGGACTTTTTGCTACTTTTAAGCCCTGTGACTGTCAAACTATGTGACTGATAGAGCTCAAATCCTATCTGGGAAGATATTAGTATGTTATTTGTATATGTGCCAAAAATTAAGGCTTTAAGAAGACATTTAACCTGTGTATGAGGACCATAAATCCCCACCCGAGTGACCATTTTTAGACATTTTTCACATATTTTGCCCTGTAACTTGGAAATGGTAAGTCTAAGAAGTTTCAAACTGTATTAGATGCATATTCTATGTGTAATCTTAGTATGTGACAAATTTTAAGTCTGAAGCTTTAATTTGAAGGCCACATTTAGGTCTCTAGAAGGCCCCATAAAGACCCAGTATTTGGACTTTTTGCCAATTTTAAGGCCTGTGACTGTTAAACTATGTGACTGATAGAGCTGAAATCTCATCTGGGAATACATTATTATGTTCTTTTTACATGTGCCAAAAATCAAGGCTTCAAGTAGACATTTAACCTGTGTATGAGGACCTTAAACACCCACCTGAGTGACCCTTTTAAGACATTTTTCACATATTTTGCTCTGTAACTTGGAATGGTAAGTCTGAGAGGTTTCAAACTTTATTAGATACATATTCTATGTGTAATCTTAGTATGTAACAAATTTTAAGTCTGAAGCTTTAATTTGAAAGCCACATCGAGATCTCTAAAAGGCCCACAGAGACCCAATATTTGGACTTTTTACCACCTTTAAGCCCTGTGACTGTTAAACTATGTGATTGATGGAGCTGAAATCCCATCTGGGAATGCATTATTATGTCCTTTTTACATATGCCGAAAATCAAGGTTTTTAGTAGACATTTAACCTGTGTATGAGGGCCATAGACACTCGCCCAAGTGCCTTTTTGGACATTTTTTCCGTATTTTGCCCTGTTATTTGGAAATGCTTAGTGTGACAAGTCTTAAACTGTATTATATATAATTTTTGTTTGTTATGTATGTCCCCCAAAAAGTTTCACATCTGTAGTTTAATTGCTAAGGTCTCTTTAACAATTGTAAAATGCCCACAGAAACCCAAATTATGGACATTATGCCACTTTAAAGCCCAGTAACTGTCAAACTATGTGGGTTATACAGCTGAAATCTTTGAATTTTTAAAAGGAAATGCCTGTGTATTTAAATTTTGAATATTAATAATGTTATGGCTATCTTAGTCTTTTAAGAACTTATTTTTGTGTGTTATACCTCTGCTTGCTGAGTTTTTAACTTTTTAAAATGAAACTGGTTAAACATATTCAAGTAGACAAAATGGACACTTTAAGTGAGCTTTAAGTCCCAATATTAATGAAATTATATCCTTGTGTAGTAAAACTAGGGGATTTTTAACCCTCAACTAGCCCAGTTTTATTCAACTTGCCTCAGTTAATTTTGACACAGCTCCTACAGTTATGAATTCATTAAGCGTCCCGCAAGGGACGCTTGTTTGTGTATGGGAGACCTTCAGGCTCCGGCGGCTCCGCATTTTGTTTTCCTTATAACTCTCTAACCGTTAGGTGGATTCTTTTCAAATTTGGCAGGTTTAGGCAGTAGCCTTGGGGAATTTTTTTTGAATATGCTGCAGTGACATTTCAACCAATCAGAGAGGTCACATGACCAAAAATGTCTTTTTTCGATGGGGAAGCTTGTCCGGATGATAACTTGAAAGGAATTTTATCAATTCACCTGAAACTTGGCAAATATATTCATTCTATTAAAATCTGGAAATCATTAGATTTTGGCATTGATTGGTTAAGAAATGGCCGAGTAATTAATGATTAATTAATCATTACGAATTTTCCAAATAAGGAAAACACAAAAATGCTTATATCTCGAAAACCGTGCTAGATAGAGCGATTTCGACGAAATTTTTGACCCACCGGGTATCTCTACGGTGTAGTTTTCCCAATTTTCAAAAAATTTTTGTCTCGCCCAAAATGCCGGCCATTTTGAATTTTCGAAATTTTCGCAAAACTTGCAAAACACAAAAATGCTCAAAAACTGTGCTAGATAGAGCAATTTCGACGAAATGTTTGACCCACAGGATATCTCTGCGGAGTAGTTTTCCCAATTTTCAAAAAATTTTTGTCTCGCCAAAAATGGTGGCCATTTTGAATTTTCGAAATTTTCGCAAAAATTGCAAAACACAAAAATGCTTATATCTCGAAAACCGTGCTAGATAGAGCGATTTCGACGAAATTTTTGGCCCACAGGGTATCTCTGCGGAGTAGTTATCCCAATTTTGAAAAAATTTTTGTCTCGCCAAAAATGCCGGCCATTTTGAATTTTCGAATTTTTCGCAAAAATTGCAAAACATAAAAATGCTTATATCTCGAAAACCGTACTAGATAGAGCGATTTCGACGAAATTTTTGACCCATAGGGTATCTCTGCAGAGTAGCCATGCCAATTTTCAAAAAAAATTTGTCTCGCCAAAAATGGCGGCCATTTTGAATTTTCGAATTTTTCGCACAAATTGCAAAACATAAAAATGCTTATATCTCGAAAACTGTGCTAGATAGAGCGATTTCGACGAAATTTTTGACCCACAGGGTATCTCTGCAGAGTAGCAATGCCAATTTTCAAAAAAATTTTGTCTTGCCAAAAATGGCGGCCATTTTGAATTTTCGAATTTTTGCAGAAAAATTGCAAAACACAAAAATGCTAATATTTCGAAAACCGTGCTACATAGAGCGATTTCGACGAAATTTTTGATCTTCAGGGTATCTCTGCAGAGCAGCTATCCCAAAGAGCTTTCACTTGGTGAAGTTTCAGACCCATAGCTAATTGCTCACCTACTCAAAATGAGTAAATGTGAATTACCTCTAAAAGTATTGCAGATAGCCAATTTTTCTCAAATAACTCATTCACCTACTTTTGGAAGAGCTTTCACTTGGTGAAGTTTCAGACCCGTAGCTAATTACTCACCTACTCAAAATGAGTAAATGCTAATTATCTCAAAAACTATTGCGGATACCCAATTTTTATCAAATAACTCATTCGTGTACTTTTGGGAGAGCTTTCACATGGTGAAGTTTCAGACCCGTAGATGATTACTCACCTACTCAAAATGAGTAAATACGAATTATCTCTTAAAAGTATTGCACATAGCCAATTTTTCTCAAATAACTCATTCACCTACTTTTGGAAGAGCTTTCACATGGTGAAGTTTCAGACCCATAGCTAATTACTCACCTACTCAAAATGAGTAAATGTGAATTATCTCTAAAAGTATTGCAGATAGCCAATTCTTCTCAAATAACTCATTCACCTACTTTTGGGAGACCTTTCACATGGTGAAGTTTCAGACCCATAGCTAATTATTTACCTACTCAAAATGAGTAAATGCTAATTATCTGTAAAAGTATTGCGGATACCCAATTTTTATCAAATAACTCATTCATCTACTTGTGGGAGAGCTTTCACATGGTGAAGTTTCAGACCCGTAGCTAATTACTCACCTACTCAAAATGAGTAAATGCGAATTATCTCTAAAAGTATTGCAGATAGCCAATTTTTCTCAAATAAATCATTCACCTACTTTTGGGAGAGCTTTCACTTGGTGAAGTTTCAGACCCATAGCTAATTACTCACCTACTCAAAATGAGTAAATGCGAATTATCTCTAAAAGTATTGCAGATAGCCAATTTTTCTCAAATAACTCATTCACCTACTTTTGGGAGAGCTTTCACTCTGTGAAGTTTCAGACCCATAGCTAATTACTCACCTACTCAAAATGAGTAAATGCGAATTATCTCTAAAAGTATTGCAGATAGCCAATTTTTCTCAAATAACTCATTCACCTACTTTCGGGAGAGCTTTCACTCTGTGAAGTTTCAGACCCATAGCTATTTATTCACCTACTCAAAATGAGTAAATGCTAATTATCTGTAAAAGTATTGCGGATACCCAATTTTTATCAAATACTCATTCATCTACTTTTGGGAGAGCTTTCACTCTGTGAAGTTTCAGACCCATAGATAATTACTCACCTACTCAAAATGAGTAAATGCGAATTATCTCTTAATAGTATTGCAGATAGCCAATTTTTCTCAAATAACTCATTCACCTACTTTTGGAAGAGCTTTCACTCGGTGAAGTTTCAGACCCGTAGCTAATTACTCACCTACTCAAAATGAGTAAATGAAGTAAATCAAAAATTTTTGTCTCCCCAAAAATGGTGGCCATTTTGAATTTTCAAAGTTTTTGCAAAACACAAAAATGCTTATATCTCGAAAACCATGCTAGATGGAGCGAACTCAACAAAATTTTTGACCTGCTGGGTATCTCTGCAGAGTAGCCATGCCAATTTTCAAAATATTTTTGTCTCGCCAAATATAGCGGAAATTTTGAATTTTCGAATTTTTTGCAAAACACAAAAATGCTTATATCTTGAAAACCGTGCTAGATAGAGCAGACTGCGCTGACTTTGGTTGCCACAACAGTATAAGGCTAGAAACGAAGAATTTTCTTAATACTTTAGCACTCACCTTTATATCCTTTTCGGGACGCTTTGTTTTTGCTATGCAAAAACATTATCTTTTTTTTTGCGAGCGATCCTCTAGTTTCAGTTGATAATCACATACTTAAAATTCTCAATTCTTTTTGTATTTGAGTACCCCTTTTATATAGATTGTTTGTTTACTATTTATGCTGTAGCACTCCATCTCTTTGTAGTCCCAACCCACATCCCCCACCCGGATTCCCCCCACCCACCTCTGGGACCTCCAGCTATATTGAGTGACACTAAATAAACAAACTTTAAGGTATTTAATGATATCAGATGAGAAACAAAGAACTCAATGGGGTTACAGATCTTGTGTAATAGTGAGAGAGGTGTGGAGAAGGGGAGAGGGGTGGGGGTGGGAGGTGGTGGGCTTCATTACATATAACGCAAAGGGGAGTCAGAACTGAGATTGTGTCACATATTTAGGTTGCATATATATGGACCACATATATAGGTATAGAGGAAATGAATAACTGAAAACAATTTGCAAATTCTAAAAATAATATAATAAAATAATAATATAAATAATTTTTTTTTAAATAATATTTTATTTGTGAACAAATATAGAAACAGATATGCGCTTTTGGGCTTATGAATTTTAGAATGGACATTGAATCATCAATCATTTAAATACTTTGAAGGAAGATTGAAAAGTATGATGAGTTGAGTTAAAAATAATATTTTATTTGTCAACAAATATAGAAACAGATATGCTCTTTTGGGATTATTATTTTAGAATGGACATTCAATCATCAATCATTTAAATACTTTGAAAATAGGTTTAGAGTTATCATTGCAGGAAGATTGAAAATATAATTTGAGTTATGTATTCGGCGTCTGGGGATACACCATCTTTCTTGGGAAGATATAAACAGAGTAGATTGATGTGCTGAAGTTCATATAATAATGGGTAATTATGTTTTAAAAAATTCCCGATCAAAACCTGTGGCGTGAGTGATGACCTGTCTGGGGATATGTTGGCGCCGAGTTGGCCCAATCTAGTTTATTTGAGGAATTGAATACTCTTAATTCTGACCATCTTAAATTTTTGTGGAAATTAAACATATCATTTATCTTAAAAACCATTAGATAGAGACCTAGTATGAACAAATTTTGGAACCATTGAGTAGTAAGGACTATCTCCTTAATCTCTCTGGAAAATTTTTAATTTTCTGAACTTTGGCAACACATTGAATTTTGGCAGATATTAAAAATGTTTATCTCGAAAACAGTTCCAGATAGAGCGATTTTTGCCAAATTTTTAACCAGTGGGTAGTTAAGCCTACTTCTTTGATACCTGAAAGCCTTTGCCTTTTCAGAATTTTGTCTGCCATCTTGAATTTTCGCACAAATTGAAAATTTTGTAAATCTGGCAAACTGTGAGAGATAGAATAGTTTCAAGGCCTTTGGGCATTAAGGACTCTTTATATTTAAGGGTTTTTTCCCGGTAGATGCTTCTTGGTTACTTGAAGATACAAGAAATTTGGTCTATAAATTTCTTTTCAGGCATGCAGTGTATTGTGTGTATAACGTCTGTTAGTCATAATTATGTGGGCCATGTACAGTCTTATTAATACACTCTATGTATTTTAATCATTATGTCCTCTTTTATGTTTCACCACCTATAACCATTCACTAATCTGCACACTGTATCTATCATAGTGTCGTCTGCCAGTACAGAGCCTTGGTTCTGTGAGCCATGCAAAGCAGCCGTGTCACCACCCTGTGAACTATGTCCTAACTCTGGTGGGATCCTCAAAGAAACTGATGCTGGCAAGTAAGTTAATACCTTACGTCAAGTCTTTGTATATTCATATACTGCTGGGTATGAAGGAATTCTTTCATACGACTCATCAAAGAGGCTGTCTGTTTTTAATTAATTTAACACAAAGTAATTTAGTGTCCCTTGAAAAAGAGAAGTGACTTGATTTTGCCTGTTTTCAGACAGTCTAAGTTAAATATCTCCCTTAATATAAGCCCTATCAAAATGATTTTTGTCAGTTATCATCTATGGGTGTGGGAAGAAGTTTTGATAAAAGGTATGATCTATCAAGGCCACAGCTTTTTTTTTCTTTTAATCCCTTTTCAGCAGATTGTCTCAGAAAGTAGAACATATAGATCACTAAAATTTAGCAAATGCTTTTCTGGCATAAAATTCTAGGTGTGAGTTGTACTTCAGATTAATCAGGCCATAACTGACCCATTGAGGGTAGACCCTTTTTATCTCCCGCCGGGCTTTATTATGAAATGATGTCTGTGTGTGCGTGCGTGTGTGCGTGCATGTGTGAGTGCGTGCATGCGTGCGTGTGTGCGTTAGTTAGTCACGCAGATTTCTCCAAAACTGCTACAGCTACAGATTTTTTGTAAATTAATTGTCCCAATGAATTTTCATGCCCTTGAAAATTTTTTTGGTTTTATTGACTTAGGCCTAAAGATAAGTGAGTAATAGCAATCTTAGCTACTTTGAGTAAAGGGCTCATAACTCAAAAACTATTGCAGTAACAAGTTTTTCTTCAAATATGTTGTTCAGCTACTTTGTCCTTAGCTATAAGATGGTACATAGTTTGGGGTCCCATTGCATGCCATAAGTGAGTAATAGCTAAATAACAGAAGAAGTAAATGTCAAATATCTTCAAAAGTATTAAAGTTAGGGAAATCTTTTCAAACATGTTGTCCATCTACTTTTTGGTAAGCTATAAGATAGTAAAGTTTCAGACCTGTTGCACCTTGGATGGCTGAGTTATAGCTACTTTGAAATTCTGACTGTTGAGTAAAGCCATTGTAACTCCAAAACTATTGCAGTTAGAGTATTTTCCTAAAATACCGGTATGTTGTTCAGCTACTTTGTCCTTAGCTATAAGATGGTACATAGTTTGGGGTTCTATTGCATGCCATAAGTGAGTAATAGCTATTTTGTTATTTGTAGCAAAATCATGACATAAGTAGATGTCAAATATCTTCAAAAGTATTAAAGTTAGGGAATTCTTTTCAAATATGTTATCCATCTACTTTTTATGTCAGCTGACTTGTCAGTCAGCTGACATTATGTCATCACTCTGCGGCGTGGGCGTACGAGTCCGCGTACGCGTCCGCGTGAACAACTTCTTCTCCAAAACTACAAGGCCTAGAGACATGCTGTTTTTTTTAAAAGATACCTTATCTATCGAGGATGAAAAATTGTTCAAGGCATGCAAATCTGTCTGTTTGCTAGAGACATTACAAGGGGGGTACCCCCACCAAAAGTGTGAAAATTTCAACTTTTTATCACAATTTTCTCAGTGACTATTGCAGGGATTTCTCTCATATCTTGCATATATGTACTAGGCCAGAGGTAGATTCTCTTGTGTGAGTATGAGACCTGGATCTGTCTTACTTTTTTTTTAATAAATTTTTTTAATAATTTTTAATGCATTAAAATTCATGAAATCATGCACTAAATCACTTATAACTTCAAAAGTGTTGCATTTACAGCATTTTGTGAAAATATGTTGTTCAGCTACTTTTTTCATAGCTACAATATGGTGAGTAAGTTGGGTGTCTGTCTCAATAGCTAAGTGAGTAATAGCTACTTTTGGGCTTTTCAGTAACTTCCATTATGAGTAAAATCACTTGTAACTTAACTATTGCATTTAGAGAATTTCGTATAAATATGTTATTCAGCTACTTTTGGGCCAGCTATAACATAGTAAAATTTCAGACCTGTAGCTCATGGCATAGCTGAGTAATAGCTACTTTTAGGTTATCACTGTTGAGTAAATTGCTTATAACTTGAAAACTATTGCATTTAGAGAATTTCGTATAAATATGTTATTCAGCTACTTTTGGGTCAGCTATAACATAGTAAAATTTCAGACCTGTAGCTCATGGCATAGCTGAGTAATAGCTACTTTTAGGTTATCACTGTTGAGTAAATCACTTATAACTTGAAAAGTGTTGCATTTAGAGCATTTTGTTAAAATATGTTATTCAGCTACTTTTTTCATAGCTACAATATGGTGAGTAAGTTGGGTGTCTGTCTCAATAGCTAAGTGAGTAATAGCTACTTTTGGGCTTTTCAGTAACTTCCATCATGAGTAAAATCACTTGTAACTTAAAAACTATTGCATTTAGAGAATTTCGTATAAATATGTTATTCAGCTACTTTTGGGCCAGCTATAACATAGTAAAATTTCAGACCTGTAGCTCATGGTATAGCTGAGTAATAGCTACTTTTAGGTTATCACTGTTGAGTAAATCACTTATAACTTGAAAACTATTGCATTTAGAGTATTTTGTTTCAATATGTTATTCACCTATTTTGGGGTCAGCTATAACATAGTGAAGTTTCAGACCTGTGGCTCATTTCATAATAGCTACTTTGAAGTTCTCACTGTTGAGTAAATCAGTTATAATTGGAAAACTATTGCATTTACAGAAATTTGTGGAAATATGTTATTCAGCTACTTTTGGGTCAGCTATAACATAGTGAAATTATAGACCTATAGCTCATGGCACAACTGAGCAATAGCTATTCTCAGGTACTGACTGTTGAGTAAATCAGCTATAACTTGAAAAATATTGCATTTGGAGTATTTTGTTAAAATATATTGTTCACCTACTTTTGGGTCAGCTATAACATAGTGAAATTACAGACCTTATAGCTCATGGCATAGCGGAGCAATAGCTATTTTCAGGTTCTCACTATTGAGTAAATCAGTTGTAGCTTGAAAACTATTGCATTTACAGTAGTTTGCTTAAATATGTTGTTCACCTACTTTTGGGTTAGCTATAACATAGTAAAATTTCAGACATGTAGCTCGTTGCATAGCTGAGTAATAGTTCCTTTGAGGTTCTCACTGTTGAGTAAATCAGTTGTAACTTGAAAACTATTACATTTAGAGTAATTTGTTAAATATGTTATTCACAGAATTTTTGGTCAGCTATAACATAGTGAAATTGCAGACCTCTATGTCATGGCATAGCTGAGCAATAGCTACTTTCAGGTTCTCACTGTTGAGTAAATCATTGTATCCACTGGATAGCCGCAGTGTGTAGAGAGAGATTTCACCATTACTGCTCTGACAGGGCATCAAGTTCCTATTTTTTCCTATTATTTCCTATTTTTTAACAAATTCCTATTTATTCCTATTTTCCAGGAAAATTCCTATTTTTTCCTATTTTTGGTGATGATAATGTATTTTAAGTCACTAAATGTTGTTGATCACATGGAAAATGACTAATTTTCTCAAATCATAATGAAGTATAAATTTTACAGCATCATTGAAAAATGAAAAATGGTTTATTATAATTGTGAATTTCACAAAATGAGTGCTGCAAAAAAACCCACTGAATGCCTTTGGCATGAGAAATGACCTGTCTGGGGATACGTTGGCATCAGTCTAGTTATGATTGTATCCACCGGAGAGCAGTGTGTAGAGATTTTCTTGTTACCCCTCTAGAGGCCAGGGTATTGTAGGTAGATTTCTTAAATTTTCAGGTTATATTCATAACCATAAAATCTTGGCTGGGAATATATTTTTGGCCTCATTTTGAAGAACAAGATGGCTGCCACGGGCGTTTTTTGACTTTCAGCAAGGAGTTTTGTTGGCCCTCCAGGCCTCTAGAACAAAGGGAATTCTAGGTAGAAATCTCAAATTCGCTGGATATGTTCATCATTACAAAATCTTGATTAAAAATTATTTTTTTCCTCATTTTGAAAAACGATGGCCATCACGGGCGTTTCTTTTCAGTCATGAAAAGTGCTTATATCTCCCTTATTATTGGTCCTAGAGGTTTGGAATGTCAAACCAACCTATAGGAAATCATGGGCTGCGAATCTTCTGCTGTGGTCGGATTTGACCTTGGGCTGCCTCTTCAAGGTCAAACAAGGTTAGGCAAACTTAAAAGTGCTTATAATTTGCTTATTATTGGCCCTAGAGGTTTGGGATGGTAAACCAACCTATAGGAAATCATGGGCTGTGAGTCTTCCGATGTGGTCACATTTGACCTTGGGCCCCTGCTTCAAGATCAAATGAGGGTAGCCAAACTTAAAAGTGCTTTCAACTTATTATTGAAAAATGCAGTTTTTCTTCTAAACTATGTTAGTTGGCCTTTTCCGGTGGATACATTTTGCATCTGTGGGTCCTTGGTCTAGTTTTGAACTGAGTTACATGTACATATGTAGTTCTATAGAATGTGTATTTATAAGCTTTTTGGATGTAATTCAAAAAGTATGTAAGTATGATGCTTACTTGAGATACACGTGTATTATTTTGACTATATTTTTTCCATTGTTCTAAGATAAGTGCAAAATAAAGGGAAATGTGGTGCATCATGATGGCTATAGGGGTGTTAGGAGACTATATTGTTAAAAAAGATTCCTATTTTCACTATATTTTTTCAGTAATATTCCTATTTTATTCCTATTTTTTGACTCCCGAAATTCCTATTTTCTGAGACCCACTTGTAACTTGACGCCCTGCTCTGATGAAAAAAAATATTATAGCTAGCTTTCTTAAGTTTGCAGTATATATTAATAACCATAAAATGTTGTCTGGGAATATTTTTGGCCTCATTTTGAGAAACAAGATGGCCGCCACAGGTGTTTTTTGTCAGTCATGAAAAGTGCTTATATCTCTCTTATTATTGATCCTAGAGGTTTGGGATGATAAACCAACCTGTAGGAAATCATGGGGTGGGAATCTTTTGGTGTGGTCAGATTTGACCTTCAATGACCCCTCCTTCAAGGTCAAACAAGGATAGCCAAACTTAAAAGTGCTTATAACTCGCTTATTATTGGACCCAGAGGTTTGGGATGGTAAACAGACAGGAAATCATGGGCTGTGAATCTGTTGATATGGTCCGATTTGACCTTGGAACCCTCCTTCAAGGTCAAATGAGGATAGCGAAAATTGAAAGTGCCTACAACTCGCTTATTATTGGTGACAGAGATTTGGGATGGTAAACCATCCCATAGGAAATCATTGGCTCGGAATCTTTTGGTATGGTCAGATTTGACCTTTGGACCCCTCCTTCAAGGTCAAATGAGGACAGCCAAGCTTAAAGGTGCTTATAACTCATTTATAATTGGTCCTAGAGGTTTGGAATGGTAAACCATAGGAAATCATGGGCTGGGAATGTATTTGTGTGGTTAGATTTGACCTTGGACCCCTTCTTCAAGGTCGAACGAGGATATTGCATTTGTAGTATTTCTTTAAATATGTTTTAACCTATTTTTTACACTTAAACAATTACCTTGTTATTTTCCTTCATAATACCATTTACAGGGCACAACTTTTTTATCCTTTTCTTCTGTCAGCTTCGGAATTTCTTTCGAACTTGCTGTTCAGTTACCATTTACTGTATTTCTGTACAGCCCTTTTCCTGATAATTATTCTGTCCTCTAATCACCTTCACAAATCAAAAACACTCAGTCAGCTGACACAGTGCCTGTTCACGGGCACTCTCCTCTTGTTCATAAGCTATCACATAGTAAAGTTTCAGATCTGTTGCACATTGGATAGCTGAGTAATAGCTACTTTGAAATTCTACAGTTGAGTAAATCCATTGTAACTCCAAAACTATTGCAGTTACAATATTTTCGTAAAATATGTTGTTCACCTACTTTGTCCTTAACTATAAGCTGGCATGTAGTTTGGGGTTCTATTGCATGCCATAAGTGAGTAATAGCTATTTTCTTATTAGTAGCAAAATAATGACATAAGTAAATGTCAAATATCTTCAGAAGTATTAAAGTTACGGAATTCTTTTCAAATATGTCATTCATCTACTTTTTTGTAAGCTATCACATAGTAAAGTTTCAGACCTGTTGCACATTGCATAGCTAAGTAATAGCTACTTTGAAATTGTTACTGTTGAGTAAATCCATTGTAACTCCAAAACTATTGCAGTTACAGCTTTTTCTTCAAATATGTTGTTCAGCTACTTTGTCCTTAGCTATAAGCTGGCATGTAGTTTGGGGTTCTATTGCATGCCATAAGTGAGTAATAGCTTTTTTCTCATTAGTAGCAAAATAATGACATAAGTAAATGTCAAATATCTTCAGAAGTATTAAAGTTACGGAATTCTTTTCAAATATGTCATTCATCTACTTTTTTGTAAGCTATCCCATAGTAAAGTTTCAGACCTGTTGCACATTGCATAGCTAAGTAATAGCTACTTTGAAATTGTGACTGTTGAGTTAATCCATTGTAACTCCAAAACTATTGCAGTTACAGCTTTTTCTTCAAATATGTTGTTCAGCTACTTTGTCCTTAACTATAAGATGGTATATATTTTGGGGTTGTATTGCATGCCATAAGTGAGTAATAGCTATTTTCTTATTTGTAGCAAAATAACAACATAAGTAAATGTCAAATATCTTCAAAAGTATTAAAGTTAGGGAAATATTTTCAAATATGTTATTCATCTAGTTTTTGATAACCTATCACATAGTAAAGTTTCAGACCTGTTGCACATTGGATAGCCGAGTAATACCTACTTTGAAATTGTGACTGCAGGATAAATGCATATAGTTTGGGGTTCTATTGCATGCCATAAGTAAGTAATAGCTATTTTCTTATTTGTGGCAAAATAATGACATAATTTTTCTCAAATAACTGCTTCATCTACTTTTGGGAGAGCTTTCACATGGTGAAGTTTCAGACCTGTAGCTAATTACTCACCTAATCAAAATGAGTGATAATTATCTCTAAAAGTATTGCGGATATCCAATTTTAATCAAATAACTCATTCATCTACTTTTGGGAGAGCTTTCACATGGTGAAGTTCCAGACCCGTAGCTAATTACTCACCTACTCAAAATGAGTAAATGTGAATTATCCCTAAAAGTATTGGGGATATCCAATTTTTCTTAAATAACTCATTCACCTACTTTTGGAAGAGCTTTCACTTGGTGAAGTTTCAGACCTGTAGCTAATTATTCACCTACTCAAAATGAGTAAATGCTAATTATCTCTAAAAGTATTGTGGATATCCAATTTTTATCAAATTACTCGTTCATCTACTTTTGGGAGAGCTTTCACATTGTGAAGTTCCAGACCCATAGCTAATTACTCACCTACTCAAAATGAGTAAATGTGAATTATCTGTAAAAGTATTGCAGATAGCCAATTTTTCTCAAATAACTCATTCACCTACTTTTGGGAGAGCTTTTACTTGGTGAGGTTTCAGACCCGTAGCTAATTATTCACCTACTCAAAATGAGTAAATGTGAATTATCTGTAAAAGTATTGCAGATATCCAATTTTTATCAAATAACTCATTCATCTACTTTTGGGAGGGCTTTCACATGGTGAAGTTCCAGACCTGTAGCTAATTACTCACCTACTGAAAATGAGTAAATGTGAATTATCTCTAAAAGTATTGCAGATAGCCAATTTTTCTCAAATAACTCATTTACCTACTTCTGGGAGAGCTTTCACTTGGTGAATTTTCAGAGCCGTAGCTAATTATTCACCTCCTCAAAATGAGTAAATGCTAATTATCTCTAAAAGTATTGCGGGTATCCAATTTTTATCAAATTACTCGTTCTACTTTTGGGAGAGCTTTCACATGGTGAAGTTCCAGACCCGTAGCTAATTACTCACCTACTCAAAATGAGTAAATGTGAATTATCTGTAAAAGTATTGCAGATAGCCAATTTTTCTCAAATAACTTATTCCCCTACTTTTGGGAGAGCTTTCACTTGGTGAAGTTTCACACCCGTAGTTAATTATTCACCTACTCAAAATGAGTAAATGCGAATTATCTCTACAAGTATTGCAGATAGCCAGTATTTCTGAAATAACTCATTCACATACATTTTGGAGAGCTTTCAATTAGTGAATTTTCAGATCCGTAGCTAATTACTCCCCTACTCAAAATGAGTAACTGCCTATTATCACTAAAAGTATTGCAGATAGCCAATATTTCTCAAATAACTCATTCACCTACATTTTGGAGAGCTTTCACATGCTAAATTTTTTTAATGAATTTTTTAAATAATTTTTAATGCATTAAAATTCATGAAATCATGCACTAAATCAATTATAACTTGAAAAGTATTACATTTAGAGCACCTTGTTAAAATATGTTATCTTTAGTACATCTAATTTATATGGCGGGAGATAAATGCATGCGTCAGAATGCTTGTTGGCATATATTGTGTATATTTACACACATTAATAAGGAACTTTCACAGGCTCAGTGTATGAAAAATTTGGATTTATAGCTTCAAAATTGCATCCTCATGGTACTGGGAAACCATGGCCTGGGATTTCAAAAAGCCCCTCAAATTTGTCCCTGAGTCCTGGCTCAAGGTCAGGTGGGGACATAGAGTTGATAAAAGTTCTTGCATTATTCTTTAGGACTATTCAGACCTACTGATAATGGTTTAGCCCCCTTTTACGGTAGTCCTTAAGATCAATCGTAGGACCTCAAATGGGTCAGATTTCCATTTATTGCATAATATCTCTATTATTGCAATTAGAGCATTGGAATATATTGGAAAGTAAAAGGAGACCATAGCCTAGGATTTAAAAATATCAGTCAAAATCCCAATTAAGCGTCCCGCAAGGGACGCTTGTTTGTGTATGGGAGACCTTCAGGCTCCACCGGCTCCGCATTTTGTTTTCCTTATAACTCTGTAACCGTTAGGCGGATCCTTTTCAAATTTGGCAAGTTTAGGCAGTAGCCTTGGGGAATTTTTTTGAATATGCTGCAGTGACATTTCAACCAATCAGAGAGGTCACATGACCAAAAATGTCTTTTTCAATGGGGAAGCTTGTCCGGATGATAACTTGAAAGGAATTTTATCAATTCACCTGAAACTTGGCAAATACATTCATTCTATTAAAATCTGGAAATCATTAGATTTTGGCATTGATTGGTTGAGAAATGGCCGAGTAATTAATGATTAATTAATCATTATGAATTTTCCAAATAAGGAAAACACAAAAATGCTTATATCTCGAAAACCGTGCTAGATAGAGTGATTTCGACAAAATTTTTGACCCACAGGGTATCTCTGCAGAGTAGCCATGCCTATTTTCAAAAAAATTTTGTCTCGCCAAAAATGGCGGCCATTTTGAATTTTCGAATTTTTCGCAAAAATTGCAAAACATAAAAATGCTTATATCTCGAAAACCGTGCTAAATAGAGCGATTTCGACCATATTTTTTAATAACAGGGTGTCTCTGCACAGTAGCCATGTCAATTTTCAAAAAAAAATTGTCTCGCCAAAAATGGCGGCCATTTTGAATTTTCGAATTTTTCGCAAAAATTGCAAAACATAAAAATGCTTATATCTCGAAAACTGTGCTAGATAGAGCGATTTCGACGAAATTTTTTACCCACAGGGTATCTCTGCAGAGTAGCCGTGCCAATTTTCAAAAAAATTTTGTCTCGCCAAAAATGGTGGCCATTTTGAATTTTCGAATTTTTCGCAAAAATTGCAAAACATAAAACTGCTTATATCTTGAAAACCGTACTAGATAGAGCGATTTCGACAAAATTTTTGACCCACGGGGTATCTCTGCAGAGTAGCCATGTCTATTTTCAAAAAAATTTTGTCTCACCAAAAATGGCGGCCATTTTGAATTTTCTAATTTTTTCGGAAAAATTGCAAAACATAAAAATGCTTATATCTCGAAAACCGTGCTAAATAGAGCGATTTCGATGAAATTTTTGACCTACAGGGTGTCCCTGCACAGTAGCCATGTCAATTTTCAAAAAAATTTTGTCCCGCAAAAAATGGCGGCCATTTTGAATTTTTCGCAATAATTGCAAAACATAAAAATGCTTATATCTCGAAAACTGTGCTAGATAGAGCGATTTCGACGAAATTTTTGACCCACAGGGTATCTCTGCAGAGTAGCCGTGCCAATTTTCAAAAAATTTGTCTCGCCAAAAATGGCGGCCATTTTGAATTTTCGAATTTTTCGCAAAAATTGCAAAACATAAAAATGCTTATATCTCGAAAACCCTGCTAGATAGAGCGATTTCGACGAAATTTTTGACCCACAGGGTATCTCTGCAGAGTAGCCATGCCAATTTTCAAAAAAAATTTGTCTTGCCAAAAATGGCGGCCATTTTGAATTTTTGCGTAAAAATTGCAAAACACAAAAATGCTAATATCTCGAAAACTGTGCTACATAGAATGATTTCGACAAAATTTTTGATCCTCAGGGTATCTCTGCAGAGCAGCTATCCCAAAGAGCTTTCACTCGGTGAAGTTTCAGACCCATAGCTAATTATTCACCTACTCAAAATGAGTAAATGCTAATTATCTCTAAAACTATTGCGGATACCCAATTTTTATCAAATAACTCATTCATCTACTTTTGGGAGAGCTTTTACATGGTGAAGTTTCAGAACCGTAGATAATTACTCACCTACTCAAAATGAGTAAATGCGAATTATCTCTTAAAAGTATTGCAGATAGCCAATTTTTCTCAAATAACTCATTCATCTACTTTTGGAAGAGCTTTCATATGGTGAAGTTTCAGACCCATAGCTAATTACTCACCTACTCAAAATGAGTAAATGCGAATTACCTCTAAAAGTATTGCAGATAGCCAATTTTTCTCAGATAACTCATTCACCTACTTTTGGGAGAGCTTTCACTCGGTGAAGTTTCAGACCCGTAGCTGATTACTCACCTACTCAAAATGAGTAAATGCTAATTATCTCAAAAACTATTGCGGATACCCAATTTTTATCAAATAACTCATTCATGTACTTTTGGGAGAGCTTTCACATGGTGAAGTTTCAGACCCGTAGATAATTACTCCCCTACTCAAAATGAGTAAATGCGAATTATCCCTTAAAAGTATTGCAGATAGCCAATTTTTCTCAAATAACTCATTCAGTTACTTTTGGAAGAGCTTTCACATGGTGAAGTTTCAGACCCATAGCTAATTACTCACCTACTCAAAATGAGTAAATGCGAATTATCTCTAAAAATATTGCAGATAGCCAATTTTTCTCAAATAACTCATTCACCTACTTTTGGGAGAGCTTTCACTCCGTGAAGTTTCAGACCCATAGCTATTTATTCACCTACTCAAAATGAGTAAATGCTAATTATCTGTAAAAGTATTGCGGATACCCAATTTTTATCAAATAACTCATTCATCTACTTGTGGGAGAACTTTCACTTGGTGAAGTTCCAGACCCGTAGGTAATTACTCACCTACTCAAAAGGAGTAAATGTAAATTACCTCTTAATAGTATTGCAGATAGCCAATTTTTCTCAAATAACTCATTCACCTACTTTTGGAAGAGCTTTCACACACGAAAAATGAAAAATTGTGAATATCTCGGAAAAGCTATTTCTTCTCCTTTAATGCTCGGCGGGAGATACACACCGCGGCAGTGGTCTTGTCAAAAATTTTTGTCTCCCCAAAAATGGTGGCCATTTTGAATTTTCAAAGTTTTTGCAAAACACAAAAATGCTTTTATCTCGAAAACCGTGCTAGATGGAGCGAACTCAACAAAATTTTTGACCTGCTAGGTATCTCTGCAGAGTAGCCATGCCAATTTTCAAAATATTTTTGTCTCGCCAAATATAGCGGACATTTTGAATTTTCGAATTTTTGGCAAAACACAAAAATGCTTATATCTTGAAAACCATGCTAGATAGAGCAGACTGCGCTGACTTTGGTTGCCACAACAGTATAAGGCTAGAAACGAAGCATTTTCTTAATACTGTAGCACTCACCTTTATATCGTTTTCGGGACGCTTTGTTTTTCCTATGCAAAAACATTTATCTTTTTTTTTGCGAGCGATCCTCTAGTTTTTTTTGTCTTTCCAACAGTGTCCATGGGTGAGTGTTTGTGCATTTTCTCTCACTTCTTGCATTTATACTGGTATTGTTAATAAATTCTTGCAGTTGATTTTAATTGTTTAGAGGTCCACCATGGCCTAGTGGTTAGCAAGTTTGGGATCAAATCACAGACAGTCTCCTCTGTGTGGGTTCGACTCCCAAAGGTGACATTACTGAGGACCTGTTCCAATATGATTCCGGCTGTTGAGGGGGATGTAAAACCCCAACTTTGACTTTGATTTTAATTTTTTGTGCCAGTTCACAGAGTACATGTCAGTGTGACAGATAATGTTATTGAATACATGTTAATGTTTTGGTGTCATTAAGTACACACATATTTTATGTTGGTGTCATTGATTACATATTACTGTTTTATGCCAGTGTTGCTGAGTATGTATGTTAATGTCTTTGCCAGTGTCTTTTAGTTGTCAAAATACTTTATCCTGTTGTCACTGATTACAGGTGTATATGACAGGTTGTGCCATTTAGTACTTGTAGATTTTTATGTCAGTACCATAGAATACATGTCAAAGTTTTATACCAGTGTCACCGAGCACATGTACATTTTTATGCCAGTGTCACTGAGCACATATAAATACTGCAGGTGGTGTCATCTGGTGTGTGCACTGTACGTACCTGGCGTGGCATTTGGAGACATTGACCAGCTTGCTCCCATCACACTGTTTGAAATGCCCTACAGCAAGTGGGGAGCTAAGGTGAGTGGTGTACCAGTCTAAAATGTCAGTATTTGTATTGTCAGTAGAATGAGGTGTCACTGTTTGAGCCCACAGCCTTTAAGGGCTGTGCGGGTGTTATTATCAGCCATAGTGTCCAGAAGGGTGGGCAAGCATTCAGATGGTGGGCAGCGGGAAAAAGTTTGTCTGGGCTGTATCTCAGAATCCCTGAGGTGTAAGATGTTGATACTTGGTAGGGACATGGGGGTGTAGGTGTGCAACGTAATGGTTTGACCATGATTTGATCTTCGACCTTACTATAGTGACCTTGAGTTTGAAAATCTTGTCTGAGCTAAGTCTCAAGAACCGTAACATGTAGGAAGTTGATAAGGACATTGTTTGGGGTGTAGGTGTGCAACATCAGGTACCACTGTCTGCTGTGAAAGTCTCTTGATATTTGAGAGAGAAATATATAGTTCCTTGAAAGGTGGTGGTATAGTTGTCCTTCTATCAGTCTCTGTCTGGTGTCCCATTTTGTGAAGCTATTCTTGATCTATGTCATTAATGGGATGAATCATACAGATTTTAAATTTAAAAATTTGCAAAATATTTGAAAAAAATCATCTGCAGCACTGATTGTCCAAGAAGGGATAGTGTAACAGCAACAATGGTGAAGGATGAATACCAAAAACAGCATCTACCATTGGGGAGATAGTAAAGATCATGGTGGGAAGACAAATCTCAAAACATTAGTCTGTAGTTTCCTTTTGAAAGGAGTGATAAATTTAATCTATTTCACTCAGATGACACCTCAACTACAAACTTCTTACCACTAACTCCTTTGTGGATGCAGACGCAAAAAGAAAAACAGATGATATGTTACTGTGACTACTAACCTCAAACAAATAATGAGGTTGACTGAAATTTCGAGTATTAAATATTAAAGTGTTGCAGTCAGAAAGGATGTGCTGTAGAGTAGCAGGAAAACTAAGTAGAAAGCTGACAATAATGAGCCACTGATGCTCTTGTTACATCTCTTCTTGAGCTTCCTGTTTTTTGTTTTTTTGTCAATTAATTCAACAGACTGCAGTGTTTTCTCTGAAATGGATCATGTAAAAATTTAAATTGTTTCTTTAAGACACCTATAATGACAACTTGTATCTCGTATTTCATATTAATTTATGGTAAAACAGCTATTTGTAACACAAGAATGTAGTCCACAGCCGTTTTCCACTTATCACGATCATGTTTATTATTCATAATAAGTTTTTAATCTCTGTCACAAGCAAAGTTCTAGAATTCCTTAACATGAAAAACAGATTAAAAAGGTTTGTTAAGTGAACACGGAGCATGTTAATCAGTTGTGGTATTGTTAAAAAAGTAGCTTGTGTCTAGTTTTTATCATGTACAAAGACAGGGCTGCTTTGTTTCATGCTTCCACAATATTGTATATCAGCCACAAGTAGTTGTGTGTGATAATGTTGAGCATTAAGCTTTGTACACAGGTTCTTTAAATAACAATTCATTACTTAAGTATAAAGTATTAATTAGCTTTTGTAGGTAATGTTGTCTTTTTACTTATTTAATAAGTAAAAGGATAAATAAATTGAGTTCAGACCAGATGTGAGAAAGTACATAATTTCTTGTTGGTGCCCAATGGTTTTGACTGCAGAGTCATAACTAAATAGTGCGTTGGTCTCCTCCATCTCCACAGCTACCCACTGAAATATGGTCTGTACAATGCCTTAAAGGTGGTGTTAAGCATGAATAATTTATTCAGAGAGAAATAATTCAGTTGCAAATCATAGATTATTGCAGACTGATTGTCTTCATGCTCAAAGAATACAAACCTGAATAAGAAAAGTAAAAAATAACATTCACAAAGAATTTTTTATCATGGAGATCATGGTGGAACTTTTTGTTATAAGTAAAATAAATTATGAAAATTTTAGACAAATGTCTTGTTAGTATTGAAAAAGTGAAAATGAGATTTTCTTCCAATCATGTATATCTCTGTGTATTTAATTAATGTTGTTCCTGTCAACATTTGTTCATCTTTTGCAACATCTTAAAGTGGGCATTCTACTTCCATGCATTCTACTTCTCATATTATCCCCGAGCCCAGAAAATGTGAGACATTTTTAAGTTGTGGACAACTGGACATCCTAGAGGCCTTGATGATCCGGGAGCATTCTACTTGATTTATGCCTCTTTTCCCCTGTCCAGCAAAGGTCCCTAAAATTTGGTGTGACAAAATTTCCAGGAGTGAACCAGGAGCAAAGTCATTCATAACTCATCCGAGCTTGGTATGTAAGCACTGTGGGAGCTATGGGGGATAGGGGGAGGAGGGTGTTTGGGAATAGGGGGCAGAATAAGTACTTCGATGTTCTTTGTCATCATGCACTAAGAGTGGGGGGCATTATCGCCGCATATTACTCCCGTATTACACCCAGATGTTTGCAGCTTGTATAAACCCAAACATTTTTGCTGAGGCATATGATAATAACATATTTTACATTATATTACTAGTTAGAGTACCTGTGTGCTGCAAGCCATGCCACCCCAAGGCACATTCCAATAGCCAGTGTGGCCAGAACAGCAGCCACTGCAGGCAGTCTTTCAGCCAGTATAACAACCAATATATATAGCAGCAGATCCAGCAAATGCAGGAGCCAGTGCAGCAGCATTGTGCCACTGAGGTCTAGTAGGTAACACACTTGCCTAGGAACACAGAGGATGTGGGTTCAAACCCAGGTACAGGCAGATTCATAGTGGTTCAGATGACCACTTAAA
Organism: Sabellastarte sp. h YS-2021; assembly: GCA_964017235.1. Taxonomy (NCBI): domain Eukaryota; kingdom Metazoa; phylum Annelida; class Polychaeta; order Sabellida; family Sabellidae; genus Sabellastarte; species Sabellastarte sp. h YS-2021. The sequence goes on along the minus strand of OZ024931.1, from coordinate 103,032,925 downwards.
ATTAGTTATTAGATCCTATCCCATGTGGCACCTACCTCAAGAGTGATGATAAATAGTCATCTTTGAGCCTCTGTCTTTCAATTAGGGGAATGTCAATAACTTGAGAGCTTGAGCTGTACTTGTGCAGTCGGATGGGTCATATAGCACTTTGAGACCTGATGTACATGAAAATATTGCACTAAGTATAAATGTACAATACAATAGAACACAAAAAAGCAGAGTCACCCAGTCCACCAGCTAATGCAGCAGCAGACTCAGCAAATACAACAGCCAGTGCAGTGAGAGACTCCGTAACTCAGAGTGCCCAGCAAAGTCTGTGCCACCGAAGAATGTTAAAGTTCTGGCTCCAGTTGTGGCATCCAAAGACATTTCAAAGGCACAGCCAAGACAGCCACAGCCCCAACCCCAGCCCAGTACATCTGGTGCTACATACCACACACTGCAGCCAGCAATGCCCACAAAAAAACGAGGACACCTTGAACACCTTGTAAGTGTCCTCACTTTACAGAGATTATGAGGAAAAGTTAGGTTGCTAGAGCTTTCAAGTGGACACTCAGAAGTTTTGCAGTTGCATCCCCCATGCCGCATTTCGATGAGGACTGCTATAAAACCCATTTCACTAGCGCCCCAAGTAAATGTTAGTATGCCAGCTAGTAGAACATGCACCCCAGATAATGATTCTCAGTGACTTTGTAAACAGCAAACAAAGGATGAGAATTCTGAAATTTTGAGATTTTGAGAAAAGAGAAGAAAAAAAGACAGAATATTATTAACCAGAGAAAAATATTTTTAAATCTTTCAAAAACCAAAAATATATAATAATATTCCCAATGCCCATCCATCCCAAGTAATTTACTTGCATCCACACACACCATTGTATCCCCGACGCGAAGCGGGGATACTATGGATTCATCATCGTTGTCGTCCGCGTCCGCAGAGATTTCTTGTTAGCGACCTACAGTCCACATTTCTTTCCGGATTTCTTTCATATTTGGCAGGTGGCTTGATATGGTAGAGGACTCACCAGTCACCACCCTATCTTTTTGGTAGGCTTTATGTCTAAATTAGGCCTGTGGTAGACAAAAATATCTAAAATGTAGAATAATGCTTGTTAGCGACCTACAGTCCACATTTCTTTCCAGATTTCTTTCATATTTGGCAGGTGGCTTGATATGGTAGAGGACTCGCCACCCTATCTTTTTGGTAGGCTTTATGTGTAAATTAGGCCTGTGGTAGACAAAAATGTCTAAAATGTAGAATATTGCTTGTTAGCGACCTAAAGTCCACATTTCTTTCCAGATTTCTTTCATATTTGGCAGGTGGCTTGGTATGCTAGAGGACTCGCCACCCTATCTTTTTGGTAGGCTTTATGTCTAAATTAGGCCTGTGGTAGACAAAAATGTCTAAAATGCATTAAAAGTCATGAAATCATGCACTAAATCACTTATAACTTGAAAAGTGTTGCATTTAGAGCATTTTGTTAAAATATGTTATTCAGATACTTTTTTCATAGCTACAACATGGTGAGTAACTTGGGTGTCTGTCTCAATAGCTAAGTGAGTAATAGCTACTTTTGGGCTTTTCAGTAACTTCCATCATGAGTAAAATCACTTGTAACTTGAAAACTATTGCATTTACACAATTTTGTATAAATATGTTGTGCTCATGGCACAACTGAGCAATAGCTATTTTCAGGTACTTACTGTTGAGAAAATGACTTGTATCTTGAAAAATATTGCATTTGGAGTATTTTGTTAAAATATGTTGTTCACCTACTTTTGGGTCAGCTATAACATTGTGAAATTACAGACTTATAGCTCATGGCATAGCTGAGCAATAGCTATTTTCAGGTTCTCACTATTGAGTAAATCAGTTGTAACTTGAAAACTATTGCATTTACAGTATTTTGCTTAAATATGTTGTTCACCTAATTTTGGGTCAGCTATAACATAGAAAAAATTCAGACATGTAGCTCATTGCATAGTTGAGTAATAGCTACTTTGAGGTTATCACTGTTGAGTAAATCAGTTATAACATGAAAACTATTACATTTACAGTATTTTGTTTAAATATGTTATTCACATAATTTTTGGTCAGCTATAACAGAGTGAAATTGCAGACCTCTATGTCATGGCATAGCTTAGCAAAATCTACTTTCAGGTTCTCACTGTTGAGTAAATCATTGTATCCACTGGATAGCCGCAGTGTGTAGAGAGATTTCACCATTACCGCTCTAACAAAAAAATATTATAGCTAGCCTTCTCAAGTTTGCAAGGTATATTAGAGGGTGCACCACAGTATTCTATTGGTAGGCTTTATGTCTAAATTAGGCCTGTGGCTAAATTACTTGCCTACTAAAAATGAGTAATTCTGCATTTTCTCTAAAAGTATTGCAGATAGCAAATTTTTCTTAAATAACTCATTCACCTACTTTTGGGAGAGCTTTCACATGCTGAAGTTCCAGACCTGTAGGTAATTACTCACCTACTCAAAATGAGTAAATGCGAATTATCTCTAAAAGTATTGCAGATAGCAAATTTTTCTTAAATAACTCATTCACCTACTTTTGGGAGAGCTTTCACATGCTGAAGTTCCAGACCTGTAGGTAATTACTCACCTACTCAAAATGAGTAAATGCGAATTATCTCTAAAAGTATTGCAGATAGCCAATTTTTCTCAAATAACTCATTCACCTACTTTTGGGAGAGCTTTCACATGGTGAAGTTTCAGACCCGTAGGTAATTACTCACCTACTGAAAATGAGTAAATGCAAATTATCTCTAAAAGTATTCCAGATAGCCAATTTTTGTCAAATAACTCATTCACCTACTTTTGGGAGACCTTTCACTTGGTGAAGTTTCAGACCTGTAGCTAATTATTCACCTACTCAAAATGAGTAAATGCTAATTATCTCTAAAAGTATTGCAGATATCCAGTTCTTATCAAATAACTCATTCATCTACTTTTGGGAGAGCTTTCACATGGTGAAGTTCCAGCCCCGTAGGTAATTACTCACCTACTCAAAATGAGTAAATTCGAATTATCTCTAAAAATATTGTAGATAGCCAATTTTTCTCACATAACTTATTCGCCTACTTTTGAGAGAGCTTTCACTTGGTGAAGTTTCAGACCCGTAGCTAATTATTCACCTACTCAAAATGAGTAAATGCAAATTATCTCTAGAAGTATTGCAGATAGCCAGTATTTCTCAAATAACTCATTAATATGAAAACAACTTATAGGAAGTCATGGGCTGCAAATCTTTTCATGTGGTCAGATTTGACCATGGGCCCCTCCTGCTTATTATTGGTCCTAGAGGTTTGCAATGTGAAAACGACTTATAGGAAATCATGGGCTGTGAATCTTTTGATGTGGTCAGACTTCACCTTGGGCCCCTGCTACAGGGTCAAATAAGGGTAGCCAAACTTAAAAGTGCTTTCAGCTTGCTTATTAACGAAAAATGCTGTTTATCTTCTAAACTATGTTAGTTGGCCTTTGTCGGTGGATACATCCAGCATCTGGCCACAGATGCGTCCTTGGTCTAGTTATTACTTACCTAGAGCAAGCTCCCTCGAATATGTAATAGTCCCAGTTAGAAATGTAAAAGATATTAGAATGTCCCTAGTACCCATTTTATGTAGCAGTTTACTTATGGCCTATAAAAGACATAAATCTGCCCCGTCTTAGGTAAGGCTCAAACCCCAGCCTAGCCCTCCATCTAACAGAACATGGTTCAAACCCCAAGTATTCCCCAGTACATAAGGTTAAACCTTACCTGTGGTTGTCCTAGGCAGGATTCTTCAATGTGTAGGAATGAACCCAAAACCAACAGGGTTCAAAACTTGCGTTTGTATGTGCTGCCTTGACTTAACTTGAGGTGTGGGTTTGAACTTTGGCAAAGGTGTTGCCTTAAATATGGGAGTTGATCCCTGAGTCATCAGGATACAACCATGATTATTCAGGATCCCCAGATGATCCAGGATTTCTAGGAATGGCCCCATACATGTCCTGATTTGGAAACAGTACCATACAAGACCGAAATGGGAGCAGTTAAAAGGGTCATTTAGGTAATACGGGGATGCATTCAGGGAGATTCTGCACCACTAGATTGTATCCATGGACATTTGGGGATATCTGCGAGCCAAATCATTTATTGGCCACAATTTTTACTCCGTACTCGGTAGTGGTCCTGCTTCAGAAAATGCTCAGTACTTGAACAGTATATAGATATGCATGGCAGAACCATGAACAAATCGGGGATGGCGAAAAAGAGGACAAAGTCCACTATACGGGATCAATGCTCCTCCCGGTATGTTCCCAATGTATTCCCAGATCATCTACAGAAGTAGAACTGCCCTTTTACATACGCCAAGCTTACATAACGTGTCATTAATATATAACTTGTTATTTTGCACACTTTCTTTTTCTGTGACTGAAGGAGATATTGACACTTATGTTGCTTTGAAAACTTTGAAATTAATTCAAATTATGTAAGGATATGTTACAGGAGTGCACCCTGTGTGAAGATTCGCGCTTCAGTCGGACAGGTGTATGTATTGAATGTGATGCAGGCCTCTGCCGGAACTACTTTCATGTCACCTGGTAAGTCCCAGACTCCTTTGTAACATATGGTTACACACTCCATCCTTCCTTATTAAACCGTTCTATTCTGTCAGATAAGAATTGTTCATCTCAGTTCTGCTTTGTATTCAGTCAGGTTTAATTTAATTGATTTGAAGGAAAATTGTTGAATTTTTCATGAAACCTTAAAGGAATGTCATAATATGGAGTTTGATAATATCACTTTGTATTGATTCTGGTTCTGTGGAAAAATATATTTGATCCACATATTTATTTTCCCAAGGTGATGTTATACCAAAAGTCAAAGCTTTAAGCTTGATTTAGTTTTCTCAGAAACAATTAGATATAGCTGTACCAGATTAAGTGTTGACATAAACTGGTTTGCATTTATGACCTCATCCTGGTCAATTTTTAGATCACTCAGGTCATGATTGATTGGATAGTGAATATCTATTTGTTATAAAATGTCTAATTTTTGTTCTTGCTTATGTCTTTTAAACTAAAAGGGATGTAGTATTTTTGCAAACTAAGTTGTTTAGCTTCTTTTTCATGTAGATACCCTAATACTAGTGTTGGTATCGAATACTAATATGTATATCGATATCAAACCATATTTTTGCCTTCTGTATTGATCGATATTGAAATATCGGGTCATGGGTGTTTTCCGAGAGAGAGAGCTTCCAAACTATTTCGCGAATTTTAGTTGTTTCCCGAAACGTAAACAAATATGGCGTTTCCAGTTTAGCGGTAAGTGAAATTTGACAAAAATGATAGGAAAACTAATATATTTCTCAAACTTTATATTTTATTTGAATGGAAAACAGCTTAATTGCGTCTATTTGGTAGTATGTTCCGATATTGATATGCTACCCTACATTGTCGATATCAGTGTTTTTAGCATGGATCGATAAATATTTCAATATCGATAAACAATACCAGCACTACCTAATACTTGTGGAGAATTAGAAGTACTTAAACTGTTGTTTGACCTTTGTTATGTAAGAAAAGTCAGAGTTTCCCTTCAATATTAGTGGTGTGGAAATAAAATATCAGTGCATTTTGGTTATGGGGTAAACTTATACAATACAATATTTTTTGCATTGCTAAGCACCAGTAAATTTTCAGGTCAGTAGCCCATAGTTAAGCAGCCCACCAGGATGCTTAATTGTTTTCATGAAGGTTCAGCTGATGACCGCCGCCGCCAGATTATGATCTTGAATAAGTTCTTTGGCTTTGGAAATTTTTCTCCTTGCCAGCTTTCTTAATAACTATAGTCGCTGGAAAAATTTTTGGATACTTTGGCAAGACCTTAAACAAACTTCATTTAAGGTCACCTTAAACCTTTTCCAAAAACACCCTTGGATCACATTTCAGAAAAAAACACCTGTACTAGTGCTGTCAATTTTGTAGTTACATTCTAGAACTAAATCTGCATGTCAAAAAAGGATTTTCTGATCAATTAAACTGTGGATCCTTGAATGGGAAGAGTTTGATTTTCACAACTTTTTTTTAAAAAATGGGTACTTTCTATCCCAAAAGCGGTGAGGATTCAGCAGTTTGTTTGAATAAGTTATCGAGCTCCTTTTGATATTCTTTCACATGCCAAAATTTTAACCCTGTATCTACAGCCTTATAGACACCTCAGTTTCTAAAAATTTGCTTTTCAATCCCCAGTTCAATTATTTTTACACTTTTTTCTTAACCAAACATTGCACATATATTAAGATTTGCTAAAACAATATCCTGACTTTCTGTTGACCTTAAACTTTAAATATTAATGGAGCTATGGCCTCCTCAGAGTCATAAATTTGGACTAAAACGCTTTGGTTTGTTTATTTTCAATTATTACCCCACAGCATGTAATGGCTGTGCAGGTGTTTTCACCAATGGCGTCCAGGCGGGCATTAGGAAAAAGTTTGTCCGAGCTGTATATCAGGAACCATAAGGTGTAGGATGTGGAAACGTGATAGGGACATTAGTTTGGGGTGTAGGTGTGCAACATCATGGTGTGACCTTGATTTGACCTTGTTGTAGTTACCTTGAGTTTGAAGATCTTGTCTGGGCTATATCTCAGAAACTGTAAAGTGTAGGAAGTTGAAACTTGGTAGGGATATTGGTTGGGAGGGTGGGGGGAGGGGGTGTAGTTGTCTGGGCTGTATCTCGGAAACCGTAAGGTGTAGGAAGTTGATACTTGGTAGGGACATTGGTTGGGGATATTGGTGTGCAATGTCATGGTATGACATTCAGTTAATAAATTTTACAGCTTCATAATTTACAGACATTTTGTCTCTGAATTTTCTCTCTTATTTTCTTTACTAACATTATTGGGACCTTTACTATACAGACATCCTTTGTTGTGAAAGCCTCCTGATCTTCCTGCATCATATCTTCTATATCTCATGCTCTCAAAAACTATTCCCCAGTCTATGGGGTACAGGCATCTCCAATGCTATTTTTAATCTAAATTTTCACTGGTATTAAAGTTTATTAAACTGGCTACCTTAAAATGTAAGTATTAATGATTTTATGGCCATCTTAAGCATTAAAATGAGATTTTATCATCTGCCCACACAGCTTTTGACTTTTAACATCAGTTTCGATACATATATTAAAGTTGGTAAAGGCGACACATGTAACAGGCCTCAGTAATTAAGCGGCCCGTCAGGGACGCTTATTTGTTTTCACCAAAGTTCAACTGATCACCGTCGCTTTACTTAAGGTAACCTTAACCATAACTCCAAAACACCCCGTCATCGCGTTTCTGAAAAAACCACACACACCTGTGCTATAAAATTTATCTGGTACATTCTAGACCAAATTTCCAAGGTCGGAAAGGATTTTCTCATCAATCGCACCATAGATACCTGAATGGGAGGCGTTTTATTTTTGTAAATTTTTTAAAAATGGGTACTTGGTCTGTATCTCAAAAACGGTTAGGATTTCGGCGTTTTGTTGGAATAACTTATTCAGCTACTTTTTGATAATCTTTCACATGCTGAAGTTTTAGCTCTGTATCTGCAAACTTAAGGTCACCTTAATGACCAAAACGTGGGTTTTAACCCTCCAGTTCACTTAGTTTTCCACACTTTTCAACCAAACTTGGCATATATATTAAGATTCACCAATGGATTATCCTGACTTTATGGTGACCTTAAACTGTTAATATTGTTAGGGCTATGGCCCCCCCCCCCCCCTAAAGTCATCAAATTGGAATAAAATTGTCTGGCCTGTTATTTTTCCATCTTTTTTAAAATCTAACATATATTGATATTGAGGTACATCAAAAGAACACTCTTACTACCTTATGATTCAAATATTAATAATGTTAGGGCCATCTTAAACTTAAAATGTAGAGTTTTTCAGCCCTAAACTTGCGACATTTATAAAGGTTGGCAGAAAGGACATTCTGCTTTTATGGTCACCTTAAAGTCCCAATATGAATGAAGTTATGGTCACTTTTCAGTGAAAAAAAGAAGTTTTCAGCCTCCAGCTATCTTATTGTTCAACTGACCTCAGCTAAACTTTGTACACTTATGAAGGATGACAAACGGGACATTCTCATTTTATGGTCACCCTTAAAGTCGCAATATGGATGAAGTTATGTTCACCTTGCAGTGAAATTATGGAGTTTTTCATCTCCAGCTATCGTATTGTTCAAAAGAGCTCAGTTAAATTTTGTACACTTTTAAAGATGACATTAGGGACATTCTTATTTTCTTTCCACCTTGGAGTTTCAATACAAGTACAGTCATGGCCATCTTGACGTGAAAATGAGGATTTTCAGCCCCTAACTGATTTACTGTTCAGTAACATCAGTTTAACTTGACATTGATTATACTAAAGTAAGATTTTGTATAACATTTCACTTAAAATTCCTGTACTTAAGAGGCTTTGGCCATCTTAACATGATAAATATATACTTCTTGCTCCCTCCTCATTTATTTTAACACTTTTTAAAACCACACCTGGCATATGTATACTTAAAAATGGTGGACGGACGTTTCGGCCACGGACGTTTCGGCCTAGGACGTTTCGGACTAGGACGTTTCGGCCACGGACGTTTCGGCCAGGCCATTTTTAAGGGTGGACGTTTCGGCCAAATCTATATTTTTAGGAGATTTATATAATAAGAACATCTTTTAATGTCCTTGTGTCCAAAAAGGGAAAATCTATATCACTAAGTGACTTGAAAGGAGAGCTGGAGTACTAAGGTTCCGGCGTGTGCCACCCATATTTGCTCCCGCCCAATGGAATATGCATGAGGTGACCCTTGCAAACCAACCAAGGACCAACAACGTATCAGAGGGCTGGAACAACAAATTCAGGAACCTTGTTGGCCAAAGCCACCCTACAGTGTGGAAACTGATTGAGTGTTTGCAAGCAGAGTGTGCCCGTGTATCTGCTGTACTTCTACAGGATGAGCGTGGTGTGAGACCAAAGAAGAGGATCAAGAAAGTATACACCGAACTTCAAGGTAGACTGCACAATCTCTGTGAGGACAGATCTCTAGGCCGCAAGTCCATACCAGACTTCCTTCGGGGTGTAAGCCATAACCTGAGAGGTGGTCAGCCAAACATTTAAAATGACTCTGAATTGTGTGATCTGAAGTTTATGTATATAGCTTAATTGTGTAAAATGTTATTATATTATTGTTATAAAATGTGGGAAAGGTTGTACAATAAATGTTGTTACCACAGTTGTATTATTTGCATGTTTAATCATTGAAAACCTGATCCAAAAATATATTTGGCCGAAACGTCCACCCTCAAAAATGGCAGAGCCGAAACGTCCGTGGCCGAAACGTCCTAGTCCGAAACGTCCGTGGCCGAAACGTCCTACATTCCTTAAAAATATTTATGCTGTCTGGCAAACCTAACCTCTTAGTGTTTATGAAGTTATGACATCTTCAAAGAAAAAAATGAGCTATTATGATGCACTGATGTGGTTATTAACATATTGCAACTGATCAGTGTTCACATAATATAAATTCCCAATTTTAGGCAGATTAAAAAAACCACATTCTTTTGATTCCATTCTTTTGGAATTGTGGGGATATAAGTTTTCCTTTTTGGAAAAAAAGCTTCAATTGATTCAACGTTTGTTTTGTAGAAGGAGTTGATGATCTAGCTACTTCTTCACATAGACTATATAAATTGGTCAAATGTATACACCTGACTTCTTTCACAATATAAGATGCTTGAAAAAAACACTTTCTCATAAACAGTTTTTCTTGTACAGCATTTCATGTATCTCCAGCTGAGTGGAAATGAATGACTTGTCCTTTTCTTCTTCCTCCCCAACTCTGTATTTGCTTTTGTGTGATATCTATCAAAAGGCACATTCATGGAAAGTCTTTCTATGCAGAAAGAACCCCCCCCCCCCCCAACTCCCCTTTAGTGCACACAAAAAGCAAGTGGAAAAAAGAATGGCCTCAGTGGGGGAAGTGGGGGGGTTCATGGAGGGAGATGATAGATAGAGATATATATATGTGTGTGTGAAGCAAAAGTGGAACAAAAAAAGTGGAATATTTATGCTGTTCTTTCGAATGTATATTGTTTTCTTTTCTTTTACTTTCTTCCATTTCACTTAGACTTCTACATTTAATTAATTTTAGCTCAAGTGGGAAATGAATTTTTGAAACTTTAATGCATTCAAATTCCTGAAGTGATGCACTAAACCACTTATAACTTGAAAAGTATTGCATTCACAGCATTTTGTTAAAATATGTTATTAGGCTACTTTTTCCACAGCTACAACAAGTCCAGTAACTTGTTTGGTCTTAATTTTGTGCATTATTGAAGTGTGGAATGGATCATGATCTCCTCTTATTCCTAAGCCTAGATTTTTAATTTCAATTGCTAAATCATTCATAAATATTGCAATATATAAACTCATACTTTTCTTTCCCAATAAATCCAGTAACATTTTTCTAGCGCTATAGCTGGACTTGTTAAGCGTCCCTGAAAGGGCGCTTATTTGTTTTCACCTCAGTTTCCTCGCCGCCGCCGCGTTATGGTCTCCCTTGAATATCTCCCTTATTATTAGAAGGATTCGAACCATATTTGGCAATTATATACCTTCGGCGTGGGACAATTTTTCTGCATGCTTAAATTTGACCTTTGTAAAGGTCACATGATCAAAAACAATTTTTTTAAGTACACCCCCCCGTCATTACAGTTCAGGAAAAACTACTTGCTACACAGCCTTATGCTTTGACACACCTGTTCATACTATCGAAAACGCGAGCTGATTAGATTTTGGGAGCAATCCCTTGAAAAATGTCTCATTTATGGGTGATTTCCTCACACCTTCCAATCTGAGAGCCTTAAATTTAGGTCAACCCCCTATTATCTTCTTAAGTATTGCATTTAGAGCCATAAAATGTATTGGGAGGTAATAGGAAACCATATGTGGAGAGTCTAAATAGCCGGTCAGTTTTACCCCACGGCCCCCCCTTATGGGTCAAACTGGGGTCATAAAATAGCTGATTTTGAGTTTTTGCCTTATATCTCCTTTATTGTTGCTTTTATAGCTTCAGAATGTATTAAGAGGTATTGGGAAAGCACATGTGGAGAGTCTAAATAGCCGGTTAGTTTTACCCCATGGCTCCCCCTTATGGGTCAAACTGGGGTCATAAAATAGCTGATTTTGAGTTTTTGCCTTATATCTCCTTGATTGTTGCTTTTATAGCTTCAGAATGTATTAAGAGGTATTGGGAAAACATATGTGGAGACTCTAAATAGCCGGTCAGTTTTACCCCCCGACCCCCCCTTATGGGTCAAACTGGGGTCATAAAATAGCTGATTTTGAGTTTTTGCCTTATATCTCCTTTATTGTTGCTTTTATAGCTTCAGAATGTATTAAGAGGTATTGGGAAAGCATATGTGGAGAGTCTAAATAGCCGGTCAGTTTTACCCCCCGACCCCCCCCCCCTTATGGGCCAAACTGGGGTCCTAAATAGCTGCTTTGGAGTTTTTGCCTTATATCTCCTTTATCGTTGCTTTTATAGCTTCAGAATGTATTAAGAGGTATTGGGAAAGCGTATGTGGAGAGTCTTAATAGCCGGTCAGTTTTACCCCCCAACCCCCCCTTATGGGTCAAACTGGGGTCATAAAATAGCTGATTTTGAGTTTTTGCCTTAAATCTCCTTTATTGTTGCTTTTATAGCTTCAGAATGTATTAAGAGGTATTGGGAAAGCGTATGTGGAGAGTCTTAATAGCCGGTCAGTTTTACCCCCCAACCCCCCCTTATGGGTCAAACTGGGGTCATAAAATAGCTGATTTTGAGTTTTTGCCTTAAATCTCCTTTATTGTTGCTTTTATAGCTTCAGAATGTATTAAGAGGTATTGGGAAAGCATATGTGGAGAGTCTAAATAGCCAGTCAGTTTTACCCCCCAACCCCCCCTTATAGGCTAAACTGGGGTCATAAATAGCTGCTTTGGAGTTTTTGCCTTATATCTCCTTTATCATTGCTTTTATAGCTTCAGAATGTATTAAGAGGTATTGGGAAAGTATGTGTGGAGAATCTAAATAGCTGGTCACTTTTACAGCATGCTTATTAAAACACAAGGCATTTTAAACTCTCAGGGACGCTTCGCTTTTGTTAGCAAAAGCATTCATCTAGTTTGTAACTTGATTTTTCTTGTAAGCGATAACTCTGAAGCAAAATCAGTAACTTTTGAACAAAAAGTCTAACACACTTTGGTTCACTGGATTTTATTAGTGGTTTTGTTAAGTTTTTAGTTGAAGCACAATCAGTAATTTTAAACAATAGTTCTTAAGCATCTTAGTCCACTGCATTCAATTAGTGTTTTATACTTAAGTGGGATACTATATTTTGTGACTAGGAAAAAATGCCTCCTGAGAAAAAAAAGTTATTTCAACTTGTAAACATGTTACATATGAAACCTATGACGTATAATATCAAAAAGATGTTAATTTCAGATATGTACAGTCAAAACCAGAACGTACAATATCATGAAGTACAAATTACAAATATCTTCTTGAAAGGGTATCCCTTCAGCTGTACTCTGGACCAGTTTAAAAGCAGGATTTATGGCTGTGAGGTTTCTTGATGAAATAGTTGTGGCGTTTATGGCTTACAATATGCATTCTTATCAAATTACAACATAGGTTATCCCCTCTGTAAGGAGTTGATCGCAGTTAGATGCACTAGGAGGGGCAGAAATGTAATTACAAGAAAAACACGACACCTGTCATAATGGAAACCAGGGATGAGCAGCCAGCCAAAAGAGTGAGAAGCACCAGCAAAACCTTACAAGAGAAACTTACATATCTTTGTACAGCTAAGCAAAATGGGTAAAAGACTGTGAATTTTTGACAGGCATTGGTGACTATAAGACTCAAGTTGAAAAAATGAAGATGCCTCTGAAGTTGTAATGTGAACCTGTAGTGTTATAATACTTGAAAGAACTTTTTTTTCTTAGGAGGTATTTTTCCTGGTCACAAAATATTCAGGAGGCATTCATTCTAGGAGGTATATTTCCTAGGAGGCATATTTTCTAGGAGGCATTTTTTCCAGGAGGCATTTTTTCCACGCATCGGACATACATTCTTTTGACAAGTAAATTTCACACCTATAATTTCTCTTCTGCCAAGCTGTGGTCGTTCTTTCATTTCTTAAATATGGTAATGTTGGAGCCCAACTTAGGAGTCAGCCCATCTTAAGATGGGCTATAGCCCAACTTAGGATCCTAAGTTGGGTAGCCCATCTTAAGATGGGCTAGCCCATCTTGAGATGGGCTAGAACATATCAGCCCAACTAAAGATAATAAAATTCAAGAATTATTTTTTGTGAAATATAATATAAACTATTTACAAGGAAATTATTTTTTCTTGACATTGACATTGATAAACTTAACTGACCCTTGTACAGAAATACTTTGTACTTCTTTTTTATTTTATATAAATATGTTTAACTTATCTAACCTCAACAAAAAGTATCTAATTGCAGAAACTAAAATGAATTGTGTTTCCTGAGCCTTGAAAGCATTAAAGTATTCCTTTGATATCTATTTCATTTGTCTTTCATTGCAATGATTTCTTAATATGATTTGTGGCTATTGTTTCAACATTCTATTGAGGTTGATTTGTTTCACTTGGGGTGGGGAAAGTACACAATAGGGAATACCCCAAATCATAAAGTGAAACAAATCAACATCAAATTAATCTCTAAACATAATGAGGCTTACTTCTATCAAACCCATGAGGGGAAAAACCAAATATGGTGGGTGTTTTTGTGGGTGAACCTGATTATATATTTTAAGCAGTGTTCATTCTAGAGTTGGAGCTACTTGAGTCAAATGACTCCTTTACTAAATTTTGGTGGGACATTTAGTAAATGCGATGAGTCAAATGACAAAAATTAACCTTACAGTTGAGCAAATTGACTTAAATAGGAGAGAGGAGAAAAAAAGTACTATTAGTCTATCTTCAAAGTGAATTTGCCATACTAAATCAAATTCAAGTCTACTCACTGTGAAAAAAACTTTATTTCAATTCAAGACATATTTGTAGTCAGCATGATGTACAAGATTTCCTATGATGTACATGATTTGCAATAATTAAAGTATTTTTTACTGATTTTTTTTTCATTTTTTTTTGTTTTTGTTTCAATAAATATGGTCCAACCCTGCTCTATCTAAAACTAGAAAAAAAAACTTATCTTGACATAGGTTCACTCAGGGAGTTGTTTTTATTTCATACAAAAAAACTCTGGACATTTATTTATGTAAATGGATATAAATTTGCCACTTTTTGAAAAAAAACTGCTTTTAAAGCAATAACATACCATGTAAAGTTTAAGTTAAATTATTATTTAACTTTTTTCCAGCCGAAAATTTGTTATTAACATAGATGCAACTTTTCAAATTTGTCCCACAGTAGTTTAAAGTGTTTGTTGTTACCTGTTAACAATTGTCTTTGAAGTCACTTGTAAGAGTGCATTATGCAAAAATAAACTTTAAAAAGTGAAAATATTAAAAAGCTGGATAATAAAATCTTGTTGTGCAATAGATATTTATTTCTATATATTTAACAAAACTATGAAAAAAAAGTGGAAATTTACAGCTACTGGTGAGTTTAAATCACTTACTATAAACGTTTTCTGTTGATAAATACTGAATTTTTGTTAAACGAAGTATGATTGGACAGTGCCGTTTCCGCTCAACCAATCAAATTAAGGCATTTAGAAGCAAGGAAACATGGAGGAATTGGGTTAAAAAGACAATATATGTGTCCTTTTATTAGTCGAATCTTTGATTCGAGTTATGTACTGAGTTGCGGTCGCGATTTTAAAAGGGCCGTTTAAGCCCTTAAATATCAAATTCTTCATAATATTTGTTCACATATCGGTACATTAAGGTCTATACTATACACTCTGCCATTTTGAAGATTTTTAATGCTTTTATTCAGTTATATTTTATAAAGTAAAAAGCTTGTCTAGCACTTCGTCTGGCTTTCTCCAAGGACCCGTATGTCCTAGAAACTATTGTGTTTGCCATTGTAATGGCCTACTCGAAAGAGTCTTTTTTAACGGTTTCGTCTGCTGGTTTCTAGAGGTGAAACCCCAATTAATTTATTTGTCTGCAGGGTTTACCACGCAGTCACTGTTAATGTAAAATTGCTGTCTGCGCATCTACGTGTACTCCATTATTTGTCAAACAAATAAACCGCAAAGAAATTAATGAATGAAGTGACGTCACGGTAGTACTATACATTTTTCGTTTAGCCAATCAAAATCGAGATCACCTCTGGCAGAGACAATGAAAATTCAAACTCCGTATATCTACATTCAACCACTAGAAGGCGCTTTTGTATGTCCTAGAAGGTATCATGATGGGGTTTCTAAACGTGAGGCTACGATGGGGTTTCTAACAACATTTTACAAATATATAATCCAGCAATATTTCTGTCTTCTCGCAATATTTAAAACAAATAAAATATCAAATGCTGGTAGTTGTACACCCACACAGTGATGAAAACGTGAGGCTACAATGGTGTTTCTAACAATATTTTACAAATATATAATCCAGCAATATTTTACTGTCGCCGCACCTCACTCTGTCTTCTCGCAATATATAAAACAAATAAAATATCAAATGCTGGTAGTTGTACACCCACAGAGTGATGAAAACGTGAGGCTACGATGGGGTTTCTGACATTTTACAAATACCGTATATAATCCAGCAATATTTTACTGTCACCGCACCTCACTCTGTCTTCTCGCAATATTTAAAACAAATAAAATATCAAATGCTGGTAGTTGTACACCCACAGAGTGATGAAAACGTGAGGCTACAATGGTGTTTCTAACAATATTTTACAAATACTAGTATATAATCCAGCAATATTTTACTGTCACGCACCTCACTCTGTCTTCTCGCAATATTTAAAACAAAATATCAAATGCTGGTAGTTGTACACCCACAGAGTGATGAAAACGTGAGGCTACGATGGGGTTTCTGACA
Source organism: Sabellastarte sp. h YS-2021 (assembly GCA_964017235.1). Taxonomy (NCBI): domain Eukaryota; kingdom Metazoa; phylum Annelida; class Polychaeta; order Sabellida; family Sabellidae; genus Sabellastarte; species Sabellastarte sp. h YS-2021. The sequence goes on along the minus strand of OZ024931.1, from coordinate 103,016,854 downwards.
TTTTACAAATATATAATCCAGCAATATTTTACTGTCACCGCACCTCACTCTGTCTTCTCGCAATATTTAAAACAAATAAAATATCAAATGCTGGTAGTTGTACACCCACAGAGTGATGAAAACGTGAGGCTACAATGGTGTTTCTAACAATATTTTACAAATATATAATCCAGCAATATTTTACTGTCGCCGCACCTCACTCTGTCTTCTCGCAATATTTAAAATAAAATATCAAATGCTGGTAGTTGTACACCCACAGAGTGATGAAAACGTGAGGCTACGATGGGGTTTCTGACATTTTCCAATTTATAATCCAGCAATATTTTACTGTCACCGCACCTCACTCTGTCTTCTCGCAATATTTAAAATAAAATATCAAATGCTGGTAGTTGTACACCCACAGAGTGATGAAAACGTGAGGCTACGATGGGGTTTCTGACATTTTCCAATTTATAATCCAGCAATATTTTACTGTCACCGCACCTCACTCTGTCTTCTCGCAATATTTAAAACAAATAAAATATCAAATGCTGGTAGTTGTACACGGGTGGTCATGAAGATAAACGGTCACGGAGATAAACGGTCCTCAGAAATGCTCACATAAAAACAGTTAAAAGGTTTAAACAACAATATAACACAAACCAAAATCATTAAAAGCATTGTTTAAGTCTATTTTGTTGTTTAGTTTCTGCGATTTTGCTATTTACACTATTTAAATTTGAAAACTTTGAAGACCGTTTATCTTCGTGACCGTTTATCTTAGTGACCACCCGTGTACACCCACAGAGTGATGAAAACGTGAGGCTACGATGGGGTTTCTAACAATATTTTACAAATATATAATCCAGCAATATTTTACTGTCGCCGCACCTCACTGTCTTCTCGCAATATTTAAAACAAATAAAATATCAAATGCTGGTAGTTGTACACCCACAGAGTGATGAAAACGTGAGGCTACGATGGGGTTTCTAACAACATTTTACAAATATATAATCCAGCAATATTTTACTGTCACCGCACCTCACTCTGTTTAGCGGGCGATAATACCAAGTTTACAGATTTCAACACCCACTGCTGTCCTAAGATTCGACTCCGTGGTTGGCAGAAGGCCAGCCACTTCACCCTAGTTTAATTTTAAAACAAAATTCGTCTAATTTTCCCAATATTTACAGCGAAAATGCGGGCGATAATGCAAGATTTATGCGTCACCGCGACTCGGGATCATAACGTGTACGCGTCTTTTCGCCCCAGTATAGCGACAAAAGACGCGGAAACGCGTAGTAAAATGAACACTGTTTAAGTTTAACAAAGAATTATAAAATTCCTTTTTTATATTATAAACAGCATTTTAACAGGATTTATAAAGTGCTATCTTTGGAGCTCAGTTACACTAATTAATTTGAAAATACAATTAAATCTAAACAAGTTAATTTGATGAATTTAGTCAAACAAAACACTGATGCATAAAATTGATAAAAAATGATAAAATACACATGGCATATAAAATTGGTGTTTTCTATTAGACTATATGGGTAAATGTCCATTTAAGAACTTAACATTAAACATTTGAAATTATGATTAAATTAATCACTTTGTTTACAAACTTGTAAAGTATCATCCCGAAAACACAATAAAAGACTTTTAAAACAATGCCTTATTGATCCTGTTAGCTAGTCAGTCAATCAGAGGTGAAAGAAATCAAGTTCAAAAGAATGCTAGAACAAAAGGTAAATCTAAGACTAATCCAGTTACCAAGTCACACACATAGTCAAACAAATCAACTTAAAAGAAATGTTGAAACAATAGATATATCACAATCTAACCCAGTTTCCTAATCACTTCCCTCAAGTGAAACAAATCAAGTTGAAAGCAATGGTTGAACAATAGACAACTTATGACCTGATGACCCTCCCATTGTCTAGTTAACTGAGACAGAGTCTTGGAACAATAAAGGGATTAAGACTAATCCTATCAATATATAATGAGGTAATGGAAAGAAGTAACATTTAAGTAGAAAAATAAGTACATAATATTTAAATTTTAAAAATAAAAACTACATGTGCAAATTATAAGTTGGGTTAATATTTGTTTCCAAATCTTAAGATGATATAAGCACAACAAATCTTAAATAATATTTCACAAACACATACTGTATAATTATATCCCCAGACGAAAGTCGGGGATATATTGGATTCAGGTCCGTCGCGCCGCCGCCGCCGTAGAAATTTCCTTGTGGACGCGATAACTCAAAAACCAATTAATTTTTTTTTTTTTCAAACTTGGTACACATGTTAAGGATGCCCAAAGGAAGATCCCTATTTTAAGGTGACCTTAAACTCCAAATAATAAAGAACTTATGGCCACCTTAAGGTCAGAAATTGCACTTTTGACCACTTAGAGCCCTCTAGGTCACAAACTATGAGGCGTATCTGGTTTAAATTTTACCTGAGAACACATTAATATATTCTTAGTACATGTGCCAAAAATCAAGACTTTAAGTTGAGGAGAAAATTGTGTTTGGGGCCCATAAAGACCCCACTTAGGACTTTTTTCCTAGATTTTTAACATATTTTGCCCTATAATTTGGAAGTGGTAATTCTGATGAGTCTCAAACTGCTCTAGGTGTAACTCTTATATGTAATCATTGTCTGTGAAAAATTTAAAGGCTGTAGGTTTACCTGTTAGGCCGACTTGAGGTCTCAAAATTGCCCACAGAGACCCAATTTATGGACTTTTTGCCACCTTCAAGCACTGTAGCTTTCAAACAATGTCTCTCATCTAAGTGAAATATCATCTGAGAATATATCAATATGTTTTTCTTGTATGTACTCCAAAATTTAGGCCTTTAATAGACATTTAACCCATGTATGAGGACCATAAATCCCCACCCGAGTGACCCTTTTTAGACATTTTTCACATATTTTGCTCTGTAACTTGGAAATGGTAAGTCTGAGAAGTTTCAAACTGTATTAGATACATATTCTATGTGTAATCTTAGTATGTGACAAATTTTAAGTCTGAAGCTTTAATTTGAAGGCCACATTGAGGTCTCTGACGGGCTCCCAAAGACCCAGTATTTGGACTTTTTGCCACCTTTAAGCCCTGTGACTGTTAAACTATGTGACTGATAGGGCTGAAATCTCATCTGGGAATACATTATTATGTTCTTTTTACATGTGCCAAAAATCATGGCTTCAAGTAGACATTTAAACTGTGTATGAGGACCACAAACACCCACCCGAGTGACCCTTTTAAGACATTTTTCACATATTTTGCTCTGTAACTTGGAAATGGTAAGTCTGAGCAGTTTCAAACTTTATTAGATATATATTCTATGTATAATCTTAGTATGTGACAGATTATAAATCTGAAGCTTTAATTTGAAGGCCACATCGAGATCTCTAAAAGGCCCACAGAGACCCAATATTTGGACTTTTTGCCACCTTTAAGCCCTGTGACTGTTAAACTATGTGATTGATGGAGCTGAAATCCCATCTGGGAAAGCATTATTATGTCCTTTCTACATGTGCCGAAAATCAAGGCTTTTAGTATACATTTAACCTGTGTATGAGGGCCATAAACACTCACCCAAGTGACCTTTTTTGACATTTTTTTCCGTATTTTGCCCTGTTATTTGGAAATGCCTAGTGTGACAGGTCTTAAACTGTATTATATATAATTTTTTTTTGTTATGTTTGTCCCCCAAAAAGTTTCAGCTCTGTAGTTTAATTGCTAAGGTCTCTTTAACAATTGTAAAATGCCCACAGAGACCCAGTTTATGGATATTATACCACTTAAAAGCCCTGTAACTGTCGAACTATGTGGGTCATAGAGCTGAAATCTTTGAATTTTTCAAAGGAAGTGCCTGTCTATTTAAATTTTTATTAATAATGTTATGGCTATCTTAGGCTTTTAAGTACTTATTTTTGTGTGTTATCTCTCTGCTTGCTGAGTTTTTAACTTTTTAAAATGAAACTGGTTAAACATATTCAAGTAGGCAAAATGGACACTGTTATTTTCTGGTGAGCTATAAGTCCAATATTAATGAAATTATACCCTTATGTAGTAAAAATAGGGAATTTTTAACCCTCAACTAGCCCAGTTTTATTCAGTTTGCCTCAGTTAATTTTGACACAGTTCCTACAGTTACTAACTCATTTCAGTTGATAATCACATTCTTACAATTCTCAATTCTGACTTATTATTATAAATCTGTTCTAGTGGTTTGATAATTTATATTTAATTCTGGAGGTATATAATTTTCCTGTTGGACATTCCTTATTTATATATTTGATTTGATTTTAGTGATAAGATTAACTGAGCTTTTTGTATTTGATTACCCCTTTTGTTTGTTTACCATTTGTGCTGTATTTAGTCCCACCCCCCATCCACCTCTGGGACCTCCAGCTATTGAGTGACACTAAATAAACAAAGGTATTGAATGATATCAAATGAGAAACAAAGAACCAGACTTTTCAGTGGGGTTGCAGATCTTGTGTAACAGTGAGAGAGGTGTGGAGAAGGGGAGAGGGGTGGGGTGGGGTTGGGAGATGGGGTTTGCTTCATTATCTAATAAGACAAAGGGGAGTCAGAACTGAGATTGTGTCACATATTTAGGTTGCATATATATGGACCACATATATAGGAATTGAGGAAATGAATAACTGAAAAACAATGCAAATTCTAAAAATAATATAATAAAATAATAATATAAATAATATATAATTTTTAAATAATATTTTATTTGTGAACAAATATAGAAACAGATATGCGCTTTTGGGATTATTAATCATTTAAATACTTTGAAAATAGGTTCAGAGTCACCCTTTGCAGGAAGATTGAAAAGTATGATGAGTTGAGTTAGAAATAATATTTTATTTGTCAACAAATATAGAAACAGATATGCTCTTTTGGGATTATTAATTTGGAATGGACATTCAATCATCAATCATTTAAATACTTTGAAAATAGGTTCAGAGTTATCATTGCAGGAAGATTGAAAATATGCTCTGTTGAGTTATGTATTCAGCGTCTGGGGATACACCATCTTCTTTGGGAAGATATAAACTTAGTAGATTGATGTGCTGAAGTTCATATAACTTTTCCCAAGATTTATGGCATACAACAAATGGCTTACATAAAAAATTCCCGATCAAAACCTGTGGCATGAGTGATGACCTGTCTGGGGATATGTTGGCGCCGAGTTGGCCCAATCTAGTTGAAATATAAGTACTTAAATAAACTAGCATGGTTATATTCAGTTTTATGATACAAACCACCAATGAAGTGTGACATAACAAATTAATATTAAACTCGCTGGTTAATATTAAATTTTAGTTTTAAAATTGTTCCTGAGTTTACTTATCCTAAGTTGGGCTAGTATGTTCTAGCCCATCTTAAGATGGGCTTAGCCTCATTAAAGCAGTCTTTGGAAATTTATATGTGGTAACAAGGTTTTCCATTTCAAAACAGCACTTATTCTTAGATAAAATCTGTCAAATGAAGGATATTTGTCACCAATATTATATTTTAAATAGAAATAAAATGTCACATGACCCAGAAAACCACTGTGGTTATATGATAATCTTGGACTTAGCTAAGTCACCCTTTGTGAATACGGTTTTAAGACAAAACTTAGCTGAGACAAAAGTCTTAACTTTAAGACTGGATTTAAGCCTAAGACCTGGCTAAGTCTAAGACCCTTCGTGAATACCGGCCCTGGGGCTTCAATTTTCACATTCTAAAACAGCACTGCAGTCTAGTAGTACAGCCATGACTTACTGGCATCGCATAACATTGGCAGGTATTTAATACTCTCTAATATTTCATCTCTCCACTGACATACCAAGACATATATAATACATATGAGACTCTTTTGGACTTACTATTGTAGAATGTACAGACATCCATTTAAATACTTTCAGAAAAGGTCAAACTTATTGAAAAATAAATAAAACCAGAAAGTGGTGTTCAGACCTCCACCAGGGCACATTGCTTAAAATTCACGACATTTCTTTGAATCCAAAATATTATTTGGATTTTCCCAAAATTTAATCACTTCCCTTGGTCAGACCCCACCCACATAAAAAGTTTTACAAAAATCTGTACATTCCTTTCAAATTATTGTTATAGAAAAATCAGATACACAAACAAATGCGCCCAAAATAAAAATGTAATCTGATAGAGATAATAATATTTTCTCTCCACAATGAGTTGTATTTTCATAGTCAGTTACAATATATTTAAGAGTCTTTGAAAGAGTCTTTGCAGAGTTAATCAAGAAATAATCTTGAAAGAATTGTAACTGCTTTCATCCAATTAGTTAATGTGTTTGTGCATTGTTTTGTTTGGGGTAAAATTCATTGTGTAGAGTAACCAAAGCAGTCACTAGTTAAGATGGTATTGTATGAAGTAACTAAGTCTTTTTCATCATCCAGGCACGCTTTAAAGCGTTATTTGTGATGGCAACTTATCTTAGCACATTTCTTGTTGAGTAATATTATATAATAGGCCTCAATAACTTCCTTCAGTGAATTGTAAGTGGATTAGGTTTTGCATTGGTATAAATGATCCTGTATAGTTTATCATATGATTACAAGGTCAGTAGTGGTTAAAGTCATCCTAGCTGACAAGAAAATAACACCAACAAAAGGGAGAACCCTGTTTCATACCTGATTAACATGTACAGCTGGAACCATCAAGTAAGCTCTTGCATGTATCTCTACAATCCTTTTATGAAACCCATACATCCTCATCCTCAATTGAATGTTTCATAATATGTTGTCACTTTCTGTGCTTGTCAGTTCTTATGCGTAGCAGTCGCTGTAGAGCTGTATTAGTCCAGCTGAGTCCAGATAGTAATTAAGAATCCCTTGAAAAGGGAGCTTATTTGTTTTCATGTTGAGTTTCCCCATCACCGCAGTATTATCATCTCCCATGAATATCTCCCTTATAAATGGGCGGCTTCCATCCATTTTTCGCACTTATGTACCTTAAGCATGGTAGAATTTTTTTCACATGTTTATATTTGAACTTTGGCCTTTATCAAGGTCACATGATCAAAATGAATTTTTTTCGGGGTACACCAGCTCGTCATTGCCACTCAGCCAAAACTATATACTGCACAAGGTTGTTACTTTAAAAATATGTCAACACTGTCAAAATCTGGAGATGATTAGATTTTGGGAGGGATTGGATCAAAAGTGAGCTATTTACAAGCATTTTATACCAGCTAGTAATCAGAAAGTTTAACTTCATCAGAAACCCCATATTATCTCCTTATCTGTTGCATTTAGAGTCTTAAATTGTGGTAGGACGTAATAGGAAACCATATCCAGAGAGTCTGGATATTTTTAGATATTTTTTTATTCATATAAACAACATACAATGACAACATATAATAGTACAATACCTACAATACTTTAAACATTACACTACATACATTGCAATACAATACAATACAATACCTACGTTACATTAAACATTACACTACATACATTACAATACAATTAGGCTACAATGTTTGGTGCTTTTTATTGAAACATGGCTACCAGATAACTTTTATTTCTGCTATAATATTCATTTTTAGTAAAAAAAAAAAAAAAAAATCACAATGTTATGGGGTTACTTTTAAATAGTCTGGATTAGGTTTGAAACAAGCATCCATTTCTTTTTAAACCAATCTGTGGAGTCTGTTATGACATGGAGGTAAGATTGTTCATCAAACATACGCTTAATGTTAAGTTGTAATGCTTTAAAACTAGGTTTACAATCGTCTTTTAGACATTGAAACAAATATCTTTTTGTTATAAGAACAGTGGTATTTAAAGAAAAAGGGACGGAGCTGCGATCTTCAAGTCCGAGCAGTAGTGTTTTTTATCTATATTTACCCCACAGCCCTTAAGGGCTGTCGGGGTATTGTTTTCACCCATGGTGTCCGGATGGGTGGGCGGGTGGGTGGGCGGCGGGAAATAGTTTGTCCGGGCTGTATCTCAGAAACCGTAAGGTGTAGGAAGTTGATACTTGGTAGGGACATTGGTTAGGGGGTGTAGGTGTGCAACGTCATGGTCTGACCTTGATTTGACCTTTGACCTTGCCGTAGTGACCTTGAGTTTGAAAATCTTGTCCGGGATGCATCTCGGAAACCGTAAGGTGTAGGAAGTTGATACTTGGTAGGGACATTGGTTAGGGGGTGTAGTTGTGCAACGTCATGGTCTGACCTTGATTTGACCTTTGACCTTGGCGTAGTGACCTCGACCTATAAAATCTTGTCCGGGCTATATCTCAGAAACCGTAAGGTGTAGGAAGTTGATACTTGGTAGGGACATTGGTTAGGGGGTGTAGGTGTGCAACGTCATGGTCTGACCTTGATTTGACCTTTGACCTTGCCGTAGTGACCTTGAGTTTGAAAATCTTGTCCGGGATGTATCTCAGAAACCGTAAGGTGTAGGAAGTTGATACTTGGTAGGGACATTGGTTAGGGGGTGTAGTTGTGCAACGTCATGGTCTGACCTTGATTTGACCTTTGACCTTGGCGTAGTGACCTCGACCTATAAAATCTTGTCCGGGCTATATCTCAGAAACCGTAAGGTGTAGGAAGTTGATACTTGGTAGGGATATTGGTTAGGGGGTGTAGGTGTGCAATGTCATGGTCTGACCTTGATTTGACCTTTGACCTTGCCGTAGTGACCTTGACCTATAAAATCTTGTCCGGGCTATATCTCGGAAACCGTAAGGTGTAGGAAGTTGATAACTTCCCATTGTAAGAGATAGAATTTCATCAAGTGAGCCACAGATTTTGCTCCAACACCACACATAAGCATTCATTAAATGTATTACTACTTCTGTATGCATGGTAATATTCAAACCATCTAAACCATAATTCGGGCCTTGCAGATGTAGATAAAGAGGGTTGAATTTTAGTTTGCTGATTAGTGCTGTCATCTTGTTATTGAATTATCTTGTTTTAATACTTCATCTTTATATGCATGATCTTTTTTTTAAACATTATTTCTCCATTTAAACATTGTTTGGACCTTTATATAACTGACAGTGCTCTGAAAGTATTCTGAAGTTTGTACTGATACAGTACTTCTGTATCTCATGGTGTTGAAAATATTTCCCTAGGCTGTGGGGTACGGGCATCTCTGATGCTATTTTTAAAATTGAACCTGCTTCCTTTTGGATCCAGTTTCTAACTAAAACCCATATTTCAGTAGAATATGGACATTCAGTGAAAATATGGATTAGCGTTTCCGGCATACGGTTGCAGAGGCGACAGTGATTATTTTCGGATTTTTTCATCTTATGCAGCAAGACTTTTGTTCCCAATATTCTATGAATGATTCTATATTGTAACCAGATTATATGGTTATCTTGGATAGTTTTAAAGCATATTAAATGTATGTTTTGCCATTCTTTGGGTTCTAAATTGATTTGAAGTAGCTGTTCCCATTTTTTTGTATGTAATAGAATATCTTGGCGTTTTTGTCTTAACACATCGTAGAAGTCTTTACAACCTCTTTTGACTTATGTATTAATGATAGAGTTCCAGGCCATATGGGTTTTTCTGGTATTAATATTATATTTTTATTGCGTTAATACATCCTATCCAATGGACAATTGCTTTACCGGTCGGCGCGACCGGTCCCGCCAAACGCCAGAAAAAGACGTCCTGTATATAATACTGGCAGGACCGGTCAGTAGTGTGCATTCGCTAGGTGGCGCATCATACTTGCTTCCTGTCAGACAGAGTGACGTCAGTTCATCTTTTTCGTTTGGCGCGTAGTGTGCAGACGCGTTTTGAATTTATCTCCAAGTTTTGAAGGAAACGCGGCTTATTCTACGAATTTAAATATATTTATTGTGTTCATACATATCAGTGCCTCTCCAGGACTAAAATGAGGCATTATCCAGCACTTTATAACCAGTTTTGAAGAATTTCTGTGTACTTGTCGTCGAGACGAAGTCGTGGGTGAGAGCTCGTGTGTCGTCCCTGCAGCATTCCTTCTTCTACACAGAAGGTTGTATCTCCACGACTTAACCTCCATTTATTTCTTCGTTGTCGAGAAACACTGAGCGTATGTCGACGAGAAGAATTTAGAAGGAAAGAAGAATGCATCGTCTGACGTCATCACTTCCAGCTTATGCTTGTCACGTGACACGGACCTGGTCATGTGATACGCATTCAACAATGGAGGAATCGTGTTTTCAACAGAAGTTTTAGAAGAAAAGACGAGTAATTATTACTGTACACACACTTTTTATCTGGCAAGAAGGAATCCAGCATCTCGTCTGTTGGCCTGAAGAATTAGATGACAAGTGGTCATTGAACTCTGCAAATTTTTGCCGGTGCCGGTCATGTGACTTCACAGATCTCAACACCACTACCGGCAAGCAAATCCCCAGGCGTGACTGGTTCAGCTGACAAGAAGTGATGAGTTTTACCGGTACCAGTTCTGGTCAGACTACCGGTGGGGAGCACTAGTGATGAGTTTTACCGGTTCCAGTCTGTACAGACTACCGGTGGGTGCTGTTCCTGTGAAGAAACCCCTTCAGTTGGTTGCCAGTGATCAGTCCTGCTTGATCCTGGAACCTCCACCAGAGGCCTTTCCACTGGTGGGACTGTTGGGGGTACTGGTTCCAGTCATGTTCCTGTGAAGCTGTCAACAACCCCCCTTCAGTGGTTACCAGTGATCACCCTGTTTTGATACTGGAACCTCCACCAGAGGCCTTTCCACTGGTGTGACTGTTGGGGGTACCGGTTCCGGTCTGTACAGACTACCGGTGGGTGCTGTTCCTGTGAAGAAACCCCTTCAGTGGCTGCCAGTGATCAGTCCTGCTTGATCCTGGAACCTCCACCAGAGGCCTTTCCACTGGTGTGACTGTTGGGGTACCGGTTCCGGTCTGTACAGACTACCGGTGGGTGCTGTTCCTGTGAAGAAACCCCTTCAGTGGCTGCCAGTGATCAGTCCTGCTTGATCCTGGAACCTCCACCAGAGGCCTTTCCACTGGTGGGACTGTTGGGGGGTACTGGTTCCAGTCATGTTCCTGTGAAGCTGTCAAGGACCCCCTCCTCAGTGGTTTCCAGTGATCAGCCCTGTTTGATACTGGAACCTCCACCAGAGGCCTTTCCACTGGTGTGACTGTGGGGGTACCGGTTCCAGTCTTGTTCAGACCACCGGTGCGGCTGCTCAGAGGGTTCACCTACCAGAAGTCGCAGTGACCATTGACCCTTATCTCCCCAATGCAGAATTTTGGACCGGTACCAGTCCTGTTCAGGCTACCGGTAGGGTCACTAGCCAGCCAGTGATGAGGGATACCAGCACCAGTTCTGCTCAGACTGCTGGTTGTGGTCACAGAAATCCAGCAAGGGCTACCGGTTAAATAGGATTACCGGTTACACAGAGTTGCTGGTGACACACAGCAGGGCTACTGGTTCAGAGAATTACCGGCTCCCGAGTGTCGCCGGTTCCGGAGTGTACCGGTGCCGCAGGGTTGCCGGTGCCTGAGTGCTGCCGGTCCAGGAGTGCTGCTGGTTACAGAGGAATCTGCTGTTCCCATTCTTACTGTCAAGAAACCAGCTTCAAATCCAGTGCTGACAGCAGGTTCACCGGTTACAGAGAATTACCGGTTCCGGAGTGCTGCTGGTTCCCGAGTGTGGTGCTGGTTACAGAGAAACTACTGTTCCCATGCTTACTGACAAGAAACCAGCTTCAAATCCAGTGCTGACAACAGGTTCACCGGTTACAGAGGTTTACCGGCTATAGAAATTTGCTGGTGACAAGTTAGTTGGACGGGAAGAAATTCCCTTAACCGACTGGTTACAGAACCTATCCACCAGGTGCCGGCTTGCAAACCTTCAGGGACAGTTGCTTCAAAAGAATCTGAGAGATAATGGTGAAGTAACCAGACTGAACCTCGAACACCAGTCTACTGGACTGGGAGATCTACCAAGGGATTAACTAAGACTACAGAAATGTGATGTCCCAATTCTTTGGTTACAGGGCCTTCTCCCAGAAACTTTGGTTACAGAGAGATGGCACCTACCGGTTTGGCTGGTTACAGAGACTGTTGGTTGCAGAAGCTGCTGAATCCTCCACTGGGCAGGAAGAAAGGCAGTTTTCATATGAACCTACCCCTACAAGAATGGTTCAATTCACCCAATTCGGCCAACTCCAATGAGTTTATGCAGAACTGGGGAACCACCAGGAACCGGTTACAGTGCATTGCTTCACTTATAACCGGTGCTGGGAGAAGTGGGAAGTTCTGGGTTTGAGTCCAAAAGTAGTCCCCACACTGAGGGAGGGCTACACCCTCCCCTTCCGGTTCAGACCCAACTTGACAAGGTCACCAACTGTAATAAGCAACTACCACAACCCAGCCAAGCAGTCCTTCCTTTTAGAAGCACTGTATCAGCTGGTGAACAAGAATACAGTACAACCGGTAGAAAATCAAACTCACAGGGCAACCGGCTATTTTTTGGTACCGAGCCCAACAACCGGTGGAGACCTGTCCTGGTCCTGAGCACCTTGAACACCTTTTTGAACACAGGGACGTTCAAGATGGAAACCCCAGAGACAATAAGAACCTCCCTCCAAGCAGGGGAGTGGGTCACATCCATAGATTTCAAGAAGCATACTTCCACATACCAATTCACAGTCAGTCCAGGAAGTACATGCGCTTTTACCTCCAGGGTCGGTCCTACCAGTTCAAGCCCTTCCCTTTGGCCTGTCCACAGCTCCCATGGAGTTCACAGTGGTGGCCAAAGAGGTCAAACTCGTGGCTTTTCAGAAGGGTATAAGGATCCACCAGTACCTAGACGACTGGCTGGTGAGAGCCTCTACCCACCACACCTGTCTCCAGCATACTCAAACCCTAGTCACACTTTGTCAGGAATTAGGGTGGCTGGTGAACAAGGAAAAGTTAGAGCTGGTTCCCAAACAGGTCTTCAACTTCGTAGGTTACCAGTTCGACCTGAAAGAGGGCAAGGTCAGACCAACAGAAGAACGTTGGCAGGCCTTGACACACAAGATCAGATCAATATTGTCGGATCCGCTTTGCCCGGTCCGACAATTCATGTCCCTCATAGGTCTACTCACAGCAACAGAAAAGCAAGTCCACTTAGGGCGACTAACATGAGACCCATACAGTGGCACTTGAAAAACAACTGGAGGGTCCCAGAGTCACTGAAAAGGTGATCTCGGTCCCCAAATCCCTCCACCCCCATCTAAGGTGGTGGCTGGAGGAAAGCAATGTGCTTCTAGGTCAACCATTACACCCTCTAAAACATGCTCTGCAAATCTTTACAGACGCATCAAAAGAAGGGTGGGGCGCTCACTTAGACGAGCACACTGCAAGGGGACAGTGGTCCCTACCCGAGAGCAAGTTACACATAAACCACTTGGAGCTGAAAGCAGTATTTCTAGCTCTAAAAGAGTTTCAAACCCTAGTCTTCAACAAGACAGTGTTGGTAGCTACAGACAACACAACAGTGGTTGCCTATATCAACAAAGAAGGGGGGATGAAATCGGGCTCTCTGTGTGCCCTACTGTGGAGAATTCGGTCCTGGTGCACCAGGCAGCAAGTAACCCTCAGGGCACGTCACATCCCCGGCCGGCTGAACGTGATAGCAGACAAGCTATCCAGGCTTGGCCAGACCATTCAAACAGAGTGGTCACTTCATCCAGAAGTGTTCCAAGCTGTATGTTCAAGGTGGCATCAGCCACAAGTGGACCTGTTTGCCACCAGGTTCAACAACAAACTACCACAGTTTGTATCACCGGTACCAGACCCCCAGGCTTGGGCAGTGGATGCACTCAGCCTGTCCTGGGAGTATCTGGACCCATACGCCTTCCCACCGGCAGCCATCTTGGGCAAAGTGGTGGAGAAGCTCCAGGACTACCCCTGCAACAGAATAATTCTGATTGCTCCAGGGTGGCCCAACATGCCCTGGTTTTGGGACCTGGTAGCAATGTCAAGCCAGATCCCACTGTGTCTGCCCAGCATACCCAACCTAGTGTCTCAGCCATTCAACCAGGTCCTTCACAGGAACCTGTCGAATCTGAACCTACATGCCTGGCTCCTAGAGCCTCAGCAATCAAGGAGCAAGGCTTCTCTGAGGCAGTGGCAGCACGAATTGAGGCTCCTCAAAGAAGGTCAACCAGATCTGTCTATGAGGCAAAGTGGACCATTTTTACAAAGTGGTGCCTCAGTAATCAGGTGGACTTCAGGGCACCACCTCTGAAAGCCATTGCTGACTTCCTCCTGCACTTATTTCAGGAGAAGAAGTTACAACCAAGCACTATTGATGGCTACAGATCCGCCATTGCTGACAAACTGGGCAATTCCACCATTAATGTCAGCAAAGATGAGAATCTCTCTCGTCTCCTGGATAGTTTCCATAGAGACAGACCTAAGGGCAGGAGGGGCATCCCCTCCTGGAACCTTTCACTGGTTTTACATCAGCTCACAAAGGCTCCCTTTGATTCCCTGAAATAGGCCTCCTTGAAACATCTAACTTTCAAGACTGTTTTCTTGCTGGCTTTGGGTTCAGGTAAACGCAGGAGTGAGATCCATGCTTGGTTACATAAGAACATCAGACACCAGTTGGACTGGTCTAAAGTGTTTTTGTACCCCTCACCCAGTTTCCTATCCAAGAACCAGCTGGCTAAGGAAGGTCCAGATAGTGTGGCACCAGTGGTCATCCCAGCCCTGGCACCATCTCTGGATAGGTCACTCAAGGGTGACAGGTCCCTATGTCCAGTTAGAGCCCTGCGCTACTACTTGGACAGGACTGCAGACCTCAGGCAGAATAAGGAGTTAGTCTTTGTCTCCTTCAAGAAGGGTTTTGATAAAGACATCTCACCTGCCACCATCTCCTCATGGATCAAACAGACTGTGGTTCTGTGCTATGAGCTCTCTGACCAGGAGGCCCTCACCTTACATCAGGTTAAAGCCCATGATGTTAGGGCCTTTGCTGCCTCTAAGGCTTTCCAATCAGGGATTTCCTTAGATCAGATCTTATCAGCCTGCCACTGGAAATCTCACAACACCTTCACCTTATTCTATTTGAAGGATGTTGCCTGGGCTGACTCGGAGCTTTTCCACCTGGGACCTGTAGTGGCTGCCCAGCAGGTGCACCACCAGGCCCAGAAATGAGGGGATGTTGTATATATGTAAATATGTACATATTGTAAAAAAAAAAAAAAAAAAAAAAACTGTGACTTGCTTCCCTCGGGAAGTTGATTTCTTCTGGGACTGAACTCAGCCCCTCTCTCTCTATCTTTCCCTTCTCAAACCAACTCTGGAAGGAAAGAAAAAGGGGGGGGGCAACGTCGGTAGACTCCCGGTTAACCGGTGAGTTAGTGGCCGACCTTGACCTGTCAGGGTTCTCTGACCCTAGGTCAAATGGGCCTGTACAATTTTGTTTTGTTATGAGTTCACAGAAGTCCCTAGCTGCTTACCCGCCTACCAAGCGGTAGTTATTCAGCAATTGTCCATTGGATAGGATGTATTAACGCAATAAAATTGCAAATTTAATAAGCTTACTAGGGGTCTAAATCATTTTAGACAACGAAAAAGATGAACTGACGTCACTCTGTCTGACAGGAAGCAAGTATGATGCACCACCTAGCGAATGCACACTACTGACCGGTCCTGCCAGTATTATATACAGGACGTCTTTTTCTGGCGTTTGGCGGGACCGGTCACGCCGACCGGTAAAGCAATTGTCCATTGGATAGGGTATTAACTTATAAAAATTTAATTTACTTATTAAATTTGCAAATTTCTGGTAATAATCAAGAAAATGGAGGTTAACATGGTTATTTTTTCTCACTAATCCTCGAGAGCATATATTCAGTCATATTTACCCCCTGTCCTGCCCCTTATGGGCAAAACTGTGGTAGATTTTGTGTTTTGTTTACTTTTATATCCTTTATTACATTAACTGCTTTTAGAGAATTTGACCCCTATGGGTCACACTGGGGTCATAAAATCACCAATTTTGTGCTTTTTGGTTAATAGTTTTATCATAATAATTAAATGCATCCTTTTTCAATATCTATTCTACATTGTAATATTTAACGATAGCTTTACAATGGTGTGTCTGTCAGGATTTTTTCTGTATGACAGACGCTGTGTTTTTATTTTGAAAAACCTTTTTCTAGTTAAAAATGAAGGAATCTGTCTTAAAACCCAGCTTTTCACAGTGTGACTGTAAAGGGTGTTGCACACAGGAAACTTGTTGCACACAGGAAACGACCTGACACGATCCGACATATTAACAGTTTGCGTGGATGTTGCCAGACATGTCAAAACACACTGGATCCGATCCGTTTGTTTTGCTATGTAAGCGTCCTTTGCGGTACGCTTGTTTGTGTATGGGAGACCTTCAGGCTCCGCCGGCTCCGCATTTTGTTTTCCTTATAACTCTGTAACCGTTAGGCGGATTCTTTTCAAATTTGGCAGGTTTAGGCAGTAGCCTTGGGGAATTTTTTTTGAATATACTGCAGTGACATTTCAACCAGAGAGGTCACATGACCAAAAATGTCTTTTTTCGATGGGGAAGCTTGTCCGGATGATAACTTGAAAGGAATTTTATCAATTCATCTGAAACTTGGCAAATACATTCATTCTATTAAAATCTGGAAATCATTAGATTTTGGCATTGATTGGTTAAGAAATGGCCGAGTAATTAATGATTAATTAATCATTATGAATTTTCCAAATAAGGAAAACACAAAAATGCTTATATCTCGAAAACCGTGCTAGATAGAGCGATTTCGACGAAATTTTTGACCCGCAGACATACAGTTTTCCCAATTTTCAAAAAAATTTTGTCTCGCCCAAAATGGCGGCCATTTTGAATTTTCGAAATTTTCGCAAAAATTGCAAAACACAAAAATGCTTATATCTCAAAAACCGTGCTAGATAGAGCGATTTCGACGAAATTTTTGATCCGCAGAATATCTCTGCGGAGTAGTTTCCCAATTTTCAAACAATTTTTGTCTCGCCAAAAATGGCGGCCATTTTGAATTTTTGATATTTTCGCAAAAATTGCAAAACACAAAAATGCTTATATCTCAAAAACTGTGCTAGATAGAGCGATTTCGACGAAATTTTTGACCCGCAGGCTATCTCTGCAGAGCAGCCATGCCAATTTTCAAAAAAAAAAATTTCTCGCAAAAAATGGCGGCCATTTTGAATTTTCGAATTTTTCGCAAAATTGCAAAACATAAAAATGCTTATATCTCGAAAACCGTGCTAGATAGAGCGATTTCGACGAAATTTTTTACCCACAGGATATCACTGCAGAGTAGCCATGCCTATTTTCAAAAAAAAATTTCTCTTGCCAAAAATGGCGGCCATTTTGAATTTTTCGAATTTTTCGCAAAAATTGCAAAACATAAAAATGCTTATATCTCGAAAACCCTGCTAGATAGAGCGATTTCGACGAAATTTTTGACCCACAGGGTATCTCTGTAGAGCAGCCATGCCAATTTTCAAAAAAAAAAATTTCTCGCAAAAAATGGCGGCCATTTTGAATTTTTCGAATTTTTGCGCAAAAATTGCAAAACACAAAAATGCTAATATTTCAAAAACCGTGCTACATAGAGCGATTTCGACGAAATTTTTGATCTTCAGGGTATCTCTGCAGAGCAGCTATCCCAAAGAGCTTTCACTTGGTGAAGTTTCAGACCCATAGCTAATTGCTCACCTACTCAAAATGAGTAAATGCGAATTACCTCTAAAAGTATTGCAGATAGCCAATTTTTCTCAAATAACTCATTCACCTACTTTTGGAAGAGCTTTCACATGGTGAAGTTTCAGACCCATAGCTAATTACTCACCTACTCAAAATGAGTAAATGCGAATTATCTCTAAAAGTATTGCAGATAACCAAATTTTCTCAAATAACTCATTCACCTACTTTTGGGAGAGCTTTCACATGGTGAAGTTTCAGACCCATAGCTAATTATTTACCTACTCAAAATGAGTAAATGCTAATTATCTCTAAAAGTATTGCGGATACCCAATTTTTCTCAAATAACTCATTCATCTACTTGTGGGAGAGCTTTCACATGGTGAAGTTTCAGACCCATAGCTAATTACTCACCTACTCAAAATGAGTAAATGCGAATTATCTCTAAAAGTATTGCACATAGCCAATTTTTCTCAAATAAATCATTCACCTACTTTTGGGAGAGCTTTCACTTGGTGAAGTTTCAGACCCATAGCTAATTACTCACCTACTCAAAATGAGTAAATGCAAATTATCTCTAAAAGTATTGCACATAGCCAATTTTTCTCAAATAACTCATTCACCTACTTTTGGGAGAGCTTTCACTCTGTGAAGTTTCAGTCCCATAGCTAAAATTACTCACCTACTCAAAATGAGTAAATTTGAATTATCTCTAAAAGTATTGCAGATAGCCAATTTTTCTCAAATAACTCATTCACCTACTTTTGGGAGAGCTTTCACTCTGTGAAGTTTCAGACCCATAGCTATTTATTCACCTACTCAAAATGAGTAAATGCTAATTATCTGTAAAAGTATTGCGGATACCCAATTTTTATCAAATACTCATTCATCTACTTATGGGAGAGCTTTCACATGGTGAAGTTTCAGACCCATAGCTAATTACTCACCTACTCAAAATGAGTAAATGCGAATTATCTCTAAAAGTATTGCAGATAGCCAATTTTTCTCAAATAACTCATTCACCTACTTTTGGGAGAGCTTTCATTTGGTGAAGTTTCAGACCCATAGATAATTATTCACCTACTCAAAATGAGTAAATGTGAATTATCTCTTAATAGTATTTCAGATAGCCAATTTTTCTCAAATAACTCATTCACGTACTTTTGGAAGAGCTTTCACACACGAAAATAAAAAATTGTGAATATCTCGGAAAAGCTATTTCTTCTGCTTTAATGCTCGGTGGGAGATACACACCACGGCAGTGGTCTTGACAAAACAATTTTGTCTCCCCAAAAATGGTGGCCATTTTGAATTTTCAAAGTTTTTGCAAAACACAAAAATGCTTATATCTTGAAAACCGTGCTAGATAGAGCAGACTGCGCTGACTTTGGTTGCCACAACAGTATAAGGCTAGAAACGAAGCATTTTCTTAATACTTTAGCACTCACCTTTATATCCTTTTCGGGACGCTTTGTTTTTGCTATGCAAAAACATTATCTTTTTTTTTTTGCGAGCGATCCTCTAGTTTCTTTTGGCCAAAACAGATTTTTATGTCGTCACTCTGTGGCGTGGGCGTACGCGTACACGTCCGCGTGAACAACTTCTCCTCCAAAACTACAAGGCCTAGAGACGTGCTGTTTTTTTTTAAAAGATACCTTATCTATCGAGGATGAAAAATTGTTGAAGGCATGCAAATCTGTCTGTTTGCTAGAGACATTACAAGGGGGGTACCCCCACCAAAAGTGTGAAAATTTCAACACTTAATCACAATTTTCTCAGTGACTATTGCAGGGATTTCTCTCATATCTTGCATATATGTACTAGGCCAGAGGTAGATTCTCTTGTGTGAGTATGAGACCTGGATCTGTCTTACTTTTTTTTTAATAAATTTTTTTAATAATTTTTAATGCATTAAGATTCATGAAATCATGCACAAAATCATTTATAACTTGAAAAGTGTTGCATTTAGAGCATTTTGTTAAAATATGTTATTTAGCTACTTTTTTCATAGCTACAATATGGTGAGTAAGTTGGGTGCCTGTCTCAATAGCTAAGTGAGTAATAGCTACTTTTGGGCTTTTCAGTAACTTCCATCACGAGTAGAATCACTTGTAACTTAAAAACTATTGCATTTAGAGAATTTCGTATAAATATGTTATTCAGCTACTTTTGGGTCAGCTATAACATAGTAAAATTTTAGACCTGTAGCTCATGGCATAGCTGAGTAATAGCTACTTTTAGGTTATCACTGTTGAGTAAATCGCTTATAACTTCAAAACTATTGCATTTAGAGAATTTCGTATAAATATGTTATTCAGCTACTTTTGGGTCAGCTATAACATAGTAAAATTTCAGACCTGTAGCTCATGGCATAGCTGAGTAATAGCTACTTTTAGGTTATCACTGTTGAGTAAATCGCTTATAACTTGGAAACTATTGCATTTAGCGTATTTTGTTTCAATATGTTATTCACCTATTTTGGGATCAGCTATAACATAGTGAAGTTTCAGATCTGTGGCTCATTGCATAGCTGAGTAATAGCTACTTTGAAGTTCTCACTATTGAGTAAATCAGTTGTAGTTGGAAAACTATTGCATTTAGAGAATTTCGTATAAATATGTTATTCAGCTACTTTTGGGTCAGCTATAACATAGTAAAATTTCAGACCTGTAGCTCATGGCACAGCTGAGTAATAGCTACTTTTAGGTCATCACTATTGAGTAAATCAGTTGTAACTTGAAAACTATTGCATTTACAGTATTTTGCTTAAATATGTTGTTCACCTACTTTTGGGTCAGCTATAACATAGTAAAATTTCAGACCTGTAGCTCATTGCATAGCTGAGTAATAACTACTTTGAGGTTCTCACTATTGAGTAAATCAGTTGTAATTGCAAAACTATTGCATTTAGAGAATTTAGTGTAAATATGTTATTCAGCTACTTTTGGGTCAGCTATAACATAGTAAAATTTCAGACCTGTAGCTCATGGCATAGCTGAGTAATAGCTACTTTTAGGTCATCACTATTGAGTAAATCAGTTGTAACTTGAAAACTATTGCATTTACAGTATTTTGCTTAAATATGTTGTTCACCTACTTTTGGGTCAGCAATAACATAGTAAAATTTCAGACCTGTAGCTCATGGCATAGCTGAGTAATAGCTACTTTTAGGTTATCACTGTTGAGTAAATCGCTTATAACTTGGAAATTATTGCATTTAGAGTATTTTGTTTCAATATGTTATTCACCTATTTTGGGGTCAGCTATAACATAGTGAAGTTCCAGACCTGTGACTCATTGCATAGCTGAGTAATAGCTACTTTGAAGTTCTCAATGTTGAGTAAATCACTTGTAATTTGAAAACTATTGCATTTAGAGAATTTAGTATAAATATGTTATTCAGCTACTTTTGGGTCAGCTATAACATAGTCAAATTTCAGACCTGTAGCTCATGGCATAGCTGAGTAATAGCTACTTTTAGGTTATCACTATTGAGTAAATCACTTATAACTTGAAAACTATTGCATTTAGAGTATTTTGTTGCATATGTTATTCACCTATTTTGGGGTCAGCTATAACATAGTGAAGTTCCAGACCTGTGGCTCATTGCATAGCTGAGTAATAGCTACTTTGAAGTTCTCACTGTTGAGTAAATCAGTTGTAATTGGAAAACTATTGCCTTTACAGAAATTTGGGCAAATATGTTATTCAGCTACTTTTGGGTCAGCTATAACATAGTGAAATTACAGACCTGTAGCTCATGGCACAACTGAGCAATAGCTATTCTCAGGCACTGACTGTTGAATAAATCAGCTATAACTTGAAAAATATTGCATTTGGAGTATTTTGTTAAAATATATTGTTCACCTACTTTTGGGTTAGCTATAACATAGTGAAATTACAGACCTATAGCTCATGGCATAGCGGAGCAATAGCTATTTTCAGGTTCTCACTATTGAGTAAATCAGTTGTAACTTGAAAACTATTGCATTTACAGTATTTTGCTTAAATATGTTGTTCACCTACATTTAGGTCAGCTATAACAGAGCAAAAATTCAGACATGTAGCTCATTTCATAGCTGAGTAATAGTTACTTTGAGGTTCTCACTCTTGAGTAAATCAGTTGTAACTTGAAAACTATTACATTTAGAGTATTTTGTTAAATATGTTATTCACAGACGTTTTGGTCAGCTATAACATAGTGAAATTGCAGACCTCTATGTCATGGCATAGCTGAGCAATAGCTTCTTTCAGGTTGAGTAAATCATTGTATCCAACCTGTAGGAAATCATGGGCTGGGAATCTGTTAATATGG
Organism: Sabellastarte sp. h YS-2021; assembly: GCA_964017235.1. NCBI lineage: Eukaryota > Metazoa > Annelida > Polychaeta > Sabellida > Sabellidae > Sabellastarte > Sabellastarte sp. h YS-2021. Next base: position 102,994,835 of record OZ024931.1, on the reverse strand, counting down.
TCCGATTTGACCTTGCAACCCTCCTTCAAGGTCAAATGAGGATAGCCAAACATAAAAGTGCTTATAACTCGCTTATTATTGGTCCTAGAGGTTGGAATGAAAACCAACCTATAGAAAATCATGAGCTGGGAATTTTTTGGTGTGGTCGGATTTCACCTTGGACCCCTCCTTCAAGGTCAAATGAGGATAGCCAAACTTAAAAGTGCTTATAACTCGCTTATTATTGGTCCTAGAGGTTTCGAATGGAAAACCAACCTATAGAAAATCATGGGCTGGGAATCTTTTGGTGTGGTCGGATTTGACCTTAGACCCCTCCTTCCAGGTCAAACGAAGATAGCCAAACTTAAAGTGCTTATAACTTGCGTATTATTGGTCTTGGAGGTTTGGGATGGTAAACCAACATATAGGAAATCATGGGCTGGGATTCTTTTGGTGTGGTCAGATTTGACCTGGGACCCCTCCTTCAAGGTCAATTGAGGATAGCCAAACTTACAATTGCTTAGAACTCGCGTATTATTGGTCCTACAAGTTTGGGATGGTAAACAAGCTACAGGAAATCATGGGCTGGGAATTTTTTTGTGTGGTCGGATTTGACCTTGGACCCCTCTTTCAAGGTCAAACAAGGATAACCAAACTTAAAAAGTGCCTATGACTCACTTATTATTGGTCCGAGAGGTTTGGGATGGTAAACCATCCTAAATTCTTTGGCTGGGAATCTTTTGGTATGGTCAGATTTGACCTTTGGACCCCTTCTTCATGGTTGAACGAGGATATTGCATTTATAGTATTTCTTTAAATATTTTTAACCTACTTTTTACATTTAACTATTACCTTGTTACTTTATTTCATAATACCATTTGCAGGGCACAACTTTTTTGTCCTTTTCTTCTGTCAGCTTCGGAATATCTTTCGAACATGCTGTTCAGTTACCATTTACTGTATTTCTGTACAGCCCTTTCCCTGATAATTATGCTTTCCTCTCATTATCACCATCACAAATCAAAAACATTCAGTCAGCTGACACAGTGCCTGTTCACGGGCACTCTCCTCTTGTTTTTCACTTTGTTTGTAACAGCTCCTTGGCTATTTCTTTTCATGTTGCACCTTTTTATCCCTGTTCAACTAATGTTTATTTCCTTTGTCATATAAGTGTTGGTATTTAGAGACACGGTTAATCAGATCTTTTTTACATGGGAAATTCCATTTTATTAACTTTATGTTTTTTTTCACTCTACTTGGTATTTATATGGCTGATTGTTTATATACAAGGCTAGTTTTATGGGGAAAGTGTTGCTATATAAACAAGATGGCCACCATGGCCGCTGTCTTGAAATTGTGTTTCCAGACTCTAACTCGATGCTTCTGCCAATCAATTTGAAACTTAACAGGATGGTAGAGCATCACATAGGCTAATTAATTTTGCTTTCAAAATTGGTGCTACTTTCAAAAACAAGATGGCCACCATGGCCGCCATCTTGAAATTCGGTTATTAGACTGTAACTCGAAGATGCTTCAGTCAGTCAATTTAAAACTTAACAGGGTGGTAAGGCACCACCTAGGCTAGGTTGTTTTCAATTTTGGTGCTCTTTGGAAAAACAAGATTGTCGCCATGGCTGCCATCTTGAAATTCGTTTTTTTTATTTGTACTACTTCAAAAACAAGATGGCCACCATGGCAGCCATCTTGAAATTCCGTTTCGAAGATGCTTCAGTCAATTGATTTGAAACTTAACAGGGTGGTAGTGCATTACTTAGGCTAGGTTGTTTTCAAATTTGGTGCCATTTGGCAAAACTAGATGGTCGCCATGGCTGCAATCTTGAAATTCCATTTCTGGATTCTACATTGATTTGAAACTAAGCAGGGTGATAGGACACCACCAGGGCTTGGTTGCTTTTGAAATTGGTCCCTTTGTTTGCCCGTTTTTGGCGTGGGCTCATCCAAAATAGTTTGCTTTGAGGACTCAAAACTCAAATATGGTTTGTCCAATCAACTTGCAAATTAACAGGCTGATTGGACACCACCATGGATTGGTTGCTTTTGAAATCAGGATTGGTCCTTTTGCCCAGTCTGGGCATGCCCTCATCCAAACTATTTTGGTTTCTGGACTCAAACTTGAAGACGCTTTGTCAGCTTGAAACATAACAGGATACCACCAGTGCTTGGTTGCTTTCAAAATTGGACTTGGTCTGATGCTTTCACTGATTGATTTGAAACCAGAGTTGTAGAACACTGCCTTGGATAGGTTGTTTTTGAAATTGCTGTCCGTCCATCCATCTAGTCGTACATACATCTGTCCATCTGCTCATGTGTGCGTCTATCAGGATTTTTTGTTTCCGACTCTAAATCGAATACTCTTCCACTGATCGATTTCAAACTTGACAGAATTGAAGGATAGCACACAGCAATATTTGGAAATTTCCAGCACAGCTATCATGTTGCATACATCTGGCACAGTATCCCTAATACTGATTGCGTAATCAAATGCTGTGATTGTAGTGCACAGAGGGAGGGTCTGTTATCATATAACCATTCTAATCAAATGCTGTGATTGCACTGCACAGAGGGAGGGTCTGCATTCATATAATCATTCTAATGCTGTGATTGCAGTGCACAGAGGGAAGGTCTACTGTCAGAGGCATCCCCAGATGAAGACATCGCTGACCCATTTTTTGCACACTGCAAGCAACATGCAGAGAAGCTAATGATGCGGATGAAGCGGCGTAATTGGCTGGCTAACCAGTCCCGCCTCAGGACAAGAGCGGAGGAGGCTGGAGTGGAGGAGGAGTTGGGCCAGGTGGGCAGTAAATTGGTGGTCTTTTAAATACAGTCAGATTGTTTTATATAGTTTATGAGCCTTTAATACTAGTTTTAAGTACATTAGCAGCAGTAATTTTTACATAAAAATATATCTTATTCCATGCAAATCAGATTTTTATAAAAACACGTTTTGGAGTGTAATATGTTGTATTGGGTTAACTTGTTTTGAATAAAACAAAATCACACTAATCCTATTGTTACAGCACAGTAATTTGGTACCAGATTGAAACAACTGGCCAGATCACTTTACAGATTACTTTTTTATAAAGAAGCATAAGAGTGAACTCTTCCCCATTTCAGATTAGAGTCAAGAGAAAACTGGACAGACACAAACGAAAGTACATTGAGGCTAAGGCTAGCAAACCTCCTTGCTGGAGTAAGTCTATCTAATTTGTGAATGTGACAAAGTCACATACCTTTGTTTATGGAATAATTCACGTGTGGTATTTGCAGATGGTGTTGTAGTTGTGTTCGTTACTTGCAAAATATTTAATTCCCTCTCCACACTTGTTTTATTTTCAGTAGTAGTCCGCTATTCCCCAACATCATATTCTGAAGTAATGTCATCAAAATATGCATTAAATTTACAAAAAACAATGGTTCACTACAGAGATAGTCTTAAGTGTGTTGTTAGTGGTGTTAGTTTGATGAAATGGCAGTCCCTGATGTAAACATTGTTCTTTCACTTTTCAGTGGGGACAGTGTGAAAGTACATCCTTTGTAAATGGCTGTGGTAATAGGTCATGCAATAGTTTTATTGCTGCACTTTCTGTGAAAAACACATCAAAGAGAGATTGTACATTGATTTGGAACCAAGTTGATACAGTAGAAGCTCTAGTATCTAACCCTCTTGGGAAGTAGCAATTGGGTTGGATAATACTATGGTTTAATATAACAGGTTTAAATGGCGGTAGGAGAGTGGGTATGAGGTCATATAATTGAAAATTCAGATAATAGAGGGTTGGATAATAGGGGTTCTACTGTATATCAATAACAGTGCTTTTCATCTGTTGCAGTTCCTCAAGAGAAGATGCCTCGCATGCTCACCACCAGTGCAACTGCAATCAGAAAGCTGATGAGAAAAGCTGAGCTGCTTGGGATCAACAACCAGGTGAGCAGAGGTGTGGGTAGTGTGAGCTCATACATGGTTAGGCATACTTGTGGTCAGTGTGTGCACAAGTGAGAGAGGTATGGCCAGTGTGAGCTCATACACAAGTGAACAGAAGTGTGGTCAGTGTGAGCTCATACACAGGTGTGCAGAGGTGTAGTCAGTGTGACGGCATACACAGGTGTGCAGAGGTGTAGTCAGTGTGACGGCATACACAGGTTTGCAGAGGTGTAGTCAGTGTGACGGCATACACAGGTGTGCAGAGGTGTAGTCAGTGTGACGGCATACACAGGTGTGCAGAGGTGTAGTCAGTGTGACGGCATACACAGGTGTGCAGAGGTGTAGTCAGTGTGACGGCATACACAGGTGTGCAGAGGTGTGGTCATTGTGACAGCATACACAGGTGTGCTGAGGTGTAGTCAGTGTGACGGCATACACAGGTGTGCAGAGGTGTAGTCAGTGTGACAGCATACACAGGTGTGCAGAGGTGTGGTCATTGTGACGGCATACACAGGTGTGCTGAGGTGTAGTCAGTGTGACGGCATACACAGGTGTGCAGAGGTGTGGTCAGTGTGACAGCATACACAGGTGTGCAGAGGTGTGGTCAGTGTGACGGCATACACAGGTGTGCAGAGGTGTAGTCATTGTGAGCTCATACATAGATGAGCAGAGGTGTGGTCAGTATTGGTGAGTAAACAGATGACCAGAAATGTGGTCAGTGTGAGCACATACACAGGTGAGCAGAGGTGTGGTCAGTATGAGTGTATACACAGGTGAGCAGAGGTGTAGATAGTGTTTGTATTAACCATGAAGTTAAAAAAGCTTTAACAGCTTTCCTTATAGGTTCTTTTAATAAGGGATGTTTCCACAATGTTTGAGCAGACATGACAGGAATTTATTAACATAAAGGAAGTCAGAATTAGTTTAGAGGTTTTTGTATTGAATCGTGCCATTTTATTGCGAAAAATACACTTACCATTTCCTGACCATTGCTATATGTTGGTGCCATCCAACTCACTGGCCAACGTTGAGAAACGTTTTAAGAAACCTTAAGAGGCCAGTGAGTGAGTGTGAACTAGCATGTCCCCCTAGTGGTCATGTGACCACGCTAGTAAACAACCTTCATTTTATTTTTGTTGGCCATCCTAGAGTGTGGATGTGTTATTTTAATTTGGATTTTTATAAAGTTTTTGGAGTTTTTGTGGGAATTTGAGTTCTGTGGTAAGGCATCTGTGTTGACAATGTCTTCTCAGGACGAATTTAAGAGAAAAGGACAGAGAAAAAGACTTTTGTGGCCATTTTTTGGTGGATGTTTGACCACTATTTTAAGATGGCGGCATGGATGTATCGTCGTTGGATGAAGACTTTCTTCTTCTCAGAATTCTTCAAAAGGCTCGTGTTTCTTGAGACCAGTTATTTTATTTTTCACTTGATTGAAGATTTACAACTTTTTAATTCTGAAACTGTTGGCAGTCATTCTAGCTCCGACAGGGACAGTTTATATGTTGCTAGGCGACTAATGGAGGCAACCTGAAGAGAGGAGACAATTCGATTGTCATTGGCTATTCTCACGTCGGGTTCTAAAAGCCAGGCGTTTTGTGGTAGTCAACATCTCACAGCGACGATCTCACTTGAATGGGTGTCCGGTGGATTCCCCGGTGAGAGCAGACATCTTAGTTTCTCATTGGTTGCTGCATCGTGGACAAGTTCCGGATGCAGAAGCGATCGTCACAGCTTCTAATTCTTCCGTCAGGTTCAGTCGGAACTTTTCACGGAGGAAAATACCTGCATGACGTCATCCGAAGACAATCGAGTTTCCATACCTCCCAAAAGGTCAGAAATCGGTTTGTCAGTTTCCCGGAGCTGTGATTCATCTCAGTAATTGGCTTTTGTTTCTGTGATTTTTTACCGGTTTTTCAGCTGGTCTGAAACCGTTCACCGGTACATATGAACTTGTAACCATTGTCAATTTATTATTCAGGAGTACAGGTTCTCTGGTTTCTGCTACAGAGAGCATGTTAAGGCCTGGATAATTTTTTGAAGTGGTCTAGCAGGACCTCTGGCAGGACGTCTTCAAGGAGCTAAGGATTAACAGGAGCTCACAGAGTTTCTTTTTTGCCTTGGGCTGTGTGCAGAGTTTTTTGCAATTACAGTCCTCAGTGATCAGGAATTTTTTGTTGGGCAGTGCTGGGATCAGTTCTCCAACTTGTTATTCAACAGGAGTGTTACAAGTCGTACTTTTCTCTATCTTATCTCTTAGATGAGTTTGGTAGAATTAAGAGTGCATTTTTCACTCTTAATGAGGTTTTCTCCTGCTGAACTTTTGGTCAGATGTCCAGGGAAACTTCATTTTGTGATCTCAGGTGTATAGTGTTTCTTCTGTTTGGGAAGGAGCAAACTCCTACACATGGCTAGAAAGGGGATTAGTGCCCAGGGCACTTTTCTTCCCATTATGATACTTTATCCTCCAACTCTGTTACAAAACTCTCCTCTGAAGATTTAGAGGGGTTAGGAGTAATCTTTAGGAGTAGTGTTTGTCCACTAGTGCAGATATACTACACCTTACATCTCAACATAGTAAGAGGATAATCTTCAACCATTCTTTACCTTTCACAGAGGCAACAGTACCAGGAGGGATTGCTTATTCATGTTCCTAAAGCAGTTTGTGGACATGGGTGTTAAGAATAAATGAATAAAATGCGGGAGACATCAGTTTGCATAAAGCTGTGTATGGAATGATCGACAAAAGGGCGATAACACCAGTTAGATGGTGATATCGCTACAATTTTACACTTTATTGGTTGTGATAAGCTGGGAAGAGATGGCTACCACTAATAGTTGAGGTCAGGTAATAAACCTTTACATGTACCTTAATTTCGCATAGTTGGGATTTTCGCAATTAATTGTTACTAGTAAGTAAATGGGTGTGCCCACTCGTTTCCTTACAGTTGCATTCTTTCATAGCCGGATTCACGCAATTCTTATCTTCACTTCCCTGTTGATGACAATTCACACCGGTTCACTGCCTGTTTGCTATGTTAGTCCATGGTGAGAATGTGGGATCTATAAGAACGCATCATTCTTTACCAGTACAGACCATTTCATTGCTTGCGCTTGAAAATGGTTTATTTTCGACTTTCTATGGCATCAACGGATACTGAACCTGATGGCTGCAGTAGAAGGCATTGGGTTTCACCAGCTTATATATATATAAAAAAAAAAAAAAAAAACTTCTTGGCTAATACACCAGGATTTTTAGTTTGGATTGCAGATTACACCTTAGGGTACATCTTTACTCATAGCAAAGCATCTTCTCCGGCTAATGGTTTCTAAGGAAGCCATTTCTTTGGTGGCGGTATGGCTTCATAGGTGAAAACAGTGCCATTGGGTTATTTGTTTATCAGGTAACCCCAAGGCTATCTGCTAATGTACCACAGATACCACACATAATACACAGATAATGTACCAGTTTTTCTGTTCTCAGGTTCCATCTTCAGTGGTGGAACGACTTTTCAATTTGCAGGAGCTTCCATTACTTCATCAGAAGGAGCACAATCTCCTTCTGTTATTAGATGCTTTCTTTAAGGGTTGGGATGCACAATTATGGCATCAAACAGCCAGTGGTCTGTTGTATCATGAGGGGTCAAGACTCCACATTAACAGGGCTACTACCTTTAGAATCATTTGGAGGTCTGATTCGGATTCTGAATCTGTTGATTTCCCCAGATATTTCTTCAGTGGTTTCCTATCTGAACAGGTAGGGAGGTACCCACTTTCAGGAATGTGTTTCCTTATCTGAAGAATCATTCCTTGGACGAATGCCATGGGTTCAGATTCAGGCATATCACTTCCCAGGGTATACAAATATTCCAACAAATTCTTTGTTCATGAGAGTCAAGATGATTCAAATTGAATGTGTTTTGGATGACTGTTGAATCTTCTATTCTGATTCAGGTGTTCAATCAAATCTGTCTTTGATTACTATCACCAATGATGGATTTGTTTTGCAACTAGTTTGAATCACAAGCTCGTCTTTTTCAACTTTTCTTGGGATGGACTGGACAGTTTGTTTGGTCCTGTGACCTTGATTCTTCAGGTGATGCAGGTGAATCATTTGGCTTCTAAGGCTCCTTGGATTTTCAACCTGTAGTCATTCCTGCTTTGAAACCTTCTTTAGATCATGCCTTGATGCAAGATAGGTTTCTTTGTCCAGTGAGAGCCTTGAGAGGTTATCTTGATGAGACAAAAGATCTCAGGAAAGGCAAGAAAATTCTTTTTGTAGCTGTTAAGAAGGGCTACTCCAAGATTTAGGTGCAGAATCATCTTGATTGCATCAGAGTGGCTAGGGATGTCTTATTTTTGGGATCTGGTGGATCTGTTCCACAAAGGTTCCTTTTAAGGCTTCCCTTGCTGGTGAGTTCAATCATTATGACATTGGTATCCAACAACCTGAATCTTAAGCTTCCAGTGTATGTGTTTCCTTTCTTAGACTGTGGGGCTTGGGGAACAGATGCATTACTCATTTTTTGGGAGGATCTGGACAGCTTTGTGTTTGTTCCAGTGGCTCTCATTCCTCAGGTGACTCAAGATGATCACCTACAGGTGCAGAATCATCATGATTGCACCGGGATAGCCAAGGATTCTTCAGGTGATTTATAAGATGACCACCTTCAGGTGCAGATTCATCATGATTGAATCATGATGGTCATGGTGGATGTTCTTGGTTGTGGGACCTGGTAAATCTATGCACATCTGAGGCTTCTTTGTGGTGAACTTCTCAGATACTACTTTTCTAGATGTAGCAAATTTCCTTAATTATTTCTTTAAGGAAAGGAATCTTAAGCCATCTACTATTGCTGGTTACAGAATAACAATGGTAGATTGCTTTCCTTGAAGGGGAATAAGTATCTAGAACTCTTCAGCTGTATAGATTGTTGACATATTTCTATAGAGACAATCCAGTAGCCAATAGGTTAAGCCTTCTTTACCTTTTGTCTTTGGTCTTGTTTGGTCTCACCAGACAGCCTTTTGAGCCTTTGGGGAAGATTTCTTGGAGGTTATTAACTTTCAAGACGGTTTTTCTTTTGACTTTGGCATTAGGCAAAGGAAGAAGGGTATTCTCGTTAGCTTTGTCTTCCCTTACTTTGAATGAGTATTGCTCACAAGTGGCTCTGGCCATTTATTAGCCAAGATTCAGTTGGTTTCGGATGGGCCTACTTCAGTTAAGCCGGTCGATATGCCAGCTCTCAATCACTGGCACAGCAGTTTTACTCAAGATAGATCTCTTTGTCTTGTGAGGTTTTGAAATACTTTTACTTGGGACAAAGGATTTAATGAGGAATTATTATGTTTTGTCTGTGCCTAGTTAGGAAGGCTTTACAGCAGATATTTTCAGGTCAACTATTTTATCTTGCTGTAGGCAGACTATCATTTTGACTGAGGAGAAGTCAAATTCTGACTCTCAACAGCAGCGAGTCAAAGCAAGAATCTTTAGGTTTTAGGATAGTGTTTCTGTATATGAATTTTTAGATGCATGTTACTGGAAACCATAACTTTTTTACCAATTTTCAGTCTCACCTGCTTGGTTTGCTTGTGGTCAGACTTTGATATTGTGTCCTACAGTTTGTTATGTTATAAGTATATGCGTGATACTTATATTGATACTTTAGTATGCATTTGCAGCTGTATGTCTGTCATACTATCTGTTTTTATATTAGGCAGATTTGTTGACTTCATTCAGACTTGGAATTACACAATATGCTGATGACACTTCCAATATTTGTGTCACCTGTGTGGGTTTTGGATGTTTGTCTAGATACAGCATTCAACTGTGGCAATAACTGTCAATTTGTGAGAACTTCAACTACATACTATGATTTAGGGGATCTGTATGGTATGTGGTGACTGTTGGAAGTTTATATGTTGTTGTATGCATGTAAATTTCAATGTAAACTTCTCATAATGTTTTAGTTGTAGGCTAGGTAGTGAGTCTCTGTAATGATTACTTCCTTCCTACAACAACAACAACAACAAGGCTGTGTTGTTTTGTAGTGCTCAACAGTTCCACTGCCTCATCTGGGAGGTGAGTTTGGATCTGAATGCCTATAGGATTATGCTGTGTATGATAGCTGTGCAGAGTGGTGTACTGGGTCTTTATATTCTAGTACTGCCCTCCTTCCATGAAGGCTGCATTCAGCAATGGTCAGGAAATGGTAAGTGTATTTTTCGCAATAAAATTGAAAAATTTTGTTGTAATTTTAATTTTTATTAGATAAATACTTACCATTTCCTGACCAGGATAGTCCCCCGCTACCTCCCCGCAGATTCAGTACTAGGGGAGTATTTTCTGCAACAAAAATAATGAAGATTGTTTACTAGCGTGGTCACATGACCACTAGGGGGACATGCTAGTTCACACTCACTCACTGGCCTCTTAAGGTTTCTTAAAACGTTTCTCAACGTTGGCCAGTGAGTTGGATGTTGGTGCCATCCAACTCACTGGCCAACGTTGAGAAACGTTCATTTTATTTTTGTTGGCCATCCTAGAGTGTGGATGTGTTATTTTAATTTGGATTTTTATAAAGTTTTTGGAGTTTTTGTGGGAATTTGAGTTCTGTGGTAAGGCATCTGTGTTGACAATGTCTTCTCAGGACGAATTTAAGAGAAAAGGACAGAGAAAAAGACTTGTGGCCATTTTTTGGTGGATGTTTGACCACTATTTTAAGATGGCGGCATGGATGTATCGTCGTTGGATGAAGACTTTCTTCTTCTCAGAATTCTTCAAAAGGCTCGTGTTTCTTGAGACCAGTTATTTTATTTTTCACTTGATTGAAGATTTACAACTTTTTAATTCTGAAACTGTTGGCAGTCATTCTAGCTCCGACAGGGACAGTTTATATGTTGCTAGGCGACTAATGGAGGCAACCTGAAGAGAGGAGACAATTCGATTGTCATTGGCTATTCTCACGTCGGGTTCTAAAAGCCAGGCGTTTTGTGGTAGTCAACATCTCACAGCGACGATCTCACTCGAATGGGTGTCCGGTGGGATTCCCCGGTGAGAGCAGACATCTTAGTTTCTCATTGGTTGCTGCATCGTGGACAAGTTCCGGATGCAGAAGCGATCGTCACAGCTTCTAATTCTTCCGTCAGGTTCAGTCGGAACTTTTCACGGAGGAAAATACCTGCATGACGTCATCCGAAGACAATCGAGTTTCCATACCTCCCAAAAGGTCAGAAATCGGTTTGTCAGTTTCCCGGAGCTGTGATTCATCTCAGTAATTGGCTTTTGTTTCTGTGATTTTTTACCGGTTTTTCAGCTGGTCTGAAACCGTTCACCGGTACATATGAACTTGTAACCATTGTCAATTTATTATTCAGGAGTACAGGTTCTCTGGTTTCTGCTACAGAGAGCATGTTAAGGCCTGGATAATTTTTTGAAGTGGTCTAGCAGGACCTCTGGCAGGACGTCTTCAAGGAGCTAAGGATTAACAGGAGCTCACAGAGTTTCTTTTTTGCCTTGGGCTGTGTGCAGAGTTTTTTGCAATTACAGTCCTCAGTGATCAGGAATTTTTTGTTGGGCAGTGCTGGGATCAGTTCTCCAACTTGTTATCCAACAGGAGTGTTACAAGTCGTACTTTTCTCTATCTTATCTCTTAGATGAGTTTGGTAGAATTAAGAGTGCATTTTTCACTCTTAATGAGGTTTTCTCCTGCTGAACTTTTGGTCAGATATCCAGGGAAACTTCATTTTGTGATCTCAGGTGTATAGTGTTTCTTCTGTTTGGGAAGGAGCAAACTCCTACACATGGCTAGAAAGGGGATTAGTGCCCAGGGCACTTTTCTTCCCATTATGATACTTTATCCTCCAACTCTGTTACAAAACTCTCCTCTGAAGATTTAGAGGGGTTAGGAGTAATCTTTAGGAGTAGTGTTTGTCCACTAGTGCAGATATACTACACCTTACATCTCAACATAGTAAGAGGATAATCTTCAACCATTCTTTACCTTTCACAGAGGCAACAGTACCAGGAGGGATTGCTTATTCATGTTCCTAAAGCAGTTTGTGGACATGGGTGTTAAGAATAAATGAATAAAATGCGGGAGACATCAGTTTGCATAAAGCTGTGTATGGAATGATCGACAAAAGGGCGATAACACCAGTTAGATGGTGATATCGCTACAATTTTACACTTTATTGGTTGTGATAAGCTGGGAAGAGATGGCTACCACTAATAGTTGAGGTCAGGTAATAAACCTTTACATGTACCTTAATTTCGCATAGTTGGGATTTTCGCAATTAATTGTTACTAGTAAGTAAATGGGTGTGCCCACTCGTTTCCTTACAGTTGCATTCTTTCATAGCCGGATTCACGCAATTCTTATCTTCACTTCCCTGTTGATGACAATTCACACCGGTTCACTGCCTGTTTGCTATGTTAGTCCATGGTGAGAATGTGGGATCTATAAGAACGCATCATTCTTTACCAGTACAGACCATTTCATTGCTTGCGCTTGAAAATGGTTTATTTTCGACTTTCTATGGCATCAACGGATACTGAACCTGATGGCTGCAGTAGAAGGCATTGGGTTTCACCAGCTTATATATAAAAAAAATAAAAAAAAAAAACTTCTTGGCTAATACACCAGGATTTTTAGTTTGGATTGCAGATTACACCTTAGGGTACATCTTTACTCATAGCAAAGCATCTTCTCCGGCTAATGGTTTCTAAGGAAGCCATTTCTTTGGTGGCGGTATGGCTTCATAGGTGAAAACAGTGCCATTGGGTTATTTGTTTATCAGGTAACCCCAAGGCTATCTGCTAATGTACCACAGATACCACACATAATACACAGATAATGTACCAGTTTTTCTGTTCTCAGGTTCCATCTTCAGTGGTGGAACGACTTTTCAATTTGCAGGAGCTTCCATTACTTCATCAGAAGGAGCACAATCTCCTTCTGTTATTAGATGCTTTCTTTAAGGGTTGGGATGCACAATTATGGCATCAAACAGCCAGTGGTCTGTTGTATCATGAGGGGTCAAGACTCCACATTAACAGGGCTACTACCTTTAGAATCATTTGGAGGTCTGATTCGGATTCTGAATCTGTTGATTTCCCCAGATATTTCTTCAGTGGTTTCCTATCTGAACAGGTAGGGAGGTACCCACTTTCAGGAATGTGTTTCCTTATCTGAAGAATCATTCCTTGGACGAATGCCATGGGTTCAGATTCAGGCATATCACTTCCCAGGGTATACAAATATTCCAACAAATTCTTTGTTCATGAGAGTCAAGATGATTCAAATTGAATGTGTTTTGGATGACTGTTGAATCTTCTATTCTGATTCAGGTGTTCAATCAAATCTGTCTTTGATTACTATCACCAATGATGGATTTGTTTTGCAACTAGTTTGAATCACAAGCTCGTCTTTTTCAACTTTTCTTGGGATGGACTGGACAGTTTGTTTGGTCCTGTGACCTTGATTCTTCAGGTGATGCAGGTGAATCATTTGGCTTCTAAGGCTCCTTGGATTTTCAACCTGTAGGCATTCCTGCTTTGAAACCTTCTTTAGATCATGCCTTGATGCAAGATAGGTTTCTTTGTCCAGTGAGAGCCTTGAGAGGTTATCTTGATGAGACAAAAGATCTCAGGAAAGGCAAGAAAATTCTTTTGTAGCTATTAAGAAGGGCTACTCCAAGATTTAGGTGCAGAATCATCTTGATTGCATCAGAGTGGCTAGGGATGTCTTATTTTTGGGATCTGGTGGATCTGTTCCACAAAGGTTCCTTTTAGGGCTTCCCTTGCAGGTGAGTTCAATCATTCTGCCATTGGTATCCAACAACCTGAATCTTAAGCTTCCAGTGTATGTGTTTCCTTTCTTAGACTGTGGGGCTTGGGGAACAGATGCATTACTCTTTTCTTGGGAGGATCTGGACAGCTTTGTGTTTGTTCCAGTGGCTCTCATTCCTCAGGTGACTCAAGATGATCACCTACAGGTGCAGAATCATCATGATTGCACCAGGATAGCCAAGGATTCTTCAGGTGATTTAGAAGATGACCACCTTCAGGTTCAGATTCATCATGACTGAATTATGATGGTCATGGTGGATGTTCTTGATTGTGGGACCTGGTAGATCTTTGCACAAACTTCCATCTGAGGCTTCTTTGTGGTGAACTTCTCAGATACTACTTTTCTAGATGTAGCAAATTTCCTTAATTATTTCTTTAAGGAAAAGAATCTTAAGCCATCTACTATTGCTGGTTACAGAATAACAATGGTAGATGGCTTTGCTTGAAGGGGAATAAGTCTCTAGAACTCTTCAGCTGTATAGATTGTTGACATATTTCTATAGAGACAACCCGGTAGCCAATAGGTTAAGCCTTCTTTACCTTTTGTCTCTGGCCTTGTTTGGTCTCACCAGACAGCCTTTTGAGCCTTTGGGGAAGATTTCTTGGAGGTTATTAACTTTCAAGACGGTCTTTCTTTTGACTTTGGCATTAGGCAAAGGAAGAAGGGTATTCTCGTTAGTTTTGTCTTCCCTTACTTTGAATGAGTATTGCTCACAAGTGGCTCTGGCCATTTATTAGCCAAGATTCAGTTGGCTTCGGATGGGCCTACTTCAGTTAAGCCGGTCGATATGCCAGCTCTCAATCACTGGGACAGCAGTTTTACTCAAGATAGATCTCTTTGTCTTGTGAGGTTTTGAAATACTTTTACGTGGGACAAAGGATTCAATGAGGAATTATTATGTCTTGTCTGTGCCTAGTTAGGAAGGCTTTACAGCAGATATTTTCAGGTCAACTATCTTATCTTGCTGTAGGCAGACTATCATTTTGACTGAGGAGAAGTCAAATTCTGACTCTCAACAGCAGCGAGTCAAAGCAAGAATCTTTAGGTTTTAGGATAGTGTTTCTGTATATGAATTTTTAGATGCATGTTACTGGAAACCATAACTTTTTTACCAATTTTCAGTCTCACCTGCTTGGTTTGCTTGTGGTCAGACTTTGATATTGTGTCCTACAGTTTGTTTTGTTATAAGTATATGCGTGATACTTATATTGATACTTTAGTATGCATTTGCAGCTGTATGTCTGTCATACTATCTGTTTTTATATTAGGCAGATTTGTTGACTTCATTCAGACTTGAAATTACACAATATGCTGATGACACTTCCAATATTTGTGTCACCTGTGTGGGTTTTGGATGTTTGTCTAGATACAGCATTTAACTGTGGCAATAACTGTCAATTTGTGAGAACTTCAACTACATACTATGATTTAGGGGATCTGTATGGTATGTGGTGACTGTTGGAAGTTTATATGTTGTTGTATGCATGTAAATTTCAATGTAAACTTCTCATAATGTTTTAGTTGTAGGCTAGGTAGTGAGTCTCTGTAATGATTACTTCCTTCCTACAACAACAACAACAACAAGGCTGTGTTGTTTTGTAGTGCTCAACAGTTCCACTGTCTCATCTGGGAGGTTAGTTTGGATCTGAATGCCTATAGGATTGTGCTGTGTATGATAGCTGTGCAGAGTGGTGTACTGGGTCTTTATATTCTAGTACTGCCCTCCTTCCATGAAGGCTGCATTCAGCAATGGTCAGGAAATGGTAAGTGTATTTTTCGCAATAAAATTGAAAAATTTTGTTGTAATTTTAATTTTTATTAGATAAATACTTACCATTTCCCCCCCTACCTCCCCGCAGATTCAGTACTAGGGGAGTATTTTCTGCAACAAAAATAATGAAGGTTGTTTACTAGCGTGGTCACATGACCACTAGGGGGACATGCTAGTTCACACTCACTCACTGGCCTCTTAAGGTTTCTTAAAACGTTTCTCAACGTTGGCCAGTGAGTTGGATGGCACCAACATATAGCAATGGTCAGGAAATGGTAAGTATTTATCTAATAAAAATTAAAATTACAACAAAATTTTTCAAGTTAATGGCACATATTTATTTTGGGGTCAAGTTTTCTCAACACCTCTTCAACATTATGGGCTCCCTTTCATACCTCCCTTATTAGTAGCTGCTTTCTAACCATTTCTGGTATTTTTATGTTCACCCCACTGGATAATTTTCCCCTCCCCAAAAATGGCAGCCATTTTGAATTTTCAAATTATGGCCAAAAATGGCAAAACACAAATTTGCTTCTATGTCCTTAACCGTGCGAGATAGAGCGATTTCGTCAGGGTATCTGAGCAATATACTCTTGCCAATTTTCAAAAAAATTTCCCCTCCCCAAAAATGGCGGCCATTTTGTATTTTCGAATTTTTGCCAAAAAAATGGAAAAACACAAATTTGCTACTATCTCCTTAACCGTGTGAGATAGAGCGATTTCGTCGAAATTTTCGACCCACAGGGTATCTGAGCAATATACTCTTGCCAATTTTCAAAAAAATTTCCCCTCCCCAAAAATGGCGGCTATTTTGTATTTTCGAATTTTTGCCAAAAAATAGAAAAACACAAATTTGCTACTATCTCCTTAACCGTGCAAGATAGAGCGATTTTGTCGAAATTTTTTACCCAACCAATGCAAAAAGGCATAAAGCTGAAATAATTTACATGTATACTAATAAATATTTAAGCATCATTGATATATTTTACAAATGAAACAGGGTCTTGTAAGACTACTGTACAATTTTTACAAAAGGTTCATGGGGTGGACATTACACATGATAATGTGTGTTCTTCTATGCTATCCTTTTTCTATTCATATGTCGCAGCTACTATCAACAGGGCGTCCTATTTCTAGTTATACTTTAGACCCAGGAAATATGTTAGAAACCATAAGGTGTGTGCAGTGGATATTTGGCAGGGACATTGGTTAGATGTAGATGTGCAACCTCATGGTGTGACCTTCATTTGACCATTGACTTTGATGCAGTGACCTTGACTTTAGAAATCTTGTCTGGGCTAATGTGCGGGAAGTTGTTACATGTTGGGTATATTGAAGGATGTAAGAGTGACTTTGATGTTACCTTTGACTTTGGCTCTGGCAGAACGTTTTCTACTGTGATATTAACACATATTCCTCCAATCCCAAAGCCATATGGATTGCTGATTATTGTATCCACCAGAAGCATCCGGTGGATACTTTGGTTTAGCGTCCGCTATGCCGCCGCCGCGCGTAGAGAGATTTTCGGCGTTAACGCTCTAAGAGGAAAACAACAGCAGCTAGGTTCACCAAATTTGCAGGATATCTTCATTGGGGGGTAAGCTTCTCTGGGAAGGAAAATAGCCTCATTCTGAAAAACAAGATGGCCGCCACGGGCATTTCTTTAAAAATAATCTACGTTTTTCTACTGGCTCTTCCTCATAGGTAGAAGGTTGAATCTCTTCATAGGTGATATGTATGACACATATACATGTCCTCTACAACCTTGCACACATTAGACCTTGAAGCTCCTAATTCAAGGTCATCCACGGAGTGCCGAAGTAACCCACATAGAGGACTTTAAAAGTTGCTATATCTCCCTTATTATTGGTCCTAGAGGTTTGCAATGTGAAGCCAACCTATAGGAAATCATGTGCTGCGAATCTTCTGATGTGGTCAGATTTGACCTTGGACCTCTCCTTCAAGGTCAAACAAGGATAGCCAAAGTTATAAGTGCTTATAACTCGCTTATTATCAATCCTAGAGGTTTGGGATGGTAAACCAACATATAGGAAATCATGGGCTGGGAATCTTCTGGAGTGGTCGGATTTGACCTTGGGCCCCTCCTTCAAGGTCAAATGAGGACAGCCAAACTTAAAAGTGCTTATAACTCGCTTATTATTGGTCCTAGAGGTTTGGGATGGTAAACCAACGTATAGGAAATCATGGGCTGGGAATCTTTTGGTGTGGTCGGATTTGACCTTGGGCCCCTCCTTCAAGGTCAAACGAGGATAGCCAAAGGTAAAAATGCCTATAACTCGCTTATTATTGGTCCTAGAGGTTTGGGATGGTAAACCAATATATAGAAAATCATGGGCTGGGAATCTTCTGGTGTGGTCGGATTTGACCTTGGGCCCCTCCTTCAAGGTCAAATGAGGATAGCCAAAGGTAAAAGTGCCTATAACTCGCTTATTATTGGTCCTAGAGGTTTGGGATGGTAAACCAACATATAGGAAATCATGGGCTGGGAATCTTCTGGAGTGGTCGGATTTGACCTTGGGCCCCTCCTTCAAGGTCAAACGATGACAGCCAAACTTAAAAGTGCTTATAACTCGCTTATTATTGGTCCTAGAGGTTTGGGATGGTAAACCAACGTATAGGAAATCATGGGCTGGGAATCTTCTGGTGTGGTCGGATTTGACCTTGGGCCCCTCCTTCAAGGTCAAACGAGGATAGCCAAAGGTAAAAGTGCCTATAACTCGCTTATTATTGGTCCTAGAGGTTTGTGATGGTAAACCAATATATAGAAAATCATGGGCTGGAAATCTTGTGGTGAGGTCGGATTTGACCTTGGGCCCCTCATTCAAGGTCAAACGAGGGCAGCCAAACTTAAAAGTGCTTATAGCGCGCTTATTATTGGTCCTAGAGGTTTGGGATGGTAAACCAGCATATAGAAAATCATGGGCTGGGAATCTTCTGGTGTGGTCGGATTTGACCTTGGGCCCCGCCTTCAAGGTCAAATGAGGATAGCCAAAGGTAAAAGTGCCTATAACTCGCTTATTATTGGTCCTAGAGGTTTGGGATGGTAAACCAACATATAGGAAATCATGGGCTGGGAATCTTCTGATGTGGTCGGATTTGACCTTGGACCCCTCATTCAAGGTCAAACGAGGACAGCCAAACTTAAAAGTGCTTATAACTCGCTTATTATTGGTCCTAGAGGCCTGGGATGGTAAACCAGCATATAGAAAATCATGGGCTTGGAATCTTCTGGTGTGGTCGGATTTGACCTTGGGCCCCTCCTTCAAGGTCAAACGAGAATAGCCAAACTTAAAAGTGCCTATAACTTGCTTATTATTGGTCGTAGAGGTTTGGGATGGTAAACCAACCTATAGAAAATCATGGGCTGGGAATCTTCTGGTGTGGTCGGATTTGACCGTGGGCCCCTCCTTCAAGGTCAAACGAGAACAGCCAAACTTAAAAGTGCTTGTAACTCGCTTATTATTGGTCCTAGAGGTTTGGGATGGTAAACCAGCATATAGAAAATCATGGGCTGGGAATCTTCTGGTGTGGTCGGATTTGACCTTGGGCCCCTCCTTCAAGGTCAAATGAAAATAGCCAAAGGTAAAAGTGCCTATAACTCGCTTATTATTGGTCATAGAGGTTTGGGATGGTAAACCAACATCTAGGAAATCATGGGCTGGGAATCTTCTGGTGTGGTCGGATTTGACCTTGGGCCCCTCCTTCAAGGTCAAATGAGGACAGCCAAACTAAAAAGTCCTTATAACTCACTTATTATTGGTCCTACATGTTTGGGATGGTAAACCAACATATAGGAAATCATGCACTGGGAATCTTCTGGTGTGGTCAGATTTGACCTTGGGCCCCTCCTTCAAGGTCAAATGAGGACAGCCAAACCTAAAAGTGCTTATAACTCGCTTATTATTGGTCCTAGAGGTTTGGGATGGTAAACCAACCTATAGGAAATCATGGGCTGGGAATCTTCTGGCATGATCGGATTTGTCCTTGGGACCCTCCTTCAAGGTCAAACCGGGATAGCCAAAGGTAAAAGTGCCTGTAACTCGCTTATTATTGGTCCTAGAGGTTTGGGATGGTAAACCAACATATAGGAAAACATCTGCTGGGAATCGTCTGGTGTGGTCAGATTTGACCTTGGGCCCCTCATTCAAGGTCAAATGAGGGCAGCCAAAGTTAAAAGTGCTTATAACTCGCTTATTATTGGTCCTAGAGGTTTGTCATGGTAAACCAGCATATAGAAAATTATGTGCTGGGAATCTTCTGGTGTGGTCGGATTTGACCTTGGGCCCCTCTTTCGAGGTCAAATGAGGATAGCCAAACTTAAAAGTGCTTAAAACTCGCTTATTATTGGTCCTAGAGGTTTGGGATGGTAAACCAACACATTGGAAATCATGGGCTGGGAATCTTCTGGTGTGGTTGGATTTGACCTTGGGCCCCTCTTTCAAGGTCAAATGAGGACAGCCAAACTAAAAAGTGCTTATAACTCGCTTATTATTGGTCCTAGATGTTTGGGATGGTAAACCAACACATTGGAAATTATGTGCTGGGAATCTTCTGGTGTGGTCGGATTTGACCTTGGGCCCCTCTTTCAAGGTCAAATGAGGACAGCCAAACTAAAAAGTGCTTATAACTCGCTTATTATTGGTCCTAGATGTTTGGGATGGTAAACCAACATATAGGAAATCATGCGCTGGGAATCTTCTGGTGTGGTCGGATTTGACCTTGGGCCCCTCCTTCAAGGTCAAATGAGGATAGCCAAACTTAAAAGTGCTTATAACTCGCTTATTATTGGTCCTAGAGGTTTTGGTGCATTGTCTTTACAGTGGATACAATTTGCATCGGTTCTCCGATGCGCTAGGTCTAGTTATATTTATTTTTGCCTTATTGGGCTATCTCTGTAGACAGCTATACTTAAATAAATTCCTGATGGAAATCACTTGATGGGAACTTTTCTGTACACTGTCACTGACAAGTGATATAGATTAAGTTTGTGCTTTTTATTCTGTTTGGTTTTATCATGAAATATGTGTACATTATCAGTGTTTTAATAACATGTAAAAGTAAGTTTATGTTTATTTAATGTCAACACAAACTAATAGAAACTGATAAATATAATACATGGGAATATAGTAGAGTAATAGATTTGAATTTTGAAACGTCATAGTAGTAGATTGTCCAGTAATAGTAATAGACAACATATAATAGACACCAACCCTGCATGATTGTAATTTGGGTTTACAGGCTTTCTCTTTCAGTGAAAATGTTCTTGCTCTGTCAAGAGCTTGTCATTGTTGGTGCATGACTTTTCTCTGTGTTTTAAGACTCAGCCTGTCGCTGTTCAAACAGACGTAAGGAAGAAGTGGCATCTCGCACCAGCATTTACAGTTGACTACTTCAGCTATTTCATGGGTGACTATACTCTCATACATACACAAATAGTAATTCTACACTACCACAAAATGCTACCGTGTTAATTTGGATGTAAATGTAAGCCTCAGTTGTTGTATATATGGTACCTGTTTCAACATTATTGGCTGAGTTATCTGTTTGCACCTTTTGTATTGAAACGTAGGGAGAAGCTAGTAAATATGATCCACTTAGTTTAATCAGTTTTGTCATTTAACAAGAGACCATGCTGTTTGTAAAGCAAGTTACATTTTTAGGCCACACTTTGAATTCTTAGTACATTTTGATATTGGTTATCATATTTGTCTGTTTCTGTAAGATCGTAATGACAGAATACTGAAAATGAGGAGCCAGCAGAAAGACTTGACGTCAGTGCGTGATAATCTGAGGAGTCAGGAGAAAACACTGAGACAGAAATATGAGAAGGTCAGTGCTTCACACAATGGTGTTTAAAAGTGCATCGTATGATATCTATACACTGAATACGTTGTAATCAGCCAACAAATCAAGGAGTTCAAGTAAAAGAAAACCAGTTCTGCTAATTAGGACTTCCGTGACTTGTGCATAATGTAACTCTCTCATGATATTGCTCTTGTTCACTGTGACATCAGGATAACATTGTAGTACAACACTGATGTTACTTTAGTGTCATTAAGACCCAAGAATAAACAATAAAGATACCTGAAACTTTTTGCCAAAACATGAACACAGATTTGAATAAGGTTTTTTACATTTTCACAAATTTTGAATGTGTCTTGATTAGGACGTTGAGGTACAATATTCGTCTCAAATATAGAATATTTTGTGTCCTCATAACATCATAATTAAGCGTCCCTGAAAGGGCGCTTATTTGTTTTCGCCTCAGTTTCCTCGCCGCCGCATTATGGTCTCCCTTGAATATCTCCCTTATTATTACAAGGTTTCAAACCATATTTGGCAGTTATATACCTTAGGCGTGGGAAAATTTTTCTGCATGCTTAAATTTGACCTTTGACTTTTTAGAAGGTCACATGATCAAAAACAATTTTTTTGAAGTACACCCTTATATCTCCTTTATTGTTTCTTTCGTACCTTCAGAATGTATTAAGAGGTATTGGGAAAGCATATGTGGAGAGTCTAAATAGCCGGTCAGTTTTACCCCCCGACCCACCCCCCCCCCCCCCCCCCTTATGGGTCAAACTGGGGTCATAAAATAGCTGATTTAGAGTTTTTGCCTTATATCTCCTTTATTGTTGCTTTTATAGCTTCAGAATGTATTAAGAGGTATTGGGAAAGCATATGTGAAGAGTCTAAATAGCCGGTCAGTTTTACCCCCCACCCCCCCCACCCCTTATGGGCCAAACTGGGGTCATAAATAGCTGCTTTGGAGTTTTTGCTTTATATCTCCTTTGTCGTTGCTTTTATAGCTTCAGAATGTATTAAGAGGTATTGGGAAAGCATACGGTGCAGCTTTGTGCATTCTTAGCTTTACAGCATGCTTCTTAAAACCACAAAGCATTTTAAACTTTCATGGACGCTTCGCTTTTGTTAGCAAAAGCATTCCTCTAGTTGTGATATTGAAAACAGATTGTGGCTTTTTCAAGTGTCTTTCGATGATATCAAAAGATTACAGTTGACAATCATATCACTGTTCTCCCTTTGTTCCAGCTGTGTGCAATTGATCCTTTTTCACTCTTTTTATGAGTCCCATGTTCAGTGTACTAAATTCTTGTGTTACAGCTATCAGGCCATGTGACTTCACTACAGGCTGCATACAGTTCACTGCTTGAAGAATGCACTCAGCTGTGGTCACACATCAACAAACTCTCCACCAAGGTAAGATACCAAGATTTATACCACAGGTGAAATATACAGAATTTGTTCTATTTGGATGAGTGCCAACATTGAGGTTTATTTAATACCAGGTAAAATCAAGGTCTTTAAAGACTTTGACCTTTCATTGGTGACCTTGGAATTTTTAATGCTTGTCTTGCCTATATCTTAAAATGTTTTCCTCAGAAAGTACAGACTGTGGGTCCACCAAATTTGGTAAGTATTTTCCTCACATCAAAATCTACGCACCAGTCAATTTTGTGATCAATCAGGCCAAAATTGATTGATTGACAGGCAATTGATTATTTGTTGGTAAAAAACATGCTAAAATTGTTTCTCTTGTAATGAATTAATGAGCTGAAAGAGGTTCAATATCATGTTGAAATATGAACCTTGGGTGTATAGGTTTGAAAAAAATTCAACCTCTTGCAAAGGCTACCTTAAACTCAGCCAAATCAGGCACCTTTCCTACACTGTGTACAGGCGGGAGAGATCGTTAAAATGTCAGATATCTCCTTTATTGTTGGGTTTACATCTTTGGAATGTATTGGGATCCGGGAGGTAACAGGAAATCATGGGCTCGGAGTCTTCTGATGTGGTCTGATTTGACCTTGGGCACCTCCTTGAAGGTCAAACGAATATAGCCAAACTAAAAAGTGCTTATAACTTGCTTATTATTGGTCCTAGAGGTTTGAGATGTCAAGCCAAACTCAAGGTAATCATGGGCTTGGAATCTTCTGATGTGGTCTGATTCCATCTTGAAGCCCCTCCTTCAAGGTCAGATGAGGGTAGCCAAACTTAAAATTGCTCACAATTTGCTTATTATTGGTCCTAGAGTTTTGGGATGTGAAACTGACATATACGAAATCATG
Organism: Sabellastarte sp. h YS-2021; assembly: GCA_964017235.1. Taxonomy (NCBI): domain Eukaryota; kingdom Metazoa; phylum Annelida; class Polychaeta; order Sabellida; family Sabellidae; genus Sabellastarte; species Sabellastarte sp. h YS-2021. Next base: position 102,971,180 of record OZ024931.1, on the reverse strand, counting down.
GGCTGCGAGTCTTCTGATGGGTCAGATTTGACCTTGGATCCCTCCTTCAAAGTCAAATGAGGATAGCCAAGCTTAAAAGTGCTTATAACTCACTTATTATTGGTCCTAGAGGTTTGCACTGTTGAAGAAACCTATAGGTAATCATGGACTGGGTGTCTTCTGATGTGGTCAGGTTTGACCTTGGGCCCGTTCTTATGTCGTCACTCTGCGGAGTTGGCGTGAACAACTTCTTCTCCAAAAGTACAAGGCCTAGAGACATGCTGATACCTTATACCTTATCTATCGAGGATGAAAAATTGTTCAAGGCATGCAAATTTGTCTGTCTGTTTGCTAGAGCCATTACAAGGGAGGTACCCCCACCAAAAGTGCGAAAATTTCAACACTTTATCACAATTTTCTCAGTGACTATTGCAGGGATTTCTCTCATATCTTGCATATATGTACTAGGCCACAAGTAGATTCCCTTCTGTGGGTATCAGACCTGGATCTGTTTTAATTTTTTTGAATTTTTTTAATAATTTTTAATGCATTAAAATTCATAAAACCTTGCACTAAATCACTTATTTTCTCATTGACTATTGCAGGGATTTCTCCCATATCTTGCATATATATACTGGGCCACTAGTAGATTCCCTTGTGTGGGTATCAAGCCTGAATCTTTTTAATTATTTTTTTCTTAATTTTTAAAATAATTTTTAATGCATTAAAATTCATGAAATCATACACTAAATCACCTATAGCTTGAAAAGTATTGCATTTAGAACATTTTGTTAAAATATGTTATTCCGATACTTTTTTCATAGCTACGACTTGGTGAGTAACTTGGGTGTCTATTCCAATATCTAAGTGAGTAATAGCTACTTTCTGATTTTTCAGTACCTTTTATAATGAGTAAAATCACTTATAACTCCAAAACTATTGCATTTAGAGAATTATTTATACAATATGTTATTCAGCTACTTTTGGACCAGCTATAACATAGTAAAATTGCAGACCCGTATCTCATTGCATAGCCGAGTAATAGCTATTCTGAGGCTATCACGTTGAGTAAATTGCTTGTACCTTCAAAACCATTTCATTTGGAGTATTTTGTTTAATATATTGTTCATGTACTTTTGGGTCAGCTGTAACATAGTAAAATTGCAGACCTGTAGCTCATGGCATAGCTGAGCAATAGCTACTTTCAGGTTCTCACTGTTGAGTAAATTAGTTGAAACTTGAAAACTATTTCATTTACAGTATTTCTTTAAATATGTTATTCACATACTTTTGTGTGAGTTATACCATATCAAAATTGAAGCCCTTTAACTGATTGCATAGCTGAGCAATAGCTACTTTGAGATTCTCACTGTTGAGTAAATCAGTTGTAACTCGAAAACTATTGCATTTGCAGAATTTTCTTTAAAGGTCACAGGAAAAGAATTTTTTTTTTTTGCTTTAGTGTTGTGGTAGGGAGGAAACATATCCAAAACATCTATTTAGAAGTAATAAAACACACCACAAACAATCACAGCAGTAAATGTTTAGCTAAACAAGCACATGTCTCAAGGCCAATCCAGGCGAAGTCTCTCCGAGTGTCTGCACTTTGAGTGCCGTCAGAGCTACTAAACAAATTTTTCTCCACTCCATGCTTTACCATGTGTTTATATAGGGAATCACTCCAAGCTTGTCCCAGACATATAACATTTCCAACTTAATTGACATTTTTAATCTACATTACTATAAAAATAGGCAAATATTATAATCACTAATTATATTTGCAAATGTAAAATGATTTCCTTCTTTTTGAAAATGTTATAATAGAACTAATGACAGAAGTCCTAATTTTCGTTCTGGTACTTTTGACTGGGATCCTTTTCACTTTGTTTTAATTTTGCTTTCCATTGCATGTTTTATCATAGTGTCTGTTGTGATGACCTGTATTTCATACTACTGACTCTATATTTTAAGGTGAGAGTACTGCTGGATAGTTTTCCAGTGTTATTTCAGATTTAATCTAAAACACACTCATAAACATTAGGTATATCTACTTGGACCCATCATTTATGTCATAGTTTGAGGAGTTTGTTGTCATACTTGTGGGATTTTGTTTGTAGAAGAAATAAGGTATTTCTAAATTTAATGAATAATCATTGCATACAGATAGAATTGTAACTCTAACACAAGCAGTGAATGTACAAAAGTTAATTTGGAATATAAAACAGAGCCATATTTTCATGAGCCATTGAAAAGTAAAGTTCTAGTGAAAGCTAAATTCTTCCAATCAATGATAATACAGGAAGGTGGTTAGTGGTTCACTTGTTATATATATTTAAAGTAGCTTATATCTTTTGAAAATTTTTATGACATCCATAATTACTGTAATTTACCTCAAAATGACATTTCTTTTTGGACATGAATCTCAGTTAATATACTCTCAGTAAGTGCTTATAAACTAAAATATGAAATGTCTTTTAACAAACACAGATGAGGGTTCTACAAATGGATATGGCTATTTTCATGTAAAACAGAGCCAGTTTCTTATCTCTCCAGCTCTTTCTAAAGTGGCGCTGTGAAATCATGCTCTATAAATCAATAATTAGAGGCTGTGAGTTATTATAAATCTTTAAAATCTTTACCACCACTTCTTTCTACTAGTTTGATATAAAATTACATGTAGTTCAACAGTTTTGTGTGTACTTATATCTCATTATTAGTCTTCAGAATAGTCATATTTGATAAAAATGTATAAAAATATAAATCCTTTGTAAAAGAAAAAAAAGCCTTCCCACAAGCCTTGTTACAACACCAAGCAAAACACATAACCATTCTGTCAGATTATCATTTGTAAAACTATAAAACTAATACTATAATATATTGTGTGATTAAATTCTAACTATGACAATGACTACAACACTTTACTGTAGTAGATTTTCAATTTTATAAACAACAGTACATGTATGAAAGCCTGACTCAGCTAATAACTGTGTACATTTGGAGGGAAATGTTTAGTAGCTATTACGTGGCATTGAAATGCCTCACGGAAACCACCGAGTGCAGAGGTTTGTTTACTTGTTAATTGAAGAGAACTGGGAAGAGAGAAAAAACCACACACAGCAGTTTTCTACACATAAATAGGCTTGGAATAGGTTTTTATGTTTATGCTTCTGTGTACTGAAGAATATAAGTAAACTTTAGTTTTCTTTTCCTGTGACCTTTAAATATGTTTTTAACCTACTTTTTACACCTTAAGAGTTACCTTGTTACTTTCCTTCTCAATACCATTTCCAGGGCACAACTTTCGTGTACCTTTTCTTCATTCACTTGTACTCAGAAACTCAAAACACACAGTAAGCTGACACAGAGCCCATTCACAGGCACTGATTGCTTGTTGATTTACCTCTTCACATTGGTCCTTTAGCATTTCATATAAAATTGCAAGGTGTATGGACGTTCTGTTTTTGCATACAAAAACCTTTTGTTTATCTTTTGTTTTGATAATTTGTTTTTACATGCATTTTCTCTTTCTTTAGTGTTGTTTCTCCTGTGTCTTTCCATAACATTTTTACTGTCTGCACTGAAAGAGTCTTTCTCCTTGTACTTTTTCCATCTCCTCTATATCTCATGGTGTCCCAGTACGTGGGGGATGGGCATCTCTGAAGCAATTTTTGAAATCATTTCAAATTTAGTTCTGATTGTTTTCTGTATCATACCATTTTCGTGTGTGCAGTCATGCTATTCAAATATAACACTGCAATGCAAACTACAACCTGAAGTTTTTGTGAAAATCCTATCATAAAACAAGGATTATGTTCAAGTTTGTGCAAGTTAATTTTCCATAACCTGTCTGGAGGTGTCATAGAAAAGTTCATATTTCTACATACCCTCTGTGTAAAGGTATCATGGAAAAGTTAAGTCCTATTCCTGCACCTACTGACAGTGTGTGAAACAATTTCACAGTTGTACATCCAAACATTTCATCATTCATTACTGATTGTGGAATAAACATGTTACATTTGATAAAGGGCCATAAATGTCTAAAAAAAATCCACTGCATTATGGTTAAATCTGTCTGATTTGAAATGTTCATCAATGTATAGGCTAAACTTTGTTGACAAGGAAGAGACTTATGTTGACATGTTTCTGTATTGCTTGATGACAGAGCCACAAGCTGCCAAGTGTGTTGAAACCCAAGAAAGTGAATGAGCAAAACGAGAGTGAGAAGGTAAAGACAAAGACCCCCACGTCACAGGTCATACAGCAGTAAGTGATTATACCCCATACAGCAGTAAGTGATTATACCCCATACAGCAGTAAGTGATTATACCCCATACAGCAGTAAGTAATTATATCCCATACAGCAGTAAGTGATTTATACCCCATACAGCAGTAAGTGATTATACCCCATACAGCAGTAAGACATTATACCCCATGCAGCAGTAAGTGATTATACCCCACACAGCAGTAAGTAATTATACCCCATGCAGCAGTAAGTGATTATACCCCATACAGCAGTAAGTAATTATATCCCAAACAGCAGTAAGTCATTATACCCCATGCAGCAGTAAGTCATTATACCCCATACAGCAGTAAGACATTATACCCCATGCAGCAGTAAGTGATTATACCCCATACAGCAGTAAGTCATTATACCCCATGCAGCAGTAAGTCATTATACCCCAGTCAGTGTTCATACAGCAGTAAGTGATAATACTCAATACAGCAGTAAGTCCTTATACCCATACACTAGTAAGTGATTATACCCCATATACCAGTAAGTCATTATAACCCACACACCAGTAAGTCATTATACGCCATACACCAGTAAGTCATTATACCCCAGTCAGTGGTCATGCACCAGTCAGTGATCATACCTTAGTTGGTGATCCAATCAAAGCAGTCATGAGCCAGAACATCGGTTCATATGTTGTGTTATATCTCTTTAAGTGTGACATGTCTTATCCATTCACACCTTCATGTTTGTGTTGCAGATGCAGTATCTGCTCCAGTAAGGAGGACCAGCACCTGCTTGTAAAGTGTGACCAGTGCTTGCTCTTCTACCATCTGGCCTGTCTGGATCCACCACTCACACGCATGCCCAAAAAGACAAAGCTCTATGGATGGTAAGTCTCACCAGCCCAGTGTAATATGTGTTTACAATGTAAAGAGTCCATCGCAGCAACAAGAAAAAGTATCTTGCTTACATACAATTGCAGTAATTAGCTCATCTGTAAGGAATTTTTTCCTTTGGATTACATGTGGTAAAGTATAATGTGTGATGAAAAACTCCATGCACAACAATACAATATTTTATTAGTAAATCACCTAATCAAACATCTTAATATAGTATACTAGTATAAAGAGATTTGATACAGTAGTTAAAATAACTTTTCCCAGGCTTTCAACCTTTATGAGTAAGTGATTAGGGCCTGGTTCATTTGGCTTGTTTTGGAAGAGTGTTTTAAATGAAATGCTGTGTTTTAGTTTTGTGGTTCTGTCTGATTGCAGGCAGTGTTCAGAATGCATCCCAACCAGTTCTGATGATAGTGATGTCTCCGTGGATACCAGTGCACCAATGAGATTGAGAGAAACCATCAAAGAACCTCAAAAATTCTCAGTTCTCCAAACAGAGCAACAAAAGAAGGTAATTCTGCTTCTAAGTCACAAGTTCTAATTACACAACATATAGATTACATAAACGACTTTAATCATCTGACTACATTGTCACATTGAGGTGATCACACTATGTAAATGCAAGAGAGCTCTGCAGAATTCGTCCCCTTCTAGACCTGAATACATCAGTGCTGTTAGCGAATGCTTTGGTGAGCAGCAGGTTGGACTACTGCAATTCACTCTTCTTATCGCTCACTGATTTTGAGTTAAGGTGATTGCAGCTAGTCCAAAACTCACTCTGCAGGGTTCTCACCCGTTCCTCTAAATCCTCTCACATTACCCCTCAACTAAAAAAACTCTATTGGCTACCAGTCAAATACAGGGTACAATTTAAAATTGGTCTTATTACATATAAAATTCTCAACCAAGGTCAACCAGATTACCTAAGAGAATTATGTCCACCCCCCTGGGGGGTGGATATATTATTTTTGCTTTTTCCGCCGTCCGATGTCCGTTGTTCGATGTCCGGCGTCCGATGTCCGGCGTCACGCATGGTTTCCGCTCATTTAAAGGAAAAGTATTAGAGCTATTGTCACCAAATTTGGTATGCAGGCTTATTGGGTCAGTAGCTTGCTTGGGATTGCTTTTGGCTGTTGTACCTCTTTTGCTTACTGAGTAATACTTAAGTACAGCTATTTTCAGTACCCATTGGTTTCCGTGCATTTAAGCCAAAATAATTAAAGATATTTTACTACAATTTTGAATACAAGATTGTTATGTCCATAGCTCGCTTAGTATTGCATTTGGGACTGATAGCTTTGTCAGTACATGAGTAATAGCCATTTAGGTACTTCATTGTGTATTTTCAGTACTACTTTTGAGTAATTTGCTAATATCTCAGAAACCGTAAGAGATAGAGCGATTTCGACAGAATTTTTGGCCCACAGGGTATCTAAGGAATGCAATCTATGCAATTTTCCAAAAATTTTCCCCTCCCCAAAAATGGCGGCCATTTTGAATTTTCGAATTTTTGCCAGAAATGGCAAAACACTAATTTGCTTCTATCTCCTTAACCGTGCGAGATAGAGCGATTTCGGCAAAATTTTCGACCCACAGGGTATCTGACAATTCTACTCTTGCCAATTTTTAAAAAGTTTTCCCCTCCCCAAAAAATGGCGGCCATTTTGAATTTTCGAATTTTTGCCAAAAATGGCAAAACACAAATTTCCTTCTATCTCCTTAACCGTGCGAGATAGAGCGATTTCGTCGAAATTTTCGACCCACGGGGTATCTAAGGAATGCAATCTTTGCAATTTTCCAAAAATTTTCCCCTCCCCAAAAATGGCGGCATTTTGAATTTTAGAATTTTTGCCAAAAATGGCAAAACACAAATTTGCTTCTATCTCCTTAACCGTGCGAGATAGAGCGATTTCGGCAAAATTTTCGACCCACAGGGTATCTGAAAATTGTACTCTTGCCAATATTGAAAAAGTTTTCCCCTCCCCAACAATGGCGGCCATTTTGAATTTTAGAATTTTTGCCAAAAATGGCAAAACACAAATTTGCTTCTATCTCCTTAACCGTGCGAGATAGAGCGATTTCGTCGAAATTTTCGACCCACAGGGTATCTAAGGAATGCAATCTTTGCAATTTTCAAAAAATTTTCCCCTCCCCAAAAATGGGGGCCATTTTGAATTTTCGAATTTTTACCAAAAATGGCAAAACACAAATTTGCTTCTATCTCCTTAACCGTGTGAGATAGAGCGATTTCGGCAAAATTTTCGACCCACAGGGTATCTGACAATTCTACTCTTGCCAATTTTTAAAAAGTTTTCCCCTCCCCAAAAATGGCGGCCATTTTGAATTTTAGAATTTTTGCCAAAAATGGCAAAACACAAATTTGCTTCTATCTCCTTAACCGTGCGAGATAGAGCGATTTCGTCGAAATTTTCGACCCACAGGGTATCTAAGGAATGCAATCTTTGCAATTTTCAAAAAATTTTCCCCTCCCCAAAAATGGGGGCCATTTTGAATTTTCGAATTTTTACCAAAAATGGCAAAACACAAATTTGCTTCTATCTCCTTAACCGTGTGAGATAGAGCGATTTCGGCAAAATTTTCGACCCACAGGGTATCTGACAATTCTACTCTTGCCAATTTTTAAAAAGTTTTCCCCTCCCCAAAAATGGCGGCCATTTTGAATTTTAGAATTTTTGCCAAAAATGGCAAAACACAAATTTGCTTCTATCTCCTTAACCGTGCGAGATAGAGCGATTTCGTCGAAATTTTCGACCCACAGGGTATGTAAGGAATGCAATCTTTGCAATTTTCCAAAAATTTTCCCCTCCCCAAAAATGGCGGCCATTTTGAATTTTCGAATTTTTACCAAAAATGGCAAAACACAAATTTGCTTCTATCTCCTTAACCGTGTGAGATAGAGCGATTTCGGCAAAATTTTCGACCCACAGGGTATCTGACAATTCTACTCTTGCCAATTTTTAAAAAGTTTTCCCCACCCCAAAAATGGCGGCCATTTTGAATTTTAGAATTTTTGCCAAAAATGGCAAAACACAAATTTGCTTCTATCTCCTTAACCATGCGAGATAGAGCGATTTCGTCGAAATTTTCGACCCACAGGGTATCTGAGCATTGTACTGTTGGTAATTTTTAAAACATTTTCGCCTCCCCAAAAATGGAGGCCATTTTGAATTTTCGAATTTTTGCCAAAAATGGCAAAACACTAATTTTATTGCGTTAATACATCCTATCCAATGGACAATTGCTTATCCGGTCGGCGCAGACCGGCCCGCCAAACGCCAGAAAAAGACGTCCTGTGTTGCCACCAGCTGGCCGGTCCGTAGTACTGTGCACTCCCCAGATGGCGCCTCGTACTTCCTTCCTGTCTAGACAACCTGACGTCATAGCATCTTTTTCGTTTGGCGCGTGTACTGTGCAGACGTGTTTTCAACATCTCCAGAGTTTTAAAAGGAAAGTGTGCATTATGACGGATTTTCGACCTTTTTGGGGAATATTTTAGTGTAGAAATGTTATCTTCATATCAAGCACGGATATACCTTAAGAAATCTGCTGGAAACGCTCCCTAGCTGACTCAATTTAGTGTTGATGATAGGGCAGTAATCGACGAGGAATATGAAGGCAGCCATTTTTTTCTAGTTTCCTCCCATTCAACCATGGTGTTGTTAGGGGCAGATCGACTATATTAAGGAAATAATGGATATACTACTTACAGGTATTTTTATCCGTGTTCTTTTGTTGAATGTACCCTCTGTAACTTCCAGTTCAATCACCATAGAAACGTCTTTTCTAGTACTACGAATAGTAATCACGGAAAACTTCAATCTACGTAGTTTTGAACACTGCAAATAGAAGGAAATCCCCAAGAGGTGCATTCTTCAGAGCGCACTGGTACCGACTTCTCTGCTGTAAGCATCAGTCACACCACCCTAGCTCGAGTATTTAGTGTTTTTTCATCAGAAGCAATTAGGTGAATTCTTCAGATTTCTTCAGAGCGCACTGGTCCAGACATCTTTGCTTTAAAGCATTAGTCGACCGGTAAGCTTATATATGTACATCAGCAGCAAGAGATGAATTCTTCAGATTTCTTCAGAGCACACTGGTCCAGACATCTTTGCTGTAAAGCATTAGTCGACCGGCTAGCTCATGTTTCGCCGACCTCACCTAGTATTTACATAGAAGGAACTTCATCTTTAATCACTCTCAGTTCCTCCCTTGTGGACCCGGCACTTATGTCGGTAATAAGGGCAGTGGATGGCCAGGAAACTGGTTTGAGTGTACAGCCGGCTGAAAAGAAGAGTCGACTTCAGACCGGCCAGGACTTCATCTACAGAGCGCACTGGCCCAGGCTTCTCTGCTTTAAAAGCATCAGCCGGCCGGCCAGCTCAAAAGAACGCGACCTCTGACGTCATATCCAGTCAGCCAATCGTGTGTCTTTCCGACCAATCACGAAGCAGGTCACGTGTTTTCACCGACCAGGATGGTCGGAAGTGCGTTCTTCAGAACTCACGTCTACTGTGACTACAGTCCCTGCTTTACAGACCCGACCTTGTTGTCGGTAGTGGGGTTTTGTGGACTGTAAACTTGCTGGTACAGCATCACACAAAGAACGCGAATACTGACGTCATCTCCAGTTAACCAATCGCGTGTCCTTCCGAACAAATCACGAAGCTGGTCACGTGTTTTCACCGACCAGGAAGGTCGGAACTGCGTTCTTCACAACTTACATCTACTGCGATACCAGTCCTTCTCTCATGAACCGACCTTCGTTGTCGGTAGTGGGGTTTGTGGATGAGCAGTATACTGCGCATTTGCATGTTTAATTATCACAAAAGAACGCATCAACTGACGAACTCCAATCAGCCAATCGCGTGTCTTTCCGACCAGCAGGCTGGTCACGTGACACACCGAACACCAAGTGTTTCTAAAAATAGATTACAAGGGCTTTCCCACCAACTGTCAAATCTTCAAACAAGACGTGCGATTTAAGAAATACTTCAATTAATGGAGGAAACCTACAGCAAGCTGAATTTGACACAGAAGATAGTTGTTAATTTTTTTTTTCAACAACTGGTTACAGAGTGTACAGCTGGTACTGGCTACACAGCCTTGTACACTTGCTTCAACAACTAGGTACAGAGTGTACGGCTGGTACTGGCTACACAGCCTTGTACACTTGCTTCAACAACTAGATACAGAGTGTACCCGCTGGTACTGGCTACACAGCCTTTTACACTTACTCCAACAACTAGGTACAGAGTGTACCCGCTGGTACTGGGTACACAGCCCTGTACATTTTTTCAACAACTGGTTACAGAGTGTACCGACTGGTACTGGCTACACAGCCCTGTACACTTGCTTCAACCACTGGTTACAGAGTGTGCCGGCTGGTACTAGCTACACAGCCTTGTGCACTTGCTTCAACCTACCGGTTACAAAGTATACTAACAGGGTGCTGGCTACCCAGCCTGCCAGTTTTTTGCCGGTTACAGAGAATTACTGGTTACAGTAAAGTACCGGATATGGAGTCCTGGTACCGGACAGAGTTGCCTAAGGTAAATTTGGTTACAGAGAATTCTTAGACCAGTCAGTGGGCTTGGTGATATGACAGTGATATGACAGTGTCCCAAGCTACTGCCAGGCAACCTTCCCTTATCACACCTCTCAAAAAAAAAAAAAAAAAAAAAAAAAAAAAAACCTGTTATCAGTGCTGGACTTGACTGGAGAGATAATAAATTTTGTCATCATGTCCGGCCAGGGGTCAGACATCTCACCAATGACAATTGCTCTGTAAATGCTGCACCTTGCAGGCTGCCGGCCCGGGGCGAAGAGTCTATTAATGTGAAAAGTTGTGTCAGCCCCACCAGACCACAATAAGAACAGAGAGACTGTTAATCTGGATCATTGTCACCATACCGGACCAGTGTCCGGAGGGACAGAAAATGTTTGTCAGAATACCCAAATGTCCCAAATGTGGCACACAATCTGCCTATAGGGTCCAGACTAAGCCCTTTTTGGGAACTTAGGAAGCCTTGGGGACTGGACCCTAGGTAGTACAAATGTTGAAGGAGGGACACCTACGTCCATATACCTATACAAGAACAATCCAGGAAATGCCTGAGATTTCACATCCTAGGTCGGGCATACCAGTTCAAGGCCATGCCATTCGGTTTGTCCACAGCACCTTTGGAGTTCACCGTGATACCAAAGCAGGTGAAATTGATGGCCATACACAAGGATTTAAGAAGCCACCAGTACCTAGACGACTGGTTGGTGAGAGCCAGCTCCCACCAGGCTTGTCTCCAACATTCACAGGACCTAGTAAATAATGTGTCAGCAACTAGGTTGGCTAGTGAACTTCGAGAAATCAGAGCTGGAGCCCAAACAAGACTTCGATTTTGTAGGCTACCAGTTCGACTTCAGGTCTGATCGGTTCCGACCGACTCTGGACTGGTGACAGAACCTTCAAGAGACTGTTAAAACTGCTATCCCTACCAGCTTGCCCGGTCTGGGAATTCATGTCCTTGATAGGTTACTAACATCTACAGAAAAGTATGTTAATCTAGGCAGACTTCATATGAGACCCATACAGTGGCATCTCAAAAACAACTGGAGGGTATCCAGAATCACTGCAAAAGGTGATCCAAGTTCCCAGGTCCCTGCACCCCCATTTACAATGGCGGCTGAAGGAAGACAATGCACTTACAGGCCAACCATTACACCCAATAAAACATGCTCTGCAAATATTTACAGACGCATCAATAGAAGGGTGGGGCGCTCACTTAGATGAGCACTTGGCAAGAGCAACCTGGTCCCCTCCGGGAAGCCAGTTGTATATAAACTATCTAGAACTTAAGGCAGCCTTTCTGGCTTTAAAAGAGTTCCACGACCTTTGCTCAACAAGATAGTACTTGTAGCAACTGACAACACCACAGTAGTGTCATACATAAAGGAAGGAGGAATGAGGTCGGGCCCACTTTGTGCCATGGAGAATCTTGACCTGGTGTACCAGGAAACAAGTGACTCTAAAGCACGACACATTCCAGGCCGGCCTAATATGGTAGCAGACAGGCTGTCCAGGCTAGTCCAGACCATCCCAACAGTGGTTTCTCCTTCCAGAGGTCTTCCACTCTATGCAGTAGGTGGCACCGGCCCAAAATAAACTTATTTGCCACGAGGTTCAACAACAAGTCGCCTCTGTTTTGTGTCACCGGTACCGGATCCCCTGGCCACAGCAGTGAATGTACTCAGTCGGCCATGGTAGGATCTAAAAGCATACACCTTCTCACCATCAGCCATATTGGGCAAAGTGGTGGAGAAGTTGCAAGACTCCCCATGTAAGAGAATCATTCTGATTGCTCCGGGGTGGCCCAATATGCCTTGGTTTTGGGATCTAGTGGCCATGTCCAGCCATATCCCACTGAGCCTTCCCAATCTGTCCAGCCTGTTCACAGCCATTTGATCAGATCCCTCACAGAAATCTGACAAATCTTAATCTCCATGCAGGGCTCCTAGAGCCTCAGCAATCGAGGAGCAGGACTTGTCTGAGGCAGTGGCAGCAAGAATTGAGGCTCCTCAAAGGGGGGTCAATCAGATCAGTCTATGAGGCAAATGGGTCATTTTTTACCAAGTGATGTATCATTCATCAGGTGGACTTCGGGCACCACCTGTTAAGTCAGTTGTTTACTTCCTTAGGTACCTGTTTCAGGACAGGAAGTTGCAGCCCAGTACCATTGATGGTTACAGATCAGCCATTGCTGATAGTCTAGAATTTGCCCATCAATGTTAGTAAGGATGAAAATCTCACTCGTCTTCTGGATAGCTTCCACTGAGACAGACCCAAAGGCCGGAGGGGAACCCCCTCCTGGAACCTCTCCCTGGTTTTTGCACCAGCTGACAAGGTTCATTTTCAACCAATTAAAGGCCTCCTTGAAGCATTTGACCTTCAAGGCAGTTTTCCTCTTGGCCCTGGGTTCGGGCAAGCGTAGAAGTGAGATACATGCTTGGCAAACAGCCCAGCACCATTAATGGTTATAGGTCACCCATTGTTGATAAACTGGGAATTCACCCTTCAACATCAGTAAGGACAAAAATCTCGCTCGTCTCCTGGATAGTTTCCTCAGAGACAGACCCAGAGGCAGGAGTGGCATACCCTCCTGGAACTTCTTACTGGCCAGCTAAGAATCCATTTGATCCAATCAAGGAGGCCCCCTTGAAGCATTTGACCTTCAAGACGGTATTCCTCTTGGCCCTTGGGTCGGGCAAGTGCAAAAGTGAGATTCATGCCTGGCAAAACTGATATATTGGACACCAATCCGATTGGTCAAAGGTGTCCCTGTATCCATCACCCAGCTTTCTATCCTAGAATCAGCTGGCCATAGAGTGTCCAGTGTGGCCCCTGGGGTTATAACAGCCCTGGCCCCGACTCTGGATAGATCCCTCAAGTCTGACAGGTCCCTCTGTCTGGTCAGAGCATTGTGCTACTATTTGGACAGGACCTCAGACATCAGGCAGAATAAGGAGGTGGTTTTTGTCTCCTTTAAGAAAGGTTTCAACAAAGACATCTCACCTGCCACTATCTCCTCTTGGATCAAGCAGACTGTGATCCTATGTCATGAGCTCTCTGACCAGGAGTCACACTTTAACATCAGGTTAAAGCCCATGATGTCAGGGCCTTGGCTGCTTCTAAGGTCTTCCAGTCGGAAGTCTCCTTAGATCCAATCTTGTCAGCCCACCACTGAAGTCACAATACCTTCACACAGTTCTATATGAAGGTCGGGGCTTGGGCTGATTCGGAGCTTTACCAATTGGGCTAGGTAATGGCTGCTCAGCAGACCCACAAGTGGCCCTTAGATTGAGGAGATTTGTATATGTGCATAACAGTTCTTCATGTACATAAGAATTAAGTGTGGTGTGCTTCCTTCGGGAGGTTTATTTGCACTCTGGGACTGAACTCCTCCCTCTCTTCCCCTACCTCAGAGCAGGTCTGCAAAAAAGGGGGGGGGCGACGGCGGTATAGCCCCGGGTAACCGGCTGCTGGCAACCGACCATGGCCTTGCAGGGTTTCCTGACCTTAAAGTCAACCCAGGCCTGGACCTATAGGTCTTCTGACGAAGTCAGCCTAGACCGTAGGTTTAAAAAATTGCTATTACTTGTGAGTTCACATAAGTCCCTAGTAACTTACCCGCCGACCAAGCGGTAGTTATTCAGCAATTGTCCATTGGATAGGATGTATTAACGCAATAAAATTGCAAATTTAATAAGTAAATTAAATTTTTATAAGTTAATACCCTATCCAATGGACACACAAGACCCTCCCACCGACCCCGCTATCAGCTTACTAGGGGTCTAATAGGTTTAGACAACGAAAAAGATGCTATGACGTCAGGTTGTCTAGACAGGAAGGAAGTACGAGGCGCCATCTGGGGAGTGCACAGTACTACGGACCGGCCAGCTAGTGGCAACACAGGACGTCTTTTTCTGGCGTTTGGCGGGCCGGTCTGCGCCGACCGGATAAGCAATTGTCCATTGGATAGGGTATTAACTTATAAAAATTTAATTTACTTATTAAATTGCAATTTGCTTCTATCTCCTTAACCGTGTGAGATAGAGCGATTTCGGCAAAATTTTCGACCCACAGGGTATCTGAGAATTCTACTCTTGCCAATTTTTAAAAAGTTTTCCCCTCCCCAAAAATGGCGGCCATTTTGAATTTTAGAATTTTTGCCAAAAATGGCAAAACACAAATTTGCTTCTATCTCCTTAACCATGCGAGATAGAGCGATTTCGTCGAAATTTTCGACCCACAGGGTATCTAAGGAATGTAATCTTTGCAATTTTCCAAAAATTTTACTCTCTTCAAAAATGGCGGCCATTTCGAATTTTTGCCAAAAATGGCAAAACACAAATTTGCTTCTATCTCCTTAACCGTGCGAGATAGAGCGATTTCGTCGAAATTTTCGACCCACAGGGTATCTAAGGAATGCAATCTTTGCAATTTTCCAAAAATTTTCCCCTCCCCAAAACTGGCGGCAATTTTGAATTTTCGAATTTTTGCCAAAAATGGCAAAACACAAATTTGCTTCTATCTCCTTAACCGTGCGAGATAGAGCGATTTTGTCGAAATTTTTGACTCTATGCAATTTTCCAAAAATTTTCCCCTCCCCAAAAATGGCGGCCATTTTGATTTTTTGAATTTTTGCCCAAAATGGCACTTATTTGGTTTCGCGTCAGTTTCCTCGCCGCCGCATTATGGTCTCCCTTGAATATCTCCCTTGTTATTGCAAGCTTTTTAACCATATTTGGCAGTTATATACCTTAGGCGTGGGAAAATTTTTCCACATGCTTAAATTTGACCTTTGATCTTTATCAAGGTCACATGATCAAAAAATAGTTTTTTCGGGTACACCAGCCCATCATAGCAGTTCAGGAAAATCTACTGACCGCAGAGGCTTGTAACTTCATACACATGTTCATACTATCAAAAACGTGAGCTGATTAGATTTTGGGAGAAATCCGATGAAAATTGACTGATTTATGAGTGATTTTCTCACAGGTACCAATCAGAAAGCTTAAAATTCATGTGAACCCCCCCCCCCCCCCCCCCCCCCCCCCCCCCCCCATTATCTTCTTAAGTATTGCATTTAGAACCATAAAATGTATTGGGAGGTAGTAGGAAACCATATGTGGAGAGTCTAGTAAGCAAGTCAAATTTCCCCCCGACCCCCCTGTAGGGGTCAAACTGGGGTCATAAAATAGCCAATTTCATCTTTTCCCCTTATATCTCCTTTATTCTTGCTTCTAGAGCTTGAGAATGTATTAAGAGGTATTGGGAAACCATATGTCAAGAGTCTAGATAGCCGGTCATATATACCCCCAGACCCTCCCTTATGGGTCAAACTGGGGTCATAAAATGGCTGATTTTGTGTTTTTGCCTTTTATCTCCTTTATTCTTGCTTTTAGAGCTTTAGAATGTATTAAGAGGTATTGGGAAACCATATGTGAAGAGTTTAGATAGCTGGTCAGATTTACCCCCGGACCCCCCCCTTATGGGTCAAACTGGGGTCATAAAATAGCCAATTTTGTGTTTTTTGCCTTATACTCCTTTATTCTTGCTTTTACAGTTTTAGAATGTATTAAGAGGTATTGGGAAACCTTATGTGATGAGTCTAGGTAGCCGGTCAGATTTACCCCCGCATCCCCCCTTATGGGTCAAACTGAGGTCATAAAATAGTCGATTTTGTGTTTGGCCTTTTATCTCCTTTATTCTTGCTTTTACAGCTTTAGAATGTATTAAGAGGTATTGGGAAACCTTATGTGAAGAGTCTAGATAGCTGGTCAGATTTACCGCCGGATCCCCCCTTATGGGTCAAACTGGGGTCATAAAATAGCCGATTTTGTGTTTTTGCCTTTTATCTCTTTTATTCTTTTAGAGTTTTAGAATGTACTGAGAGGTATTGTGAAACCTTATGTGAAGAGTCTAGATAGCTGGTCAGATTTACCCCTGATATTGCGCTTGCAAAGCAGTAGATTAGATTAAATACTTCATCACAATGATCTGCTTTCCAGAAACGTGAGAAGAAAAAAAAGAAAAAGGTGGTGAAACCACAAAGCACTGAAGCAGAGGGAGAAGAGCATGCAGTAGCTAGCAAGGTACAGTGAGGAGCTGTAGTGTTAGTCACACAAGTGTCACTGATTTAATTCACACTGTGAATGCTTAATTGTTAATACTTAAGTATATTTGACATAAATGTGTCAGTTGTACTGTCAGTTGTTTCCACAATATAAAACACAGGAACCCTTTTGTCAGTATATTGAATGCATATCCAATTCTTGAACACATAAAATGCTGTTTATGGCTGTATACTACACCTCAAATAAATAACAACAACAGTGGTTTCACCCAGTATGTAAAGTTTCAAGCTGTAAAGCATTTAGACATCTATAAAAGTAAGTATTCTGTGAAGTGAAATACACTTTGTCTGACTTGCATGTTACATACACTAGTGCACCCAGTGTTCTATATATCTTACATCTAACAGACTAGCAAGAGACCAATAATCTATCCTGCAGTTTACATCCAGTGACAAATTAATATTGCAGTCAAAAACCTGATCAAAGGGTGGTGAAAGTTCACCATGGCCTCTACTGCTTTTCTTCCATGTGCTATATAAACCAAATCAATGTGTTAAGAAAAATGTACATCTGTCAGCATGTTGAAAGTGACATTTGAATATTTCACATGATTGTATTGTATACTCTGCACAGTATCTTGTTTGCTACGGGACTCAACGTGCTATTGGACCTGTCCCACTGTATATATAAGTGCAATACTTTTGTTTTGTTGACTGGCATTCCCCTACTGAAAGACAAAGTCTCGGGGATGACCATTTATTAACTTCCATGAGGTTCTTTGAGCCATTATGCATCTTTCTATATCTGGTAGCCAACCCAGGTCCTCTGTATTCCATGGCCAGTGTTTTACCCCCTTGGCCACTGTTGCAGGTTTTAACTGATGTTGTTTTGTATTGTATTCCTGGCAGACCACTCCTGTAAAGAAGAGTCCTGCAAAGCCCAAGAAGGATGTTGACATCAGGCGGGAGTGTCACGAGTGTGGGAGGCCAGGAGACAACTCAACACTAGTCAGGTAAGTCACAACACAGGTATTTCAGCAATACATGCTGTATTATGAAAACACAGAGTACCTAATGTTTACCTTAAGTATTTAAAGTGTTGCTCTTTCTCTGGTGAAGTAGGACTTCATTTACTTCTCGGCAGGTTTCCTCCATGCTTATAATTAACATTTCTTCTATGACTTTTAAGTCAGATAAGTCTGACCAAGCATCTGTAAAGTCTCACTTAAAAGGACTTGAAATATTGGTCCCAGAGCCAAGTGGTAAAGTTTTGTCACTTAAATATGATCAGTAGTTTCCAGTGTAGAATTTTGACTATAGAGTATGTCTGATGAACCTTCTTTTGACAATGATGAACCCAAAGAAGTCAAATCAGAGGTTTAAGGTAACCTTAAGCATACCTCCAAAACACCTCGTCATCGCGTTTCGGAAAAAACCACACACACCTGTGCTATAAAATTTATCAGGTACATTCTAGACCAAATTTCCAAGGTCGGAAAGAATCTTAACATGATAAATATATACTTCTTGCTCCCTCCTCATTTATTTTAACACTTTTTAAAACCACACCTGGCATATGTATACTTAAAAATATTTATGCTGTCTGGCAAACCTAATCTCTTAGTGTTTATGAAGTTATGACATCTTCAAAGAATAAAATGAGCTATTTATGATGCACTGATGTGGTTATTAACATATTGCAACTGATCAGTGTTCACATAATATAAATTCTCAATTTTAGGCAGATTAAAAAAACCACATTCTTCTGATTCCATTCATTTGGAAATGTGGGGATATAACTTTTCCTTTTTGGAAAAAAAGCTTCAATTGATTCAACTTTTGTTTTGTAGAAGGAGTTGATGATCTAGCTACTTGTTCACATAGACTATATAAATTGGTCAAATGTATACACCTGACTTCTTTCACAATATAAGATGCTTGAAAAAAAAAACACTTTCTCATAAACAGTTTTTCTTGTACAGCATTTTATGTATCTCCAGCTGAGTGGAAATGAATGACTTGTCCTTTTCTTCTTCCTCCCCAACTCTGTTGTGTGATATCTATCAAAAGGCACATTCATGGAAAGTCTTTCTATGCAGAAAGAACCCCCCCCCCCCCCCCCCAACTCCCCTTTAGTGCACACAAAAAGCAAGTGGAAAAAAGAATGGCCTCAGTGGGGGAAGTGGGGGGGGTTCATGGAGGGAGATGATAGATAGATATATATATATGTGTGTGTGAAGCAAAAGTGTAACAAAAAAAGTGGAATATTTATGCTGTTCTTTCGAATGTATATTGTTTTCTTTTCTTTTACTTTCTTCCATTTCACTTAGACTTCTACATTTAATTAATTTTAGCTCAAGTGGGAAATGAATTTTTGAAACTTTAATGCATTCAAATTCCTGAAGTGATCCACTAAATCACTTATAACTTGAAAAGTATTGCGTTCACAGCATTTTATTAAAATATGTTATTAGGCTACTTTTTCCACAGCTACACCAAGTCCAGTAACTTGTTTGGTCTTAATTTTGTGCATTATTGAAGTGTGGAATGGATCATGATCTCCTACTCTTATTCCTAAGCCTAGATTTTTAATTTCAATTGCTAAATCATTCATAAATATTGCAATATATAAACTCATACTTTTCTTTCCCAATAAATCCAGTAACATTTTTCTAGCACTATAGCTTGACTTGTTTGTAACTTGATTTTTCTTGTAAGCAATAACTCTGAAGCAAAATCAGTAACTTTTGAACAAAATGTCTAACACACTTTGGTTCACTGGATTTTATTAGTGGTTTTGTTAAGTTTTTAGTTGAAGCACAACCAGTAATTTTAAACAATAGTTCTTAAGCATCTTAGTCCACTGCATTCAATTAGTGTTTTATACTTAAGTCGGATACTAATGACATTTTGAACAGAAATGTCTCTGGTCAGTGTACCCTTTCACTTGAGACCTCTTCTCTGAGAACATTACCAAAGAATGTAGGACATACAGAATCCGGGAAAAAAAATGCCTCCTGGACAAAATGCCTCACAGAAAAAAATGCCTCCTGGAAAAAATGCCTCCTAGAAAGAATGCTTCCTGGATATTTTGTGACTAGGAAAAAATGGCTCCTGAGAAAAAAAAGTTATTTCAACTTGTAAACATGTTACATATGAAACCTATGACGTATAATATCAAAAACATGTTAATTTCAGATATGTACAGTCAAAACCAGAATGTACAATATCGTGAAGTACAAATTACAAATATCTTCTTGAAAGGGTATCCCTTCAGCTGTACTCTGGAGCAGTTTAAAAGCAGGATTTATGGCTGTGAGGTTTCTTGATGAAATAGTTGTGGCCTTTATGGCTTACAATATGCATTCTTATCAAATTACAACATAGGTTATCCCCTCTGTAAGGAGTTGATCGCAGTTAGATGCACTAGGAGGGGCAGAAATGTAATTACAAGAAAAAACATGACACCTGTCATAATGGAAACCAGGGATGAGCAGCCAGCCAAAAGAGTGAGAAGCACCACCAAAACCTTACAAGAGAAACTTACATACCTTTGTACAGCTAAGCAAAATGGGTAAAAGACTGTGAATTTTTGACAGGCATTGGCGACTATAAGACTCAAGTGGAAAAAATGAAGATGCCTCTGAAGTTGTAATGTGAACCTGTAGTGTTATAATACTTGAAAGAACTTTTTTTTCTTAGGAGGTATTTTTCCTGGTCACAAAATATTCAGGAGGCATTCATTCTAGGAGGTATATTTCCTAGGAGGCATATTTTCTAGGAGGCATTTTTTCCAGGAGGCACTTTTTCCGCGCATCGGACATACATTCTTTTGAGAAGTAAATTTCACACCTATAATTTCTCTTCTGCCAAGCTGTGGTCGTTCTTTCATTTGTTAAATATGGTAACATACACAATGCAATAAACTTTACATTTTCTATTCCTTGTGATGTATATCTTCACATCTTTTACGGCTTACTTCACACTTTTTCATCAGGGCCGCTTCGTTTTTGTCAGCAAAAACATTTTTCTAGTTATAGTTTAGTGGATAGTAGTGCTAGAGGATTTGCAGACAAATGAAGGTGCATTAAATGTACTCTGTTACAGGTGTGATGATTGCAGACACTGCTATCACTTCCACTGCTTGGATCCCCCCATGAAACAGACCCCGAAACAGGCAGGCTATGGCTGGATCTGTACCAACTGTACCTCATCAACCTCCGTAAGTCCCACTCAAACATCTGGTTCAACCTCAACTGTTTGACATATTTTTGTGTCTCTTTCTGAATGAATACTGGCTCAGAATCTTTCTTTAAAGTATTGCTATTTTAACTTCAACAATTTTTATGGAACAGACTTAGTATTATCGACATCATAAGCCAAACTTAGAGTGATATTTTGCCATACCCACCCCGACCATATACCCCCAAAATTATGCATGATAACAGTTAAGTTGATATTATGTACAGTTAATTGGATGTCTTAGCAAAGATTTTGACTGTCAAGACAAAAATACAAACCTACAAACCTTACCAGTTGTATGTGTTTATAATAAAGTAGTGAAATATTTTTGACCATCCAATTTGTAGGAGTCAGATGGTGGAGAAGTTGCACAAATGGAAGACAGCAGGCCACGTGCAGAGAGTGGAGAGGATGTCATATTGGTGCTGGGTGTTGAATCTGAGGAGATAGAAGACATGGACATAGAATGACACCATGAACAATGATGTAAAGTGAGGTTACACAGAAAGATATATTGATGTCCTAGCAGCATGTGTAGTGACATTACAGGATTGCGAGAGAGTATATTGTCATTATGAGGAGGGATATCAGGTGATGTAATAGAGGTGGATACACAGTGATGCTATAGAAGTCAGAATATGATCAAAAAGGAACACAAAAGTAATATGATAAGGCGATCCCACATAGGGATAGACAAAGATGTAACAGATAAGTGAGGTCTCCTAAGTGATGTCACTGCACTGAATGGATGGGGTAACTAGAGCAACATTGAGGCACTATAGGGTAGCATACATTGAATCGTTATGGGTGTTTGTGGTACAGTGATCAAACCCCTACCTCCATAATTAAACATCAAATCTATACTTCTGCTTATGTAGTGAAGAGTTTAGTAGTTTACAGTGCAGAAAACCTCTATGCTGCACTAATTTCCTTCCTGAGAAATGAGCAACCATGGTGTAACTTGGTGATACACTGAAAGTAATGTGAACATGTGAAACATGGACATGAGATACTAAGACAGTGACAGACACCAGACATTTCTGTGATGCAAAGAAAGTACGTTGAAAGCATATGGTCTAACTAAATATTAACACTAAGATCATGGTGTACCAGTACTGTATTTTGTGACCCGATATGTCTGATTTTGTTTCTCCTCTTCATTTCAGTATATAAAAAGAAGCATTTTAGTAAAATAATAGTGAAATACAAATTTTGGAGAGTGGATAAAAGTTTACAAATTTGATTTGATTTCTGATAATATGTCGTACTGCATATTTTGTAGTGATAGACATGGGCACACCATAATCAGTAAATCAACACATTAATAAAAGTTCCTAAGTATGAGTAAAAATGTTTGCAAATGTTTAATATAGCATTTATGGGTATTGTAACAAATAAAAACTTACAAAAATTTATTTTGTTTTATTGTAAAATATGAAATTTTACATAGAAAATTCCTCAGGTTTAAGCCTCCAGTTCAGTTTTCCAGAAAAATGAGCTTTATTCCCAAACAAGTCATGAATCTGTTCTTTCAATTTTTTAATCAGGTGGAACATATGGTGTTTTTTTTTTTGATTGCCTAAATAATCATTGATGAGTCAAGAAATTTTAAAATGTAGGGACAGTGAACTTCGTCATGAAGCCTGTGACAAAAAAGGACATCTTCATCGTATATTCTACTAGTTTATAGCAATATGTTGGTTGTTGTATAAAGCCAACAATAGGATTAAGTAAGTACTGGCACTTTTTGTGGTGTCCACAAGGTTTTATCATAAAACAATCAAATCTTTGCCATCAAAACCAATAAACAAACTACAGTTACAAAAAAAATTATCTCTCTAACCTTGTAATTAGTGAATTTTTTTTTTTTTTTTTTTAAATATGCACAATAGTAGGTGATTGCAACAGACTTCCAATAGCCGAGATTATAATGTGTCAACTTAAATGAGCTCCTGGATTCATCTTAATGGGGTATAATTAGAAGACTTTACAGCTGTCAATGCTGTTCTGCACAAGAGAAAATAAGATGACGGACTTTTGCATTCCATGTATACAGTGAAAGTTACACCCTATATAGGGTCACAAATTACCAATAAATAAAATATGAAATGTGATAAAAACTGAAGGCCAATAATGACCTTGATATTGAAAGGTTAGTGTCCTCAACAAATGTGCATCTTGCCACATGTGTACATGTACCAACACCAAAATGTGAAAGCTGTAGGTCAATTATTTTTGAGTTGTCACATCTAAAAGCAAATTTTTGGCACTGTGACAAGTTCCAATTATTTTAATATGTCTGCTGTTGTTAATTAAGCGTCCCTACAAGGGCGCTTATTTGTTTTCGCCTCAGTTTCCTCGCCGCCGCCGCATTATGGTCTCCCTTGAATCTCTCTCTTATTATTACAAGGTTTCAAACCATATTTGGCAGTTATATACCTTAGGTGTGGGAAAATTTTTCTGCATGCTTAAGTTTGACCTTTGACCTTTATGAAGGTCATGATCAAAAACTATTTTTTGTAGTACACCCCCCGTCATCAGTTCAGGAAAAACTACTTGCTACACAGCCTTATAATTTGACACACCTGTTTATACTATCGAAAATGCGAGCTGATTAGATTTTGGGAGCAATCCCTTGAAAATGTCTCATTTATGAGTGATTTTCTGACACCTTCCAATCTGAAAGCCTTAAATTTAGGCCAGCCCCCTCTTCTTAAGTATTACATTTAGAGCTATAAAATGTACTGGGAGGTAATAGGAAAACCATTTGTGGAGAGTCTAAATAGCCGGTCAGTTTTACCCCACGGCCCCCCCTTATAGGTCAAACTGGGGTCTTAAAATAGCTGATTTTGAGTTTTTGACTTATATCTCCTTTCTTGTTGCTTTTATAGCTTCAGAATGTATTAAGAGGTATTGGGAAAGCATATATGGAGAGTCTAAATAGCCGGTCAGTTTTACCCCCCGACCCCCCCTTATGGGTCAAACTGGGGTCATAAAATAGCTGATTTTGAGTTTTTGCCTTCTAGCTCCTTTATTGTTGCTTTTATAGCTTCAGAATATATTAAGAGGTATTGGGAAAGCATATGTGGAGAGTCTAAATAGCCGGTCAGTTTTACCCCCCGACCCCCCTTATTGGCCAAACTGGGGTCATAAATAGCTGCTTTGGAGTTTTTGCCTTATATCTCCTTTATCGTTGCTTTTATAGCTTCAGAATGTATTAAGAGGTATTGGGAAAGCATATGTGGAGAATCTAAATAGCCGGTCAGTTTTATTCCCCAACCCCCCCTTATGGGTCAAACTGGGGTCATAAAATAGTTGCTTTGGAGTTTTGCCTTATATATCTCCTTTATTGTTGCTTTTATACCTTCAGAATGTATTAAGAGGTATTGGGGAAGCATATGTGGAGAATCTAAATAGCCGGTCAGTTTTACCACCCACCCCCCCTCCCCCCCCCTTATGGGCCAAACTGGGGTCATAAATAGCTGCTTTGGAGTTTTTGCCTTATATCTCCTTTCTTGTTGCTTTTATAGCTTCAGAATGTATTAAGAGGTATTGGTAAAGCATATGTGGAGAATCTAAATAGCTGGTCAGTTTTATCCTCCGACCCCCCTTTATGGGTCAAACTGGGGTCATAAAATAGTTGTTTATTAAGCTACAATAGCTTACCATGTGGGACTTAATGCTGTTCTCGGGTTGCCACACCCGGGGCCAACGTCTTAGAAAAAAAGATTGTTCTTGTTAGCCACCGGATATACTGGTAGTTGTCGTCACGTGATAACTTCTGATCAATCGCCCTACTTTCTCGTTGGCCACGATTGACTGGTAGCAGTTTGTAAATATACAGACATTTTCATTTATTTCTCAGACTTTACGTATTGTTGGAGGCTAATATTTGGATATTTTATTTAATATATATCATAGATCATTCTGTAAAATTATTATTTTCACAAGTTAAGTATTTTTTTTGCTTTCGCGTGTTTTGAGTTTTCTCGGTTCAGGCAATCCCAATTGTACGTCTTTTTATTGCGTTAAAATGTCTCTCCATCAAGCAAACAAAGACAAACCGAGAGCTCAGAAATGCCGCCATTTTTGCTTCAGTTTTGATAATCATAACTACTGCCCTACCTGTAGGGAGGCTGGCAAGGGAGATGACCCCCTGCCAAATTTGCACGTCTCTCACTGATGAACAATTGCAAAAAATTCAAAACAGGAAGCGGTACTTAAAAAAGCAAAAAGCGGAAACTAGTTCCAAAGATGAACTAGATCTCTTGGGTGAAGGTGACGGGGACTCTTTCACTGGTTCCAATGCAGACCTAGAGAGTGCTGCTGATAACCTCTTTACCTCACCCCCCCGTCCTCAACCTCTCGCCTTCAGTTCTTTATCTTTAAAGACCCCAGCCAAGGCTGTTCCACCCACCCCAGGTACAGTTTTGCAAAATAAAATTCAAAGAAATATTGAGAAATCCCTGGGTGATTCACTAAACATTCATTTACAGCAGCAGATGGGTTCCTTCCAGGCATCCATGTTGGAAGCATTTCAATCACTCCGAGAGGAGTTGACAATTAAAAAGCCAGCCGAGGTTGAACCCTCGTCTCATGCTTGTCCATCCAGTTACATTGCTGCTCATCTGGACCTACCCCCTCCGAGATTAAGTACTAATGCTCAGTCCGAGGCAATGGATGTGGACGTTGGTCCAGCACTCCCTCCTCGACTAGTACTTAACCAAACTACCTCGGATCAGTACGTTGCCCCTTCTGAGGCTATACCGAAGGATTCCTCGTACTCTAATAAAAAACAAAGCCACAGGCAAACAGTAGCGCCGAGCTCTGCCTCGGACCAACTGGATGAGGATTACGACGAACCTCAGGTCCATTCAACTAGACCTAAGAAGCACTCTGACAAGAGCAAGCATAAATCCAGGTCCAGATATGTGTCATCTTCAGAGGAAGATCACTCCCCTGTTGCCAGACACAGGTCTTCTAAGCCCTCTAGGGCTCAGCCCTCAGGTGCAGCTTCTGATCAAGACCTCCCACAACATGATCCAGACCCCCCTTACAGGGCGTCAAGTTCCTATTTTTTCCTATTATTTCCTATTTTTTAACAAATTCCTATTTATTCCTATTTTCCAGGAAAATTCCTATTTTTTCCTATTTTTGGTGATGATAATGTATTTTAAGTCACTAAATGTTGTTGATCACATGGAAAATGACTAATTTTCTCAAATCATAATGAAGTATAAATTTTACAGCATCATTGAAAAATGAAAAATGGTTTATTGTATCCACCGGAAGCATCCGGTGGATACTTTGGTTTAGCGTTCGCTACGCCGCCGCCGCGCGTAGAGAGATTTTCGGCGTTAACGCTCTAAGAGGAAAACAACAGCAGCTAGGTTCACCAAATTTGCAGGATATCTTCATTGGGGGGTAAGCTTCTCTGGGAAGGAAAATAGCCTCATTCTGAAAAACAAGATGGCCGCCACGGGCATTTCTTTGAAAATAATCTACATTTTTCTACTGGCTGTTCCTCATAGGTAGAAGGTTGAATCTCTTCATAGGTGATATGTATGACACATATACATGTCCTCTACAACCTTGCACACATTTGACCTTGAAGCTCCTAATTCAAGGTCATCCACGGAGTGCCGAAGTAACCCACATAGCGGACTTTAAAAGTGCCTATATCTCCCTTATTATTGGTCCTAGAGGTTTGCAATGTGAAGCCAACCTATAGGAAATCATGTGCTGCGAATCTTCTGATGTGGTCAGATTTGAACTTGGACCCCTCCTTCAAGGTCAAACGAGGATAGCCAAACTTAAAAGTGCTTATAACTCGCTTATTATCGATCCTAGAGGTTTGGGATGGTAAACCAACATATAGGAAATCATGGGCTGGGAATCTTCTGGTGTGGTCAGATTTGACCTTGGGCCTCTCCTTCAAGGTCAAATGAGGATAGCCAAAGGTAAAAGTGCTTATAACTCGCTTATTATGGGTCCTAGAGGTTTGGGATGGTAAACCAACATATAGGAAATCATGGGCTGGGAATCTTCTGGTGTGGTCGGATTTGACCTTGGGCCCCTCCTTGAAGGTCAAACGAGGACAGCCAAACTGAAAAGTGCTTATAACTCGCTTATTATTGGTCCTAAAGGTTTGGGATGGTAAACCAACATATAGGAAATCATGGGCTGGGAATCTTCTGGCGTGGTCGGATTTGACCTTGGGCCCCTTCTTGAAGGTCAAACGAGGACAGCCAAACTGAAAAGTGCTTATAACTCGCTTATTATTGGTCCTAGAGGTTTGGGATGGTAAACCAGCATATAGAAAATCATGGGCTGGGAATCTTCTGGTGTGGTCGGATTTGACCTTGGGCCCCTCCTTCAAGGTCAAACGAAGATAGCCAAAGGTAAAAGTGCCTATAACTCGCTTTTTATTGGTCCTAGAGGTTTGGGATGGTAAACCAGCATATAGAAAATCATGGGCTGGGAATCTTCTGATGTGGTCGGATTTGACCTTGGGCCCCTCATTCAAGGTCAAACGAGGACAGCCAAACTTAAAAGTGCTTATAACTCACTTATTATTGGTCCTAGAGGTTTGGGATGGTAAACCAGCATATAGAAAATCATGGGCTGGGAATCTTCTGGTGTGGTCAGATTTGACCTTGGGCTCCTCCTTCGAGGTCAAATGAGGATAGCCAAAGGTAAAAGTGCTTATAACTCGCTTATTATTGGTCCTAGAGGTTTGGGATGGTAAACCAACCTATAGGAAATCATGGGCTGGGAATCTTCTGGCGTGGTCAGATTTGACCTTGGACCCCTCCTTCGAGGTCAAACGAGGATAGCCAAACTTAAAAGTGCTTATAACTCGCTTATTATTGATCCTAGTGGTTTGGGATGGTAAACCAACATACAGGAAATCATGGGCGGGGAATCTTCTGGCATGGTCAGATTTGACCTTGGGCCCCTCCTTCAAGGTCAAGTGAGGACAGCCAAACTTAAAAGTGCTAATAACTTGCTTATTATTGGTCCTAGAGGTTTGGGATGGTAAACCAACATATAGGAAATCATGGGCTGGGAATCTTCTGGTGTAGTCGGATTTGACCTTGGGCCCCTCCTTCAAGGTCAAACGAGGATAGCCAAAGGTAAAAGTGCCTATAACTCGCTTATTATTGGTCCTAGAGGTTTGGGATGGTAAACCAACATATAGAAAATCATGGGCTGAGAATCTTCTGGTGTGGTCGGATTTGACCTTGGGCCCCTCGTTCAAGGTCAAATGAAGACAGCGAAACTTAAAAGTGCCTATAACTCGCTTATTATTGGTCCTAGAGGTTTGGGATGGTAAACCAACATATAGGAAATCATGCACTGGGAATCTTCTGGCGTGGTCGGATTTGACCTTGGGCCCCTCCTTGAAGGTCAAATGAGGACAGCCAAACTTAAAAGTGCTTATAACTCGCTTATTATTGGTCCTAGAGGTTTTGGTGCATTGTCTTTACGGTGGATACAATTTGCATCGGTTCTCCGATGCGCTAGGTCTAGTTATAATTGTGAATTTCACAAAATGAGTGCTGCAAAAATACCCACTGAATGCCTTTGGCATGAGAAATGACCTGTCTGGGGATATGTTGGCATCAATCTAGTTATGATTGTATCCACCGGAGAGCAGTGTGTAGAGATTTTCTTGTTACCCCTCTAGAGGCCAGGGTATTGTAGGTAGATTTCTTAAATTTTCTTGGCTGGGAATATATTTTTGGCCTCATTTTGAAGAACAAGATGGCTGCCACGGGCGTTTTTCGACTTTCAGCAAGGAGTTTTGTTGGCCCTCCAGGCCTCTAGAACAAAGGGAATTCTAGGTAGAAATCTCAAATTCGCTGGATATGTTCATCATTACAAAATCTTGATTAAAAATATTTTTTTCCTCATTTTGAAAAACGATGGCCATCACGGGCGTTTCTTTTCAGTCATGAAAAGTGCTTATATCTCCCTTATTATTGGTCCTAGAGGTTTGGAATGTCAAACCAACCTGTAGGAAATCATGGGCTGCGAATCTTCTGCTGTGGTCGGATTTGACCTTGGGCTGCCTCTTCAAGGTCACACAAGGTTAGGCAAACTTAAAAGTGCTTATAATTTGCTTATTATTGGCCCTAGAGGTTTGGGATGGTAAACCAACCTATAGGAAATCATGGGCTGTGAGTCTTCCGATGTGGTCACATTTGATCTTGGGCCCCTGCTTCAAGATCAAATGAGGGTAGCCAAACTTAAAAGTGCTTTCAACTTATTATTGAAAAATGCAGTTTTTCTTCTAAACTATGTTAGTTGGCCTTTTCCGGTGGATACATCTTGCATCTGTGGGTCCTTGGTCTAGTTTTGAACTGAGTTACATGTACATATGTAGTTCTATAGAATGTGTATTTATAAGCTTTTTGGATGTAATTCAATAAGTATGATGCTTACTTGAGATACACGTGTATTATTTTGACTATATTTTTTCCATTGTTCTAAGATAAGTGCAAAATAAAGGGAAATGTGGTGCATCATGATGGCTATAGGGGTGTTAGGAGACTATCTTGTTAAAAAAGATTCCTATTTTCACTATATTTTTTCAGTAATATTCCTATTTTATTCCTATTTTTTGACTCCCGAAATTCCTATTTTCCTATTTTCTGAGACCCACTTGTAACTTGACGCCCTGCCCTTATTATAGGGAAGTAGCTCTGTCTGACATTCCCTCCCAATACTCTGAAGAAGTAGATACCTTCAGGCGTATTCTCTCTCTCCCTGACCCCAGGGACTCTATGCCTAGGTCTTCAACTTCAGTGTTTGGGCTGGACGACGAAAAAGGCCGTCAAGAGCTCAGACCTAGAGGTCCTTCCTCTATTCTACCCCTTAGCTCAGTTATCAAGGACGCCTTTGATAAATTTCAGCATGATTTTAAAGCTGCCAATTTAGCTGAGGGCAAATATGTAAAGCCTCCTCCATCCACTTCTAAGTGATATAAGGTTGGACAGCCCACTTTTCAAGACAAAATTCAGGAGTTGAATACAGACTTTGCTAAGATCTGTATTACTCCTAGACCTCCTGGGGCACCAGTAGCCAAAGTTCCTCTGCCAGTTCTTAAGGAGCTGGAACATCAGGCTAGACAAAATATCTCAACCCTCAACTTCACCGCTGCTTTTGCCAAAACCTCTTCTTCTTGCAATACTTGGAAAAGTGCCAACATAGCATTAAGTCAACTGTCAAGAAGATTAAATCTCAGATCCAGAAAGGTGCCAATCCTGAGAAAGCAGCAAAGCGCGGATATGAGGAAGTCGCTGAGTACATGGATTTTTGGAACAAGACTGTTCTTGTTCAACATAGAGCCCTCACCTGTCTCAGCAAATCTCTAGCCCATATTCTCCAGAGGGAGTTATATTCCATGGCTAATACCGGCTTGCCTGGGCGCGAAGCCGAGTTGACTCTATTACATCCCCAGCTAGGGGAAACGAGATGTCAAGAACTTAGGAACTCGTCCTTTTGGGACTCTTCCTTGTTCGAGTCTCAACTCGTAAAGGAAGGTGAGGACTTCCTTCTCAAAAAAGGCACCTCAAAAGATTCTCAGGGTTTCGCACCCTACCAGAATAAGCCCTTTCGTGGCCCCCACAAGAAAAGAGGCTCCTACAGGAAACGCCCCTATGGGGGCAATACCTCTCAAAGCAGTAACCAATCCTTTCCCTCGGGAAGAGGAAAACCCAACTTCAGAGGCTCCAGGGGTCGTTTTCGACCCCACAATAGGGGAAGGGGGCGTGGAAACCCCCCTTCCCAATGACTCCTCCAAAGCCTCACTCAGTCCACCAGTAGGAAGTCGCCTCCGTTCTTTCAAGAGAAACTGGCTAACAAACAAATGTTCTCAAAACGTGTTAAACATTATCACCAATGGCTACGTTCTGCCATTCCGTTCAAAGCCAAACTTGATCAGATTTCCTCTGATCCTGTCAGAGTACAAGGCCCAACAAAAAGACCAAGCCTTGGCCACTTGTATCCAGTCTCTCTTGTCCAAGAACGCTATCGAAAGGGTGGAAAATGTAAAATCTCTCGGGTTTTACAGTCGCCTGTTCCTAGTATCCAAGCCTCACCAAAGGTGGAGGCCAGTCATAGACTTAAGCAGGCTCAACACTTTTCTACATGTAGAAAAGTTCAAAATGGAAACTCCAGAGTCCATCAGGACTTCCCTGGTTCCAGGGGAGTGGGTATCGTCGATAGACCTGTCAGACGCGTACCTACACATCCCCATCCATCCAAACTCAAGGAAATATCTAAGGTTTTGCTACAAGGCCCAGGTGTTCCAGTTCACCTCCCTACCTTTCGGACTGGCCACAGCCCCCCAGGTCTTTACGATGATCGTAAAGGAAGTGAAACTAATGGCCCTCTCAAGAGGACTCAGAATTCACCAATACCTGGACGACTGGCTGATCAGGTCCCAGTCTCAGGAGGAAGCCCAAGTGGACACACAGGCAGTGGTAGACCTAACTCAATCCTTGGGTTGGATAATCAACCAAGAAAAATCAGAACTGAAACCTACTCAGGTGTTTTCATTCGTGGGCTACGAATACCACCTAGATTCAGTCCTTGTAAGACCCACTCACGAGAGATGGCTCAAACTTCAGGATTTGATCCTACGACTCAAGTCAAAACGTGTTTTGACTGCAAGATGTTTGATGTCTCTAATTAGGTTGCTAGCCTCAACGGAGAAAATGGTCCCGGAGGGACGCCTTCACATGAGGCCCTTTCAGTTTCATCTCAAGGAGCACTGGAGATATCCTTAGTCACTGGACAACCTCCTTCCTTGGACAGAAGCCATTGTAGCCCACCTAGATTGGTGGCAAAATCCCTCAAACGTGATGAAAGGCTCAGACCTTCATCCCAAAGACCACAGTATCCAACTCTTTACCGACGCCTCAAACGAAGGTTGGGCCGCTCACTTAGATCAAAAGTCTACAAAAGGTCTGTCGTCAGATCGGGAAAAAAGGCTACACATAAATGTCCTGGAATTGAAGGCGGTCTCCCTGGCCCTTCGAGACTTCAAGGACCAGTGCCAGAATCAAACAGTGTTAGTTGCGATGGACAACTCAACAGTGGTAGCCTGCATCAACAAACAGAGGGGAACTCACTCAGCAGAGATGTGCGCTCTCCTGTGGAAAATCATGACCTGGTGCCATCACTACCACATAACATTGAAAGCCAGGCACATTCCAGGGTGTCTGAATGTGATGGCCAACCTACTGTCCAGGTCCAACCAAGTGCAGTCAACAGAATGGTTCACACCTCATGTAGACTTATTTGCCACTCACCTGAACCACAAACTCCCACTGTATGTGTCTCCTATCCCAGACCCAAGGGCCTGGGACATAGATGCTCTGAACATAGACTGGACCAACCTCACGGCCTATGCTTACCCTCCAAAGGCTCTCCTTCACAAGGTGATCCAAAAGATCAAGCAATGCCATTGCCTGATCATCGTGATAGCCCCAGGCTGGCCAGGGATGCCCTGGTTTTGGGACCTAGTGCAGCTCTCAACAGAGATCCCACTACAACTCCCAGTGTCAACGACCCTACTAAAACAGTCCCACAAATATGTGTTCCACAACAACCCACAACAGCTGAACCTCCACGCCTGGTGTCTAGGAGCGGACAACTCCAAGAACAAGGCTTCTCTGTGGAGGTGGCAGAGAGAATTGCTGCCCCTCAGCGGTCATCAACAAGGACCAGCTACAAGTCAAAGTGGGCCCTATTTGAAAAATGGTGCAGAGAAAATTCGGTGGATTTCTCCACTCCATCTGTGAAACAAATCTCAGATTTTTTCATGTACCTGTACCAAGACCTAAACAGGCGCCCCTCGACCATTGATGGTTACAGGACTGCAATCGTTGACACTTTGGGCCCAACGGCCCAACATATTGCACACAATGCAGACCTTCATAGGTTACTCTCCAGTTTTCACAGGGATCGTCCCAAAAGTTCCAGAAACTTACCCAAGTGGAACCTTTCTGTTGTCCTCAACGAGCTCACAAAAGCACCATTTGAGCCCATGAAAGACACAGACCTCAAACATCTTACCCTCAAAACTGCTTTCTTGCTAGCTTTGGCCTCGGGCAAATGCCGCAGCGAAATCATGCCTGGGTCGCAAACAAAGTATCTAATCTAGGCCAATGGGAAAAGGTCGCCTTGTTCCCTTCCTCTGATTTCATAGCCAAAAACCAACTAGCAAGAGAAGGTTCTCAAAGTGTGTCTCCGGTGACTATTCCTGCCTTGACTACCGTTGTAGATAGACAGTTTAAAGAAGACAGGACCCTGTGTCCCGTGCGGGCCCTGAGGTTTTATTTGGACCGAACTAAAGACCTGAGAGGGTCTCGTTCTCTCCTTTTTATCTCCTTTAAAAAAGGACATACCTCAGACATCAGACCCGCTACACTCTCTTCATGGTTGAAACAAACCATCCTACTTTGTTATAAACAAGCAGACCAACAAGCCTTGGACTTGGTCCAAGTTAAAGCGCATGACATCCGGGCCTTCGCGGCCTCTAAGGCCTTTTACGGTGGGGTATCGGTGGACCAAATCATGCAAGCCTGTCACTGGAAAGCTCACAACACATTTACAAATTTTTACCTCAAAGACCTTACTTGGTCGGACACCGACAACAATATGTACCTGGGACCCGTAGTGGCGGCACAACAAATCCTAGATCCTTCCCCTCAGACCAGTTGTCCTCGGAAAGAAAAAAGGGGGGGGCACATCCACTACAACCAAGTCTTCAGGAGTCTCTCCCAGGATCTAGGTATTCCTTTACCTTCAAGATGTTACGGGTAAGGTCATTTTATTTTTTAGTTATCAAGTAATTTCTATTAAGGACTTATTTAGTTGTCATTAATCTCATATTTCAGGTTAAAAATTTCATGAGATGCCCAACCACTGGGTTGGTCAGTCACACGTGAAGGTCCCTTAGGGACCCTTAGACCTCGAAGTGAGCACTGCTGCACTTCCGTCCTACAACCAAACATCTAGACAGTTGTAGCACTGTCTCTCTTTTACTTAGGTTTTTGGCTCGTTACAGGCCCGATCTTCGGGATCGGGGCACTGTAAATGGGACTCAGACTGGTATTTCTGGCACTATTCTGTATATACTAATTCAAATCTTAGAAAAAATGACATATCTTCCAGTCTCAGCTGTAATCCCGCCACTGGGCGGTTGAATTCAGCATTAAGTCCCACATGGTAAGCTATTGTAGCGTAATAAAATTGAAAATTTTAATTACTTAAATGTAGCTTTTATAAGCTACAAGCTTACCATGTCGGACTTAGGAGAGTCCCACCCTGCCTCCCCGCTGTTTACAGCTGAGGGGTAGGTTTAAAAAATTTCAGCGAGAAAGTAGGGCGATTGGTCAGAAGTTATCACGTGACGACAACTACCAGTATATCCGGTGGCTAACAAGAACGATCTTTTTTCTAAGACGTTGGCCCTGGGTGTGGCAACCCGAGAACAGCATTAAGTCCCACATGGTAAGCTTGTAGCTTATAAAAGCTACATTTAAGTAATTAAAATTTTCAACTTTGGAGTTTTGCCTTATATCTCCTTTATTGTTGCTTTTATACCTTCAGAATGTATTAAGAGGTATTGGGAAAGCATATGTGGAGAGTCTAAATAGCCGGTCAGTTTTACCCCCCGACCCTCCCTTATGGGCCAAACTGGGGTCATAAATAGCTGCTTTGGAGTTTTTGCCTTGTATCTCCTTTATCGTTGCTTTTATAGCTTCAGAATGTATTAAGAGGTATTGGGAAAGCATACGGTGCAGCTTTGTGCATTCTTAGCTTTACAGCATGCTTATTAAAACCACAAAGCATTTTAAACTTTAAGGGACGCTTCACTTTTGTTAGCAAAAGCATTCCTCTAGTTATACTTGAAGCATATCAGATTTATGGCACACAAATAGATTTTTATGTCAGCTGACTTGCCAGTCAGGTGACATTATGGCATCACTCTGCGGGGTCTGTGTTTCTGTGAACAACTTCTCCTCCAAAAGTACAAGGCCTAGGGACATGCTGTTTTTTTTTAAAAAAGATACCTTGTCTATCAAAGGATGATAAATTGTTCAAGGCATGCAGATCTGTTCATCTGTCCCCCAGAGCCGTCCAAAGTCCGGTACCACCACTCCAAGTGAGAAAATTTTTTTTTTTTTTTTTTTTTTAATTTCACATTTTTTCATTGACTATTGAAGGGATTTCTCTCTTATCTTATCCTGACGTTATGGCATGACTCTGTGGGGTCCGCGTCTGCACAAACAATTTCTCCAAAAGTACAAGGCCTAGAGACATTTTTTTTTTCATTTTTTTACTAATTTCCCTCTTATCTTGCATATATGTTCTAAGCTACAAGTAGATTACCTTGTGTGAATATCAGGCATGGATCTTTCTTAATTATTTTTCTTATGAATTTGCAAAATTGCAGACTTGTAGGGGACTGCATAGCTGAGCAATAGCTACTTTGAGGTTCTCACTGTTGAGTAAATCGGTTGAAACTCAAAACCTATTGCAATTTTTCCAGATAGTAAAATTGCAGACCTGTAGCTCATTGCATAACTCAGCAATAGCTATTTTCAGATACGTCCTTTCTACTTTAAATGTACTCACACGCTGAAAACACAAAGTCAGCTGATAAAGAGCCCGTTCACAGGCACTGATTGTTTGCCTGAAGTTAACCTTTAAGAAGGTTAAATCCCAAATTCAGAAAGGTACCAATCCTGAGAAAGCAGCTAAACGTGGATATGAACAAGCCTGTGAATATCTGGACATCTGGAATAAGGCTGTTCTTATTCAACACAGAGCTCTTACATGCCTCAGCAAATCCTTGGCTCATATACTCCAGAGGGAGCTATATACTATGTGCAACACCGGCTTGCTCAGGCGCGAAGCTGAGATTACCCCTTTACAACCACAACTAGGGGAAACAAGACGCCAGGAACTCGCCATTTTGGCGCTCATCCTTGTTCAAGTCTCTGCTAGTTAAGGAGGGAGAAGACTTCCTCCTCAAAATAGGCACCTCTAAAGACTCTCAGGGTTTTGGACCCTATCAAAACAAGCCCTTTCGTGGTCCCCACAACAAGAAAAGAGGCTCCTACAGGAAACGCCCCTATGGGGGCAATGCCTCACAAAGCAGTAACCAATTGTTTTCCTCAAACAGGGGGAAACCTAACTTCAGAGGCTCCAGGGGTCGTTCTCGACCCCACTCTAGGGGACGAGGGCATGGAAACCCCTCCCCCCAATGACTCCTTAAAAGCCTCCCTCAGTCCACCAGTAGGAGGTCACCTCCATTCTTTCAGAAGAGACTGGCAAACAAACAACTGTTCATCCAACGTGTTAAACATTATCACCAATGGCTACGTTATGCCATTCATTTCAAAACCAAATCTGATTCAGTCTGATTCAGTCAGAATACAAGGCTCTTCAAAAAGATCAAGCTCTGACCACTTGTATCCAGTCTCTTCTGTCAAAGAAAGCAATAAAAAGGGTAGAAAATGTAAAATCTCTCGGGTTTTACAGTCCCCTGTTTCTAGTCCCCAAGCCTCACCAATGGTGGAGGCCAGTAATAGACTAAATGTGGGTGTTCCACCACACAACTAAGCTCCCCGATTAAGGGTTTTGGGAGTCGGTTTCAAATATTTGCTTAGTCCCAGACGTCCTGTAAGGGTCGGTAGTTGTCGGTTGTGGCCCAAACCGATTCTCATTTCCCGCCGACAACAAAATGTCCAGTCCCAGGCTTCCTCAGGCCTCCTCAGACCCAAATTTACACAGACCTATGTTGTCCCAGGCGTCCTGCGACCCTTAGTCCCAGGCCTCCGTAGCTTAGTCCCAGGAAGCCTGTTTGGCAGTCCCCGACTCATAACAGATCTTTGAAGTTTCATGCATGTGAAAGGGAATCGGTTTCATTAGTCCCGGGAAGCCTCAGACCGTCTCAGGTGTCCTGGGACTAAGAAATCTGGGTCTGGGACTAAGCCCCGACAAAGAGAAGCCGACCCTAACCGACCCAAGTCGGCGTCCTCAGGCTGCCTGGGACAACACAAATTTAGTCTGCGGCGGTCTGAGGATGCCCCAGGAGGCCTGGGACTAAGAACCGATTAAGAGCCGACTGTTTTCCGCGCATCAGAAATTAAAACGAGGCAATGAGGGGGTCTGAGACTATATAAGCGACCGCGCACACATTCTCGTTGTTACTGACTGGTTGGCTACTGAGAGACGTGTGTCACTGTTTTGTAGGGGTTTTCAGTTTTTTAAATATCCTATAATACTTGAGCTTAAGGCAAATTTTACAGTTAGGAGACACATTTTACTTTTTCTTTGCTATTGACTGGAGTAATGAGGAAAGAGAAAGGAGGAAAGAGAGGAAAGAAGAAGCCCTTTGATGTCAGAAGATGGTTCGAATCCCAGAGAACGCGTTATGGCAAGCTGTCCAAACTACAATCTGGCCAAGCCCCAAGGGAGATGACCAAGAGACAGTCCTGGGTCTACCAGCAGATGGGTTTCCTTAAGACCCACATCAGACGAAAGGGGGCCAGCAGAAGTTCAGGGTTCGAGGCCAGTCCCAACACCAGCAGGCATGAAGAATCGTGTGGATCTACTACTGATACAGAACACCTTGAGTCCAGTGTCCTGAGGGAGAGTAGGAGTCAACCTATGTTCACATCTACACCAATTTCAACAGACTCCAAGATACTCGAGCACTTTGACCAGATGAGGACATTGATCTCAGGTTTCCTGAGGCAGAAGTCAGACAGGCAGCCCTTCTTTGACTACTTGGTATCAGAGGCTGAAAAGATGACCCAAGAGGAGTTTGAGGACCTCAAGGGCAGAATTTTTAGAGACATTGAAAGCATTAAGAGCAACCGTAGACGTCAACCACTAGCCAGATCAGCCACTATTACCACGGAGTCCCAGAGGGTCGGGATACTGCCAACAACCACTCAGAGGCGTCTACTTCCACCCAAGCAGCAGCTAGCAGCAGTTACGTCTACTACTCACCTAGCCCACTTGGCTTTGGCAACCCTACGTCAGTTCTAACAGTACAGGACGAGGGCAGTAGACACAACTTAAATGGAATACTAAGCCAGCTACCAGATCTGACATCTACACAGATCATTGAGCAGCCTCAGCAGCAGCCACAACTCTACACTATCACCACTACAGCACCGCCTCAACAGCAGCAGCCTCCTCAGTAGCCATCCAGTCAGGGCGGGTCTTTGACCTGCCAGGCCCTTTTCAGGGCCACCCAAATATTCCCAAAACAATTATTCAGCTGCAAGTTATTCCAATTCTCCTCCCAGAACATAACAGTTCAGTATAAATACTTATCACAAAACAAAAAAAAAGTCCAACACCTACACCACCCCAAACATGAAACAAATAACCCATGGTACCACACATAACAAAAAAAGGCCACATAGAAAAAAACTTAAAATAAATAAACTCCCAATGTGGCCAATAATCAGCCCATTTTTAGCTTAAAATCCATGGGATTGGTTAAAATCTTGAATAAAAAAGTCCAACACTTACACCATCCCTAGAGTTAAAAGGCATTACCACATACTTACCAACACACAAACCCAATACCAAACCTAACAAACAACTAACAAACACACAAACCCAATACCAAACCTAACCACCAACCAACACACAAACCAAATACCAAACATAACCACCAACCAAGAAGCAGACAAACCCAATAGCAAACAGAACCCAAACCAAAGAACTGAAAAACTATTTTGCAAACATAATCCCCCATCATTGTAAA
The DNA here is from genome assembly GCA_964017235.1 of Sabellastarte sp. h YS-2021. Classification (NCBI taxonomy): domain Eukaryota; kingdom Metazoa; phylum Annelida; class Polychaeta; order Sabellida; family Sabellidae; genus Sabellastarte; species Sabellastarte sp. h YS-2021. The sequence continues at coordinate 102,932,369 of OZ024931.1, read as the reverse complement.
GAAAACCAGTTTGGTGGTTATATTTCCTAAATATTTGTGAAGTGGAGTAAAAGCTTTTAATTTTAAGATGTCTAGGAAAACATTTGTTTCAAATATTTTTCCCAAAAAAAAAACAAATGTAAGTAAAATTAGGATGTAGTTTTCAAAATATATGCAATATTTATTCCATGTAGGAAGTTATGTTTGGATTTGTGTGTTGTTTTTGAGAATTATGTTCACCAATGGGTTTGTCTGTTTAGTTGGGTGACTTCTGTAAGACATTTATGTTTGTCTGTTGGGTGGGTGAATTAGTTGGGCATTGGTTTGGTCTGCTTGTTGGTTGCGTGACTTCTGTCGGGCCTTGGGTTTGTCTCTTTGTTGGGTGGGTGAATTATGTTGGGCATTGGTTTTGTCTGTTTGTTGGTTGCGTGACTTCTGTCGGGCCTTGGGTTTGTCTCTTTGTTGGGTGGGTGAATTATGTTGGGCATTGGTTTTGTCTGTTTCTTGGTTGCGTGACTTCTGTCGGGCATTGGGTTTGTCTGTTTGTTGGGTGGGTGAATTATGTTGGGCATTGGTTTTGTCTGTTTGTTGGGTGGGTGAATTATGTTGGGAAATGGTTGTGATATTTGGAACAAGCACAGCTGATTAATTGTTTTTGGAATATTTGGTAGTCATGAAAAGGACTGGTTAGTAGTCCTGAAAAGGACTGGTTACTGCAGCAGGAGTTATATTCTACCATCTTGCCAGCCCACTGCTCCCTCATTATTGAAGTAGTCCTTGAGGTAATCCCTCTGTCTTTTGGCTTCTCTAGCAGGGTTTCTGTCTTGACCAGCAGCACCACCAATCAGTCGACAATCACCAGGCACATCATCATCATCATCTCCAGGCTCTTGACCAGCATGTTGACCTTGATACTGGCTTCTCAGTATGTTGTGCAGAACCACACAGGTCATGACCACATCCCTGACTGTTTCTGGGGGTAATTCATAGTAGTCAACATCACTCTGAATCTTGAGACCAGGATGCCAAAAGCATTCTCAACAACTCTCCTGTCCCTTGATATTCTGTAGTTGGCAATCCTTTCCTCTCTGGTTAACATCCTTCTGCCATAGGGTTTCATGAGCCAGGTCTTCAGGGCAAAGGCATCATCTGCCAGAATGAAGTAGGGGACATCTCTACCACCCTGGGTTATAGGAGCTGGGTCAGGGAAGCCTATCCTGCCATCCTCAATCCTCCTCTTCAGCTGACAGGCATTAAATATCTGGGCATCTGAGCAAGATCCAGCTGTACCCACATCCACCCATCTGAACTTATACTGTCCATCAACCAAGGCCAACATTACTATGAAAAAGAACCCCCTTGTAGTTGTGGTACAGGGCTCCAGTGTTCTTGGGTTTCTTCAGGGCATTCTTGGTGGAACAGGGGCATTAAGCAGGCTCAACACTTTTCTACATGTAGAAAAGTTTAAAATGGAAACTCCAGAGTCCATCAGGACCTCCCTGATTCCAGGGGAATGGGTATCGCTGATAGACCTGTCAGACACTTACCTTCACATCCCCATCCACCCAAACTCAAGGAAATACCTAAGGTTTTGCCACAGGTCACAGGTGTTCCAGTTCACCTCCCTACCTTTCGGACTAGCCACAGCCCCCCAGGTCTTTACAATAATTGTAAAGGAAGTGAAGCTAATGGCCCTGTCAAGAGGACTCAGACTTCACCAATACCTGGACGACTGGCTGATCAGGTCCCAGTCTCAGGAGGAAGCCCAAGTGAACACTCAGGCAGTGGTAGACCTAACCCAGTCCTTGGGGTGGATAATAAATCAGCAAAAAATACAAACTAAAGCCAACTCAGGTGTTTTTGTTTGTGGGCTATGAATACCATCTAGATTCAGCCCTTGTAAAACCCACTCAAGAGAGATGGATCAAACTTCAGGATTTGATCCTACGATTCAAGTCAAAATATGTTGACTGCAAGATGTTTGATGTCGCTAATTGGGTTGGTTGCCTCAACAGAGAAGATGGTCCCGGAGGGACGCCTTCACATGAGGCCCTTTCAGTTTCATCTCAAGGAGCACTGGAGATATCCTCAGTCGCTGGACAGCCTCCTTCCTTGGACAGAAACCTTTTCTGCACACCTAGACTGGTGGCAAAATCCCACAAACGTGATGAGAAGTGCAGACCTTCATCCCAAAGACCACAGCATCCAACTTTTTACAGACGCCTCAAACGAAGGTTGGGGCACTCACTTAGAAACAAAACTCTACAAAGGGTCTGTGGTCAGACAGGGAAAAAAGGCTACACATAAACGTTCTAGAGTTGAAGGCGGTCTCTCTAGCCCTTCAAAGTTTCAAATCCAGTGTCAGAACCAAACAGTGTTGGTTGCAACGGACAACTCAACAGTGGTAGCCTACATAAACAAACAAGGAGGAACTCACTCAGCAGAGATGTGCGTTCTCCTGTGGAAGATCATGACATGGTGCCATCATTACGAGATAACATTGAAAGCCAGACAGATTCCAGGGTGTCTGAATGTGATGGCTGACCTTCTATCCAGGTCAAACAGAATGGTCACTACATCCGCTGGTGTTCCATCAGATCTGCCCAAAGTGGTTCACGCCTCATGTAGACCTATTTGGCACTCATCTGAACCACAAGCTTCCACTGTATGTGTCTCCAGTCCCAGATCCAAATGCTTGGGACATAGATGCTCTGAACATAAACTGGACGGGTCTCACTGCCTATGCTTACCCTCCGACGGCTCTCCTTCACAGGGTGATCCGAAAAATCAGGCAATGCCATTGCCTGATCATCGTAATAGCCCCAGGCTGGCCAGGGATGCCCTGGTTTTGGGACCTAGTGCAGCTCTCAACAGAGATCCCACTTCAACTTCCAGTGTCAACAACTCTTCTCAAACAGTCCCACAAGTATGTGTTCCACAGCAATCCTCAACATCTGAACCCCCCACCTGGTGTCTAGGAGTGGACAGCTCCAAGAACAAGGCTTCTCTGTGGAGGTGGCAGAGAGAATTGCTGCCCCTCAGAGATCGTCAACAAGGACCATCTACAAGTCAAATTTCTCCACTCCATCTGTGAAACAAGTCTCAGACTTTTTCATGTACCTGTACCAAGATCTAAACAGGCACCCCTCGACCATTGATGGTTACAGGACTACTATTGTTGACACCTTGGGCCCAATGGGGCACCATATTTCACAAAGCTCAGACCTTAACAGGTTACTCTCCAGTTTTCACAGGGATTGTCCCAAAAGTTCCAGAAACCTTCCAAAATGGAACCTTTCTGTTGTTCTCAATGAGCTCACAAAAGCACCCTTTGAGCCTATGAAAGACACAGACCTCAAACATCTTACTCTCAAAACTGCTTTCTTGTTAGCTGTAGCCTCCGGCAAGCGCCGCAGCGAAATCCATGCCTGGGTTGCAAACAAAGTATCTAATCTAGGCCAATGGGAAAAGGTCGCCTTGTTCCCTTCTTCTGACTTTATAGCCAAAAACCAACTAGCAAGAGAAGGTTCCCAAAGTGTGTCTTCGGTGACTATTCCTGCTTTGACTACCATTGTAGATTGACAATTCAAAGAAGACAGGACCTTGTGTCCTGTGCGGGCCCTGAGGTACTATTTGGATCGTACCAAAGACCTGAGAGGTTCTCGATCCCTCCTTTTCATCTCCTTCAAGAAAGGACACACCTCAGACATCAGACCCGCTACTCTTTCCTCTTGGTTGAAACAAACCATTCTACTTTGTTATAAACAAGCAGACCAACAAGCCTTGGACCTGGTCCAAGTTAAAGCGCATGACATTAGGCTCTAAGGCCTTTTACGGTGGGGTATTGGTGGACCAAATCATGCAAGCCTTTCACTGGAAAGCTCACAACACATTTACAAATTTTTACTTAAAAGACCTTACTTGGTAAGATGACAACAATATGTATCTGGGTCCAGTAGTGGCGGCACAACAAGTCCTAGATCCTACCCCTCAGACCAGTTGTCCTCGGAAAGAAAAGAAGGGGGGCACATCCGCTACAACCAAGTCTTCAGGAGTCTAATCCCAGGGTCTAGGTATAGGTTACCTCTCAAGATGTTACGGGTAAGGTCGTTTTATTATTATCAGTGTATTATAGTGTATAATAATATTGTAGTGTATAATTATTACTGTATAATTATAATTAATAGTGTATAATTATAGTGTATTATGTATTAAGGACTTCTCAAGGTTGTCATTAATCTCATATTAGGTGGCAAAAATTATCAGAATTCCAAGCCTAGGGCTGCTTTCTATCGTGTATAGGCCCTAGGGCGTTACTCTATGTAAGTGAGCACGGCTCCACTTCTCTCCTACAACCAAACATCCAGACAGTTTTTAGCACTCGCACTCATTCAATTTAGGTTTTTGGCTCTTTACAGGCCCGATCTTCGGGATTGGGGCACTGTTAACGGGACTCAGACTGGTATTTCTAAACATTCATTCTAATCTATTACTTCAAATGTAAAAACAATTGACATATATTCCAGTCTCAGCTGTAATCCTGCCACCGGGCGGTTGGATTCAACATTCAGTCCCACATGGTAAGCTATTGTAGTGCAATAAAATTGAAAATTTTGATTACTTCAATGTAGCTTTTATAAGCTACAAGCTTACCATGTGGGACTGAGGAGAGTCCCACCCCACCTCCCCGCTGTATTACAGCTGAGGGGTATGGTTTAAAATTACAACGAGAAAGTAGGAAGAGATCTCACAGAGTACCACGAGAAGGCAACCTGAGGCTACGGCCAACTATAAATATCTTTTTTTTCTTAGACGTTGGACGGATGCCTGCAGCCATCCGAGAACAGCATTCAGTCCCACATGGTAAGCTTGTAGCTTATAAAAGCTACATTTAAGTAATCAAAATTTTCAAATTTATGGTATGGTAGACTACACAAATATAAAAAAAATTATATTTTATTGCATTAATACATCCTACATTCTGGACAATTGCTGATCCGTCGGCACAGACTGGCCCGCCAAATGTCAGAAAAAGACGTCCTGTGTTTCCACTGGCTGTGCATTCGCTACGTGGCGCATCATACTTCCATCCTGTCTAGACAGCGTGAGGTCATAGCATCTTTTTCATTTGGCGCGTGTTCTGTGAAGATGGAATTTTTGTGAAAGTTTTCAAATTGAAGTATTCTTGGTAATATTTAGTAAAACGAACTTTACTTTGTTGTAAACTTTTTCTAAGAGTGTATAGATCATAATGGCTTCACCTGGACAGAAAGAGGGCCGTGTGACCACTTAATGGCAGGATTTGACAAGCATGTGGATTGTGCTAGATGCAGAGTCAAGTTGAAGGATACTGACCCTTGCATTAACAAAAAAAGATTTGTCCCGACTGCAATATCTTAACTTCAAAACAAAAACTTCAACCCCGGCCTCAGAGGTGGGAGGCGAGAGTGTTACCACTCGGCCACCGTGGCCCTGACACTGACTTGGATATGGATACGGATTCTGATAGTGATCCAACCCACCGACCGACCAGTGGTTTTGTTGAGGAAGGAGAGTTTTCTGATCTGGACCATGACCTCACTGCTACAGAAACCGACCAGGCTCTTTCAGATGAGGTTTTCATTTTTCATGGGCCGGACTCATATACCGGATGTTGACAACTCTTCATCTGCAGACGATAACCCTTTTGCAGCTTCAAAACAACCACTGGGCAGAATTAGTGTAAAACTACCTACTGATAAGTGGCTCTGCAGAAAAATGGACAAACTAAACATTACTTTGGTTGAAGGTTAGCCATCAAGAGCGTCAGAGGTTGGTGGCCTTCAGAAAGACCAGTTTGTGAAAGGCGGTAGATCTCAGTCCAAATGGTATGGACTAAACCCACTCAAGAAAAGCCAGCCAGTTCTGTGTCTTACTGGAGTATTGAACCTACCAAACTGAACTCTAGTTACAGTAGATTTATCAGATCGTCTGACCTGTCTACCCCTGCTCCAGCTTCACGTCGCATTGGCCAGGACACACTGAGGAGATGGGAAAAGTCCGCTCATGATTCTACATATATTTGCCACCAAGCAGCCGGCTTTAGTCGATGCCTCAGCAAAGTTCAGTCCAGTATGCAAGGGCAGCTCAAGGGCAGGCTGAACAGTCTAAAGGAAAGTCCTCAGAAAAGGCTGGTACTGCTACAGATGAGCTTCAATACTTACTGAAGTTTAACACAAGCATCACCCAGTGCATGGCTAAAACCATGGAACATTTATCAGAATTTTTGTTCATCAATGTGGCTAACATGACTAGCTAGGAGAGTTGCCTATTTAGCTCATGTCAAAGCAGGCATTAAGCATGATACTCTCTCAGCTTTAAGACAGCCCCTATTCATCTGGATAAGCTGTTTCCGGACCAGATTTTGAAGAAAGCTGAGGAAGATATTGCCGAGCATGAGATTAGAGGTCACTCATGAGTACTGGGAGGCCTGCTCTTCCGTTTCTGGCTGTAGGAACCAATAGTGTTCCAAGCTGGTTTGCCGGACTTCTGTTCCCTTGATTTGTCAGACCTTTGGTAAGGGTGTGTTACGGTCACAAGAAAAAAAGTTTAACTTAACAAACTCATTTAACAATTAAAAGAATGATTACAGTCAACTGGTATGCTCTCAATAGTACATACAATGATACAATAATGAAACCAATCTGACCAGACCACTGTAACTGATACTTAAGTTTGTCCACTGTAGCCAGCAATCTGTCCTGTGATCTGTACTGTGGTCTGTCCTGCTATCTGTCTGATGTTCACTGACAAACAGATATCTGTATCCAGTGATCTGTTCAATGTTCGATAACACAAAATGTCCTTATCCTGTTATCATTTTGATATCCAATGACACAAAATGTCTGTATAGAGATATTCACAGAGTCAGCACAACTGTACTGTCTGCTCCAAGATATGGACAATGTCCAAAATGCAGTAAATCCACTCTCTGGTAGAATTATACACTGTATATAATAAGTATTATCCAAGCAAATCTATCAAGACACTGTAAAAAGTTCACTCCAGCAAAAGTTCACAACAACACAAGCAGTTAATATCCACTTGAATATTAATTCTAAGACCTTCCTTATAGCCAGCGAATACTAAGTTCATGTGTGGTCAGATGTACAGTCCTTATATATGTTACGACCCAGGTGTGAAATTGTCCATTTTGTGAAATGGATAAAAAATCCGCTGTCCATTTCATGAAATGGACAACTAAATGTACAAAATTTTTACTCTCATTCACAGTGAAAAAAAAATTTTTTTTTTCATTTTTATTGAAACATAGTATTGGAATACATCAATGGATCAAAGGTTGTACTTTTACCTAAAGTATACTGGTGATGTGCATTGCATTATAATTCCTTTAACATTTTCTTTAACAATATTAGTTAAGTATTTGTTAATATTTGTACACGTGTATGTATTAACATTTGATAAGAATTTATTAAGAATTGGAGATAGCATCTAGGTGAGACTAAACTACAAGTTTTTATAACTTTAAGAGCTTTTAACAGTAAGCCACATTGGTAGTTTATTTACATTACTCATTGTAAGTGTTATTTACTTGTCCAGGTATATTTAATGATCTATGTAGTTTGTTAATTCAACTTTTTGTAAAAAGCTTAACATCTAAAAGACTAAGTATGGCTTTCAAGTGTTGAATGGACAGTTATTTACCATAATCCTCAGAACATATAATCAAAGGTATGGCTTCAACCTTTTAAATTGACAGTTATGTGAATTAACCCTTAGGAGCTAATCCTCAAAAGGTTAGCTATAATCCTTAGATCTCACCAAAAGAAAGCCTCACCACTAGTAAGATGGATTTAATTGTAATTAGCCCATTTCTTTTTGCAACCTTTGGGATGGCTTCAACCTTTTTAAATTGACAGTTACTTTTGATAACTCTTAGAACTTATCTTCAAAGGGAAGGCTACAATTTCTCAGATCTAACCATCAAAGGAAAGCCTTTTAAACAGGATTAGTGCACAAAAGAGGCAAAGTTCTATCATATTTCTTTCAAACAAAAGTTAAAAAATAATATACCAGGTACCAACACATTTTTTTAAAAGTATAAGTGTGATAATTATTTAAATAGTTATTCCTGTTAAAAGTATGCTTTACATAATTCACACTTTTATTTCCAATTTATTTCCAACATTTATAGCTATTTAACTATTAACTAACTTAGTGTAAGATATTACATATACATATCATTATTATAGGGGAATAAAGTGGATAACTTTAATCAAAAGATTGGCCATGAACGAAAATTTAACTTTCATACATGACTTTGTCCATTTCATGAAATGGATAGCAAAATATATATGGATTTGTCCATTTCACGAAATGGACAGTTGGGTTGACCATTTCATGAAATAGACAATTTGCTTGTCCATTTCACGAAATGGACAATTTCACATCTGGGTCGTAACATATATACTTACAGAAATTCTAGAATCCTATAAAACATAACAGCTGTCACCAGAGGCAGTGAGGAAGTTCTAGAACCTACGGGCAGCTTATAGGGTTTCCCCAAATCTATTAATAGCATCAATGGGGGTTAGCCTAGAGGGATTCCTCCCAATCTATAAATAGATCAATAAACTGGCCGCCTGGTTACATATGTATGTTGATTTAAGATCCGACTTCTCCTATCTCCTCCGTCTATCCTGGCTGATTGGACGTGATACTGGTGCAGGGGTCGAAAGGCCGGACGACTCACCAATCCTGCTGTAACTGGAGTTAAGCTTAGCCGACTCACTGCCCCAAAAATACATTGATCCAGCCGACTTCTCCTTGGTGAGGTGTAGTCCATACCATTTGGACTATGATTTACTGACCTTCACAAACTGATCTTTCTGTAGGTCACTGGCCTCTGACGCCCTGGATGGATATCCTTCAACTAAAGTAATATTGACTTTGTCCATCTTTTTACAAAGCCATTCGTCAGTCGGTAGCTTTACACTGATCTTGCCCAGTGGTTGCTGTTTGGGTGCTGCGAATGGATTGTCATCTGCACTAGAGGTGGAGTTGGCCATGTCCGGTATATGAATTCAACCTATAAAGGATCTGATACTACGTACAGTTTCATGATATGACTGCTCTTCTGAAAGAGCCTGGTCAGTTTCTGTAGCAGTGAGGTCATGGTCCGGAACAGATAGCTCCCCTTCTTCTTCAAAACCACTGGTTGGTCAGTGGACTGGATCACAATCAGAGTCGGTGTCCATGTCAACATCACTATCCTGTGTGGTCTGTAATCCAGACGTGCCTGGCACCTGACGTGATACAAGCAGGGGTTTGGTCAGTAGAAGGCTGGTTGGTCAGTTAAAGTTCTATAGTCCTAGGTCTGTCACCTTGAACTTCAGCAGGGGTCTGGTCGGTAGATACAGCTGGTCGGTCAACGGGTCGGTCAGCCAGCTATGGAGCAAGGAAAGGTTCAGTAACCTTAACAGCACTGGCTGGTTGTGTTCTGACCGGCATCTTCACTGTCTGGAAAGTCAGTTCCGGGCTAGGCTTCTCCAGAGACTTTGACAAAAGGAATGCTTCAAGACGACTGAAACGTTCAGACCATTTGTGATCCATAGCCTCTAACGTCGCGTCCGTAGACGACTTCTTGGGCTTTTTCTTGGCCTTCTCTCCACTACTAGCCCTTTCTGGTGACTTCACTGCCTTCTTATCAGTTAACAGAGACCAAACTAGGATCTACTAGAGTGTCACAAACGTCCTTAGACTTCTCAGATCTAGTGGGTTTGTCAGCCATAACAACTTTCTGTTCACGTTTTTCTTTTTTCTTTTGTTAGGAAGGACAGTTGCAGCTTTTGTTCTGAAGTCAAAACGTCACAATGGGGGCAATCTTCTTTATTAATACAAGGGTCAGTACCCTGAAACAACTTGTCTCTGCATCTTGCACAATGTGCGTGCTATCAAACCCTGCCATGGCCACAAAATGGCCACACGCCCCCCCCCCCCCCCCCCCCCCCCTTTTCAATACTGCAAAAAATCGTAAAATATAGAAATAAAGATAAAGGGATTCAACCCTAAACCCCCAAGATTTCAAAATTAAAGGGCTTGATTTTAAAGTTACAGTTGAATTGTTGGAACCCTACACCCAGAAATATTTCGGAAACTCTTTAAAAACCTGATCCCCTATGGAGTTTGCATAATATATTTCCCTATGTTTAACAAGACTTTTTCCTATATTGAGGTGTGTGTATGTATGAGAATTATTTCATGAGAGAGCTGTTTGTACATGGTGGTGACGATTTTTTATATAACACACCTTCATTCTCGTTTTCCAGCATATCTGGGGTGGTGGGGACATCAACCACTCATCTTGGTATTCCACCATAATGGCCTGGCATACTTCATTAATCGTCTTAGTGATACTGGACCACCCCACCCTGAAGTCAAAAGCCAAGGTACTGGTCTAAACTACCATTACCAAAAATATCAACACCACTGCCAGCTTCAGTCCAGCTTCCAAGTTGGCATGGAGTCTTGATAGTTTAGTGGGTAATACATTTGCCTTCTATCCCTGAGGTCTGCAGTTCAAACCCTGGGACCGTATTCACAAAAGGTCTTATCTTAGACTTTTGTCATAACTTAGGACAAAAACTTGTTATGACATTTGGGGGTGGTCTTAAATATTTAAGACCAGTCATAAATATGGTGGCCATGTCATGTTTTTCCCACTTCAAAACTTATATGGCTAAAATTAAGTTTAAAATACCACATGTCTGTAAAGTATTTTAATTTATGTGTAAAAACATTGTGGATATTTATTCAATGTTTTTGTAAACAGCAAATCAACACTTAATATGGCCAACTGGATACCTTCTTTTTAACTAGATATGTTTTTTTTTCTTGCAAAAAAAATTGTTGCACAAAATCACAAAATTCGGAAAACACATTTCAGTGCTTGTAATATTGTAGCACTGTAGTTTGGTTTTCCTTTTGAAGTGTACATCTGAATGGAAATATTTTTCTCTAATAAATAATTGAGCATGACTCTACTGCTGCCCTCTGCAGCTGCATTAGTATCAATATCTACCGAAAATACTGAATTCTCTATGATGTGTTCTCTATCAACAGGGGGATTTCCTGGGATACAGGATCTGAGACCAGTTTCGCGCAGCATTTCATTGTGGAACAGGGGTATAAACTGGAACATATTTATTAGGTCCCTATCGCCACTTACTGCGGGTAATTAGAGTAACACATTCACACATTCATCAAAAAGTGACTATTTCTGTCAATACTTCATTGCTTACTTAACCTACAACTATATAGCATCATTAGAAAGGAGTTTCTGCTGGTTTCTGTTTCATTAAAATCAGAATGGAGGAGAAATATCGTTTAAAATCTCAAGAAATAAGTTTTTATATCCATTATTACATGTAACTATGGATTCCTTTCACAGTTAAGTTTCGGCATTCTTTTTGCAAATATGGATTTATTTTACTTACTATTGAAGCAAAGAGATGGACAGATAGAAATTAGAACAGCATTCAATATATGCTAAACATATATTAGAAGATTAACAACATAATATGCTCACTTTTTTGTATTTGCAATTCTGGAAATTTTCCTATTTTATGTGGAAACACGTACTTCACACTTTGGTACCAGTGAAGAGAACTCACGAATAAATGCTCTTCAAGTCCTCTTCAGGGCTGTAATATACACTAACTGTTTATATGATCTTTTTTCTGCTTGTATGAAACATCAAATTAGTTGGAATTAAACTACAACCCAGTCTAACTGATGGATACATCTTGCATTTACAGTAACTTTGTTGTATTTTTATAAAATGTGAATCATCTGATGTGAAACCATATTGTACACCCGAAATATAAAGTGGGGTTAGTATTATTACATGGGCAGCACTACCCAGGGTCTAAATATTCTTTCAACAAAAAGGTGAAATTGGAATTTGTTTAAGTAGCCGGCGTATTTTGCAGAAATTATACAATGATCACACTTTAAGTTTCCATTAAATCACATTGTTTGTTTAGTCAAGAACTAAATCATGAGATGAATTCTGTAAAGGGGGAGTAACTCAGACAGCTTTAACTCTGTGTTATTGGATGCAACACACGTGTCAATTATCTGAAAGGTATTATCTAATTACCACAGAAAGGTAAACCCCCTTGTCAGACACTTAAAAGAAATCATTTATTGTTAGAAATTCATTTAAGTGGGCAGAATCCTCTTGTGTGATGAAAGAGTTGTTCTCACAGTAACAACACATCCCACGCTGGCATTGTGTGCTGCCCTCCCCTAAAGCTTTGTATGTAACAGCTTATATCATGACAGTAAACACCCAGACATATGTATATTGACAGGCCTTTGTATACATAGAGAGGTTCCTGAGATGTGTTCTACAAACATTAACAGGGATTTATGTTACCAACATTTAAGGCATTCCGTTAAGACTGTGATAAAAAGGAACATTTACAGCTATAGGCTTAAAGCAGCATTTTCCAGAAAACATTGAGAGGGTCTGAAGGATTTGTCAGCAAGGTACTGACCATGTGTCAATTCACTGCTGTGTATCTACTGCTTGTGTCTCTGGCCTCAGGTAAGAACTGTTCTGCAGTGTCATGTCTGCATGTATCAGCATCTCATCGCATTGACTCTGCTGGGTTTGGAATATTTTAGCTAAAAGTCATAACGGTCAGAGGTTGTCCGTTTTACTTTATTATCTGAGAGAGAAAATTGGTATACAAATCCCACTTTTGTGCTGCAATCCAAATATTACTTATTCTGACAAGCAACGTATGTTACAGTTCAATATCTACTACAAGACAGTGACTAATAATGAAAATTCGTTGCAATATAATGTTTTTTGCATAAAGATTTGAATGAGGGATTTCAAAATAAGCTTCTTAAAAAATGAGTGGCTATGTATGATTGCAATTCGGTACTTTCTACACAGATTGGGACACAATGAAAGTCTTCATTAGTATTAACTTTACTATTATTATTATTAATAGAAAATCTTAAAGATTTGACAAAGGATCACTTTGTTTTCACTGGGCGGTGGTGGTTTTTGGTCCATCCCTTGTTGACACTTCTTAAATCACCTCTTGAAAAGCTAGTTTTTATATTTGGTTGGATTAACATTGGTACATGTCAAGTAGCCCTTGTTACTTGTTTGATGTTTAATTGTCTTTTGTATTTTGTTCGGTATTTTCTGGCTTTTGGAACCTTTTTATTGGTAGTCTACTTGACAATTTGTAGAAAAAAACTGCAGAAAAATTCAGAGTAGAAAACTAGTGATTGTAGGACAAAAAGTAACTGGACAAAAAGTATTGCACCCAGACAAAAGGTAACTGGACAAAAAGTATCAGGGATGCAGATATGCAGATAATATGGTTTCCAAATTAACATTGTTATATACAACACCTGTCTTGGCTCACTATAAGCAATGCAATATGCATACAAATGAACCTCATCTTCACTAGTATTACTGTTACAAATAATGTTTGTTCTATATTTAGTTTTCTATACAGTTTTGTGACTGGATATTTTGTCAAATGAATTCTGCTAGTTTCTTTTCACAGTGGTAGAAGTCTGGGTTCTAAATTGGGCCAAAAGTGACCTTTTTTATTGCGAAAAAGATAATGTTGAAGATAGCTTTCAGACTTAAAATTATATTTAACTGTCTTTGGGTTTCGTTCAACTTCTTTCCACTTCTCTGCTATCTGATATAGTTTTACTTTTACTTGTTTCATATTTATGACGTGTAACTGCTAGTAGTGATTTCAGACATTTAGAATGTCACATTCTTCATTTACAGTTTTGAGCTGTTAAGGTCACAGAAAATACAAGTTTTGGGAGTCTGTTTTTCTTCCATTTTAATAAGCCTATTCCACAATCTGAACATACACAAGTATCTTCTGTATTTACAAGGTAACCACCCCATTTTTCCCATTTATAGCAGCAACATGTGTGAAACCATGTACACCCATAAAATACCAAATAGTGTTGTTTTGTACAACATCACATTCATTTGCTTTTTTATGACCCCAGACTGATGAACAGTAATTTAAAATTGGCAATATTTGTCTATTGTACACTCATTCTCAGTTAAATGGGACAATTATAGGCCAAATTGTGGCACAGTAGTGATGATGATAAAATGCATTCTTATTGTCTCTTTTTTGTAACAGAGCATGTAGAGCATCTTGCTACAAATTTTTCCTTGCTATCTATTACAGATTTTTTTGGCACTTTTGTATACATGCTGCTGCCAGATTATTAACTTGCATTGTGAATTACGTTACTTCATACTGGCTTTATGATTGTTGCAGTAAAAAATTGTATAAATGAAATAATAGTCTGCTTTTAATTCTAAACTGTAGTAAACTTAATAATAAAACATAGTGAAGCAAATAAAATATCACTGATCTGATTTAAATATATTTTTTCTTTAAAATATACTGTATGGCTGAAAAAAATCTATAAAACACAATGCAAGTTACAAAAGTAACTTCATGTCAATGTTTATTACAATGTGAATGCTTCAATTGTTGTCTTAAAAGTTATATACAAATAACATATAGACTTCAACAGATTTTTTAAAACTATTGGACAAGAAACAAACAGTGATAATACCTTTTATTTTAATGATTTACAATTTCTATGTTTGGTAACGTAATTCACATGGAGTAAGGAAGCAAGTAGAGCAAGGTAAAGACAGTTAAATATAAAATTCTGAAACTATCACTAGATTCTTAAAGTGTCAATGAACTGTGTGTAAACTCTTTTAAAGCTATAAATGCATCTTTTGGTGCATTATCTTCAAGAATGGGCATCTTAACAGGATAAAATGAACATGACTACCAAATAAGAAGGCTTATTTATCAGACTTTTGCAGTTATTACAAAAAATTTTAATTTAAATTGTTTAAGGGGGTTATTTTTACAACATAATGTCACACATGACATTATTTAACTTTTGTTTAGATTACATTTAATCTGAAGCTGTTATAAACAACAAGCAGATGTCCATGATATGGTAACGTAATTCAGTTACTTTGTTTACAAATTATTCTGGTTCTAAGACAATTAAAGCAGTGTCTTATTATTCTATGGGGGTGTAGAACACAATCAGTATACACGTACACATGAAAAAAGATAATACCAATATCTGTATATGCATTACTAAACTTGTAAAGCCAATGTGCATAGTTAAGAATATGGGGGGTGACTACATAATATGGCCTTACCCTCTACCCAAATTACATCCCAGTTTCTTGCCCATTTGAATGAACAATGAACTGACTCACTCTTTGAACTGACATTTTGCAAACTAATAACTTTTGTGAAATTTCAAACTTTGATAAATTTGATAAATCAATCTTTCACATGTCGTTGTTTTGAGCTGCTACAAAATTAATTTCTGAGAATGGTAGGTGAAATCGATTTTGACTAGTCTTTATTCAACTTACCATTACCTTGTAAGTTATGTATTCTATAAGATATCACAAATTGTCTTAAAATGTCCACCATCAAAACACTGACTACAAATGATGGATTTATTTTCTGACACCATCATAGCCTGGTTCTGTTGGAACAACAGCCCTTTACTGGTTGTAGAGACAATCAGACAACAAAACTGGGTCTTCGTCACATTCTGGTTTCAATGCAAAATCATATCTCAATGAACTTTTAACCTTTTCAGTGAAGCATTCCATTCCTAGTCCTTTGTAAGTATACAGTATTCTTTGGCCTTCTCCGCTTCTTTTCTCCCACACTCCGGTTTTGTTTTGGCCCGTGCATCAGTAGTGTAACTACTTGCATCTATTTGAGCTAATTTCATTCTTAATTAGCCCTTTGAATTTTTACTCTGGTATCTCTTATTTTATATGTATAGGAAAAATGCATTCATAAGGTTCAAGCAAAACTACAGATGAACTGTAAATTGTTTAAGTAAATACCCTCCATCTCGCTCACCCTTCCACAAGTTGATTCCATGCTGCAACAATTGACTATAGTCAATAAGAGCATAAATGTCAAAGAACAAATTGTTGTCAATAATAAAGTACTGAATCATTAACTCATCAATTCTAGAAAATTTCATATTAATCATAAAAACTTATAAACATCAGATTGGGCTATATTTGAAGTAAAGTAGATGTAACTGATACAAGTGAATTATGTTACTACTTTGTGAATTACATTACTTCATGTTATATGCAATATTAAAAAAAGTGTTCATTGCACACTAATCTTTAATACTGCTCTAGTTGAAAGGTTTATATCTACTCTAATGCTCACATACTTCTGCCATATACTGTGACAAGGTACATAAAATAATCTATGACATAACAACCTAGTACCTGATAGTTATTTGTAACAAATGATGTGTGCAACAGAATATAAAATAATATTATGCTTAAACTCTGTCATTTCTTTCCATGTTGTCTTCTCAATGCTGTTAGAATGCTTAAACATGCTGCAGTCAACTGCTTGTGGAAAAATTACCCATTTTTGTCAGTTCAGGGTAATGTAATTCACAGTAACGTAATTCACTGAATTATACTAAATCAAATATAAAATTCAGAGCTTACTGTTGATATTGCTATAATTCTAATACACAACAAGGGGCAACAGATGCTTATCATATATAGTCTTTTTGTCATCCTCACATCTTGAGGAAATTAAAAATGACTGGTAATATAATTCACATGAGGAAATACAGAATTCTACTTTTTGGTACTTCCTTAAGAATTGCTTGCATTTGTAGTCTTCTGCTGAAATATTACTTTCACATTCTGATAATCCACTTATTCAGGAATTATTTGCACTAAAAAGCTAGACTTTAAGAATTACCAAATGTGAAAAAAAATAAGAGTTTATAATGGTAACGTAATTCACTAGAATATTTTGGACATTTTCAAATTTGGCAAAAAATAATATTTTGTTGATATCTCTTAACAGAAGTTTTGATTATTTGCATGGTGGAGATTAACTGGAAGTTAAATAGTATTGACTTTATTACCTAGGCTTTGGACACTGTGTTCTGGGGCCATTTTCATACTTTAATGGTAAATTTAATTAATAAAAGTACATCAAAACCATAACAAACCATATATCACCAGATTCGTCTTTGCTTAAACTATATAAATAGATGCAAAAAATTAGAATAAGTTAACTGACAGCCAGATATGTGTCTGAGACACCTTATTTTCATAATTGTCCCATTTAACTGAGAATGGGTGTGTAAAGGGTTGAATAAGTTTTTTATATCTCACATCTTTTAGATTCTTTATTTTAGATATTACTCACCCCTATACCCTGGATCCTTAATCTGCTAAAGTTCTTATACAATCATTGAAATTCAAATGTTGATCCATTAATAGTCCTAAATATTTATGTGTATTATTTATATTTAATTTCGATTTATTACACCATTTTTGTGTAATATCTAGGGGCATTTGTAGATCCTCTTGATATTCTGCCAATAAAACCAAATCATCTGCATAAAGTAATAACCATATATATTGCCATATATTCACATTGATACCAATTCCTTTTCTTTGAGTGTTATTGACAAAATGTCACCTTGTTTTACACCTGATGTTACTGGGAACACATTTGTTAAGTAATAATTCCCACACACACAATATGTAGTACTGTTATACACAGATTGTATTGACCTATATATTTTACCAGTAATACCATAAGTGAGTAAGCGGTACATTAGTAAATCTCTGTCAACCCAGTCAAATAATTTCTCTCAGTCAATAAAAGAGGCAAATACTGATTGTGATTGTGCAAGTTGATTCTGTATTATAGTTGTGTGTGTAAAAATGTGATTTTAACAAGATTGACCAGAACAAAACCATTTTGTTCATCAACAAACATGTCTGTTATGTTACAATACAGCTGTTTTTAAGATGAGCATACTTTTGATACACATGATAATAAACTGGTGCTACGGTAGTTCAGTGGAGTATATGAATCTTTTTTATGCATTCTTCGGGATAGGGGTAATAATTGACTTTAACCATACAGAGGGGGACTAAACTGCTGTCAAAGCAGTTTTGAAAAAAAATTTAGAAGTAGTAAAGTGATTGACTTATTCTTTATAACCTCATTTGGTATTTTATCCCATCCCATAGACTTCGTAGTTTTCAATTTTGCTATAACATTTTCTAGTTCATCAAGTGTTAAACTCTTATTTGGAATTTCATACATGAAGTATGAAGAATTTTCCAACACTTTATCATAAAAATTCTTATCATACCTTACATCATTTGGGTTATCATAGAGCATATAAAAATCACTTTTTCACTTATTAAGCACTGTATCTAGATCTGATGATTGACCACCATTTGTATTAATGGTCAATTGAATTATCTGTTTTTTGGTAGGACCAAGATTTTGAATATGTTTCCAAAATTCCTGTGGTTTTATACCATCCATACTCAAACTTTTTATGTTATTTGCCATGTGTTTTTATAGTTACATTTACATGTACACAGATTTTTATCAAACTTATTCCTTGCTTCTTTAAAGAGATTTTGTGCATTGTGCTTCTCTCATTTAGAGCCCTTTGCTTACAGAAATAGCTTTGTATGCTTACATATATTCTTCCAAGAGAACTGTTAAATTGTCATTCCAATATGGTTTTGAGAACTTAAGCAATTTACGTGACTTTGGACTGACATTCCTTATCTCTAAGTATTTATCTACTTCTTTAAAAACAATAACACATGCTTTTTTATACACTTTGTCTAAAACCTGTTGTGCACTTAAAATGTTTTCAGTGTCTTCAACTAGGTTATGAATAGTATTTCGCCAAACATTGGAATTCGTGAGTTCTGAAGAGATATTACTTAACATATGTCTCATTATTGGTTACATGCCAAACTTAGCACATAGGAAACAATGGTGGTGGAGCTTTACAGAACTCTGAAAATGAACTACACAACTGATATTTCCCTATAATATCACTCACAGTTATGACCTTAAAATCAACACAAAATTTCAAACAATCATGTGGATGGAGCACAGAAGTAATCAACAATTGATTTACCGCTACTAAATACAAATGTACACATATAAATATGATAAAACGTGAATATAAGTAATATATATCACATTAGTGAATTCAACAAAATATAAAGTATGTATTCAGTCCCCATTTACAATATTTTAGCAGCTGTGGTTAAGATCATGCACGACATTAAGAGTAAAGAGAATATATGCAAGGTCTTATAATAATTTTGAGGCCAAGAAGGGTGAAATGCAATCAACTTATTACCTATTAAGACAGTAGACAATCATGAAAAGATTGATTTTCTATTAACATAGAAAGGCGGCATAAAGCCTGTGATGATTAGTTAATGATCACTTTATTGGATTTACCTTTTCCATAATGCTGCTGTGACCCCTTCAATTTCATGAGGAATCCATGCCTTTTATGTTGATTTGGTCACCGCCTTAACAGATTAGTAAGTTGATTACATCTAAGCATTGCTGGCCTCTGATCAGTCTATGTTAGGCACCAAAACTGGGCTAACGCCAAACTTCAGATTGGCGAGGTCTCAAGTTTGGCTCCAACATATACATCAAGAGGTTTAACGCGAAGAAAAGTAAATATTCATGTGACACTGTATACTTGGGGACCAATGTCCTGACATGTGACTGGAAAGTATTTCTACTTCCTACTCAGTACTGTGTAAACTTGGTGATGATAACAGGTAGACATGAGTGAGTTGATTGCAGTAACTGTAAGGTAACTTGTGGCAATGTGGAGGCGAATCCTAACTGGTACAGGAATATTTCTATTTTATTCACCCAGTCAATATTTCCAAGAATAGACTGTAATAAAATAATACACAGTAAAAAGAACCCATGAACGAGTATCTGTTCCAAAGCTGTAACTGGGTTTGGAGGTCAAATTATTTTGATATTTGTGTTAGGAAAGAATATTTTTATGCTATGTCCAATCCACAAAATTGCCAATTTCGTGAAATTCACAAAATGGGGCAAAATTTGGTTACCTGTTTCATGTATTATGTTCTCGGGTGTATTATGGCTAATGCGGAATAAAATATAATGAAGAACCTGACACTTTCTGCGATGTAAATTATAAAATACCATTAACTGAGAAAGTTTATGATTTCTTATTTGTAGACGCTGTATTCTCTGCAAGTACCTCAAGGCTGTTACAACAAGAGCCAAAGTAAGTTGCCAGGGCTTGTATGTGTCATATTTGCTTCTTCTCATTACTTGAGGTAAACTATTACATTAACTGTTACCCAACTTACCAACTCAACTTACCCAACTACCCCCCCCCCCCCCCCCCCCCCTTTTGGAAAAATATTATAAATATCTGGAAAATATTCAAAGAGTCCTTCCAAGGAGAAATTGATCCACAAACATACCCTATTCAGGTATTAGATTATAAAAATAATAGTAATTTAACAAAAGAAATTCCAAGGTTAGTAAATCAGGGAATTCGGCACATCAGTGATTTGTTAAGTAATACAGAAGCACTTTATGGATGGTCTGACACATCAAATCCCCAGAAAATGGGGGTTATCCAGTGCCAGAAAAATAAATAAAGAGAGTGTAAAACAAAAAGTCTTGGAGGACATCCTAACAGTAACAAAAGTGTGCAAATTTGTATATCATAAGATGATAGGTGCTTTAGAATTCGAAGAGGTCATGAAGAAAAATGGAAAACGGCAATTAATTTGGAAATAGATCAACCGAGATGGAAGATCCTCTATAACAATAACTATGAAAGTTGTATAGAAAGCTCTTTAAGGACTTTTAAATATAGTATTCTCCTTAGAACATTACCAACAAATAAATACCTGTTTATGTGTAAATTGATTGAAACACAAGCTTGTTATTTCTGTGAGATCACCACAGAAACTATACAACACCTTTTCTGGTACTGTCCTGTTGTTAAAAATTTCATATTTGGTATCTTTGAAAAACTTGAAGTTTCACAAGATGAATTAAAATGGGAGGAATGAATGGTCACAATAAGACAGGTCTAAATTGTTTATTCACACTAATGCAAAAATATATATCTGTGACAAAATCTCGCAGTTCAGTTCTTTGTTTTGACAGTTTCATCAGATTTATAAAGTATCATTACATTTAAAGAAATGGAGTTATTTAAAAAACATATTGTAAATGACAGTGTTTTGAAACATTTTTGTACCTTCTGTTCTTGTGTAATTGTACTACTCTTTTTTGTCTCTGTTTTGTATTATAATGGTATGTGCACACAAAAATATAAATTAAAAAAACCTGTTACCCAACTTAATGCGGGTGTTCCACTGGGGCCGTTTTGTTGCTCACTATGGATTTTTTGAGGGATGGGAGCAATGTTTACAAAGTCTGTTAGGAACGGTTATAGTTTCCCAGCTTGTTGTGGTGATCAGCAAAATATCAAACATTTTTGATATTTCACCCACCCTCCACGACTCTTGATTTGGACCATGACTCTGCCCACCTGGTAACCATCTTGTTGTGTCTCTATGGCTTGCTGTAGACACTTCCCGTCTTGTCCTATACTGTTAGCATCTTGTCTGGAAGCACTTTCCAGCCTGTTGTGGTTCCATACCTGAACACCACTTCACGAAAGGAAGTAGACATAAACCGACTGCTTGAATGGAAACTGGCCTGTTGTAAACAACCCCGAGATGGGAGAGACAGGAGTGTTGAGTTGCAAGTTAGGCTGACTTGTTGATAGGCTTTGTTTTTTACCAATGCTGCTTTAAAAAAAAGATGGGTCCTAAAAAGGTAGAAAGAAATGTAAGGAAGACAAAAGTCCCCACAGACACACCTACAGAGTTTGAGTTGGGGGATACAGCTGCTGATATTCAGAGGAGGAGGGAGAAGAGAGAACAGGGGGAGAAGGAGGCAGAGAAACAACAGAGGAAGGAGAGGGAAGGGGAGGAAGCCAGGAGGGTGAAAAATTCACAACCACACACAGAGGAGGGGGTGGCCAAAACGAGACCAAGAACTGAGAGGAGTGACAGTGAAATGGACATACAGGCTGGAGGAGAGGTGGGCCCATCTCAATTGTAATCCAGGCACAATAAAGGACATATGACAGATATTTATTTAACAGATTCACATTAGGAGGCTATTGTGGACTTTGTCAAGGATCATGAGGAGCTCTACGACAAGATCAACGAGCACTTTAAGGACAAGGCGAGGAAGGAATGCCTGTGTGGGAGGTTTGCCAGCAGCTGTGAAAGTGAGCAAGACTTGGTTTGAATCCCAAAGGACTCGCTATAAAAATCTCACCCAGTCCAAGGAAATGACAAAGAGGCAGAACTGGATTCAGGATAAATTTAACTTCTTGAAGACACACATCAGATGCAACTGACTCCAATCTTCATGTTTCAAGTACCTGGCCCAAGGAGCCACAACTACAACCTCAGCATATGACATCTCCAGAGGTTCAGCTGACATGGATAGTATAGAGATGAGCATGAGGGGAGATACCATACAACAACCATCGATTGTAAGCCACAGTTTAACAGCATTAAACAGTAGATCAGCAGGTCATGGACCAGTTTGCACAGATAAAAACCATGCTGTCATCATTTCTCGGGCCAAGACAGGAGACCACTAGAACAGCCTTCTGCAACTACCTGGCATTTGAGGTTCGAGGCTTTAGAAGAAAGAGACTTTCACATGTTCATACACGAGTCTGATCCAGAGCAGGGCAGAGGAAAGGACCCTTAAGCCCCAGCAACCTACACTTTCTAGGAATTATAGTGCCACTTCCATATATGTGCCACAGATTTTTCAGCTGCCAACAGCAAGCAACACCAACTGTCAACGAATATGTCTTGTATATTTCCAAAACTCAGATGCCAGCAAGCCAGGCCATCCAACCAGCTCAGCAGAGCCAAGTGGCACTTCGAGGACAGCAGCAGACCACAGCACAGCAGGCTTCCTACATAGTTGTTAACAAGCAACAACCCAGCACCTCAAGACAGCTACATTTCACCATCAGCCCAACCAAATACTTCAACCCACTGTCTGTAGCCTCTGTCAAAGGCGAAGAAACTGCACAAAATATCTCGGGACTCTGTAGCATTTTTGGAAGTATACAGTTATGAGGTACCCACAGATGGGTACACCTCAACTGTTAACACCAATTGACATCAACAGCTTGCCTCTCCTCCAACCATCACCGCGCAGCAAGAGCATCTTCAGTATCTAGCGCAGCCCCAGCCCCAGTCTCCCCAGCAGTCCTCCAAGCCCAAGCAGCAGCAGCAGTAGACCTACTACACTTGCCTATAATTGGTCATTTTCAGGACCACTGCTGTTAAATTTATAGATCCTTCTCAGGACTATCTGAATCTTCCAAAAACAAGTAATAACTGCATGCTTAACATAAATCCCAAAACAAAAAAGCATTACACCTCCCCACACCAAGCACATGACCCCTAAACACACAAAAAAAAACAACTGAGTCAGTGAAAATTTGAAGTCAAAACCTTCAAATAATTTAAACATGGACTTAAAAGATTTTGAACTTAGAAAGGAAAAAATATTAAATTTTGGAATAACAACTTGAATAGAAAAGAGACTTTAGCTAAAAAATAACACACACACCCCACTCCCCCCCTCCCTCCCCTCAAAAAAAAAAAAATTGGCCCCAAAAAATTTAAAATGATTGGTAGCACTGACTTTTAAGACTCTTTTGCATTTTTGTAAATGATTTTGACCTTTGTATCTAACATTTTCACTTTTGACCTTTGAGAAATTTTTGAAGTCCTCAAACGATTTTGATACTTAAGAATGTTTTGAACTTGCCAATTTACCAGAGAAAAAAAATTCTCTTTTAAGGTTTACAAAATTTGAGTTTTAATGTGGGACATTTTTACATAACTTGTGTTGAAGTTATTCAACAGTATTCTAGGACTTGTAATTGGTTCGGAAATAGTTTGGAAACTTGGAAATCCATTGGAAATCTATTTTTTTAGATTTGTGCAATACTAGCTCAAGTAACACTCTTGAAATAATTGGGTAGTCCTGAAAACAACTAATAGATGCCATCTTTTTCTGTCCCCAGGGTAGATGGTTGACACATCCTACCATATCCTTTCCTAATGCCCAGCCAATGCACCAAGATGATTGAGGTAATCTTTCAGTAGGTCTCTGATGTTTGGCCTCCCTCAAAGGATTCCTGTAGTTGTCATCTGGCACATACACCACATGTTCATTTTGTAGATCTGCTATGTCATCTGCTGGGGTGGATGCCCTGTCTTCTCTGCTCTGGTGTGTTCTCAGCATGTTGTACAATACCACACATGTTAAGGCAATGTCTCTAACAACCTTTGGCCTTTACTCCATGGTGCCCAGTAAGACCCTGATTCTGCTTGCCAGGATTTCAAATGCATTCTCAACTACCCTCAGGCCTATGGTGATCCTGTAGTTGGTTATTCCCTCTTCCCTTGTGAGTTGTCTTCTGCTTTCTCAAGCCATGGCATTAAGGCAAAGATGTTGTCACCCAGCAAGAAATAGTACAATCTGGTCCTCCTTCCCGAGGAGTTCTGGTGGTAGAAGCCCCAAGGTGCCATCCTCGATCTTCTTCCTCAACTTGTTGTGGTTAGAAATTTGTGCACGTGATGAAGATCCACCTGACCCAACATCTACCCAGAGGAATCTGTATTCTGCATCATCCAGGGCTAGCAGCACCAGGGAAAAGTAGCTCCTGTAGTTGTAATATTCACTCCCAGATTCCTTTGGCTTCTTCATGGTAATATGTTACCCATCTAGAGCCCCAAGAGCGTTGGGACATTCTAACAGGTTCTTAACTTCTCTTCCAACCTTTTTCGAGTCTCCAGGCTCGGTAGAGCAGATCAAATACTATTCTTGAAATTCATCAAAGATGCGCTGGCAGCCCTTAGGGACGAAATTACAGATGGTGGTTTGGCCAAACGGCCAGTGATACTGCAAGGATGTGTATGTTTCTCCTGTTGTCTCAGTGTTATTGCCAGTTTCAGTCCTACTACTAAAGGCTTCCTGAAATTGGTGACTGCTTCTTGGTGTGGTGGTGTTTGCTTCCCTCAATGAGGTAAAAAATACAGGTGGCATCCTGACAAAATTCTGGTAACATGGGTTATCAGTCTGTATTAAGTCGCCCAAGAGGGTTCTATAGCATCATCTTTATTCTCTTTGAGGGATCCAGGACCCAGGGGTTTGGTGGTATTCTTCTTGTCCTGGGTGGTAGCTGTGGTGAAGGTGCTGGCTGTACGGCAGGTGCTGGTCCTGGGTTCAGACTCTTCTTTTCTGTCTGCAAATCATATTGAAAATCAAAATATTAAACTCAACAAAAAGAAAAGTTCGGTAAGCTTCTGTAGAATGTCTTCCTGATGTGTAGCTGGCATCTCAGCAGTGATAAATAATGATTTACAGCAGCTAGGGTTTATATAATGTATCAGGTTTATCCCGATTCTCGATCCCAACTCCACAAATTAATCAGTCCAGTTGGGGTGGGTCGGGATACTAGTCCAGTCCTTTTAGTTTGTCACTATGGCTTCCCGTGACCTGCTACAGCATGTCTGTTAGGGGTTTAGGATTTGCTGGTAGTTTCTCATCTAGTCATGAAGGTATAAAAGTATAAACATCCCAACCCCAAGTCAGGTTGGGAGATCGATCTAGATAAGCTGGGATGTGTTACGTCATATCAGGGAGGTGAAACCGACCCACAATTTTCCTATGCTTGTTTCTGGATTTTGGTCCTCGATCCCCGACTTTTCCAACCAACCCTAGAGTCATAGAATCGGTTGTAGCGTCAGATCCAGTGGAACACCTCCCTAACGTGTGAGTTGTGAATATGGGGGGATTTCAAAAAGGGATTTATCCAGGACTTAGACTGAAAATTGGGATTTTGTCTTTAAATGAAGCTAAGTTTGGAACCACTGCAAGTGGGCTTAAGTCTTGTAAACAAAGTTTCAAAAAACTGCTAAGGCTAAATATTTACTAAGTCTACCTGGGTATTTTGTGAACAAAGACTTAAATATCGCTTTTCTCAATTCAAAATTTGAAATGCCTAAAAATAAAGAATAAATATATATTAGTGTTTGGACATTTTATGTGTTTTAACAAGGTTTTACATTGGGACACAACATTTTACCAAAGATAAAATGTGTTAAACAAATGATATATGCACCCAGTAAAATTTTTGACTAGAAATAAATTGTCACATGACATGGAAAGCAACCGTGGTTATTAAAAGGCTTGGCCTTAGATAAGTCATCCTTTGTAAAAGTCATTTAAGTCCTAAAAACAAAGCGTCGCCAAAAGTTAGATGCAATATAGTATAAAAGTAAAAAAAAGGTTTTGAAAAGAAAAACCAGCCACGCTGAGAGAAGTGAAACACATTCTAAAGCTGTAAAAGCAATAATAAAGGCAATATAAGGCAAAAACAGATAATCTGCTATTTTATGACCCCTGTTTGACCCATAGGGGGTTGGGGGTAAATCTGACCGGTATCTCGACTCTCCAACTATAGTTTCCCAATACCCCTATTTTATGGCCCCAGTGTGACTGATGAGTAGGGGTCAAAAGGTAATTCTGACCGGCTATATAGACTCTCAATATATGGTTTCCAAATTCCTTTCCAAATTCCTCTCCATATATGGTTTCCAAATTCCTTAATACATTCTAAAGCTGTAAAAGTAATAATAAAGGCGACATGAGGCAAAACACAAAATCTGCTATTTTATTACCCCAGTTTGACCCATAAGGCTGGTCAGGGGGTAAATCTGACTAGGTATCTAAACTCTCCACATATGGTTTCCCAATAACTTTTAATAGATTCTTAAGCTGTAAAAGCAATAATAAAGGAGACATAAGACAGAAACACAAAAACTGCTATTTTGTGACCCCAGTTTGACAAAATAGGGGGTCAGGGGAAAAACTTACCGGCCATCTAGACTCTCCACATGTGGTTTCCCAATACCTCTTAATACATTCTGAAGCTGTAAAGCAATAATAAAGGAGATACAAGGCAAAATGTCAAAATCCGCTATTTTATTATTACCCCAGTTTGACCCCTACAGGGGGTATGGGGTAAAATTTGACTTGCTTTCTAGACTCTCCACATATGGTTTCTCACTACCTCCCAATACATTTTATGGCTCTCAATGCAATACTTAAGAAGATAATAGGAAGGTTCATATGAATTTTAAGCTTTCTGGTATATTTTCAAAGACAAAATGTGTTAAACAAATTATATATGTCACCAGTAAATTATTTTGACTTTAAATAAAGGGTCAAAAGACAAGAAAAACCACTGTGGTTATGTGATAAGTTGGTATAAGTATGTAAGTTCTGAAATCCATTTAAGTCCCAGACTTAGCTAAGACAAAAGGCTCAGATACAACGTCCATTTTGACATCAGGCACTGGGGTATACTTTTGCAACCAATAGTTCCCCAAAAGACCTGGAATGGAAAAGAACAATGCATTGTTGCTGCACCAAGAACTCATAATATCTGTGACTGTGTTCACAAACATTTATGTGGATATTATATGTATTAAAATGAAACTGAGCAGCATTTTAAATCACCAATTTCAAAGATTAAAAATAATCATATTGTCCATATATATGATAGACTACAATAATCTAGTCTAGTAGAAATCATGCTGAAATATGGATTTTACATCTCACTACCTGAAAAGTCATATTGGGACAGGCCCTAAATGTTACAACGTCTCTAAGACACTTGGCCAAACTTTATAATTAAATGGCCATGTGACATCCAGAAAGCCAGTGGAATCTGTCTATGCTTATGTGTTTCAGGACCCCACTTCAAAAGCTGCTATATTCTCCAGAATCCCAGCTTGCCTCCACACAGGAGGAGGTTTTGTGTATCCTCAAGTCCTGCCAAACACTCTATTTGACACACCTTCCTCCAAAGACTACCTGCAGCTGGAAGCTTTGCAACGATCCTCTTGTCCAAGGGATGCCTGGGATTCCTGGGGCCTACATAGCTGAGACACATACAGACACGCACATGAGTGTGCGCACAAAGCGTTGGCAGTTTGCAGACTCCCTGCAGATGTGCATGAATCTAGAATGTGTGGGTCTCAGCGGCAATGACTTGTACCAGTGTGCATATAGCAAGTGTGTGTTTGTGGAGAGTTCCTGAACTGATCTCTATTCTCTCTGTGTTAAGAGTGTCAAGTGCAAAGTGGGAAGTAAATGAGTAAACAAGAGTACTCACACCCTATGCCAAGCACCACCCCCACTTCCAACAAAATAGTAAACAATCCTGGATCCAGAATTTGCTGCAGATCATTCCCCCAAATTAGATCAGATTTAGGCTAGACAAACACTCACCTAGTTTAAAAGTTTGATGAAACACCATGCAGTAGTTTGTCTTCATAATTTAATAACCCAACAATCATAGCCTCCTTGACGGAAGAAATTAGTTGAATGTGACATTATTAGTACTGCTAAAAGTCCTTACAGGCTTTGAAGAACTCAGAATTCGTGGAGATACATTATCTCTTTTCAGTCTCAAATTCCTGATGTGGAATGCCGCAGCATATTACACCATGTTTAACTAAGTTTCACAATTATTTTGATTCTTCTAATCCCAGGTTGCTGATGGAAGAAAACACCCAATAATGGAAACACGATAAAAATATTTAACTTTAAAAGTAACAGATTATATCTCATCGATGAATGTTATATATTTTGAGAATTGTTAACTGTTTGTCAGTCTCTGGGAGAGCTAGTTACCCCACAGTCTTTAAAGGCTGTACCGGTATTGTTTTTTATCAATGGCATCCTGACCAGCTGGAAGGCGGGCAACGGGAAATGTCTTATCCAGGTTGGATCCTAGAAACCATAAGGTGTAGGATGTTGATACTTGGTAGAGACATTGGTTGGGGGCTGTAAGTATGTGATGGCATGGGGTGACATAGATTGGACCTTTGACCTTGCTGTTGTGTCCTTGATGTCTAAAGTCTTGACTATATCTCGGGAGCTGTGAGATGTAGGAAGTTGTTACTTGTAGGGACATTAGTTGAGGGTGTACATTTGCCATGTCATGGTGTGGTCTTTGTGTAACTTTTGACCTTGGCTCTGCCAGAGAGTTTCAACTGCCATATTTGCGAATTATTTCTCGTGCCACAAAGATATATGAATTGCTGCAACTGACTGTTATGTGTGGTTTTACCTTATTATGCTATTTCCAAAGGAAATTTTTCATTGACAGATATATCTCAATTTATAAATTTTGCAGCTTCATAAGTTTTGATTGAATCATTAAAACTGTCAATTTTCTATTTAAAGTCTTAACATACATTTTTTCTCTCTCTTAATTATTTAGGTTCCTGTACCTTTGCATAATTTAGACAGTTAGTTTTATATGTGATGGTGCCCAATGCTACTTCCTCGGACTGTGCAGTACGGCATCTTTGATGGTATTTTTCATAAATTGTTTTCAACTTTGTTGATAATGGCATCTAATTAATTTTATTTGTTCCAATAAAATATAATGTCTATGTGTCATCAAAATTGTTTCAAAGAGTAAACGAATAATATAACCTGTATATGATATAATCCATTAATCTATTTCCTGTGTAGATAAGTAATAAAATAATATTTCATTAGCACTATCACAATAAACAACTAAACTTTTGTATCAAGACATGTTATATACGAGCACTACATGATTATATGGAAGAAATATTTTGGATAGACAAGCAAACACGCACATTCCCTAAATAGAAATTGTTGAGAATGTAGCTTTGTATTCTTTTGAAATAAAGTTTATGTGTTTATGTATTAGAAGCATTATAATCTCCCAACGTGATTGGAATATATAACTTTTAGGTCTCTTCCATGTCTATTGGTCTTGAGCTCTTTGGCTAACTTACAGTACTCATCCTTGGGAATGAAATTCATGTTGTTTTTTTGGTCTTCAGGTTCTGTGTCCATTATATTACACTACACTAATGATTATCATAAACCACACTGGAAAGGTCTTAGAAATGCAATTTTTATATATATATGTGACAGCAATACAAGTTGCAATTGATTTCAAAACAGAAAAGTAAATTTTATATATCTGTGACAGCAATACAAGTTACAATTGATTTCAAAAGAAAATTCAAAGGAAGGCTCCAGTCACCGTGTATTATTTTGTAGTGATAAACTGATGTTGTTAAAAGGTTAGAAAATGACACCTACTCAATAACTTCCTAGTCCTTTGTATTAACTGTAAAAATGCATAGCATACAGGTCAATATTAGCCAAAAATTAGAAAAAGGTTTTGAAAACAAAAAGAGATCATCCCTGTAAGCTTTAAAATCAAAAGTGTAAAGTAAGGGAAATAGGAAATGGTGTGTTGTTGACATTTTCTACTACAGAAATAATCACCAAAGAATCACATTGGTGTCAGGTATTCTTTTATTGAGATATGGGCAAAATAAAACGAATGAAATAAAATACAAAATAAAATATTTAATAAACAGTCCACAAAGCTTTCATCTACTTTTTAGGTCACACAAACCTTCAATCTCACTCACACACAGCACACTTCACACAAAGCATACAGTACAGCAATAAGTATAATAAGTGTCCAAATATGCACAGTATATATACATACAAATACAATACAAAATAATAATAAATGAGCAATATTTAAACCCTACTAAGTTCCACAGAAGCACACAACTTTGATCTGTCCCAATATACAATAATATTAACAAATCTATAGTAATATTGACATCAATTGTTCAAAACAAAATGTTCCATCCTCTGAATGACCCGTCCAATATGTCCAGGAAACACCACCTGAATACTTAAACCTCAAAGCGGCTCATGTGAACAACATCACAACCAACAATAAACATCAGATCGCATCAATATCACATCCAGCGGTGATCATCAGATAACATACACAACAGCACATCCAACAGTGAACCTCAGGATAATAACATCACAACCAACAGTAGACATCAGACAGCACAACCATCACATCCAATAGTGAACATCAGCTGGCATCAACAATATCACATCCAATAGTATACATCAGCTAACAACTGCCACAGATGTCCCAAGTCAACAAAAAACCAGCCCGCATCTGGCTGGAAAAAAACAAGCACCAAAGTACAACCTTTCAGACTGAAATCCTTCCAACAACTGACCAAAGATACAAGAACCACACACCTTGCATATATTACACTTTTCCTTCATATGAAAAACAATGTGTGAAATGGTGTTTGTGATAGTCATTCATGTGTGAAAAGACATTCATAATGTACTGCACCCAAGTTAAAATACTTTAAGTAAAATCATAACGTCCTAATGACTGAGGCTTTCATGTAATCCCAATAAAATATCTACAATATGAAAAATCACTTTGTGACATAGGCCCATCCTTTTAAGTGGAAACTTTGTTTTCATCTTTAAAATCCCACAAAATTATTTTTAGAGTTTGTATATACAAGTATATACAAGTACCAACTTAGGTCCTTCTAACTACTTGAATCAATCCTACTCATGCAATCTGCATAAATATTGTCCTTTCCCTTGATTGATTCAATTGAAAATCTGTAAGGCTGTAATTGCATAGCCCACCTCATCAATCTTGCATTAGATACTTCATTTTTGTTCAGGTAAGCTAGTGGCTGGTGATCCACCTGTAGAAGAAATGGTCTTCCATACAAATAAATGTGGAACTTTTGGACAGCCCATATAATTGCCAAACATTCTCTTTCAATAGTGGAAAAGTTTTCTTCCCTGGATTGTAGTGGACGACTTATGTAAGACAAAGGAAATTTCACTCCATCATACTCTTGCAATAGAACTGCCCCAATTGCATGATTTGAAGCATCAGTTTGTAGAATGAAATCTTTCTCTTCATTAGGCAACTTTAAGTTTGGGGGTTAACCAAAGCTCTCTTCAACTGACTGAAAGCCTCAAGATGTAAGTCATGCATCACAAGAGTATTTGGCCTACCCTTTCTTGTCAAGTCTGTTAGAGGTGTGGAATAAACTTCCTATAGTACCCTACGAGTCCAAGAAATGAACGCAATTCCTTTTGGTTTTTGGACAAGGAGCTTCACTTATCTTCCTGACCTTATCTGCACAAGGAAACAATCCTTCCACACCAACATTGTGACCTAAAAACTCTATATTTCCAAATCCTAGCAAACACTTTGATGGGCGAACAGAGAGATTGGCACTTCTCAGAGCATCAAAAACCTTTTCCAACGTGACCAAGTGTTTTTCCCAATCCTTATCATATGAAAGAATGTCATCTACAGAACTTTCAGTGTTTTCTAGACCCTGTAAAAGTAATTGCATCATTCTATTACAACTTGCCGCAGATGTTACTAAACCAAATGGAAGTACCTTGAAACGAAATAAGCCACAATCAGGAGTCACAAAGGTAGTTTTGTCTCGATCCTCTTCCTTAATTGGAATTTGCCAGTATCCTTTACTCAAATCTAACTTTGAAAAGAACTTATTGGAGGATAACTTGGAGTACAAATACTCTGGCAAGGGTGTTGGCATAGGATCGAAATGACATATCTTGTTGATCTTTCTGTAATCAATAGAAAAACGAATTGTATTATCCTTTCTCTTTACCAAAACAATGGGAGAAGCATAGGAAACTGTTGAAGGCTCAATAACCCCTAACCTCAACATTTTGTCAACTTCATCCTTCACAATTCCTTTCATGGATAATGGCACAGGGTATGGTCTGGACCTAATTGGGTCAGTAGTTGTCAATGGAATGCTATGACAGAGCAAGTTTGTTACCTTTGGAACATCAGTAAATATATCAGAATATTTCTGTAACAAGTCAACCAACTGACTATGTTGTTGAGGACTCAGAACAGGATTAACCACCACATCATTATAATTCTCTGTTTGTGAATCTACAGGAAAGTTGAAACTAGAATCTACTTTTGAATCATCATTCTCAACAATGCCAATTGCTAATGACTCAACATCACCAAGCCCACACAATGCAGCTTCTGAAATGTGATAGTATTTCAAAAGATTGGCATGGAAAACCTTAACACCTGTTGGAAGCTCAACCTTATAATCATTGATACCAACTTTCATTTGAATGGTGAAGGGACCCTTCCATTACATAAGTAATTTGTTTTGGCTAGTTGGCAAAAGGAGTAACACCTTATCACCTGGCTTGAATGTTCTTCTCCTTGATTTCCTATCATAATAATGCTTATACTCCTGGCCCAATTTTCCTGAACCAATTCTGTTGTCTGCACTAGTCTATCCTTCAAATCAGTAACATACTGATATGTTAGCTTGACATCTGAACTAACCTTCTCACCTGTCCACAATTCTTTCAAGATAGCAATAGGACCTCTGACAGATCTTCCGTACAACAACTCAAATGGGGAAAACCCAAGTGTAGTTTGGGGAACCTCTCTATATGCAAAAAGAAGCTGAGCAACGAATCTATCCCAGTCTTTTGGCTTTTCTTCACACAGCTTACGGAGCATATTTTTCAAAGTGCCATTGAACTTTTCAACCAATCCGTTACAAATTGGGTGATAAGAGGTAGTGGTCAACTGTTTGAGAGAAAGCAAATGGGACACTTCCTTCATCATCTCAGAGGTAAACTGAGTACCACAATCGCTAAGAATTTCTTTTGGAATCCCCACATGACTAAAGATACTAATCAAAGCTTCAGCAACAGATTCTGTATCTATGTGTTTCAAAGCAACAGCTTCAGGGTAGCGGGTAGCATAGTCTACCACAGTCAAGATATACTTGTGACCACGATCTGAAGCAGGATTGATTGGACCAACTAGATCAACAGCAACTCGCTGAAAAGGAACCTCAATAACCAGCATCTTTTCTAATGGAACCTTTGTAACCCTTCCTTTAGAATCTGTTCTTTGACATACATCACAGGACTGACAAAAACGGGTGATGTCACCATGAGCTCCTGGCCAATAGAAACTAGAAGTTACCCTATCAAAGGTTTTCCCTGTACCCTGATGACCAGAAAACAATCCACAATGTACAAGTTTCATGACCTGAACTCGAACATTTTTGGGTAGAACTATCTGAACAATCTCTTCCCAAAAATTGACAACAGGTGACTTAAAACACCTTACAAGAAGGTCATCCCTCACCTCAAATCTATGGTTTCCTCTACCACTATGAAAGTTTTTGCCACAGCGGGCATAAGTAAAACAGCGAATCAAAGAAGAATCTGCCTTCTGTAAAGATATCAACTCTTCCCTTGTCATAGCTGTTGAATCAGTGGACAATACTTTCAAAGGTTTGACACTGCCTTTTGACTTTAATGACTGACTACGAGTAAGAACAGTTTGTGGCATCAAATCACTGGAACCTTGTGAGTCAGAATTTTTTTCCTGATACTGACAACTGAGATCCACAAGAGGCATCACTAGTGCCATTGGATGCAACCTTCAAAGAGCTATCATTAATACCAGGAATATTACCAATGATTAAGGGATACAGTGGGTTCTTAATGACAACAGCTGAAACATGACCAACGTAGTATGGAGTGTATAAGTAAACCTCAGCAATAGGGAAAGTGTGTATTGAACCATCTGTGATTTGTTTATTTGGGGTTTTACGTCGCTTTCAACACTGTACAGGTCATATCACGACGGGTAGTTGGAAGGGCAGAGGAAACCAGTACATAGAGTTCGCTAGGGTTCTGTACTGTAAACTGCCGACCAACGGCAAGCAACTACCAGCTTTCCCACTTCAGGCCATGACAGGGATCGAACCCCGGCCTCAGAGGTGGGAGGAGAGAGTGTTACCACTCTGCCACCGTGGCCCCCTGAACCATCTATGAAAGCACACCTTTGTTTTTTACCAACATACTGTTTGTCGGAAACAAGAGATTCTTGTACCACCACACCTGAGCAACCTGTGTCACGTAACACCTGAACCAACTGACCACTAACGAATCCCTTACTAACTGGCATGTTTTTAGGAAGTTTGTCCACACATGAGCTCAAGATTGGTAGTTTATGACCACATTGCAATACAACTTCTTTTGCATCAGACATATGGCATCCACACAAACTAGTTGATTTTTCACCAAAACTTTGATCATGTTGAGAATTGCAACTACCACTTTTATCACCACTTTGAGAATCAGAACCATCAGAATCAGAACCACTATCAGGAATCAATGCAGCCAATATCTTTTTCTTCACAAAACAGTCCTTAGCAAAATGGCCCGATTTACCACACAAGAAACAATTTTTCACATTTTTCTCATGTTTACTTCCACCAGTTTCCTGCTTAATTTTATTAAACTTTGGTTCTTTCCTATCCTTCACTTTCTCTAACCTGTCAAACTTGTTTGAATCATACTGAACCTTTTGAGACTTCAGTGAAGTTAATCCATGAGCATCTAAGTATCTCTCAGCTAAACTAGCAAGCTCTGAATTTGAATCAACCTATTTCTCTCTTAAATGTGCAGCCACACTAGTATCACACAAGCTAAGGAATTGCTCCCTGACTAATAGATTTGTTAAATCTTTGTAGGTCTTCGGAACCTTAGTAGCTATCAACCACTTGTCAAGCTGGGAATGCAATCTAGTCATGTACTGAGAACAAGTTTCTCCCACTTCTGGACTACTAGAGTAAAACTTTCTTTTAAGTCCCTCTTCAGTTAACTGGTACCTACGAAGTAAAGCTAACTTAAGAATCTCGTAGTTACTTGCTTCAAAACTGGAAAGACGTGAGTATACCTCAAGTGCCTTACCCTTTAACAAAGCTGACAAATAAATTGCCCAATCGCCTTTGTCTGTTTTCATAGCCTCATGGTATTTCTCAAACCTTATCAAATATGCATCCACACTGTCTTTGCTATCATCAAAGGGTGGCAGTTTTGCAACCTTGAACTTGGTCTGAGGTGGATTAGAAGAATGCTCACTAATCATTGATAAATTCCTAGACTCTTCTAACTTAACCTTAGCTATTTCTAGTTCATGTTGACGAACCTTATCCCTCTCTTCTATTTCCCTTTGCCTATCCTTATCCCTTTCCTCCATTTCTATTTGCCAATCTCTTTCTTCTCTTTGTCTCTCTAACTCTTTCCTATATGCAGCCCTTTCATCACGAAGAAAATATTGAAGGTCTTTACCTTCCAACCCCTTTTCCTTACCCAAAACAGCCTTTCTTTCTTTACCTTCCAACCCTTTTTCCTTACCCAAAAAAGTCTTTCAAAGTATCAACATCCATGTTCATACAAGGAGCAACCAAAGAAAATTATAACAAAAGAAAGCATAAATTGAAATTAAACAAGAAGGAAACTATGTTTTCAACATTTGATCAACTATCAGCACAATACCATCAAGCTTCAGTTCCTCCAATAGCTCGTATCAGTATTACTAGAAAGAGTAAATCACCAAACCAGTGAAGCTAACCACAATGTCAAAAAATATATATATCAAAGTGTGAATATGAAGTCAATTGGAAGTGTCAACAAAAAAAATATGTTTCAAAATGCAGCACTAAACTAAATGGAAAGTATCGCTAAAACATATATATTTTCAATGCACCTGTGAACATTCACCAGCAACAACACTGTGCAGTCATGTTCATATCAATACTTACAAATGACAACTACCATATAACAAATCCAAAAATGTGCATCCAAAGACGTTGCAAGCAAGGAAAAAAATAGCAACGGAATGAAAAAAAAACCGAGAAGAGAAAAAAAATACTTTGTTCGGTTCACAAATTTTCTTTCACCCAATATATCTCAATCCTGGCAGGCTCGCCAATTGTCAGGTATTCTTTTATTGAGATATGGGCAAAATAAAACAAATGAAATAAAATACAAAATAAAATATTTAATAAACAGTCCACAAAGCTTTCATCTACTTTTTAGGTCACACAAACCCTCAATCTCACTCACACACAGCACACTTCACACAAAGCATACAGTACAGCAATAAGTATAATAAGTGTCCAAATATGCACAGTATATATATACGTACAAATACCATACAAAATAATAATAAATGAGCAATATTTAAACGCTACTAAGTTCCACAGAAGCACACAACTTTGATCTGTCCCAATATACAATAATATTAACAAATCTATAGTAATATTGACATCAATTGTTCAGAACAAAATGTTCCATCCTCTGAATGACCCAACCAATATGTCCAGGAAACACCACCTGAATACTTAAACCTCAAAGCGGCTCATGTGAACAACATCACAACCAACAATAAACATCAGATCACATCAATATCACATCCAGCGGTGATCATCAGATAGCATACACAACAGCACATCCAACAGTGAACCTCAGGATAATATAATCAACATCACAACCAACAGTAGACGTCACACAGCACATCCAATAGCTGGCATCAACAATATCACATCCAATAGTATACATCAGCTAACAACTGCCACAGATGTCCCAAGTCAGCAAAAAAGCTAGCCCGCATCTGGCTGGAAAAAACAAACACCAAAGTACAACCCTTCAGGCTGAAATCCTTCCAACAACTGACCAAAGATACAAGAACCACACACCTTGCACATATTACACTTTTCCTTCATATGAAAAACAATGTGTGAAATGGTGTTTGTGATAGTCATTCATGTGTGAAAAGACATTCATAATGTACTGCACCCAAGTTAAAATACTTTAAGTAAAATCATAACGTCCTAATGACTGAGGCTTTCATGTAATCCCAGTAAAATATCTACAATATGAAAAATCACTTTGTGACAATTGGTAAAGTTATTGTTAAATATTAAACAGTGTATAAGAGATATTGTAATATGGTGTGTTTTTGATGTAATTTTTTTTCCCCAGGTATTTATCATGGGAGGAAATGACACTCTTGCTGGAGGGCCAGGTTCCTTTGTAAATAAAAGAAAATACACATAAAAGTTTTTACTTGGCATCATGCACTATCACAACACAAATACTGGATAGGAAATCAGGAATTTCCTAACATGTATGAGCATTTTTTGAATAGAAAATACAAGTGTACATATTTGAAAATGATATGGTAAAATTTGAGCCTACAGCGAGGCTAGGGGAAAACATCACATGCATTTGTAATATCTACCATTTGTACAGACTACACAATAAAGCTCGCTCTCTCTCTCTCTCTGTCACATTCTCATAACATAGGAAATAGGGCAGAGCTATACAATAGTGTCTCAAAAATAGATCACAAGCTCATCTTAGTGAAAAAAGCTAATTCTGTCATTTTTTTTCTTAAATAAAAAGTGACTAAAGGGGTTCCCGGGGTAAATTTTACTGGACTTGTAGTCCTTGCATATGGTTTCCTATTACCTCATAATATATTCTAAGGCTGTAAATTTATTTATTTATTTATTTGGGGTTTTACGTCGCTTTCAACACTGTACAGGTCATATCACGACGGGTAGTTGGAAGGGCAGAGGAAACCAGTACATAGAGTTCGCTAGGGTTGTGTACTGTAAACTGCCGACCAACGGCAAGCAACTACCAGCTTTCCCACTTACGGCCATGACGGGGATCGATCCCCGGCCGCAGAGGTGGGAGGCGAGAGTGTTACCACTCTGCCACTGTGGCCCCTCTAAGGCTGTAAAAGACATGATTGTTTGCATATGGTTTCCTTTTACCTCATAAGGCATCTGACAGCTCTGAAAGCCATAATAAATGAGATATAATAAAAAACACAAAATCTCTGATTTATGATCCCAGTTTAACCCATAAGGGAAGGCTTGCCTATTACCTCGTAAAGCATTTAACAACTGTAAAACTAAAATTAAAGGCGATAATAGCCAAATACAAGTAATCTGCAATTTTATGATCAAAGTTTGAGCCATGAGGGGGCCAAAGGGTAATTCTGACCGGTTATATAGATTCCCTGCATATGGTTTCCTATGACCTCCCTAGGGGCCTCCCCCTGTGGGAAAGTTGGTAGTTACTTGCAGACTGGTTGGCAGTTTACAGTATAGAACCTTGACCAGCTGTATGTACCGGTTTCCTCTGCCCATAAAACTACCCGTTGTGATATGACCTATACAGTGTTGAAAACAATATTAAAACCCAAATAAATAGATCAATATGATCGCCCAATAGATTTCAAACTTCTACAAGCAATAATGAAAATTGGTTAAATAGCGCTTTGAGTCCTGTAGTATATAGAGATATTGCGCTGAGTATAAATACATAATAATAATAAAGAAATAGATACAAGGCAAAAACTAAAAATCTGTGATTTTAAATACGATCTCCCAATAAATTCCAAACCTCTACAAGCAATAATGAAATAGATACAAGGCAAAAACTAAAAATCTGTGATTTTATGACCCTAGTTTGACCAGAAGTGGGGGGCTAAATCTGAGTGGATTTTTAGACTCTACACGTGGTGTCCTATTACCTCCCCAAACATTTTAAGGTTCTAAAAGCAATAATAAAGGAGATAAAAGCAAAAAAGCACAAAATTTGTTATTTTATTCCCCAAGTTTGACCCATAAGGGGGAGCAGGGTTAAATTTGACCAACTTTTTAGACTCCCTGTATATGGCGCAAAGCAATAGTAAAGGAGATAAAAGCCAGAAACTCAAATCTGTGTTTTTTACCCCAGTTTTACCCATAAGTTGGGGGCAGGGGGTAAATACCTTCAAAACCTGTAAAAGCAATAATAAATAAGATACAAAATCTACGATTTTATGACCCCAGTTTGACCCATAAGGAGGGCCAGGGAGTAAATCAGGGCCGGGATTCACAAAAGGTCTTAGACCAAAAATTGTCTTAACTTTAAGAGAAAAGTCTTAACTGTGCAAGAATTTTGTCACAAAGTTAAGACTTTTTTGCTTAGACAAAATGGGATTCACAAAAGGTCTTAGACAAAAATTTGTCTTAGATTTTGTCATAACTTTAAAACCACTGCAGGGCAGACTTAGGTCATTTTTAAAATATTCCATTGCATGTATTTACATTTTACCCTTTGTTATGCCACAACAATAATGTAATCGAAATTTACACAATTTAATTACCTATAAATTTCCACATTTTACCTTCTTGTGGTAAAAATATTGTCATAAAAATGGCTGACTCACAATAAAACCCAAATACTACTATTTTTACATAATTTTGCAAAAAAAAGTAACAAATCTGTTTTATAATTTTGAAGAGCATGTTTGGTGTATTTATCAATGAAAAATGTTTTTGTTTTACTAAAATTTGTTAATTTGAATTGAAAGTAGTTAAGACTTTTTGCACAAATTTTGTCTCAGCTAAGATTTGGCTGAGCACTTTTTGTGAATCCCAATTTAAGAGAAATCTTAGCTAAGACAAAAGTCATAACTTTAAGACTGGTCTAATCAAAAAAAATGTCTAAGACTTAAGACCTTTTGTGAATCCCAGCCCTGACCTCCTTTCTGGACTCCGTTTATGGTTTCCTGTGACCTCCAAATAGATTCTAAAGCTCGAAAAGAAATAATTGCAGAGATAATGTCAAAAACACAAAATCTGTGATTTTTGACTATTGCCTCTTTTAGAAAGACGCTCAAAACCTATATCTAAGCAAAGGCATATCCTCCTTAGTTCATTTCTCTTATGGCTTCTCCGTGGTGCTGACCTATTTCTGTCCCTGGACTATGAATTTGCATATTGCTATTGTCATGTTACGCCTTAGAGTCCACTACTCAGTGGAAATTAAGCGCTATAAAAGTCGAATTGGAATTTGGCCCACACGAGGCTGGGGGAGGGGGTAATCTCACTGGATATATAGACTCCCTGCATATACTTTTCCCAGTGCCTCCCAATACATTAAAAACCTGTAAAAGCAGTAATAAAGAAGGTAAAAGTTAAAAACAGAAAATCTGTAATCTTATGACCCCAGTTTGACCCATTTGGACAGGGGGTAAATCTGACTGTCTATCTAAAATCCCTGCATTTGGTTACATATTACCACCCAGCACATTCAAAACCTGAAGAGAAAAGAGATAAAGACAAAAAACACAAAATCTGTGATTTTATAACGCCGTTTTGACCCATGTTGGCAGGGGGTAAATTTGACCTACTTTCTAGACTCCCTGTGACCTCACATCACATTCAGAAGCTCTAAAAACACAAAATTTGTGATTTTATGACCCCAGTTTGACCCAAGGGGGCTAGGGGGTAAATGTGACCTATTTTCTAAACTCTCTGTATATGATTTCCTATGACCTCGCAATACATTCAAAAGCTCCAAAAGCAATAATAAATGAAATAAAATTTCAAAACACAAAATCTGTGATTTAATTACCCCAGTTTAGGCCATAAGGTTTGCCAGGGGGTTAATCGTACCATATTTCTAGACTCCCTGAATATGATTTCCTATTAACTCCCAATACATTCAAAACCTCTAAAAGACATGACGAAAGAGATATAAACCAAAAAATAAAAATGTGATTTTATGACCCCAGTTTAGGGGTGAGGGGGGTAAATCAGTTTTTTAGACTCTCTGCAAATGGTTTCCTGTTACCTCTCAATACATTTTATGGCTCTAAATGCAACAGCTAAGGAGATAACAGGGGGTTCTGATGAATTTAAGCTTTCTGATTACTATCTGGTATAAAAACGCTCATAATCGCTCACAAATCATAAAATTATGGTCCAATCACTCCCAAAATCTAATCAGCTCGAGATTTTGATAGCACTAACATATATGAAAAATTTTCCCATGCATAAGGTATATAAGTGGCAAAAATGGTTAGAATCTGCCCACTAATAAGGGAGATATTCAAGGGAGAGATAGATAATGGTGGGCAATGGTGGGGAAACTCGACATGAAAACAAATAAGCTCCCTTTTCAAGGGACGCCTAATGAAAAAGTCATGTCGATTGCTACTGAAAGTCCTTTTTGGTGAAAAAATATTGAAGAATTAAGACAACCTAGCATTTTAGTTTCAACTTAAAAGCACCCAATACTTCAATATAGAGCTAAAGTAAACAACTGAATGAAATTTACTTTCCAATTTAAATCTATTTTGACAAAAAAAAAATAAAACAAGAAGCCGACTATTCCCATTAGCACATTTCATTTATTAAAATGTACATTCTTGTAATTTGTTATATATTTAAATTTATTATTTGAATATTCTCAGTTAATCCAATTGGGTTCCCAGTCCTGTGATTTTGGGTTTAATGCCTTTTCATCTTATAAATATTGCCTTATATGAAGTTATAATAACATCCAAGCACAAATACACAGAATAATAATTATTTATAAACAATAAATACACAATGTGTGCTGAACACCAAATTTATCCATATTGTATTGGAACTTGTGTTTGAGATGAGATAGTTATTCGTATTAAGTGGACTTCAATGCTATCA
Source organism: Sabellastarte sp. h YS-2021 (assembly GCA_964017235.1). Taxonomy (NCBI): domain Eukaryota; kingdom Metazoa; phylum Annelida; class Polychaeta; order Sabellida; family Sabellidae; genus Sabellastarte; species Sabellastarte sp. h YS-2021. The sequence continues at coordinate 102,890,023 of OZ024931.1, read as the reverse complement.
GTCTGTAAAAACAACATGTAAACACGGTGTATCACCAGCAATCCTTATCAGTGTAGAACAGGCAAGCCACTGCCAAAGTCCACAAGGAAATTGATCAGTGACACCAGTCTACCTGAAATTATTTTGGAACAATATCGGGTTTAACGTATTTTTTTCTACTTGGGAATAATTTGGGGAATAGTTTCAGGTACGTGTAGTTATTGCTTGATTTAATAAATCCGTTTTTAAGAATTTTCTCAAAACAAATGTACTTCATCATTACTTTTAAATGAATACGTTTTTCCTTGCATGTAACTTATATATATATATAAGAAGATATATTTAATATCAATCAAGTATCCGTGTTAAAGTGTATTAGACCATACAGAAAACAGCCCCACAGAAACTACTTGATACATGCAAATTCAATCAATAGTTGAAATTCGATTCTTACGAATTAATAGTTAAATAGTTTCACATTCATGAGTGAGGTTTCTATCAGTGGTCTTGAATTCGGTGATATCAGTAAATATTATCCAGTATACAGATTTACCAGTGACATATATCTCTTGTGATTGTAAGGATACTGTGTTATGATTATCACATGTGCATATTGTTGGGAAATGGTGACAGTAGTTTGCATAACAAAGTTGTTTATTTGCTATCAGGGTGATGTCCAGGCTTCCTCTCTGAAGGATCTCAGCATGAGTAGTCAGTCCACACCCAGGTACCCACCCCCACCCGGCCTTCCAGGGTCCAGGCCCTCACAGTCCTTTGAGATCATCGACTCCCCTGGTGTTGATCCCGACCTCATTAACCCTGCAGGAACAGAGCCCACTGGTACGCCTGCCATCGTGTCAGGAAACACACCCAAAGATGAATCCAGTGCCTTTGTCTTCCCCCCGCCTCATGACACCGCAGAGAAAAAGAAGTCATCCAAAATCGGTAACTTGGGAGGCTCTTTCAGGGGCGGATTTGGAAAATTTAAAGGATTATTTAAGAAAGGCCCAAAGCCCACCCCACAGCTCCAGGCAAGTAAATCCATTGAAGATATAGATGAAGAAGAACTTGGGGGATCCAGGGAATTTTTGGACGAGACTGCAAAGACACCTCCTTATCCACAGCCTGGGGACAAAAACAGCAGTAAGATGGACCAGCTAGGCACTAGTCTGAGAAACATCTTCAAGAAACCCCAGAATGCTGACCCCGCTCCTTATACTGCTGGAGATGTAGTGGAACTCAAGGAAACGTCAAAGAAATCCTACCTGACTTTTGGAAACTTTATTGTTGCCATGCTTATTACTTTGATGGTTTCTGGGATAATTATGTGTGCCTGTATTGGTGTAAACAATGCACTTTATTACATCGGTCCTGCTGCTATTGGACTAGCTTTCTTTGCATTAATAGGGAAATGTTTTTTCACATTATCCTGGGATGAAGATCCGCTGCCCCCCAGTGTAAAGCGTCATGCCCTGACATTTGAAAAGATGCTAGTTGGGGTGAAAGATCCTTATGGACTTCAGTCAGGGAAAGCATATAAGAGTACCCCAGTAGTGAGGGTATACCATGGACCCATGACCACAACCACTGTCACAACCACGGAGACATTGTCACACCAGCCACAGACGTTTGATGAAAGTATCGACACAAGGTTTGGGTATGTGTCCAAAGAAATCAACCTGTATGGTTCACTTGGTATTTCAATAATTGGTCATTTAAATTCTGACATAACTAAATCTATGTATGACTTATTGTTGCATTCTTCCTATGATATAGTTCTTTTAGCAAATTTATTGTTCGTATTTTCACTGGGATGGATATTATACTTACGAGCAATATATATGAATACACAAGTACTTGAAGAGGACATGGCTGTGCCGAGGCCCCATCACCTCCAATATTGCTTACGCGTGCAATGACAAAACACACCAGTCTAATAGGCGGGTTGATTATCACACAACCCACCCGAAATCTTTTTTTTTTTTAATTCTTGGATCCAGACAATGATCCGGATCAATACCAAAATTTAATCAACTGTTCCCTATACCATTGTCAACATGTCTTGAAATTTTCATCAGAATCCGGCCTTAACTTTGAGTTAATTTTCAATCAAAGCGACAAACGGATGTAGAAAACACATATACATATGTACCTCCTTTGGTGAGGGAAATAAAATAATATTAAAATGTTGACCTATCATTTAAGTATAACTTTAAATCGCTTAGCGTCCAAGAATTAATGTGGATGATATCATGTGCAACATTAGGTAATGTTGAACACCTTCTGAGCAAAGCAAGTTTCAAATACAAGAAAAAAGATTAAATCACGTGACCTTCAAAAATGCACGAGGTTAAGTTATGCACATCCCAACTCTATGTCATTTGCCATTTCTTCCAGTGAATAGGTCAAGCATTCTTTTGAGTACTAAAGTAATTAAAGAGTACCACAGCTACAGAGCTGAAACTTCATAATTTACACAAAAGCAGCTGAACAAAGCTAATGCGAAAAAGTTTCAAAGCTCTGATCAAGAAAAAATAAAAATAAATATTTAAAATAAATGGATAACCAATTACAAATCATTCATGACCTGACAGGGGTCTAGATATCAATGTGGTACGTAAATTTTACAGAACAATCTTAAAACTTTTTTCAGGAAGAGTGATCACAAGTACATGCAAGTAAATATACATTTTGGGGGTGTAGCAACATTAAGAAAAGTCTCAATGTTGTACCTTTCAGGCAAATGGGACTTTGACTTGCAATTCTTGTATTTGTGAAAGGATTGTATGTTACACAAGAATGAATTATTTACTGTCCATGTATAAATGAAACTGGTAGAAGGGGAGAGTATATTGACTGAGGAGAGAGCACTTCCTTTGTACCTCATCATGTATCTACTATGCATGCCACAGTTTACGAGGGAGAAGGGAGATCGACCTGATATTATTAGCACAGACGTTTATATGTATAATATGGACACAACTTGTTTGACTGTATAAAAAGTATTTTCACAATGTTCTCATATATTTACTTAGCCTAGCATGCGGAGGAGAACCCAGTCTGGAAAGGTTTCTGATACAACGTGCATTATGGCCAAAATATTTCACGTTTGCATTATGGTTCAGATAGCATGGAATACCAGGTTAACCATGTATTTGCAGTGTCACTGTATACTTTACAGGGAGGAGGCAGCACCTACTTACCCAACTGTTGAGGACTACACTACACAGCCACAGTACCCAACACATTCTGCAACCACCAAAGTGCCTTGGTAACCAGAACAGCAGAGCACAAGTGTCATCTCGTCAAACCTCATTTCTATTCTGAGAGACTTTAATTACCACAAAGACATGTATAAAGTTACCCGCCTCTTTTATTCAATAAGTTAATTGTAGTTGCCAGCAAATATTTTATGTTGGAATTGTGTAAAGTTGCTGGCATAGTATTGTCATATAACATATTCTGATACTATACCTTACAGCATGATCACAAACCATCACAATAATTCTGAATAATGTACATTTGCCTTTTTCATAAAATTTTTTTGGAGATTTTGTTTTCAAACTATTAAATAAATATATATAGTTTTTTAGAATATGAATTCTCGCCAGTGACTTCTGTACTTTCAAAACAAGAAAAGAATAATTGGTCAAAACATTGCTGAGATGTCCAAGGAATGTTGAGATCAAGTTGTCTGAGACACAGTGAGTAAAATAAATGAACTACTCTCAGCTAAAATTTCCAAGTTACACATTTGCGCCATTTGCTGGAATAGAAAGAACATTAAAATCTTCCCAACACGAGCTGAGCTTGAGGGGAAAGCTGAGCTTCCAAACTCAGGCCCCTGTTGTCAGCTGATACGGGTCACAGACTGGGTAAAAGCATGCTGGATTTCCAGTCTAGGAGGTTGGGTCACCGGCATCTCACTGGAGCCAGTTACAAAAACTTGATGAACCTCTATAGCAACTGATATATTAGATTTCTGGCTGACCGTAGCCAGATTCCCCTGTCCGGTTGAGTCCGGCACCGGTAACTGGCTAGTGTGAGGTCTGATAAGAGAAAGCTGACTGGTAGGTGTGGACAAGTCTTTGCTGGCTGACTAGTCCAGTAGCTTGAGACACTGTAACCTCACCAGGACCAGTGACTGTTTGGTCTAAACCAGCTACTTGGACCCCTTAAACCTTCTGCCAGACTGTAGACCTGTCCCATACTAGGTCCTAACTGGTGTAGGTGAAGCAATCCTCTGTAACCAGTATCTGGTGGCTCCACAGTTCTGAAAGCATCACTGGAGCTGGCAGAACTGGGTGATTGGCATTTGTGTGGGTGTGTGTGTAACAAGCAATTCTCTGTAACTGGTCAAATTCTCTGTAACCAGCAAAAAACTGGCAGGCTGGAGGTACCAATGAATTTAGACAGCTACTGGCTTGCATCTGTAGCTAGCCGATCACTGGGTAGATCTGGTAGTCCAGGATTTCTCTGTAACCAATTTTCAGAGAGCTATTGCTTGTAGTACCTCATGAGGGTCTTCTACAGACTTGTTAGACAATCTTGAACGTTGGGGATTTCTCTGTAACCAATGTTTTGAGGGAGCCTGGGTCAGTCTGGCCATTTGATCTGTATATTTGTCCGTAAGCAGGTCCTGTAGATTGGTATTTCTCTCTAACCAGGTTGGTAGAATCTGTAACCGGCTAGTGTGAAGCAAACTGTTCAATGGAGGCTGTATAGCCGGTAACCAGTCGGTAGGCTCTGTAACCGGTTGGTTGAAGCAGCTTCTCTGTAGAAAACTTCATGTCCACCTACTCTAGAATCAACACACAGTTGAATGGACTAGGTCGGTAGACTCTGTAACCGGATAGTGTGAAGTAAGCTGTTCAATGAAGGCTGTATAGTCGACAACCAGTCAGTAGGCTCTGTAACTGGCTTTTGTAAAGCAAGCTGTTCAAGAAGGTTGTATAGCTGGCAACCGGTCAGTAGGCTCTGTAACCGGTTAATATAAGGCAAGCTGTTCAATGAAGGCTGTGTAGCTGGCACCCGGTCGGTAGGCCCTGTAACCGGCTTGTGTTTAGTGATATCTGACTCTTCATGTCTTTTGCTACCCCAAGAGTGCTACTCAACTCTTTTGAACTCTTCATAATATTCTTGTCTTTCACTTCCTAAAGGTTGCTACTCAACTCTACTGAGTTATTGGGCAGTGGCTGGTGTTCTCTGAGCTTCCTGTCTTTCGCTACCTTTAGGGTGCGACTCGACTCTTCGGAACCCTTACTTATCTTCTTGTCTTTCGCTTACTCCAGGTTGCTACTAGACTCTTCTTGAGTTCTGTGTTCAACTTATATGTTGTAACAGTACTCGTCTATGCAGTCACATGACCGGCAATCTACTGGAAAGGTTACATACGTTTGCTAAGCAGGAATGAGAATTTCCTGTGAAAAGCCATCTTCTTCTGTATAATAGGTCACCCATCCAAGTACTTAAAAGATGGTCAATGCGTTTAATTCTGTGATGATGCCGGTATTTTTCTTCATTTCCTCCATTATATGAAATCCAGTAGATGTGTACGTGACCAGTTGCTGTCATGTGACCTGCTTGGCTGGGGATGATGTCACACCATGCATTCTTCTTATTTCTTCTCGTTGACCTGCCCTAGGACCTACACAGAGTGTTACTAGACTAGGGATGGACTAGTAGAGAATTGTAAATATATATATATATTTATTGCTTCTGATGAGAAGAAAAGAACGCTGGATAGAAGACAGACAAGAACTCGCCAACGACTTCGTCTGACAACAACCACAAAGAAAATTCATCAAAAATTAGCCGTAAAATGCTGGAAAATTGCAAATTTAATAAGTAAACTAGAAATAGGACGCCCTGTTGATAGTAGCTGCGACATAGAAGAACACACGTTATCATGTGTAATGTCCACCCCATGAACCTTTTGCAAAAATTGTACAGTAGTCTTACAAGACCCTGCTTCATTTGTAAAATATATCAAGGATACTTAAATATTTATTAGTATACATGTGAATTATTTCAGCTTCATGCCTTTTTGCATTGGTTGGGTCCAAAATTTCGACAAAATCGTTCTATCTTGCATGGTTAAGGAGATAGAAGCAAATTTCTGTTTTTTCCACTTTTGACAAAAATTCGAAAATTCAAAATGGCCGCCATCTTTGGGGAGGGGAAAATTTTTTGAAAAAAAGCAAAAATAATATGTCCACCCCCCCCCCCCCACCCCCCACCCCCACCCCCAGTGGGGTGGACATAATTAAATTTTTATAAGGTAATCCCCTATCCAATGGACAACTGCTAATTTGGTCGGCACAGACCTCGCCAAATGCCAGAAAAAGATGTCCTGTACTAGCTGTATATAAAATACTGGCCGGCCGGTCCCACTCTGCATTCGCCAGGGGGCGCATCGTACTTCCTTAAAGTCTAGACAGCATGACGTCATAGCATCTTTTTCATTGTCTAAACCTATTAAGAACCCTAGTAAGCTGATAGTGGGGCCGGTTGGGAGGGCCTTGTCTGTCCATTGGATAGGGTATTAACTTATAAAAATTTACTTTACTTATTAATTTTGCAATTTTATTGTGTTAATACATCCTATCCAATGGACAACTACCACTTGGGCGGCAGGTAAGTTATTAGGGACTTAAGTGAACTCATAAACAAACTAACAAATTTTTTCCAGGCCTGGGTCGACCTTAAGATAAGGAAACCCTGTAAGGCCATGATCGGTTACCAGCAGCTGGTTACCCAGGGCTATACCGACGTTGCTCCCCCCTCCCGTTTTTACAGACCTGCCCTGAGGTAGGGGAAGAGAGGGATGAGTTCAGTCCAAGAAGGCAAATAAACCTCCCGAAGGAAGCATGCCACTTTTTTTTTTACTTTTTCAGGGTTTTTTTTGGTTTTTTGTCTTTTTTTAAACTATGTGCATGTAAGAAATATTTACACTATGTACAAATCTACTCCATATAAGGGCTATTTGTGGATCTGCCACTACTGGGCCCAAGTGAAAAGCTCTGAATCAGCCCAGGCCACATCCTTCAAATAGAACTGTGTGAAGGTGTTATGTGATTTCCAGTGACAGGCTTATAAGATCTGCTCCAAGGAGACTCCCGACTGGAAGGCCTGAGAAGCAGCAAAGGCCCTGACATCATTGGCTTTAACTTGATGTAGGGGCCTCCTGATAAGAGAGCTCATAACACAGGATCACAGTCTGCTTGATCCATGAGGAGATAGTGGCAGGTGAGATGTCTCTGTTAAAGCCTTTCTTAAAGGAGACTAACCCCTTGTTCTGCCTGATGTCTGAGGTCCTGTCCAAATAGTAGTGCAATGCTCTGACTGGGCACAGGGACCTGTCAGACTTGAGGGCCCTATCCAGAGTTGTGGCCAGGGCTGGTATAACCACTGGGGCCACACTGTCTGGACCCTCCTTGGCCAGCTGATTCTTGGAAAGAAAGCTGGGGATGGATACAGGCACACCTTGGACCAATATTATTTTGTCAAGCATGTTTCTCGCTTCTGTGTTTGCCCGACCCTAGTGCCAAGAGGAAAACAGTCTTGAAGGTCAAATGCCTCAAAGAGGCCTCTTTAATTGGTTCAAAAGGAGCCTTTGTCAGCTGGTGAAAAACCAGGGAGAGGTTCCAGGAGGGGATTTCCCTCCGTCCTTTGGGTCTGTCTCTTTAGAAACTATCCAGGAGACGAGCGATTTTTTCATCTTTGTTGAAATTAATGGGTGAATTCCCAGTTTATCACCAATGGCTGACGTGTATCCATCAGTGGTACTGGGCAGCAACTTCCTATCCTGAAACAGGTACATAAGGAAGTCAGCTACTGACTTTATAGGGGGTGCCATGAAGTCCACCTGATTACTGAGCCATGCATGCAGATTTAGGTTTGACAGATTCCTGTGTTGAGTCTGATTGAATGGTTGTGTGAGCAGGTTGGGCAGGCTCAATGGGATTTGGCTGGACATGGCCACTAGATCCCAGAATCAGGGCATATTGGGCCACCCCGGGAGCAATCAGAATGATTCTCCTTCACCACTTTGCCTAAGATGGCTGCTGGTGGGAAGGCATATGGGTCCAGATCCTCCCATGGCAGGCCGAGTGCATCGACTGCCCAGGCCTGGGGGTCCGGGACTGGTGACACATACTGGGCTAGTTTGTTGCTAAACCTCATCACAAAGAGGTCTATTTGAGGTTGGTGCCACCTGTTGCATATTGCCTGGAAGACCTCTGGAAGAAGAGACCGCTGTTTGAATTGTCTGGCCTAGCCTGGCTGGATAGCTTGTCTGCTACCACATGCAGCCAGCCTGGAATGTATCGTGCTTTGAGAGTAACCTGTTTGCTGGTACACCAGGTCAGGATTCTACACAGAAGGCCCGACTTCATCCCCCCCCCCACTTCATTGTTTATATAGGCAACCACTGCGGTGTTGTCTCTGGCCATAAGAACTATGCTACTTTGGCAGAGGTCTTGCAACTCCTTTAGGGCCAAAAAGACCACTTTTAGTTCCAGGTAATTTATGTGTAGTTTGCTTTCTGGAGTGACCAGGTTCCCCTTGCAGTGTGATCGTTTAAGTGAGTACCCAAACCTTCTTTTGATGTGTCTGTAAACAATTGCAGAGCATGTTTTAGTGGATGTAATGGTTGACCTTGGAGCACATTACTTTCCTCCAGCCACCATTTTAGATGGGGGTGGAGCAACCTGCGAACTGGTATCACCTTTTATGGGGATACTGGGACCTTCCAGTTTTGCTTGAGGTGCCACTGTATGGGTTCATATGGAGTCGAACCTGTTTTTCTGTTGCGGTCAAAAGGCCTATGAGGGACATGAGTTGCAGGACCGGACAGGTCGGTCCGGTTAATAATTCTCTGATTTTGGTTGTTAGTGTCTGTCACTGGTCTAGGGTTGGTCTGAACTTGCCCTCTTTCAGGTCAAACTGGTAACCTAAAAAGTCGAAAACTTGCTTGGGGTCCAGTTCCGACTTTTCCATGTTAACTAGCCAACCTAGGTCCCGACACAGTGTTACTAGTGTATGCTGGAGACAAGTTTGGTGGGATCTGGCCCGGACCAACCAGTCATCTCAAGTACTGGTGGATTCTTATACCCTTCTGTAAAGCCATCAGTTTGACCACTTTGGTCTCTACAGTGAACTCCAAGGGAGCTGTGGAAAGGTCAAATGGTAGTCCTTTGAACTGGTATGTTTTGCCCTGGACATGAAATCTCAGATATTTTCTTGATTGGTTTGTATGGGTATGTGGAAGTAGGCATTGAAATCTATGGATGTGACCCATAGGACGTCCGTGAGGAAGTCCAGATCGTTTAAGGTGTCTCCATTTTGAATTATTCTGCCTTGAGGAATTTGTTGAGATTGCTCAGATCTAGTATGGGTCTCCATTTGTTGTTTGGCTTTGGGACCAAAAATAGCTGGTTGTAAAAGCCCTCAGATTCTTTATTTTTGACCAACTCTACTGCATTTTTGTTTGTCAGCTGATGCAATGCCTCCAACAGATAGAGGTTCCTGTGAGGATGTACATAGCAGCTGATAATTGTGGGTGACCTGGTCAAGTTTTGTCTGGTTTGGAAAGGTATGGTGTAACCTTCTTTCAACATCTGTACTACTTTGGGTCCAGCCCCCAAGGCTTCCCAAGTTTCCCAGAACTGGTTCAGTCTGGCCCTTGCAGGCAGACTTTGTGCAACATTTGGTGCAAGTTTGACAGAACACAACTGACCTACACAGGAAACATTGTTCACATATTTTAATGACTAACGTCTTACAATAGCCGGACTTATGCCTTTCCTTTGTGGCTGCCCTTGAATAATATGTGCATGATTTACAACAACTGAGTTTACATTTACAAGTGACAACAATTTACTGTCTCTCTGGAAACTGGTGTCTGGTGACACTGATACTAGTTTACAGTCCTTTGGTTGTTGCTGTAGTCCGGTCCGGTTCAGTGGGGCTGACACAAATTTACACTCTTTAAAGTCTGTTTGCCCCAGGTCAGCCACATGCACACTGGGACACTTATACAGTAATTGTCATTTTATGTCAGCTGACCCCTGGCCGGACGTGAGGAAAACTTGTTTGTCGACCGCCTCTCTTGCTCTTGTTGTGGAAATGAACCAGTTGTTTCCATGCTGTGTTTGTCAGATCTCTGATCCTGCGTTTGTCTATCCGATTGTTTGTAAGGGTGAAATCTATTTTCTTTCCTTCCACCATACTGTCCATGGGACTGACCATTTTTATCCTCAAATCTGACAATATCATCTTCAGCCCTTTTTAACACAGAGTCTGGAAACAGTGTAGGCAAGGCCAGAGGAGCTTGACGTAAGGCAGTCAGTGTGTCCTGTTTCAGGCCGGACTTCACATGTGCCAAGTATGAGTCCCTTCTGCAGAAAGTTAAGTTTACCATGGAGACAAAGGTGAAATCTGACAGGTGTTCCATGGCTTTGGCTACACACTATGTTATATGGCTACACAGTGAAATCTAAAAGAAGCTATTGCTATAGGTCTTCAATTTCACTATGTGATGGGTGACTGAAAAGTAGGTGAATATTTAAACAAAATTCTCTAAATGCAATAGTTTTTGAGTTACATCTAATTAAATAAACAGTGAGAACCTGAAAGTAGCTCTTGCTCAGCTATGCCATGAGCTGCATGTCTGCAATTTTACTATGTTATAGCTGACCCAAAAGTATATAAACAGCATATTAAAAGAAAATACTCTAAATGCAACAGCCTTTAAGTTACAACTCTTTTACCCAACAGTGAGAACCTCAAAGTAGCTATTGCTCAGCTATACAATGAGCCACAGGCCTACAATTATACTATGTCATAGGTGACCCATACATAGGTGAATAACATATTTAAACAAAATTCTCTATACGCAAAAAAAACTGGACGTTACGACTGATTTAACAGTGACAACCTGAAAGTAGCTATTGCTCAACTATGCCATAACGTACAGGTCTACAATTTCACTATATTATAGCTGACCCATAAGTAGGTCAATAACTTATTTAAACAAAATACTCAAAATGCAACAGTTTTCAAGTTATAAGCAATTTACTCAACAGTCATAACCTCAAAGTAGCTGTTGCTTTACTTTTCAATGAGCTACAGGTTTGCAATTTTACCAGTTACAGCTGACCTAAAAATAGGTGAACAAGCAATCAGTGCCCGTGAATGGGCTCTGTGTTAGCTGACTGTGTGTCTTGAGTTTCAAAGTAGAAGTGAAGAAAAGGACACAAAAAGTGTACCCTGCAAATGGCATTCCGAAGTACCATGTTTGAATAAAATGTAGGTGGAAAAAAATATTTAAAGAAAATACTGTAACTGCAACAGTTTTCAGGTTACAACTGATTTATTCAACAGTGAGAACCTCAAAATAAATATTGCTCAGCTATTCCACGAGATACACATCTAAAATTTACTATGTTATAACTGATTCAAAAGTAGATGAAAAACAGATTAAAACAAAATTCTCCAAATGCAATAGTTTTCAAGATACAACTGATTTACTCAACAGTGAAAACCTCAAAGTAGCTATTGCTCAGCTATACAATGAGCTACATGTGTGCAATTTCACTATGTTACAGCTGACCAAAAAGTAGGTGAATAACATATTAAATGAAATACTCTAAATGCAATAGTTTTCAAGTTATAAGTGATTTATTTAACAGCAATACTATAAAAGTAGCTATAGCTCAGCTATGCAATGAGCTACAAGTCTGCGATTTCACTATGTTATAGCTGACAGAAAAGTAGGTGAATAACTTATTTACAGAAAATACTGTAAATGCACTAGTTTTTAAGCTACAACTGATTTATTCAACAGTGAGAACCTAAAAGATATTGCTCAGCTATGCCATGAGCTACACGTCTGTATTTTACTATGTTATAGCTGGTTCAAAAGTACATGAATGACATATTTAAACAAATTTCTCTAAGTGCAATAGTTTTTGAGTTACAAACAATTTACTCAACAGTGATAACCTCAAGGTAGCTAACAGATCTGCAATTTTACTGTTATAGCAATATACTAGCAATGTACTTTTGGGTCAGCTATAACATAGCAAAATCGCAGACCTGTAGCTCATTGCATAGCTGAGCAATAGCTACTTTGAGATTCTCACTGTTGAGTAAATCAGTTATAACTTGAAACCTATTGCATTTCGAGTATTTTCTTTACATATGTGATTCACCTACTTGTGGGTCAGCTATAACATAAAAATTGCAATGCTATGCAATGAGCAACAGGTCTGCAATTTTACTATGCTATAGCTGACCCAAAATTAATTTAATAACATATTTATGCAAAATACAGTAAATGCAATAGTTTTCAAGTTAAAACTGATTTATTCCACAGTGAGAACCTCAAAATAGCTATTGCTCAGCTATCAACTAAGCTACAGGTCTGTAATTTTTCTGTGTTGTAACTGACCCAAAAGTAGATGAATCATATATTTAAAGAAAATAATTCTAAATGCAATAGTTCTTAAGTAATAACTGATTTACTCAACACCAATAACATCAAAGTAGCTATTACTCAGCTATGCAAGGAGTTACAGGTCTACAATTTTACTATGTTATACCTGACCCAAAAGTATCTGAATAACATATTTATACAAAATAGCCAGCCTCGGCAGGCAAGAACCCCAGCCCGCAGGTACAGGTAAATGGCCAATGACATTGAGATTTGGGAAAATCTTAGGAACAACGTCCACTGTAAGAAGTATAGAGGACCCACAAGATGTTCTACAAAAGATTCACAGGCCATGATTTCTTACAAGTAGTTTTGATATTTTGAAGCCCTAGAAACAATTATAAGGGAGATATAAGGCCTTTTTGACATGATCACCCTCCTATTTGGCATTAACGATGTGATATGGTGGCCATTTTGTTTCCAAAACAAGGACACAACTAGAAAAATGTTTTTGCTAACAAAAACTAAGCATCCCAAAAAGGTTCACTGCAATATAATATACAGTGGAAAAAGGTTTTTGAAAATAAAAACATGCAGTGAGAGAAGTGAAGAGAAGAGAGAAGAAGTGAAAGTTAAGCAGACAGTGTGGAAGTTCATGCATTAACATGAAAGAAAAATTTAAGCTTTATTTTGTTTTCTATGGTCATAAATTGCGAAAAGTTAATTGAATAAATGCTCTGGCTAAGAATGCATATAAAGCATCAATACATATAATAGGTCGAAAGTTACACCATAAAACTACTTAATTAAAGAGTAATAGTGCTTTATAAATGCCATATATCTATTTACATTTTAGAAAAAGGCATAGTAAAATGTGAGCCTTTAGAAAGGCAAGAAGTTTATGACACAATGCTTTGAACACATCTATCTGGTAAATCTGATCAGCTATCTAGACTCTTCACATAAGGTTTCCCAATACCTCTTAATACATTCTAAAACTCTAAAAGCAAGAATAAAGGAGATAAGAGGCAAAAACACAAAATCGGCTATTTTATGACCCCAGTTTGACCCATAAGGGGGGATCCGGGGGTAAATCGGACCAGCTATGTAGACTCTTCACACAAGGTTTCCTAATACCTCTTAATACATTCTAAACTCTAAAAGAAAGAATAAAGGAGATACAAGGCAAAAACACAAAATCAGCTATTTTATGACCCCCAGTTTGACCCATAAGGGGGGGGGTCCGGGGGTAAATCTGACCAGCTATCTAGACTCTTAACATAAGGTTTCCCAATACCTCTCAATACATTCTAAAACTCTAAAAGAATAAAATAGATAAAAGGCCAAAACACAAAATCGACTATTTTATGACCCCAGTTTGACCCATAAGGGGGGATGCGGGGGTAAATCTGACCGGCTATCTAGACTCATCACATAAGGTTTCCCAATACCTCTTAATACATTCTAAAACTGTAAAAGCAAGAATAAAGAGGATATAAGGCAAAAACACAAAATTGGCTATTTTATGACCCCAGTTTGACCCATAAGGGGGGGGGGTCCGGGGTAAATCTGACCAGCTATCTAGACTCTTCACATATGGTTTCCCAATACCTCTTAATACATTCTAAAGCTCTAAAAGCAAGAATGAAGGAGATAAAAGGCAAAAACACAAAATCGGCTATTTTGTGACCCCAGTTTGACCCATAAGGGAGGGTCTGGGGGTAAATATGACCCGCTATCTAGACTCTTCACATATGGTTTCCCAATACCTCTTAATACATTCTCAATCTCTAGAAGCAAGAATAAAGGAGATCTAAGGGGAAAAGATGAAATTGGCTATTTTATGACCCCAGTTTGACACCCTACTGCTTTCTAGACTTTCCACATATGGTTTCCTACTACCTCCCAATACATTTTATGGCTCTAAATGCAATACTTAGAAGATAATAGGGGGGTTCACATGAATTTTAAGCTTTCTGATTGGTACCTGTGAGAAAATCACTCATAAATCGGTCAATTTTCATCGGATTGCTCCCAAAATCTAATCAGCTCACGTTTTTGATAGTATAAACATGTGTATGAAGTTACAAGCCTCTGCGGTCAGTAGATTTTCCTGAACTGCGATGACGGGCGGGTGTACCCGAAAAAACTGTTTTTTGATCATGTGACCGTGATAAAGATCAAAGGTCAAATTTAAGCATGTGGAAAAATTTTCCCACGCCTAAGGTATATAACTGCCAAATATGGTTTAAAAGCTTGCAATAATAAGGGAGATATTCAAGGGAGACCATAATGCGGCGGCGGCGGCGAGGAAACTGAGGTGAAACCAAATAAGCGTCCTTTTAGGGACGCTTAATTACTCTGAGACAAGCTTTCCTGTCCATTTACATTTTGTGCAAATCTGATGAACCTAGCTGCAATATTTTAGGTTACAGAAAATAGTAAAGATTTTAGAACAAAGCCCAAAATTTTAAGTGTTGCCATGGCAACAGTTGCTGCCAGATACCCCCCAAAGCCTAATCAGCTCTAGATTCCCTTGGGGTAAACATATCCCGAAAATTTGGTGAAACTCCATGCATGGGTTAAGGCTGTGGAACACCCACAAACTTTAAGACCTGAAAATCTTAAGTGTTGCCATGGCAACAGTTGTTACCGGATACCCCCAAAAACCTAATCAGCTCTAGATCCTCTTGGGTTAAACATCACCTGAAAATTTGGTGAAAATCCGTGAAGGGGTTTAGGCTGTGGATCACCCACAAACTTTAAGACCCAAAAGTCTTAAAAGTGTTGCCATGGCAACAGTTGTTACCAGATACCCCGCAAAACCTAATCAGATCTAGATCCTCTTGGGGTAAACATCTCCTGAAAATTTGGTGAAAATCCGTGCAGGGGTTTAGTCTGTGAAACACCAACAAACTTTAAGACCCGAAAATCTTAAAAGTGTTGCCATGGCAACAGTTGTTACTGGATACCCCCAAAACCTAATCAGCACTAGATTCTCTTGGGGTAAACATCCCCTAATAATTTGGTGCAAATCCGTGCAGGGGTTTAGTCTGTAGAACACCCACAAGCTTTAAGACCCGAAAATTTTTAAAAGTTGCCATGGCAACAGTTGTTACCGGATACCCACCAAAACCTAATCATCAGCTCTAGATCCTCTTAGAGTAAACATACCCTGAAAATTTGGTGAAAATCCGTGAAGGGGTTTAGTCTGTGGAACATCCACAAACTTTAAGACCTGAAAATCTTAAAAGTGTTGCCATGGCAACAGTTGTTACCAGATACCCCCCAAAAGCTAATCAGCTCTAGATCCTCTTGGGGTAAACATCTCCTGAAAATATGGTGAAAATCCGTGAAGGGGTTTAGGCTGTGGAACACCCACAGGCTTTATGCCCGCCGCCGCCCGGACAGCGCAGGGGACGACAATAACCCCAGCCTTTATGGGCTGGGGTTAAAAATACTGTAAATGTAAGAGTTTTCAAGTTTCAACTGATTTACTCAAGAGTAAGAAGCTCAAAATAGCTATTGCTCAGCAATGAAATAAGCTACAGCACTGCAATTTTACTATGTTATAGCTGATCCAAAAGTATGTGAATAACATATTAAAACAAAATACTCTGTAATAGTTACAACTGATTTACTCAATAGTGATGACCTAAAAGTAGCTATTACTTGGCTATGCAATGAGTTACAGGTCTACAATTTTACCATGTTATAGCTGACCCAAAAGTAGCTCAATAACTATTACTAAGCTATGCAATGAGCGACAGGTCTGAAATTTTACTATGTTATAGCTGACCCAAAAGTAGCTGAATAACACATTTATACAAAATTCTCTAAATGCAATACATTTTTACTGTAATAAAAACATGTAAACAAGCAAGCCTGAACCGAGAAAACTCACAAATCACAAAAAAAGAAATACTTATCCTGTCAAAATGGAACTTTCACAGAATAATTTATAACATTAATAAAGCAAAATAGCAAAGTTAAAACATCCCACAATAGGTAAAAACTGGGAAATAGTGTAAAATATGAATGCACAAAGCAAATGCTTCCAAATCACGCGGCCAACGAGAAAAGGAGGAAGAACTGAGAAGAGTTCCATGAGAGTACAACCTGAGGCTACAGCCAACACTAAACATCTATTTTTCTTGGACGTTGGCTGGATGCCTGCGGCCTCCCGAGATCAGCATTCAGTTCCACATGGTAGGCTATTGTAGCACAATAAAAGCAATAGTTTTCAAGTTATAAGTGATTTTACTCATGATGGAAGTTACCGATAAGTCCTAAAGTAGCTATTACTCGGTTAGCTATTGGCATAGAGACCCAAGTTACTCACCATGTTGTAGCTATGAACAAAGTAGCTGAATAACATATTTTAACAAAATGCTCTAAATGCAATACTTTTAAAGTTATGATTTCAGGAATTTTAATGCATTAAATATTATTTTAAAAGTTCATAAAATAATTAAGAAAAATCCAGGCCTGATACTCACACAAGGGAATTTACTAGTGGCCTAGTACATATATGCAAGATAATAGAAATATCCCTGCAATAGTGAATGAGAAAATTGTGATCAAGTGTTGAAATTTTCACACTTTGAGTGGGGGTACCTCACTTGTAATGGCTCTGGAGAACAGACAAACAAACAGATTTGCATGCCTTTAAACAATTTATCATCCTCGATAGTTAAGGTATCTTTTAAAACAAGAGGAGAGTGCCCGTGAACGGGCACTGTGTCAGCTGACTGAGTGTTTTTGATTTGTGAAGGTGATTAGAGGACAGAATAATTATCAGGAAAAGGGCTGTACAGAAATACAGTAAATGGTAACTGAACAGCAAGTTCGAAAGAAATTCCGAAGCTGACAGAAGAAAAGGATAAAAAAGTTGTGCCCTGTAAATGGTATTATGAAGGAAAATAACAAGGTAATTGTTTAAGTGTAAAAAATAGGTTAAAACATACTTAAAGAAATACTACAAATGCAATATCCTCGTTCGACCTTGAAGAAGGGGTCCAAGGTCAAATCTAACCACACAAATACATTCCCAGCCCATGATTTCCTATGGTTTACCATTCCAAACCTCTAGGACCAATTATAAATGAGTTATAAGCACTTTTAAGCTTGGCTGTCCTCATTTGACCTTGATGGAGGGGTCCAAAGGTCAAATCTGACCATACCAAAAGATTCCGAGCCAATGATTTCCCATGGGATCCCAAATCTCTGTCACCAATAATAAGCGAGTTGTAGGCACTTTCAATTTTCGCTATCCTCATTTGACCTTGAAGGAGGGTTCCAAGGTCAAATCGGACCATATCAACAGATTCACAGCCCATGATTTCCTGTCTGTTTACCATCCCAAACCTCTGGGACCAATAATAAGCGAGTTATAAGCACTTTTAAGTTTGGCTATCCTTGTTTGACCTTGAAGGAGGGGTCATTGAAGGTCAAATCTGACCACACCAAAAGATTCCCACCCCATGATTTCCTACAGCTTGGTTTATCATCCCAAACCTCTAGGATCAATAATAAGGGAGATATAAGCACTTTTCATGACTGACAAAAAACACCTGTGGCGGCCATCTTGTTTCTCAAAATGAGGCCAAAAATATTCCCAGACAACATTTTATGGTTATTAATATATACTGCAAACTTAAGAAAGCTAGCTATAATATTTTTTTCATCAGAGCAGTAATGGTGAAATCTCTCTCTACACACTGCGGCTATCCAGTGGATACAATGATTTACTCAACAGTGAGAACCTGAAAGTAGCTATTGCTCAGCTATGCCATGACATAGAGGTCTGCAATTTCACTATGTTATAGCTGACCAAAAATTCTGTGAATAACATATTTAACAAATTACTCTAAATGTAATAGTTTTCAAGTTACAACTGATTTACTCAACAGTGAGAACCTCAAAGGAGCTATGCAATGAGCTACATGTCTGAAATTTTACTATGTTATAGCTAACCCAAAAGTAGGTGAACAACATATTTAAGCAAACTACTGTAAATGCAATAGTTTTCAAGCTACAACTGATTTACTCAATAGTGAGAACCTGAAAATAGCTATTGCTCCGCTATGCCATGAGCTATAGGTCTGTAATTTCACTATGTTATAGCTGACCCAAAAGTAGGTGAACAATATATTTTAACAAAATACTCCAAATGCAATATTTTTCAAGTTATAGCTGATTTACTCAACAGTCAGTACCTGAGAATAGCTATTGCTCAGTTGTGCCATGAGCTATAGGTCTATAATTTCACTATGTTATAGCTGACCCAAAAGTAGCTGAATAACATATTTGCACAAATTTCTGTAAATGCAATAGTTTTCCAATTATAACTGATTTACTCAACAATGAGAACTTCAAAGTAGCTATTACTCAGCTATGAAATGAGCCACAGGTCTGAAACTTCACTATGTTATAGGTGACCCCAAAATAGGTGAATAACATATTGAAACAAAATACTCTAAATGCAATAGTTTTCAAGTTATAAGTGATTTACTCAACAGTGATAACCTAAAAGTAGCTATTACTCAGCTATGCCATGAGCTACAGGTCTGAAATTTTACTATGTTATAGCTGGCCCAAAAGTAGCTGAATAACATATTTATACGAAATTCTCTAAATGCAATAGTTTTTAAGTTACAAGTGATTTTACTCATGATGGAAGTTACTGAAAAGCCCAAAAGTAGCTATTACTCACTTAGCTATTGAGACAGACACCCAACTTACTCACCATATTGTAGCTATGAAAAAAGTAGCTGAATAACATATTTTAACAAAATGCTCTAAATGCAACACTTTTCAAGTTATAAGTGATTTACTCAACAGTGATAACCTAAAAGTAGCTATTACTCAGCTATGCCATGAGCTACAGGTCTGAAATTTTACTATGTTATAGCTGACCCAAAAGTAGCTGAATAACATATTTATACGAAATTCTCTAAATGCAATAGTTTTCAAGTTATAAGCGATTTACTCAACAGTGATAACCTAAAAGTAGCTATTACTCAGCTATGCCATGAGCTACAGGTCTGAAATTTCACTATGTTATAGCTGGCCCAAAAGTAGCTGAATAACATATTTATACGAAATTCTCTAAATGCAATAGTTTTTAAGTTACAAGTGATTTTACTCATAATGGAAGTTACTGAAAAGCCCAAAAGTAGCTATTACTCACTTAGCTATTGAGACAGACACCCAACTTACTCACCATATTGTAGCTATGAAACAAGCAATCAGTGACCGAATGAATCGGTCACATATCTAGGGTTTGGCAGAGTAGAATGGCTTAATGTGTGTTTCATATGTGAAAGGTGTACAGAGAGTGGTTGTGCATAAAACCAATGTCCCTACCAAGTATGAACTTCCTACATCTTACGGTTTCTGAGATATAGCCCGGACAAGGTTTTAGAGGTCAAGGTCACTACAGAAAGGTCAAATCAAGGTCAGACCATGACGTTGCATTCCCACACACCCGAACCAATGTCCCTACCAAATATGAACTTCCTAAACCTTACAGTTTCCGAGATATAGTCCGGACAAGATTTTATAGGTCAAGGTCACTACAGCAAGGTCAATTAAGATCACACCATGATGTTGCACACCTACACCCCCTAACCAATGTCCCTACCAAGTATCAACTTCCTACACCTTACGCTTTCTAAGATATAACCCGGACAATATTTCGAAACTCAAGGTCACTATGGCAAGGTCAAAGGAAGGTCAGGCCATGATGTTGCACACCTACAAGTGTCCCTACCAAGTATCAACTTACTACATCTGGCGGTTTCTGAGATACAGCCCAGACAAACTTTCTCCCGCCACCCGCCCTCCCATCTGGACACCATGGGTGAAAACAATATCCCGACAGCCCGAAAGTAGCAATTGCTCACCTATGCCATGAGCTATAGGTCTGTAACTTCAGTATGTTATAGTTGACCCAAAAGTAGGTGTACAACATATTTAAACAAAATACTGTAAACCAATAAATTTCAAGTTACAACCGATTTACTCAATAATGAGAACCTCAAAATAGCTATTGCTCAGCTATGAAATAAGCTACAGATTTGATATTTTTCTATGTTGTAGCTTACTCAAAAGTAGGTGAATAACTTACTTAAACCAAATATTCTAAATATTCTAAATGTAATAGTTTTCAGTTATTTAGTTATAACTGATTTACTTGACAGGTTTATCAAAGTAGCTATTACTCAGTGATGCAACGGGGCACAGGTCAAAGTAGCTTTTGCTCAGCTAAGCAATTGGTTATAGGGCTGCAATTTTAATACGATATAGCTCACACAAAAGTAGATGCATAGAAATACTGTAAATGAAAGAGTTTTCAAGTGAACAACTAAATTAGTCAACAATAAGAACCTGAAAGTAGGTATTGCTCAGCTATGCAATGAGCTACAGGTGTACAATTTCTCTGTGTTATAGCTGACCCAAAGGTAGGGGAATAACATATTTAGAGAATATCAGATAAGGTCTGCAATTTCATTATGTCATAGCTGACCCATAAGTTAGCGAATAATACATTTAAATAACATTTTCCAAATTGAATGGCTTTCAAGGCCCAAGGACATAGTGGTTCACTTATAACTTGAAAACTATTACATTTAGAAAATGTTGTATAGTATGTTATTCAGCTACTTTTGGGTCAGCTATAACATAGCAATTACTGGCGGCTATTGGTTGCATGTTCACCATTTTGCTACGGTTGGACCAATGGTGGCTTTCCAAGCAATCTTCAGACTCTTGAATTTGCCAACAGAGGGCCACCCTTGGGCCAACAGTGGATTTTTGTTCAAGATGTCAGTGAGCAGTAATAAGGGATTTTGGGAAACTTAGTCAAAATTTAATCATCATTATATATTTTCAGTGATTTCAGTGAGCCCACAATTTTTAACTCACTTTTTAACCATTTTAGAAAATATTTTTATTATAAATAAATAAGAATTTTAACCAGTGTATTTCCAACAGTGGACCAATGTTGAAACTGTTTTGAAGGTAAAAGCATATGGATACTGATAAACAAAACTCTTGGCATGAAGTTACAGTACAGTAGTAAATCCCCATCCAAGAAATTCGACTAAGTCATATTTCCTTATTAATATTAATGAGGCAGGTCCATGGCCAGGAAGTTCGCTGGTATTTAATCGTAATCCAGCCTTTTATTTATTTATCCAAGAAATTCTGTGACCTCATATTTCCTCTTTAATATTAATGAGGCAGGCCCGTGGACAGGAAGCGCACTGGTATTTAATCTTAAAAAAGCTTTTCTTTAAAATCTATGAAATACTGCTGGATTATGATAAGCAAAACTCTTGGCCTGAACTTACAGTACAGCAGTAAACCCCCATCCAAGAAATTTGATTAGGTCATATTTCCTCATTAATATTAATGAGGCAGGTCCATGCACTGGAAGTTCACTGGTATTTAATCATAAACCAGCCTTTTTTTCTATTTATTCGAGAAATTCTGTGATCTCATATTTCCTCATTAATGCTAATGAGGCAGGTCCGTGGACAGGAAGTGTACTGGTATTTAATCTTAAACCAGCTTTTCTTTGAAATTTATAAAATACTTCTGTATACCGATAAACAAAACTCTTGACATGAACTTAAAGCACAGTACTAAACCCTCGTCCAAGAAATTTGATCAGGTCATATTTCCTCATTAATATTAATGAGGCAGGTCCGTGGACAGGAAGTTCACTGGTATTTAATCATAAAGCAGCCCTTTTTTTTCTATTTATCCAAGAAATTCTGGACTCCATATTTCATCATTAATATTAATGAGGCAAGTCTTTGGACAGGAAGTTCACTGATATTTAATCTTAAACCAGTTTTTCTTTGAAATTTATAATATACTAGTACTGGGTATCTGGAATATACGCGGTCAGGAAGATATGCAGTCAATATTGGAAGATTTGCAGTAAATATTTGGAAGATTCGCGGTAAATATATTATAGATTCGTGGTTAATAATATTTTATAAATTGATATGCTACTTTAAGAGGAAAAGTACCAGTACCTGCCTAATTAATATTAATGAGCAAATATAAGGTCACGGCAGTTCTTTGAGGGGTTTTCTGACAACATTTTATAACAGAAAGCTTTGCTTTAAAATCTATGATATACTGCTGGATTATGATAAACAAAACTGTTGGTGTGAACTTACAGTAAAGTAGTAAACCCCCATCCAAGAAATTCGATTAGGCCATATTTCCTCATTAATATTAATGAGGCAGGTCCGTGCACTGGAAGTTCACTGGTATTTAATCATAAACCAGCCTTTTTTTCTATTTATTCCAGAAATTCTGGACCTCATATTTCGTTATTAATACTAATGAGGCGGTTCCGTGGACAGGAAATTCACTGGTATTTAATCTTAAACCAGTTTTTCTTTGAAATTTATAATATACTAGTACTGGGTATCTGGAATATACGCGGTCAATATTGGAAGATTTGCAGTGGATATTCGCGGTAAATATATTATAGATTAATGGTTAATAACATTTTATAAATGGATATGCTGCTTTAAGATGAAAACTATCAGTACCTGCCTCATTAATATTAATGAGCAAATATAAGGTCACAGAAGTTGTTTGAGGGAGGTTCCTGACAATATTTTATAACAGAAAGACTGGTTTAAGATGAAAACTACCAGCATATTTCCTGTTCACGGACCTGCCTCATTAATATTAATGAGCAAGTATGCACGGTCACGGCACGGCAGTTCTTTGAGGGGGTTTCCTGTAGGGCTGCAAATGAGTCCGAAAATGCGCCTCGATTACTCGTTTTAGAAGGACCGATTCGGACTCGGTTATTTGCTTGATTATCGCCCACGAAATAAACTGCGTCATATATTGACATATTATGCCTTATAAAATGGCTAAAAGGCACACAATGGCTAATAATTTTGATAATTAATTGAATTTTGTAAAAAAGACGCACTTATAATGCAAAATACAGGAAACTTTAACCATTTTTATATTGCGAGGTTTTAGGCATCTTTGAAATACGTTATATTAAAATGCCGTCTTATGAAAACATTGCCAAACAAAAAAATTAAAGTTTACAAATGCTTAAAATATGAAAAACTGAAACGGAAACACATTATATTAGGAAAATATATAAATATATTTATATTTTATAGACAAAAAAATTTTTTGTAGTGGATTTTACATCTGTGTGTAGTTGTTTTCGAATACCCGGTTCACTTTTCTTGCCTCGAATATTGAACTGATTCGTTTCGTTTCCGAGTAACCGAAGAATTGTTGCAGCCTTAGTTTCCTGACAATATTTTACAAATAGAAAGGCTGGTTTAAGATGAAAACTACCGGCTAGTTTTTACTTTACCGGTACGAGATTTGGGCGATAATATAATTAAACATTTTTAGCGATTCCATATCCTTCTATTTCAGTTGTAATACTCGAGAATATTATTTAAGGGGGTTGGGGGGCAAGCCCCATTCATAACTTTGTTAATTTAATTTCGTATTTCCCTAACAATTTCATGCAATTATCAAATACGGCGAGGTTGTGTCCCGGGACGTCCCGATATGTAACAAACAGGCTATATGTCGGGAAGAGCTTCATCTATGGAAGTGCTTTATATAAATAATTATATCACGGGATGCCTTGTTTTCGGATTGTTACAATATTTTACAAAACGAAAGCCTCAAAAAAGATGAAATACTTTAAACTCAGAACTCACCACAGTACGTAGCACCAACTCATTAATATTCATGAGGAGATATGAGGGCACAGATTTAACAGAATTGAAAAAAAATACTTTGTAAAATGGCAGCTTCTATGAAACTCGAGAATTCACAGCAGAATTAGCATCAACGCATTAATATTCGTGAGATATGAGGTCACGGATTTCACAGTTTTTCTAAAATATTTTATAAAATGGCAGCTTCAATAAAGATCAGATACATTAAACTTGGGAATTCACGGCAGTAGCATCAACTCATTAATATTCATGAAAAGATATGAGGTCACAGATTTCCCGGAAAACTAAGAATAAAACTAGAAATAGGCCGCCCTGTTGATAGTAGATGCGAATAGAAACAGGATAGCATAGAAGAACACACATTATCATGTGTAATGTCCACCCATGAACCTTTTGCCCAAATTGTACAGTAGTCTTACAAGACCCTGTTTCATTTGTAAAATATATCAATGATGCTTAAATATTTGTTAGTGTAGATGTAAATTATTTCAGCTTCATGCCTTTTTGCATTGGTTGGGTTGAAAATTTCGACGAAATCGCTCTATCTTGCACGGTTAAGGAGATAGAAGCAAATTTGTGTTTTGCCATTTTTGGCAAAAATTCGAAAATTCAAAATGGCCGCCATTTTTGGGGAGGGGAAAATTTTTTGAAAATTGCAAATATTACATTCCTTAGATACCCTGTGGGTCAAAAATTTTGACGAAATCGCTCTATCTCGCACGGTTAAGGAGATAGAAGCAAATTTGTGTTTTGCCATTTTTGGCAAAAATTCGAAAATTCAAAATGGCCGCCATTTTTGGGGAGGGGAAAATTTTTGGAAAATTGCAAAGATTGCATTCCTTAGATACCCTGTGGGTCGAAAATTTCGACGAAATCACTCTATCTCGCACGGTTAAGGAGATAGAAGCAAATTAGTGTTTTGCCAGTTTTGGCAAAAATTCGAAAATTCAAAATGGCCGCCATTTTTGGGGAGGGGAAAATTTTTTAAAAATTACCAAGAGTACAATGCTCAGATACCCTGTGGGTCGAAAATTTTGACGAAATCGCTCTATCTGGCACGGTTAAGGAGATAGAAGCAAATTTGTGTTTTGCCATTTTTGGCAAAAATTCGAAAATTCAAAATGGCCGCCATTTTTGGGGAGGGGAAAATTTTTGGAAAATTGCAAAGATTGCATTCCTTAGATACCCTATAGGTCGAAAATTTCGACGAAATCGCTCTATCTCACACGGTTAAGGAGATAGAAGCAAATTTGTGTTTTGCCATTTTTGGCAAAAATTCGAAAATTCAAAATGGCCGCCATTTTTGGGGAGGGGAAAATTTTTTGAAAATTGCCAAGAGTACACTCCTTAGATACCCTGGGGGTTGGAAATTTCGACGAAATCGCTCTATCTCACACGGTTAAGGAGATAGAAGGAAATTTGTGTTTTGCCATTTTTGGCAAAAATTCGAAAATTCAAAATGGCCGCCATTTTTGGGGAGGGGAAAATTTTTTGAAAATTGCAAAGAGTACACTCCTCACATACCCTGTGGGTCGAAAATTTTGCCGAAATCGCTCTATCTCGCACGGTTAAGGAGATAGAAGCAAATTAGTGTTTTGCCATTTTTGGCAAAAATTCGAAAATTCAAAATGGCCGCCATTTTTGGGGAGGGGAAAATTTTTTGAAAATTGCAAAGAGTACACTCCTCAGATACCCTGTGGGTCGAAAATTTTGCCGAAATCGCTCTATCTCGCACGGTTAAGGAGATAGAAGAAAATTAGTGTTTTGCCATTTTTGGCAAAATTTCGAAAATTCAAAATGGCCGCCATTTTTGGGGAGGGGAAAATTTTTTGAAAATTGCAAAGAGTACACTCCTCAGACACCCTGCGGGTCGAAAATTTTGCCGAAATCGCTCTATCTCGCACGGTTAAGGAGTACTCAAAAGTAGTACTGAAAATACACAATGAAGTACCTAAATGGCTATTACTCATGTACTGACAAAGCTATCAGTCCCAAATGCAATACCAAGCGAGCTATGGACATAACAATCTTGTATTCAAAATTGTAGTAAAATATCTTTAATTATTTTGGCTTAAATGCACGGAAACCAATGGGTACTGAAAATAGCTGTACTTAAGTATTACTCAGTAAGCAAAAGAGGTACAACAGCCAAAAGCAATCCCAAGCAAGCTACTGACCCAATAAGCCTGCATACCAAATTTGGTGACAATAGCTCTAATACTTTTCCTTTAAATGAGCGGAAACCATGCGTGACGCCGGACATCGGACGCCGGACGCCGGACATCGGACGGCGAAAAAAGCAAAAATAATATATCCACCCCCCAGGGGGGTGGACATAAAAATCAACCAATGAAATTATTTCCCGACATTTAACCAGTAATTTACATATCGGGATGTCCCGTGATTTAACCACAAGGTATCAAATATGGCGGATCCCGTACCGGTCAAGTAAAATTGCCCCAAACTACCAGCATATTTCCTGTTCACGGACCTACCTCATTAATATTAATGAGCAAATATGCGCAGACATGGCAGTTCTTTGAGGGGGTTTCTTGTCACTGATCGCTTCAGCCATGGGCGATATTAGAAGATTTTAACGAAATATGCAGATTTCGACATTTTCGGAAATATTTCTTCTTACACATCAATAAGCCACATGTTTTATATTTATTTTATTATTTCTTTCATATTTAACCCTTTTGTTACGTCTTCTGGCAATATTTGAAGTTTTGAAGTGACAGATCTCGAAAATAGAGGAATGCGCATGCGTGGAGGGTGGGCTTGAACAAGCTTGTCAGACTGGTACCCTGAATAATATTTTTCAACGAGTACTACTCCCCGAGAAGTGGGTAGGAAAATCAAAATAAAATTGAAATTTTAATAAGCATTTAAGACTTGTACCCTAAGTTATATACCCTTGATTTGAAAAGTTTGGCAATATATTGGCCAAGATACTACTTTTACTCTAACTCTATATCATTTTATTGTGTTATAGTATATTAATTATATCATATTTATTACAATAAGTGGTGTGACTTTTTCAAAAATATTTGAAGAACACAAACACCTGTTGTGATCCACAATCTTGCTGGAACTCTGTTTAAAATAATTTTTGTGATTGTTTTATTGAAGCTACCAATATAATATCTATACCAATTTAAAGGCAAAATTCTAGAGATTATGTTCCTTTTGATTTGAGGAAAATTGGTCCAATATTAAGATAATTGTTTTAAAGATTACTATGCACAGCAAATAATAATAAATAATATTCTTCTCTGTGACTTGTGTATGGAATTTAATGCAATAAAAATGACATACAACACTAAATATGTGTGATTAACTGAGAGGAAAGGCAGGCTTTATCACTTGTGCTACCTTTAGTGGGAATAGCTTAGTGCTTCAGATATGATTTCTTATGCTTGACAAAATAGAATGTCCTTGTGGGTTAGCAGGTTTGACATCTAATGATAGGCTGTCACCTCTGTGTAGGTATGACTCCCGCAGATGTCAATGCTGAGTACCTGTCATAATATGACCCTGGCTGTTGCTGTTGTACGAGACATAAAAATCACAACTTTGACCTTTGACAAAATTAAATCCACACAATAAAGAAGTCCATATTTAAATATCCCTAACTCTATATCATTTTATTGTGTTATAGTATATTAATTATATCATATTTAGTGCAATAACTGGGGTGACTTTTTTAAATATTTGAAGAACACGAACACCTGTTGTGATCCATAATCTTGCTGGAACTCTGTTTAAAATAATTTTTGTGATTGTTTTATTGAAGCTAGCAATATAATATCTTTACCAATTTAAAGGCAAATTTCTGGAGGTTATGTTCCTTTTGATTTGAGGAAAATTGGTCCAATATTAAGATAATTGTTTTAAAAATTACTATGCACAGCAAATAATAATAAACAATATTCTTCTCTGTGACTTGTGTATGGAATTTAATGTAATAAAAATGACATACAACAGTATATATGTGTGATTAACTGAGAGGAAAGGCAGGCTTTATCACTCGTGCTACCTTCACTGGGGAATATCAGAAGGCACTTCTGAATTGATCTGAACAGTTATTCAGCTTTGTCACAATTCTGAAATGGAATCAGTTGTTTTCATATCACACATAGAGAACTTAGACCACAGTGCTTCAGATATTTCTTATGCTTGACAAAATAGAAAGGCCTTGTGGGTTAGCAGGTTTGACATCTAATCATAGGCTGTCACCTCTGTGTATGTATGACTCCCCCAAATGACAATGCAGAGTACCTGTTATAAAATGACGCTGGCTGTTGCTGTTGCATGAGACATAAAAATCACAACTTTGACCTTTGACAAAATTAAATCCACATAATAAAGAAATCCATATTTGACTATCCCCAACTGTACATCATTTTATTGTGTTATAGTATATTAATTATTTCATATTTATTGCAATAACTGGTGTGACTTTTTCAAAAATATTTGAAGAACACGAACACCTGTTGTGATCCACAATCTTGCTGGAACTCTGTTTAAAATAATTTTTGTGATTGTTTTATTGAAGCTAGCAATATAATATCTATACCAATTTAAAGGCAAATTTCTAGAGGTTATGTTCCTTTTGATTTGAGGAAAATTGGTCCAATATTAAGATAATTCTTTTAAAAATTACTATGCACAGCAAATAATAATAAATAATATTCTTCTCTCTGACTTGTGTATGGAATTTAATGTAATAAAAATGACATCAAACACTAAATATGTGTGATTAACTGAGAGGAAAGGCAGGCTTTATCACTTGTGCTACCTTTAGTGGCAATAGTTTAGTGCTTCAGATATGATTTCTTATGCTTGACAAAATAGAATGTCCTTGTGGGTTAGCAGGTTTGACATCTAATGATAGGCTGTCACCTTTTTGTACTTATGACTCGCCCAAATGACAATGCAGAGTACCTGTCATAATATGACCCTGGCTGTTGCTGTTGCATGAGACATAAAAATCACAACTTTGACCTTAGACAAAACTAAATCCACATAATAAAGAAGTCCATATTTAAATATCCCTAACTCTACATCATTTTATTGTTATAGTATATTAATTATATCATATTTATTGCAATAACTGGTGTGACTTTTAAAATATTTGAAGAACACGAACACCTGTTGTGATCCACAATCTTGCTGGAACTCTGTTTAAAATAATTTTTGTGATTGTTTTATTGAAGCTAACAATATAATATCTATACCAATTTAAAGGCAACTTTCTAGAGGCTATCTTCCTTTTGATTTGAGGAAAATTGGTCTAATATTAAGATAATTGTTTTAAAAATTACTATGCACAGCAAATAATAACAAGCATTCTGACGCATGCATTTATCTCCCGCCGTATAAATTAGATGTCCTAAAGATAGTGGAATATAAATTTTCCTGCGAGATGGAGGCACATGTAGAAGTGACAAGTTTAATGTTTGATTGCAATACTTTTAAAGACAAAAGGCATTTACTCATTTTAGTAGCTATTACTTTGCCATCCAAAGAGCTACAGTTCTGCCACTTCATTATGCAGATCAACTCAAAGTAGGGAAGCACGTCTTTAGAAGAAATAGCCTATCTGTACTACTTTTAGAGATACAAGACATTTACTTATTTTAGTGGCTATTACTCTGCCATCTAAAGAGCTACAGTTCTGCAACTTCAGTATGTGGTAGATCACCCAAAAGTAGGTGAATGACTTATTTAGAAGAAATTGCCCACCTGTAATACTTTTAGAGACTAGACCAAGGATGCATCTGTGGCCATATGCAAAATGTATCCACCGGCAAAGGCAAAAGTAGCTATTACTCAGCTATGGCACGAGCTAGAGGTCTGAAATTTTAGTATGTTATAGCTGACCCAAAAGTAGGTGAATAACATATTTGCACAAAATTCTCTAAATGCAATAGTTTTCAAGTTACAAGTGATTTTACTCATGATGGAAGTTAGTGAAAAGCCCAAAAGTAGCTATTACTCACTTAGCTATTCAGATAGACACCCAAGTTACTCACCATGTTGTTGCTATGGAAAAAGTAGGTGAATGACATATTTTAACAAAATGCTCTAAATGTAATACTTTTCAAGTCATAAATGATTTAGTGTTGAGTAAGAACTTCAAAGTAGCTATTACTCCGCTATGCAATGAGCCACAGGTCTGGAATTTTACTATGTTATAGCTGCCTCAAAATAGGTGAATAACATACTGAAACTAAATAATGTAAATGCAAAAGTTTTCAAGTTATAAGTGATTTACCCAACAGTGATAACCTGAAAGTAGTTATTATTCAGCTATGCCATGAGCTACAGGTCTGAAATTTTACTATGTTATAGCTGACCCAAAAGTAGCTGCATAACATATTTGCACAAAGTGCTCTAAATGCAGTACTTTTCAAGTTATAATTGATTTAGTGCATGATTTAATTAATTTTAATGTATTAAAATTTATTTTAAAAATTCATAAAAAAACTTAAGCATGTGAAACTTCTCCAAAATGTAGGTGAATGAGTTATTTGAGAAATACTGGCTATCTGCAATACTTTTAGTGATAATAGGCATTTACTTATTTTGAGTAGGTGAGTAATTAGCTACAGGTCTGAAACTTCACCAAGTGAAAGCTGTCCCAAAAGTAGGTGAATGACTTATTCGAGAAAAATTGGCTATCTGCAATACTTTTAGAGATAATTAGCATTTACTCATTTTGAGTAGGTGAATAATTAGCTACGGGTCTGAAACTTCACCAAGTGATGGCTCTCCCAATAGTAGATGAATGAGTTATTTGAGAAAAATTGGCTATCTGCAATACTTTTAGAGATAATTAGCATTTACTCATTTTGAGCAGGTGAGTAATTAGCTATGGGTCTGAAACTTCACCAAGTGAAAGCTCTCCTAAAAGTAGGCGAATGAGTTATTTGACAAAAAATGGCTATCTGCAATCCTTTTAGAGATAATTAGCATTTACTCATTTTGAGTAGGTGAGTAATTAGCTACAGGTCTGAAACTTCACCAAGTGAAAGCTCTCCCAAAAGTAGGTGAATGAGTTATATGAGAAAAATTGGCTATCCGCAATACTTTTAGAGATAATTAGCATTTACTCATTTTGAGTAGGTGAACAATTAGCTACGGGTCTGAAACTTCACCAAGTGAAAGCTCTCCCAATAGTAGGTGAATGAGTTATTTGAGAAAAATTGGCTATCTGCAATACTTTTAGAGATAATTAGCATTTACTCATTTTGAGTAGGTGAGTAATTAGCTATGGGTCTGAAATTTCACCATGTGAAAGCTCTCCCAAAAGTAGGTGAATGAGTTATCTGAGAAAATTGGCTATCTGCAATACTTTTAGAGATAATTCGTATTTACTCATTTTGAGTAGGTGAGTAATTAGCTACGGATCTGAAACTTGACCATGTGAAAGCTCTTCCAAAAGTATGTGAAGGAGTTATTTGAGAAAAATTGGCTACCTGCAATACTTTTAGAGATAATTAGCATTTACTCATTTTCAGCAGGTGAATAATTAGCTACGGGTCTGAAACTTTACCAAGTGAAAGCTCTCCCAAAAGTAGATGAACGAGTTATTTGAGAAAAATTGTCTATCTGCAATAATTTTAGAGATAATTAGCATTTACTCATTTTGAGTAGGTGAGTAATTAGCTACGGATCTGAAACTTCACCATGTGAAAGCTCTTCCAAAAGTACCTGAAGGAGTTATTTGAGAAAAATTGGCTACCTGCAATACTTTTAGAGATAATTAGCATTTACTCATTTTCAGCAGGTGAATAATTAGCTACGGGTCTGAAACTTCACGAAGTGAAAACTCTTTCAAAAGTAGGTGAATGAGTTATTTGAGAAAAATTGGCTATCTGCAATACTTTTAGAGATAATTAGCATTTACTCATTTTGAGTAGGTGAATAATTAGCTACGGGTCTGAAACTTCACCAAGTGAAAGCTCTCCCAAAAGTAGGTGAATGAGTTATTTGAGAAAAATTGGCTATCTGCAATACTTTTACAGATAATTTGCATTTACTCATTTTGAGTAGGTGAATAATTAGCTACGGGTCTGAAACTTTACCAAGTGAAAGCTCTCTCAAAAGTAGGTGAATGAGTTATTTGAGAAAAATTGGCTATCTGCAATACTTTTAGAGATAATTCGCATTTACTCATTTTGAGTAGGTGAGTAATTAGCTACGGGTCTGAAACTTGACCAAGTGAAAGCTCTCCCAAAAGTAGGTGAATGAGTTATTTGAGAAAAATTGGCTATCTGCAATCCTTTTAGAGATAATTAGCATTTACTCATTTTGAGTAATTAGCTACGGGTCTGAAACTTGACCATGTGAAAGCTCTTCCAAAAGTAGGTGAATGAGTTATATGAGAAAAATTGGCTATCCGCAATACTTTTAGAGATAATTAGCATTTACTCATTTTGAGTAGGTGAACAATTAGCTACGGGTCTGAAACTTCACCAAGTGAAAGCTCTCCCAATAGTAGGTGAATGAGTTATTTGAGAAAAATTGGCTATCTGCAATACTTTTAGAGATAATTAGCATTTACTCATTTTGAGTAGGTGAGTAATTAGCTATGGGTCTGAAATTTCACCATGTGAAAGCTCTCCCAAAAGTAGGTGAATGAGTTATCTGAGAAAATTGGCTATCTGCAATACTTTTAGAGATAATTCGTATTTACTCATTTTGAGTAGGTGAGTAATTAGCTACGGATCTGAAACTTGACCATGTGAAAGCTCTTCCAAAAGTATGTGAAGGAGTTATTTGAGAAAAATTGGCTACCTGCAATACTTTTAGAGATAATTAGCATTTACTCATTTTCAGCAGGTGAATAATTAGCTACGGGTCTGAAACTTTACCAAGTGAAAGCTCTCCCAAAAGTAGATGAACGAGTTATTGGCTATCTGCAATACTTTTAGAGATAATTAGCATTTACTCATTTTGAGTAGGTGAATAATTAGCTACGGGTCTGAAACTTCACCAAGTGAAAGCTCTCCCAAAAGTAGGTGAATGAGTTATTTGAGAAAAATTGGCTATCTGCAATACTTTTACAGATAATTTGCATTTACTCATTTTGAGTAGGTGAATAATTAGCTACGGGTCTGAAACTTTACCAAGTGAAAGCTCTCTCAAAAGTAGGTGAATGAGTTATTTGAGAAAAATTGGCTATCTGCAATACTTTTAGAGATAATTCGCATTTACTCATTTTGAGTAGGTGAGTAATTAGCTACGGGTCTGAAACTTGACCAAGTGAAAGCTCTCCCAAAAGTAGGTGAATGAGTTATTTGAGAAAAATTGGCTATCTGCAATACTTTTAGAGATAATTAGCATTTACTCATTTTGAGTAATTAGCTACGGGTCTGAAACTTGACCATGTGAAAGCTCTTCCAAAAGTAGGTGAATGAGTTGAGAAAAATTGGCTATCTGCAATACTTTTAGAGATAATTCGCATTTACTCATTTTGAGTAGGTGAGTAATTAGCTAAGGGTCTGAAACTTCACCAAGTGAAAGCTCTCAATTAGCTACAAATGAGAAAATAGCTATTACTCACTTATGGCATGCAATAGAACCCCAAACTATGTACCATCTTATAGCTAAGGACAAAGTAGCTGAACAACATATTTTAGGCAAACACTCTAACTGCAATAGTTTTGGAGTTACAATGGCTTTACTCAACAGTCAGAATTTCAAAGTAGCTATTACTCAGCTATCAAAGATTCAACAGGTCTGAAACTTTACTATGTGATAGCTTACCAAAAAGTAGATGGACAACATATTTGAAAAGATTTCCCTAACTTTAATACTTTTGAAGATATTTGACATTTACTTCTTTTGTTATTTAGCTACAAATGAGAAAATAGCTATTACTCACTTATGGCATGCAATAGAACCCCAAACTATGTACCATCTTATAGCTAAGGACAAAGTAGCTGAACAACATATTTTAGGAAAACACTCTAACTGCAATAGTTTCGGAGATACAATGGCTTTACTCAACAGTCGGAATTTGAAAGTAGCTATGACTCAGCTATCAAAGGTTCAACAGGTCTGAAACTTTACCATGTAATAGCTTACCAAAAAGTAGATGGACAACATATTTGAAAAGATTTCCCTAACTTTAATACTTTTGAAGATATTTGACATTTACTTCTTTTGTTATTTAGCTACAAATGAGAAAATAGCTATTACTCACTTATGGCATGCAATAGAACCCCAAACTATGTACCATCTTATAGCTAAGGACAAAGTAGCTGAACAACATATTTTAGGAAAACACTCTAACTGCAATAGTTTTGGAGTTACAATGGCTTTACTCAACCGTCGCAATTTGAAAGTAGCTATTACTCAGCTATCAAAGGTTCAACAGGTCTGAAACTTTACTATGTGATAGCTTACCAAAAAGTAGATGGACAACATATTTGAAAAGATTTGACTAACTTTAATACTTTTGAAGATATTTGACATTTACTTCTTTTGTTATTTAGCTACAAATGAGAAAATAGCTATTACTCACTTATGGCATGCAATAGAACCCCAAACTATGTACCATCTTATAGCTAAGGACAAAGTAGCTGAACAACATATTTTAGGAAAACACTCTAACTGCAATAGTTTTGGAGATACAATGGCTTTACTCAACAGTCGGAATTTGAAAGTAGCTATTACTCAGCTATCCACGGTGCAACAGGTCTGAAACTTTATTATGTGATAGCTTACCCAAAAGTAGATGAATAACATATTTGAAAAGATTTCTGTAACTCTAATACTTTTGAAGATACTTGGCATTTACTTCTTTTGTTATTTAGCTACAAATGAGAAAATAGCTATTACTCACTTATGGCATGCAATAGAACCCCAAACTATGTACCATCTTATAGCTAAGGACAAAGTAGCTGAACAACATATTTTAGGAAAACACTCTAACTGCAATAGTTTTGGAGTTACAATGGCTTTACTCAACAGTCAGAATTTCAAAGTAGCTATTACTCAGCTATCCAAGGTGCAACAGGTCTGAAACTTTACTATGTGATAGCTTACCAAAAAGTAGATGAACAACATATTTGAAAAGATTTCTGTAACTCTAATACTTTTGAAGATATTTGACATTTACTCCTTTTGTTATTTAGCTACAAATGAGAAAATAGCTATTACTCACTTATGGCATGCAATGGGACCCCAAACTATGTACCATCTTATAGCTAAGGACAAAGTAGCTGAACAACATATTTGAAGAAAAAGTTATAACTGCAATAGTTTTTGAGTTATGAGCCCTTTACTCCAAGTAGCTAAGATAGCTATTACTCAGTTATCTTTAGGCCTAAGTCCATAAAACCAAAAAAATTTTCGAGGGCGTGAAAATTCATTGGGACAATTAATTTACAAAAAATCTGTAGCTGTAGTAGTTTTGGAGGAATCTGCGTGACTAACTAACGCACGCACACACGCACGCACGCACGCACACACAGGCATCATTTCATAATCTCCCTCCCGGGCTAAAGCCCGGCGGGAGATGATAAATAATATTCTTCTCTCTGACTTGTGTATGAAATTTAATGCAATAAAAATTACTTCAAACACTAAATATGTGTGATTAACTGAGAGGAAAAGCAGGCTTTATCACTTGTGCTACCTTTAGTTGGAATAGTTTAGTGCTTCAGATATGATTTCTTATGCTTGACAAAACAGAATGTCCTTGTGGGTTAGCAGGTTTGACATCTAATGATAGGCTGTCACCTCTGTGTAGGTATGACTCCCCCCAAATGACAATGCAGAGTACCTAATATAAAATGACCCTGGCTGTTGCTGTTGCATGAGACATAGAAATCACAACTTTGACTTTTGACAAAATTAAATCCACATGATAAAGAAGTCCATATTTGAATATTCCTAACTCTACATCATTTTATTGTTATAGTATATTAGTTATATCATATTTATTGCAATAACTGGTGTGACTTTTAAAATATTTGAAGAACACGAACACCTGTTGTGATCCACAATCTTGCTGGAACTCTGTTTAAAATAATTTTTGTGATTGTTTTATTGAAGCTAACAATATAATATCTATACCAATTTAAAGGCAAATTTCTAGAGGCTATGTTCCTTTTGATTTGAGGAAAATTGGTCCAATATTAAGATAATTCTTTTAAAAATTACTATGCACAGCAAATAATAATAAATAATATTCTTCTCTGTGACTTGTGTATGGAATTTAATGTAATAAAAAATGACATCCAACACTAAATATGTGTGATTAACTGAGGAAAGGCAGGCTTTATCACTTGTGCTACCTTTAGTGGCAATAGTTTAGTGCTTCAGATATGATTTCTTATGCTTGACAAAATAGAATGTCCTTGTGGGTTAGCAGGTTTGACATCTAATGATAGTCTGTCACCTCTGTGTACGTAGTGACTCCCCCAAATGGCAATGCAGAGTACCTGTTATAATATGACCCTGGCTGTTGCTGTTGCATGAGACATAAAAATCACAACTTTGACCTTTGACAAAACTAAATCCACATAATAAAGAAGTCCATATTTAAATATCCCTAACTCTACATCATTTTATTGTTATAGTATATTAATTATATCATATTTATTGCAATAACTGGTGTGACTTTTAAAATATTTGAAGAACACGCACACCTGTTGTGATCCACAATCTTGCTGGAACTCTGTTTAAAATAATTTTTGTGATTGTTTTATTGAAGCTAACAATATAATATCTATACCGATTTAAAGGCAAATTTCTAGAGGTTATCTTCCTTTTGATTTGAGGAAAATTGGTCTAATATTAAGATAATTGTTTTAAAAATTACTATGCACAGCAAATAATAATAAATAATATTCTTCTCTCTGACTTGTGTATGAAATTTAATGCAATAAAAACTAGAGGATCGCTCGCAAAAAAAAAAAGATAATGTTTTTGCATAGCAAAAACAAAGCGTCCCGAAAAGGATATAAAGGTGAGTGCTAAAGTATTAAGAAAATGCTTCGTTTCTAGCCTTATACTGTTGTGGCAACCAAAGTCAGCGCAGTCTGCTCTATCTAGCACGGTTTTCAAGATATAAGCATTTTTGTGTTTTGCAAAAAATAAAAAAATTAAAAATGTCCGCTATATTTGGCGAGACAAAAATATTTTGAAAATTGGCATGGCTACTCTGCAGAGATACCCAGCAGGTCCAAAATTTTGTTGAGTTTACTCCATATAGCACGGTTTTCGAGATATAAGCATTTTTGTGTTTTGCAAAAACTTTGAAAATTCAAAATGGCCACCATTTTTGGGGAGACAAAATTTTTTGTCAAGACCACTGCCGTGGTGTGTATCTCCCGCCGAGCATTAAAGCAGAATAAATAGCTTTTCCGAGATATTCACAATTTTTCATTTTCGTGTGTGAAAGGTCTTCCAAAAGTAGGTGAATGAGTTATTTGAGAAAAATTGGCTATCTGCAATACTATTAAGAGATAATTCACATTTACTCATTTTGAGTAGGTGAATAATTATCTATGGGTCTGAAACTTCACCAAGTGAAAGCTCTCCCACAAGTAGGTGAATGAGTTATTTGAGAAAAATTGGCTATCTGCAATACTTTTAGAGATAATTCGCATTTACTCATTTTGAGTAGGTGAGTAATTAGCTATGGGTCTGAAACTTCACCATGTGAAAGCTCTCCCACAAGTAGATGAATGAGTATTTGATAAAAATTGGGTATCCGCAATACTTTTACAGATAATTAGCATTTACTCATTTTGAGTAGGTGAATAAATAGCTATGGGTCTGAAACTTCACAGAGTGAAAGCTCTCCCAAAAGTAGGTGAATGAGTTATTTGAGAAAAATTGGCTATCTGCAATACTTTTAGAGATAATTCACATTTACTCATTTTGAGTAGGTGAATAATTAGCTATGGGTCTGAAACTTCACCAAGTGAAAGCTCTGCCAAAAGTAGGTGAAGGATTTATTTGAGAAAAATTGGCTATCTGCAATACTTTTAGAGATAATTCGCATTTACTCATT
This sequence comes from Sabellastarte sp. h YS-2021, assembly GCA_964017235.1. Lineage (NCBI taxonomy): Eukaryota > Metazoa > Annelida > Polychaeta > Sabellida > Sabellidae > Sabellastarte > Sabellastarte sp. h YS-2021. The sequence goes on along the minus strand of OZ024931.1, from coordinate 102,851,814 downwards.
TTGAGTAGGTGAGTAATTAGCTATGGGTCTGAAACTTCACCAAGTGAAAGCTCTCCCAAAAGTAGGTGAATGAGTTATTTGAGAAAAATTGGCTATCTGCAATACTTTTAGAGATACTTCGCATTTACTCATTTTGAGTAGACGAGTAATTAGCTATGGGTCTGAAACTTCACCAAGTGAAAGCTCTCCCAAAAGTAGGTGAATGATTAATTTGAGAAAAAATTGGCTATCTGCAATACTTTTAGAGATAATTCGCATTTACTCATTTTGAGTAGACGAGTAATTAGCTATGGGTCTGAAACTTCACCAAGTGAAAGCTCTCCCAAAAGTAGGTGAATGAGTTATTTGAGAAAAATTGGCTATCTGCAATACTTTTAGAGATAATTCGCATTTACTCATTTTGAGTAGGTGAGTAATTAGCTATGGGTGTGAAACTTCACCAAGTGAAAGCTCTCCCAAAAGTAGGTGAATGAGTTATTTGAGAAAAATTGGCTATCTGCAATACTTTTACAGATAATTCGCATTTACTCATTTTGAGTAGGTGAGTAATTAGCTATGGGTGTGAAACTTCACCAAGTGAAAGCTCTCCCAAAAGTAGGTGAATGATTAATTTGAGAAAAATTGGCTATCTGCAATACTTTTAGAGATAATTCGCATTTACTCATTTTGAGTAGGTGAGTAATTAGCTATGGGTCTGAAACTTCACCAAGTGAAAGCTCTCCCAAAAGTAGGTGAATGAGTTATTTGAGAAAAATTGGCTATCTGCAATACTTTTAGAGATAATTCACATTTACTCATTTTGAGTAGGTGAGTAATTAGCTATGGGTCTGAAACTTCACAGAGTGAAAGCTCTGCCAAAAGTAGGTGAATGAGTTATTTGAGAAAAATTGGCTATCTGCAATACTTTTACAGATAATTCGCATTTACTCATTTTGAGTAGGTGAGTAATTAGCTATGGGTCTGAAACTTCACAGAGTGAAAGCTCTCCCAAAAGTAGGTGAATGAGTTATTTGAGAAAAATTGGCTATCTGCAGTACTTTTAGAGATAATTCGCATTTACTCATTTTGAGTAGGTGAGTAATTAGCTATGGGTCTGAAACTTCACCAAGTGAAAGCTCTCCCAAAAGTAGGTGAATGATTAATTTGAGAAGAATTGGCTATCTGCAATACTTTTACAGATAATTCACATTTACTCATTTTGAGTAGGTGAGTAATTAGCTATGGGTCTGAAACTTCACCAAGTGAAAGCTCTCTCAAAAGTAGGTGAATGAGTTATTTGAGAAAAATTGGCTATCTGCAATACTTTTAGAGATAATTCACATTTACTCATTTTGAGTAGGTGAGTAATTAGCTATGGGTCTGAAACTTCACCAAGTGAAAGCTCTCCCAAAAGTAGGTGAATGAGTTATTTGAGAAAAATTGGCTATCTGCAATACTTTTAGAGATAATTCGCATTTACTCATTTTGAGTAGGTGAGTAATTAGCTATGGGTCTGAAACTTCACCATGTGAAAGCTCTCCCACAAGTAGATGAATGAGTATTTGATAAAAATTGGGTATCCGCAATACTTTTACAGATAATTAGCATTTACTCATTTTGAGTAGGTGAATAAATAGCTATGGGTCTGAAACTTCACCAAGTGAAAGCTCTCCCAAAAGTAGGTGAATGAGTTATTTGAGAAAAATTGGCTATCTGCAATACTTTTAGAGATAATTCGCATTTACTCATTTTGAGTAGGTGAGTAATTGGCTATGGGTCTGAAACTTCACCATGTGAAAGCTCTTCCAAAAGTAGGTGAATGAGTTATTTGAGAAAAATTGGCCATCTGCAATACTTTTAGAGGTAATTCACATTTACTCTTTTTGAGTAGGTGAGCAATTAGCTATGGGTCTGAAACTTCACCAAGTGAAAGCTCTTTGGGATAGCTGCTCTGCAGAGATACCCTGAAGATAAAAAATTTTGTTGAAATTGCTCTATGTAGCACGGTTTTCGAAATATTAGCATTTTTGTGTTTTGCAATTTTTGCGCAAAAATTCGAAAATTCAAAATGGCCGCCATTTTTGGCAAGACAAAATTTTTTTGAAAATTGGCATGGCTACTCTGCATAGATACCCTGTGGGTCAAAAATTTCGTCGAAATCGCTCTATCTAGCACGGTTTTCGAGATATAAGCATTTTTGTGTTTTGCAATTTTGCGAAAAATTCGAAAATTCAAAATGGCCGCCATTTTTTGCGAGAAATTTTTTGTTTGAAAATTGGCAGCTAATCTGCAGAGATACCCTGCGGGTCAAAAATTTCGTCGAAATCGCTCTATCTAGCAGGGTTTTCGAGATATAAGCATTTTTATGTTTTGCAATTTTTGCGAAAAATTCGAAAATTCAAAATGGCCGCCATTTTTGGCGAGACAAAAATTTTTTCAAAATTGGGATAACTACTCTGCAGAGATACCCTGTGGGACAAAAATTTCGTCGAAATCGCTCTATCTAGCACGGTTTTCGAGATATAAGCATTTTTGTGTTTTGCAATTTTTGCGAAAATTTCGAAAATTCAAAATGGCCGCCATTTTTGGCGAGACAAAAATTTTTTGAAAATTGGGAAAAGTACTCCGCAGAGATATCCTGCGGGTCAAAAATTTTGTCGAAATTGCTCTATCTAGCACGGTTTTTGAGATATAAGCATTTTTGTGTTTTGCAATTTTTGCGAAAAATTCGAAAATTCAAAATGGCCGCCATTTTTGGCGAGACAAAAATTTTTTCAAAATTGGGATAACTACTCTGCAGAGATACCCTGTGGCTCAAAAATTTCGTTGAAATCGCTCTATCTAGCACGGTTTTCGAGATATAAGCATTTTTGTGTTTTGCAATTTTTGCGAAAAATTCGAAAATTCAAAATGGCCGCCATTTTTGGCGAGACAAAAATTTTTTCAAAATTGGGATAACTACTCTGCAGAGATACCCTGTGGCTCAAAAATTTCGTTGAAATCGCTCTATCTAGCACGGTTTTCGAGATATAAGCATTTTTGTGTTTTGCAATTTTTGCGAAAATTTCGAAAATTCAAAATGGCCGCCATTTTGGGCGAGACAAAAATTTTTTGAAAATTGGGAAAACTACTCCGCAGAGATACCCTGCGGGTCAAAAATTTCGTCGAAATCGCTCTATCTAGCACGGTTTTCGAGATATAAGCATTTTTGTGTTTTCCTTATTTGGAAAATTCGTAATAATTAATTAATCATTAATTACTCGGCCATTTCTTGACCAATCAATGCCAAAATCTAATGATTTCCAGATTTTAATAGAATGAATGTATTTGCCAAGTTTCAGGTGAATTGATAAAATTCCTTTCAAGTTATCATCCGGACAAGCTTCCCCATCGAAAAAAGACATTTTTGGTCATGTGACCTCTCTGATTGGTTGAAATGTCACTGCAGCATATTCAAAAAAATTCCCCAAGGCTACTGCCTAAACCTGCCAAATTTGAAAAGAATCCGCCTAACGGTTACAGAGTTATAAGGAAAACAAAATGCGGAGCCGGCGGAGCCGGCGGAGCCGGCGGAGCCGCCGGAGCCGGCGGAGCCGGCGGAGCCAGAAGCTCTCCCATACACAAACAAGCGTCCCTTGCGGGACGCTTAATGACTTCAAACACTAAATATGTGTGATTAACTGAGAGGAAAAGCAGGCTTTATCACTTGTGCTACCTTTAGTTGGAATAGTTTTGTGCTTCAGATATGATTTCTTATGCTTGACAAAATAGAATGTCCTTGTGGGTTAGCAGGTTTGACATCTAATGATAGGCTGTCACCTCTGTGTAGGTATGACTCCCCCCAAATGACAATGCAGAGTACCTAATATAAAATGACCCTGGCTGTTGCTGTTGCATGAGACATAAAAATCACAACTTTGACTTTTGACAAAATTAAATCCACATAATAAAGAAGTCCATATTTGAATATTCCTAACTCTACATCATTTTATTGTGTTATAGTATATTAATTATTTCATATTTATTGCAATAACTGGTGTGACTTTTTCAAAAATATTTGAAGAACATGAACACCTGTTGTGATCCACAATCTTGCTGGAACTGTGTTTAAAATAATTTTTGTGATTGTTTTATTGAAGCTAGCAATATAATATCTATACCAATTTAAAGGCAAATTTCTAGAGGCTATGTTCCTTTTGATTTGAGGAAAATTGGTCCAATATTAAGATAATTCTTTTAAAAATTACTATGCACAGCAAATAATAATAAATAATATTCTTCTCTGTGACTTGTGTATGGAATTTAATGCAATAAAAAATGACATCCAACACTAAATATGTGTGATTAACTGAGGAAAGGCAGGCTTTATCACTTGTGCTACCTTTAGTTGGAATAGTTTAGTGCTTCAGATATGATTTCTTATGCTTGACAAAATAGAATGTCCTTGTGGGTTAGCAGGTTTGACATCTAATGATAGCCTGTCACCTCTGTGTACGTAGTGACTCCCCCATATGGCAATGCAGAGTACCTGTTATAATATGACCCTGGCTGTTACTGTTGCACGAGACATAAAAATCACAACTTTGACCTTTGATAAAATTAAATCCACATAATAAAGAAGTCCATATTTAAATATCCCTAACTCTATATCATTTTATTGTGTTATAGTATATTAATTATAGCATATTTATTGCAATAACTGGTGTGACTTTTTAAAATATTTGAAGAACACGAACACCTGTTGTGATCCACAATCTTGCTGGAACTCTGTTTAAAATAATTTTTGTGATTGTTTTATTGACGCTAGGAATATAATATCTATACCAATTTAAAGGCAAATTTCTAGAGTTATGTTCCTTTTGATTTGAGGAAAATTGGTCCAATATTAAGATAATTCTTTTAAAAATTACTATGCACAGCAAATAATAATAAATAATATTCTTCTCTGTGACTTGTGTATGGAATTTAATGCAATAAAAATGACATCAAACACTAAATATGTGTGATTAACTGAGAGGAAAGGCAGGCTTTATCACTTGTGCTACCTTTAGTGGGAATAGTTTAGTGCTTCAGAGATGATTTCTTATGCTTGACAAAATAGAATGCCCTTGTGGATTAGCAGGTTTGACATATAATGATAGGCTGTCACCTCTGTGTAGATATGACTCCCCCAAATGACAATGCAGAGTACCTGTCATAATATGACCCTGGCTGTTACTGTTGCATGAGACATAAAAATCACAACTTTGGCCTTTGACAAAATTAAATCCACATAAGAAAGAAGTTCATTATTAAAATATCCCTAACTCTATATCCTTTTATTGTGTTATAGTATATTAATTATATCATATTTAGTGCAATAACTGGTGTGACTTTTTTTAAATATTTGAAGAACACAAACACCTGTTGTGATCCACAATCTTGCTGGAACTCTGTTTAAAATAAGTTTTGTGACTGTTTTATTGAAGCTAGAAATATAATATCTATACCAATTTAAAGGCAAATTTCTAGAGGTTATGTTCCTTTTGATTTGAGGAAAATTGGTCCAATATTAAGATAATTCTTTTAAAAATTACTATGCACAGCAAATAATAATAAATAATATTCTTCTCTGTGACTTGTGTATGGAATTTAATGCAATAAAAATGACATACAACACTAAATATGTGGGATTAACTGAGAGGAAAGGCAGGCTTTATCACTTGTGCTACCTTTAGTGGGAATAGTTTAGTGCTTCAGATATGATTTCTTATGCTTGACAAAATAGAATGTCCTTGTGGGTTAGCAGGCTTGACATCTAATGATAGGCTGTCACCTCTGTGTAGATATGACTCCCCCACATGACAATGCAGAGTACCTGTCATAATATGACCCTGGCTGTTACTGTTGCATGAGACATAAAAATCACAAGTTTGACCTTTGACAAAATTAAATCCACATAATAAAGAAGTCCATATTTAAATATCCCTAACTCTATATCATTTTATTGTGTTATAGTATATTAATTATATCATATTTAGTGCAATAACTGGTGTGACTTTTTTTTAAATATTTGAAGAACATGAACACCTGTTGTGATCCACAATCTTGCTGGAACTCTGTTTAAAATAATTTTTGTGATTGTTTTATTGAAGCTAACAATATAATATCTATACCAATTTAAAGGCAAATTTCTAGAGGCTATGTTCCTTTTGATTTGAGGAAAATTGGTCAAATATTAAGATGACTGTTTTAGAAATCACTATGCACAGCAAATAATAATAATATTCTTCGCTGTGACTTGTGTATGTAATTTAATGCAATAAAAATGACATCAAACAGTAAACATGTGTGATTAACTGAGAGGAAAGGCAGGCTTTATCACTTGTGCTACCTTTAGTGGGAATAGTTTAGTGCTTCAGATATGATTTCTTATGCTTGACAAAATATAATGTCCTTGTGGGTTAGCAGGTTTGACATCTAATGATAGGCTGTCACCTCTGTGTAGGTATATGACTCCCCCAAATGACAATGCAGAATACCTGTCATAATATGACCCTGGTTGTTACTGTTGCATGAGACATAAAAATCACAACTTTGACAAAATTAAATCCACATAAGAAAGAAGTTCATTATTAAAATATCCCTAACTCTATATCATTTTATTGTGTTATAGTATATTAATTATATCATATTTAGTGCAATAACTGGTGTGACTTTTTTTAAATATTTGAAGAACACAAACACCTGTTGTGATCCACAATCTTGCTGGAACTCTGTTTAAAATAAGTTTTGTGACTGTTTTATTGAAGCTAACAATATAATATCTATACCAATTTAAAGGCAAATTTCTAGAGGTTATGTTCCTTTTGATTTGAGGAAAATTGGTCCAATATTAAGATAATTCTTTTAAAAATTACTATGCACAGCAAATAATAATAAATAATATTCTTCTCTGTGACTTGTGTATGGAATTTAATGCAATAAAAATGACATCAAACACTAAATATGTGTGATTAACTGAGAGGAAAGGCAGGCTTTATCACTTGTGCTACCTTTAGTGGGAATAGTTAAGTGCTTCAGATATGATTTCTTATGCTTGAGAAAATAGAATGTCCTTGTGGGTTAGCAGGTTTGACATCTAATGATAGGCTGTCACCTCTGTGTAGGTATATGACTCCCCCAAATGACAATGCAGAGTACCTGTCATAATATGACACTGGCTGTTACTGTTGCATGAGACATAAAAATCACAACTTTGACCTTTGACAAAATTAAATCCACATAATAAAGAAGTCCATATTTAACTACCCCCACATCTATATCAATTTTATTGTGCTATAATATATTTATATGAGTATATTAACAAATAAATACATAAATATCGACACAACATAAGGGGCTGTAGTCACAAAAGGGATCAAGCTGAAGTTGAGCCAAAAAGTATCTAGTTGTTTATAATAAGCTTGAGCTGATTTTTGGCTCACCCTGAGCTTGATTCCTTTTGTGAATATATCCCCAAAACCCAGTCATCAGGTTATCATTGTCTCCTGAAAATATTTTCGGTTCACACAACTTACAATTTCCCGGGGGTCTCAGAAGAAAAATAGACAGGGTACCAGACTAATCAAAAGACGTTTTTCCGAGGTTTAGTAGGTTTGACAGAAAGAAAAAATTGATGTCATATGTTTTCAAGAGAAACCGGTCCAGATAGATCTTATCTGCACAGTTTAATTAGGTCACTGAGGTCAAATATAAAATTGCTAAAATACTTAAATGTAAGTAAACATTGAATTTCCACAAAAGCACACCACTTGAAGATCTTTAATCTTTATCCAGTCACGCTAAGACTATGCACGGAAAATGTCAAAGTACCGCGAAATTCGACGAAAAATGCAAGAAAAATCCTATAACAGTATCTAGGGTTGGCCCGAGATGGCCAACCCTAGATAAAAAGTAGCTGATCAACATATTTTCAAAAAATGCTGTAAATGCAACACTTTTGAAGTTATAAGTGATTTAGTGCATGATTTCATGAATTTTAATGCATTAAAAATTATAAAAAAAAATTTATTAAAAAAAAAGTAAGACAGATCCAGGTCTCATACTCACACAAGAGAATCTACCTCTGGCCTAGTACATATATGCAAGATATGAGAGAAATCCCTGCAATAGTCACTGAGAAAATTGTGATAAAAAGTTGAAATTTTCACACTTTTGGTGGGGGTACCCCCCTTGTAATGTCTCTAGCAAACAGACAAACAGACAGATTTGGATGCCTTGAACAATTTTTCATCCTCGATAGATAAGGTATCTTTTAAAAAAACAGCATGTCTCTAGGCCTTGTAGTTTTGGAGAAGAAGTTGTTCACGCGGACGCGGACACCCACGCTGCAGAGTGATGACATAATGTCAGCTGACTGACAGGTCAGCTGACATAAAAAACAGCATGTCTCTGTCTTGTAGTCTTGGAGGAAAAGATGTTCACGCGGACGCGGAGTGATGCCATAATGTCAGAGATACCCGTACCCACAGCCTTGGGGAAATAGTTTTCAAGACCATGAGATATAGAAAAAATGAAACAGTACAAAGATCAGGATACTTTCAGAGCAGTGTCAGTTATACAAAGGTCCAAATACTGTTTAAGTAGAGAAAATAACATCTGAGAGAAAGAAAATGTATGTAAAGATAAAGTATTAAATTAAGGCGATTCAATAGCAAGATGGCAGTGTTAATCAGTAAAGTAAAAACTTTTAAAGCTGTAAAATTTATTAATTGGAGAATAGCTCTGAATGCAAATAGCATAATTATGTAAAAAGTACATGGCAAGATTAAAGGTCAAATCATGGTAACACCATGATGTTACACACCTACAACCCCCAACCAATGTCCCTACTAAGTTTCAACTTAGTACACCTTACGGTTTCCAAGATATAGCCTGGACATGACATAGTTCAATGTCATTATGGCAATCTCAGAGGTCAAACCAAGGTCACACCATGACGTTGCACACCTACACCCCCTAACTAATGTCCCTACCAAGTATCAACTTCCTTATAATTTCCACGATATATCATGGACAAGATTTTATAGGTCAAGGTCACTACAGCAAGGTCAAAAATCAAATCAGGGTCACCCCATGACGTTGCACACTTACAACCCCTAACCAATGTCTCAACCACATATCAACTTCCCACACCTTACGATTTCCGAGATATAGCCCAGACAGGATTTTATAGGTCAAGGTCACTATAGCAAAGTCAAATCAAGGTCACACCATGACGTTGCATGACTACACCCCCTAAGGAATGTCCCTGCCAAGTATCAACTTTCTACACCTTATAGTTTCTGATACAGTCCGGACAAATCCTCCCCACCACATGCCTCCGCCCACCTGGACACCATGGGTGAAAACAATACCCCGACAGCCCTTAAGGTGGATCAAGGAAAAGCAGAAAGACACTAAAGCACTTTCAATATCTGAAATGATTTACTATGCATGAACGAAAGTGTTATTGTTTATTTAACATATACTTATAAATTGAACACATTCCCTTATCTGACAATTAATATGTTTTAAAAAAAATTCAATCTCTATTGTATGTAAACAAACTTCAACAAAGTAACCTATGGCAGGCAGTTTGCAGACATTCTACCAGAGAGAACACATGTATGTCACAGTTCAGTGCACAGTGACAATAAATATTGGGTCAAAAGTTGATTCCTAAAGTCTACCAATATGTACAATATTATATTGAAGCAGCGATTTCACCTGTTCTCAACAGCTGGTAACACCACCTTAGATATGATCACAGTTGCCAGGTTTATTGTAACACTACATGCTGTCCTGTAATACTATCAGTCAATAGACTTTGAAGAATAAGTGTCATTCCTCCATTAATCTGTAAAATTAAATCTCCTGCTGTAACTACCACATTTGAGATCCACAATTTAACAGAGCTAGGATAATCTTAAATTTATTTGTTTTGTAGCAATCTGAACACAGATACCACTCATTATTGCAAACAGCTACAGTCATTCTGTGTTTACCTGTTTTATACCACCCTGAACTCAGACAACATCCTAGTACACAGTGATGTTGTGTTTCTTTGCTGTTTCTTTCAACTGGGTATTTTCCTCTTCTGTCAGAGCTGGTGGTCCTGATGTGTGCAGATAAAGTCCTACAAACATTGCATGGAGTTCAAATGGCTTACACCCCAGTGTGCAGAGTGACTTTATGTGTGCTGCAGCCTGCACAAAATGGAGCAGTTCCTCTAGGGTGCCAAGCTGGTTTTGCAACAGGTTCCAGTGGTTTAAGGAGGTGAGGTGGCTCATGGCCTGTGCATAGGAGGTGGCATGCACAGAGTTAAGGCCAGTGTTACAGGTCCTTAGCTGTACCAGGCACCGCATGTTGTGTAGCAGTGTCTTCACATGGCTGCTCACGCTGGGGGAGTTAAGCTCGATGTAGTCCAGGTTCAGATACTGCAGGCTATTTGTATGGGGGGAGGTGGACAGGAACTTTAGGTCTTCCACACCAATGCCAGTAGCAGAGAGGTTGAGTTTGACAAGATGTGACTTAAGGCCACCAAGTAGTTTGCTCAGCCTGCCCACCAACAGGTTTCCACTCAAGTTGAGGTCAGTGAGGCGAGTCCAGCTACTCAGCACACTGTAACTCCTGTTCAGAAGCTCCCCAGTCTGCCCCTCCACACTTGTCATGTACAGACCTTCAAAGCGGCACCGGAAGCTCTCCACCCCACTCAAACGCTGCAGTGCTGGCTGCAGTCCCCCCAGCCTCAGGAGAATGTGCATTGCCTGGGCCTGAGACTTGTTACTGAACCGAATCTTCTTGCAGTTCTACAGATAAATGGTAGACACACTGAGACATTACGCCAATGAAAGCAAATGCCAATATATTTTATTAATTAAGCATACATATTCAAAATGAAAAGAGAGCATATTCAAATAAAAGAAACAGTAGAACAAAAAGTATGGCAATAATTGCTACCAGTTTTTAAAACAAATATGCCATTACATCATTGATTCATCTGCAAATCAAACTTGAATGTTGTCCAGCATTTCAAATTTCAGTATTTCATACATTTTCTCAAATATAAGTCAAAATATTTACAGCATTTCTTGTGATCAACGACTGTGGAGAGGTCTCATATGAATGAAGGAAAGTGCTACAAGATGACAATTTCTCACCATGACTGAGAATCATAAGGCTTCATAAATGAAATATACATAAACAATAAATTTGTCACTTTGAATCTTATCCATTGCACTTTTCAATAATTTTTTTTTTCAGGTGTCAGAAACTTCCACAGGTTAAACTTTCTATTTTAGTTCAGTTTATTCTATAACTTTTCAACAGCTCTAACTAGAAATAGGACCCATTGGCATGCGTAATGTCCACCCAAAGGGAAGCATGAGTTTTGCTCTAAAACTCGGACAAAATTGGCAAGAGCAGATTGCTGAGATACCCTGTGGGTGGAAAATTTCGACGAAATCGCTCTATCTCGCACGGTTAAGGAGATAGAAAGAAATTTGTGTTTTTCCATTTTTGGCAAAAATTCGAAAATTCAAAATGGCCACCATTTTTGGGGAGAGGAAAATTTTTTTGAAAATTGCCAATAGTACATTTGTTAGATACCCTGTGGGTCGAAAATTTCAACCAAATCGCTCTATCTCGCACAGTTAAGGAGATAGAAGGAAATTTGTGTTTTGGCAAAAATTCGAAAATTCAAAATGGCCGCCATTTTTGGGGAGAGGAATTTTTTTTTGAAAATTGCCAAGAGTACATTGTTTAGGTACCATGTGGGTGGAAAATTTCAACGAAATCGCTCTATCTCGCACGGTTAAGGAGATAGAAGCAAATTTGTGTTTTTCCATTTTTGGCAAAAATTTGAAAATTCAAAATGGCTGCCATTTTTGGTGAGAGGAAATTTTTTTGAAAATTGCCTATAGTACATTTCTTAGGTACCCTGTGGGCCGAAAATTTCGACGAAATCGCTCTATCTCACACGGTTAAGAAGATAGAAGCAAATTTACGTTTTTCCATTTTTGGCAAAAATTCGAAAATTCAAAATGGCCGCCATTTTTGGGGAGAGTAAAATTTTTTGAAACTTGCCAAGAGTACATTGCTTAGATACCCTGTGGGTCGAAAATTTCGACGAAATCACTCTATCTCGCACGGTTTAGGAGATAGACATATTTATGTTTTTTGCTATGTAGCTATTACTCAGGAGGTTAAAGCTATCACCACCAACAACAATACCAAGCAAGCAATTGATGCTATAAACCTTCACACCAAATTTTAAAAATAGGCCAAGGCCTGCTGCTTACTGGCGACCCGCATGTTGTCGTGTTTTTCCATTTTTTGCGAAAATTCGAAAATTCAAAATGGCCGCCATTTTTGGGGAGGGGAAAATTTTTTGAAAATTAACAATAGTACATTCCTCTTATACCCTGCGGGTCGAAAATTTCGACGAAATGGCTATATCTCGCACGGTTAAGGAGATACAAGCAATTTTGTATTTTTCCATTTTTTGCGAAAATTCGAAAATTCAAAATGGCCGCCATTTTTGGGGAGGGGAAAATTTTTTGAAAATTGCCTATAGTACATTTCTCTTATACCCTGTGGGTCGAAAATTTTGACGAAATCACTCTATCTCGCACGGTTAAGGAGATAGAAGCAATTTTGTGTTTTTCCATTTTTGGCGAAAAATTCAAAATGGCCGCCATTTTTGGGGAGGGGAAAATTTTTTGAAAATTAACAATACTACATTCCTTTCATACCCTGTGGGTCGAAAATTTCGACGAAATCGCTCTATCTCGCACGGTTAAGGAGATAGAAGCAATTTTGTGTTTTTCCATTTTTGGCGAAAATTCGAAAATTCAAAATGGCCGCCATTTTTAGGGAGGGGAAAATTTTTTGAAAATTGCCAATAGTACATTCCTCTTATACCCTGTGGGTTGAAAATTTCGACGAAATTGCTCTATCTCGCACGGTTAAGGAGATACAAGCAATTTTGTGTTTTTCCATTTTTGGCGAAAATTCGAAAATTCAAATTGGCCGCCATTTTTGGGGAGGGGAAAATTTTTTGAAAATTGCCAATAGTACATTCCTTTTATACCCTGCGGGTCGAAAATTTCGACGAAATCGCTCTATCTAGCACCGTTTCTGAGATAAACGCGTTTTTGTTTTTTCAACGTTAAGAAAAATCGTGACATTTAGTAAATCATTAATAAGTCGGCCATTTTGTATTGGATCGTTTCGAAAAGTTATTGATTTCCAGACATGTATATAACGAACCTACTTGCAAAATTTCATGTGAATAGGTGAAGCGCTTTTTAAGTTATCATCCAGACAAGCACACCCTTTTGAAAAACATGTTTTTGGTCATGTGACTTTTCTGATTGGTGGAAAAACATGCAATGAGGAAAAATGATAGTCCTCCACCAAGGAAGCTCCATACCAAATTTCAAAGAAATCGGTGCAGTAGTTTCTGAGGAGAAGAGGCTGGAAAAAAAATTGTTGACGACGCCGACAACAACAACAACGAAGACGACGCCAGGCCATGCCATTAGCTTACGGCTGTTGGCCAGTAAGCTAAAAAGATGAGTTAAATATGTTTCCTTTAAAAGAGTGAAAACAGAAATGCAATTCAGAGTAGGCTCAAAGTAGCAAAGCAGCTATTACTCAGATAAATACAAAGCTATCATGGACGAAAAGCTATCCTGGCCAAACTATTGACCCAATTATCCTTCACATAAATTTTTGTGAAGATCGAAAACATTGTTTTATTAAAATGTCCAGAAAAAGTCAACTCAAAATAGCATAATAGCTATATAGCACAGTAGCTATTACTCAGTTAGCTATAAAGGTATTATCACCAAAAGCAATCCCAAGCAAGCTACTGATCCAATAATCCTCAATCCCAAATTTTGTGAACATAGGTGAAATACTTTTCCTTTAAAATGCTTAAAATAAAAAAGCTACTAAAAGTAGCTAAGTAGCTATTACTCAGTCAGTTATATAGCTATTATCACTAAAAGCGATCCCAAGCAAGCTATTGACCTAACTATTGCTCATACCAAATTTCGTAAACATATGTCAAATATTTTTCCTTAAAATGCCCGGAAACAAAAGAAGTATACAAAAGTAGCTAAGTAGCTATTACTCAGTTAGCTATAGAGCTATCTTCACCAAAAGCAATCACATGCAAGCTATTAACCCAATAAACACCCATACCAAATTTGGTAAACATAGGATAAATACTTTTCCTTGAAATGACCGGAAACCAAGAGTGACGGACGCCGGATGCCGGAAAAAGCAAAAATAATATGTCCACCCCCCAGGGTGGACATAAATATGCAGGAACTCATTAATATTACAAAATAGCCAGCCTTGGCAGGCAACAGCACTGAGACTTGGAAAAATCTAAGGAACAAATTCAGTTGTAAGAAGTATACAGAACTCACAAGATGTAGTCAGAAGCGAAAAAACTTACATATTTCATGATGTGAGGCTCAAGCCCAAGGACCAATATATAAAAGAATATGCCCGTTTTAGTATAATGACCCACTTGACCTTGGAGCAGCGGTCAAATTGACACTTGCAACAGATTCACAGGCCATGATTTATTACAAGTTATTTTCATATTTCTAAGCCCTAGAACAAATAAGAGAGTGATAAGAGCTTTTTAGTATGATGACCTGAAATTGAACTTGAAGCACGGGTCAAAGGCTAAATTCCTCTAGGTTAGTTCCACATTTTCAAGCCATAAGAGCGACATTAGGCCTTAATTAATACCCTCCCCCCCCCTTTTGAATAATAAAGAAAACCTAAGAGTATTTATAGCATTGCTATGACAACAGCTGTTACCAGATACCCCCAAAAACCAATTAGCCTCTAGATCCTCTTGCGGGAAAAATATCCTGAAAATTTGGTGAAAATCCATGCACTGGTTTATGCTGTTGAACACCCACAAAGTCTATGACCCCAAAATCTTAAAAAGTGTTGCTATGGCATCAGTTGTTGCAAGATACACCCCAAAACTCAACTAGAGGATCGCTCGCAAAAAAAAAAGATAATGTTTTTGCATAGCAAAAACAAAGCGTCCCGAAAAGGATATAAAGGTGAGTGCTAAAGTATTAAGAAAATGCTTCGTTTCTAGCCTTATACTGTTGTGGCAACCAAAGTCAGCGCAGTCTGCTCTATCTAGCACGGTTTTCAAGATATAAGCATTTTTGTGTTTTGCAAAAAATAAAAAAATTAAAAATGTCCGCTATATTTGGCGAGACAAAAATATTTTGAAAATTGGCATGGCTACTCTGCAGAGATACCCAGCAGGTCAAAAATTTTGTTGAGTTCGCTCCATATAGCACGGTTTTCGAGATATAAGCATTTTTGTGTTTTGCAAAAACTTTGAAAATTCAAAATGGCCACCATTTTTGGGGAGACAAAAATTTTTGTCAAGACCACTGCCGCGGTGTGTATCTCCTGCCGAGCATTAAAGCAGAAGAAATAGCTTTTCCGAGATATTCACAATTTTTCATTTTCCTGTGTGAAAGCTCTTCCAAAAGTAGGTGAATGAGTTATTTGAGAAAAATTGGCTATCTGCAATACTATTAAGAGATAATTCGCACTTACTCATTTTGAGTAGGGGAATAATTATCTATGGGTCTGAAACTTCACCAAGTGAAAGCTCTCCCAAAAGTAGGTGAATGAGTTATTTGAGAAAAATTGGCTATCTGCAATACTTTTAGAGATAATTCGCATTTACTCATTTTGAGTAGGTGAGTAATTAGCTATGGGTCTGAAACTTCACCATGTGAAAGCTCTCCCACAAGTAGATGAATGAGTATTTGATAAAAATTGGGTATCCGCAATACTTTTACAGATAATTAGCATTTACTCATTTTGAGTAGGTGAATAAATAGCTATGGGTCTGAAACTTCACAGAGTGAAAGCTCTCCCAAAAGTAGGTGAATGAGTTATTTGAGAAAAATTGGCTATCTGCAATACTTTTACAGATAATTCACATTTACTCATTTTGAGTAGGTGAATAATTAGCTATGGGTCTGAAACTTCAAGTGAAAGCTCTCCCAAAAGTAGGTGAATGAGTTATTTGAGAAAAATTGGCTATCTGCAATACTTTTAGAGATAATTCGCATTTACTCATTTTGAGTAGGTGAGTAATTAGCTATGGGTCTGAAACTTCACCAAGTGAATGCTCTCCCAAAAGTAGGTGAATGAGTTATTTGAGAAAAATTGGCTATCTGCAATACTTTTAGAGATAATTCGCATTTACTCATTTTGAGTAGGTGAGTAATTAGCTATGGGTCTGAAACTTCACCAAGTGAAAGCTCTCCCAAAAGTAGGTGAATGAGTTATTTGAGAAAAATTGGCTATCTGCAATACTTTTAGAGATAATTCGCATTTACTCATTTTGAGTAGGTGAATAATTAGCTATGGGTCTGAAACTTCACAGAGTGAAAGCTCTCCCAAAAGTAGGTGAATGAGTTATTTGAGAAAAATTGACTATCTGCAATACTTTTAGAGATAATTCGCATTTACTCATTTTGAGTAGGTGAGTAATTAGCTATGGGTCTGAAACTTCACCAAGTGAAAGCTCTCCCAAAAGTAGGTGAATGAGTTATTTGAGAAAAATTGGCTATCTGCAATACTTTTAGAGATAATTCGCATTTACTCATTTTGAGTAGGTGAGTAATTAGCTATGGGTCTGAAACTTCACAGAGTGAAAGCTCTCCCAAAAGTAGGTGAATGAGTTATTTGAGAAAAATTGACTATCTGCAATACTTTTAGAGATAATTCGCATTTACTCATTTTGAGTAGGTGAGTAATTAGCTATGGGTCTGAAACTTCACCAAGTGAAAGCTCTCCCAAAAGTAGGTGAATGAGTTATTTGAGAAAAATTGGCTATCTGCAATACTTTTAGAGATAATTAGCATTTACTCATTTTGAGTAGGTGAGTAATTCGCTATGGGTCTGAAACTTCACCAAGTGAAAGCTCTGCCAAAAGTAGGTGAATGAGTTATTTGAGAAAAATTGGCTATCTGCAATACTTTTAGAGATAATTCGCATTTACTCATTTTGAGTAGGTGAGTAATTAGCTATGGGTCTGAAACTTCACAGAGTGAAAGCTCTCCCAAAAGTAGGTGAATGAGTTATTTGAGAAAAATTGGCTATCTGCAATACTTTTAGAGATAAATCACATTTACTCATTTTGAGTAGGTGAGTAATTAGCTATGGGTCTGAAACTTCACCAAGTGAAAGCTCTCCCAAAAGTAGGTGAATGATTAATTTGACAAAAATTGGCTATCTGCAATACTTTTAGAGATAATTCGGATTTACTCATTTTGAGTAGGTGAGTAATTAGCTATGGGTCTGAAACTTCACCAAGTGAAAGCTCTCCCAAAAGTAGGTGAATGAGTTATTTGAGAAAAATTGGCTATCTGCAATACTTTTAGAGATAATTCGCATTTACTCATTTTGAGTAGATGAGTAATTAGCTATGGGTCTGAAACTTCACAGAGTGAAAGCTCTCCCAAAAGTAGGTGAATGAGTTATTTGAGAAAAATTGGCTATCTGCAATACTTTTAGAGATAAATCGCATTTTACTCATTTTGAGTAGGTGAGTAATTAGCTATGGGTCTGAAACTTCACCAAGTGAAAGCTCTCCCAAAAGTAGGTGAATGATTAATTTGACAAAAATTGGCTATCTGCAATACTTTTAGAGATAATTCGCATTTACTCATTTTGAGTAGGTGAGTAATTAGCTATGGGTCTGAAACTTCACCAAGTGAAAGCTCTCCCAAAAGTAGGTGAATGATTAATTTGACAAAAATTGGCTATCTGCAATACTTTTAGAGATAATTCGCATTTACTCATTTTGAGTAGGTGAGTAATTAGCTATGGGTCTGAAACTTCACCAAGTGAAAGCTCTCCCAAAAGTAGGTGAATGAGTTATTTGAGAAAAATTGGCTATCTGCAATACTTTTAAGAGATAATTCGCATTTACTCATTTTGAGTAGGTGAGTAATCATCTACGGGTCTGAAACTTCACCATGTGAAAGCTCTCCCAAAAGTACACGAATGAGTTATTTGATAAAAATTGGGTATCCGCAATAGTTTTTGAGATAATTAGCATTTACTCATTTTGAGTAGGTGAGTAATTAGCTACGGGTCTGAAACTTCACCAAGTGAAAGCTCTTCCAAAAGTAGGTGAATGAGTTATTTGAGAAAAATTGGCCATCTGCAATACTTTTAGAGGTAATTCGCATTTACTCTTTTTGAGTAGGTGAGCAATTAGCTATGGGTCTGAAACTTCACCAAGTGAAAGCTCTTTGGGATAGCTGCTCTGCAGAGATACCCTGAAGATAAAAAATTTCGTCGAAATCGCTCTATGTAGCACGGTTTTCGAAATATTAGCATTTTTGTGTTTTGCAATTTTTGCGCAAAAATTCGAAAATTCAAAATGGCCGCCATTTTTGGCAAGACAAATTTTTTTTGAAAATTGGCATGGCTACTCTGCAGAGATATCCTGCGGGTCAAAAATTTTGTCGAAATTGCTCTATCTAGCACGGTTTTTGAGATATAAGCATTTTTGTGTTTTGCAATTTTTGCGAAAATTTCGAAAATTCAAAATGGCCGCCATTTTGGGCGAGACAAAATTTTTTTGAAAATTGGGAAAACTACTCCGCAGAGATACCCTGTGGGTCAAAAATTTCGTCGAAATCGCTCTATCTAGCACGGTTTTCGAGATATAAGCATTTTTGTGTTTTCCTTATTTGGAAAATTCGTAATTTTGTGTTTTCCTTATTTGGAAAATTCGGCCATTTCTTGACCAATCAATGCCAAAATCTAATGATTTCCAGATTTTAATAGAATGAATGTATTTGCCAAGTTTCAGGTGAATTGATAAAATTCCTTTCAAGTTATCATCCGGACAAGCTTCCCCATCGAAAAAAGACATTTTTGGTCATGTGACCTCTCTGATTGGTTGAAATGTCACTGCAGCATATTCAAAAAAATTCCCCAAGGCTACTGCCTAAACCTGCCAAATTTGAAAAGAATCCGCCTAACGGTTACAGAGTTATAAGGAAAACAAAATGCGGAGCCGGCGGAGCCGGAAGCTCTCCCATACACAAACAAGCGTCCCTTGCGGGACGCTTAATCAGTTCTAGATCCTCTTGGTGTAAATATATCCATGCACTGGTTTAGAGTGTGGAACACCCACAAGCATTATGCCTGCCACCACAGAGCGTAGGGAATGACTATAACCCCAGCCTTAGATAAAAAGGGTGGCTGTGGCAGTGGATGGTTGAATGCCATTGCCTGCCTTACCTCTGGGTGTGCCACCATCATGAGGATAGTGTTGAGTGTGGTGAGGTCCAAAGAGTTATTAATGACTAGCCCATCTACAGTGAAGTGGAATGGGATGTGTGCCTGCAGAGACAGCCCTACTAGCACGTCCCGGTAGTTTTTGTGTCTGCCCATCCACTGTAGTACACCAGGCAGACAGATTAAGATGGGCTCTGGAACAACAGGAAGATTATACAATGAGTCACTCAGCCGTATATCCCCAGACAAAACTAGCAAAACCTTAAGGTTTAGGGTATGATGTTATTTAACCTGGAAGGAGACATAGTAAGTTAAAATCCTCAGTTGTTATTTTGGCTTTGAAGGGGTAGGACATCTTCTGACCTGAAGTGTACAAGGAAAATAAGATTAAAAAAATAGTTTACATAATAAATATTTTACCATTGCATTATTTCTAAGTGTAATATTTAGACATAGCCATGCAAAAACTTTAACAGTTTTATAATATATTTAATCATCTATTCATTAAAATATTTATTTAACTGATGTTGAAATCTGGCTGAAAAGGAGTTGTGTATCAAAAATATAACAACTTTTTGCAAAGAAGCTTGTGCCCAGGCAATATACTCGTTTTTTGGGAGTCTGAGCCTACACACGAGAAAAGGGGCCTTGGAGGGGGACTTTTGCACCCTCTCAAAGGAAAAACTTTAAGGTTAAATTCATGCAGGTTATTCCTTTTTCACATGAAAAAAGAAGTGTCCTTAATATGCCCCATTAACACTTGCAAGAAATAGCTTTGAACAGTTTGTTTGTACAGACAGAACTCTTTCATTTCCTGGGTTCAATTTATTTTTAAATTCAGTCACTTAAATTTAAATATATTACTAACCTTGTCGTGATTTGTTGACCGGAAAAGGAAACTTGGGCACTTCTTTAAGATACTCATCCACATCTGAAAAAAATGTAAAAATCTATACGCATATCTAAACAGACTCAACTAACAGATATTCCACACCTAAACTTCTCAATCTCAACCAATTTCATTAAACCCCACGATAATATCTCAACTTTTTTCATTCTTACTCATTTTCATATTAATGTAAATTGGTCATCAATCCAGTGGATTTGCCATACAACAATCAGCTTCTGTACAGATGAATACTCCACTACATACTAAAATGCATCACCTTATATCTTACCAAAATCAGATGTTGGCTGTAACTGAATGAGTTTCTTTAGTGAGTTCCGACTTTTCTCCTTGAGGGAATATAAGGGAAGTCTGCTGAATATCTTTGTCATCTCGGAGCCTTGAAAAACACATACACTGTGTTTTAATAGGATGTAAATATTATTTTTATTTCATAATTAATATAAGAGTACCAAATGAGCCATTTGAATGAAGTGTCTCAAAAGCATAAGGGAAAGCAGAAAATACTACCTTGAGATGGAATTAAGTATAACTTGCAATGCATAACACTGAAGACATAACAAATTGACAAATTTTGTTGCAATTTTAAATTTTATTAGATAAATAGCTGCCATTTCCTGACCAAAGCTATATGTTGGTGCCATCCAACTCACTGGCCAACATTAATAAACGTTTTATGGTACCTTAAGAAGCCAGTGAGAGAGTGTGGACTAGGAAACAATGAATGGCGCCTATTGGCATGGTTACATGACCATTGCCAATAGGCGCCATTCATTGTTTCCTAGTCCACACTCTCTCACTGGCTTCTTGAGGTACCTTGAAACGTTTCCCAATGTTGGCCGCTGAGTTAGATGGCACCAACATATAGTTTTGGTCAGGAAATGGCAAGTGTATTTTCCGCATTAAAAATAAAGCATTTAAATGGTTGACTGTGCAATCTTAAAAAGTAAACCAAAAACCTGTCATCTTTCTTCTACTGATTTGATATAATAATACATTACATTAATACATTAAAATGTAATTACTACAGTAAATAGCTTTTGCTAAGTGGTGATGACGATGAATGTGCCAGAAAAAAAACCTCTGTTGGATCATGTGATCTTGGTGAAGGTCAAAGGTCAAACATAAGCATGTGGAAAAATTTGTCCACACCTAAAGTACGTAGTTGCCAAAAACAGCATCAGAGATGCCTGTACCCCACTGTCCGGGGAAGTAGTTTTTAACACCATGTAGTATAAAGAAGTGACACAGTACAAAGATCAGGAGACTTTGAGAGCAAATATTGTGACATGATGTTGTACACCCACACGCTCTAACCAACGTCCATGCCAAGTATCACCTTCCTACACCTTATGGTGTCAGATATAACCTGGAAAAAAATTGAAAGGTCAAGGTCACTATGTCAAGATCAAACGTCAAATCAAGGTCACATAATGAAGTTGCACACCTTCAATATCCAACTAATGTCCCTGCCAAGTATCAATTTCCTACACCCTATGGTTTCTGAGATATAGTCCAAAGTTTTACAGCTCAAGGTCAGTACGGCAAGGACAAAGGTCAAATCAAGATCACAACATCATGTTACACACCATCAACTCCTAGCTAATGTCCCTAGAAAGTATCAACTTCCTATACCTTACAGTTTCCGAAATATAGCCAGACAAGAATTTAACGGTCAAGGTCACTACAACAAGGTCAAATCAAGGTCACACCATGACGTTGCACACCTACACCCCCAACCAATCTCAATAACAAGTATGAAACCTCCTAGGTAGCCTGGACAAGATTTTCAAATTCAAGGTCACTACAGCAAGATCAAATGTAAAATCAAGGTCACACAATGGTATTGCCTACCTAAACCCCCAACCAATGTCTACCAAATATCAACATCTTATACCTCACTGTTTCTGAGATACAGCCTCGACAAAATTTTTCCCACCGCCAACTGCACACCCATCAGAATACCATGGGTAAAAACAATACCTGCATGGCCTTTAAACACTGTGGGGTATAAATGGTTGCAAAGTACCCACTAATAAGACTGATACTGAAGCAAGACCATAATGCAGTGCTGAAAAAACTTGACCCGAAAAAAATAAGTGCCCTCTACAGGGACACTTAATTATTGTGTATTACATGTATTATAAGACAAGTTTCAGATGAAATTTGAAGTAGAGTCTGCAATGACTTTCTGTATTTTATGAAAAACAGAGACATGAATGCAGTACCTTCACATTCACTGTGGGGAAGCAGCACGCTTCTGATGCGACACTCGGGCTTGGTATTGAGCAGACCTCTGACCACCATCTCAGCTAGTGAGAGGGTATCTTGACCCCAGGACTTGGTAAAGTACAGACCTGAGGTATCAAGAGGCCCCTCCAGACTACACAGACTCAACACTGGATAGGGCCATGTGGACACTAGGTGTGACACGGTGTCCGCACAGCGTATTCTGAAATGTACACAGATATAGCTGAGAGATGTACATCGGTATAATTATTGATAAATGTTAAGACAGCTCCAACAGTGTACAACAGATATTGCAAAATGATGTCTTTTTGATATTATTTTTCCCCAAGACATAGTCAAACCTGTACATGTGACCACTCTCAAACAGAGACCACTTGCTAGTTGAGACCGCTTTATTCCCCGCAAGGAAATTTAGATATATATCATACCCCAAATAGTGACCACTCCTTAGTTGTGACCAGAGACTGCTAAATCACTTAGTTGTGACCAGAGACTGCTAAATCATTCCTAAGGACAAAAAGATAGCATCAGAGATGCCCGTACCCCACAGCCTGGGGAAATTGTTTTCAACACCATGATATATAGAAGTGATGAAACAGTACAAAGATTGGTCCGATATGTCAGTTATATAAAGGTCCAAATAATGTTCAAGTAGAGAAAATTATGTTTAAGAGAAAGAAAATTTGTGTAAAGATAAAGTATTAAAAGAAGACAATTCAATAGCAATATGACAGCATTAATCAGTAAACTAAAAAAAATATGAAGCTGTAAAATTTATTAATTGGAGAATAGCTGTCAATGGAAATGACACAATTATGTAAAAGTACATATAATAAGTTGCAGTAATCTATATATCTTTGTTATAAGAGAAACATGTCTCAAATACAACAGGTGAACACACTTTGGCAGAGCCAAAGTGAAAAGTCACACCATGATGCACACCTACACCCCCTATCCAATGTCTCTACCAAGTGTCAACCTTCTACACCTTACGGAATCCAACAAATAGCTCGGACAATATTTTAAAACTCATTGTCACTATGGCAAGGTCAAAGGTCAAAACAAGATCACTGCATGGTGTTGCACACCTACAAACACCAAGGAAATGTCCTTACCAACTATCAATTCCCTACACTTAACAGTTTCAGAGTTACTGCCCAGACAAAATCCTAAAGATCAAGGTCACTATGGAAAGATCAAAGGTAAAATCATGGTAACACCATGACGTTGCGTGCCTACAACCCCCACCCAATGTCCCTACCAAGTATCAGCTTCCTACATCTTACAGTTACCGAGATATAGCACGGACATGACATTATAGATCAAGGTCACTACCGCAAGGACAAAGGTCAAATCAAGGTCACACAATGATGTTGCACAGCCCCACCCCTTCCCCCAACTAATGTTCCTACCAAGTATCAACTTCCTACACATTACGGTTTCCAAGATATAACCCAGACAAAGATTTTATAGGTCAAGGTCACTACGGCAAGTTCAAAGGTCAAATCAAGGTCACACCATGATGTTGCTCACCTACACTCCCTAACCAATGTCCCTACAAGTATCAACTTCCTACACGTTACGGTTTTCAAGATATAGCCCAGACAAGTTTGATAGGTCAAGGTCACTACAGCAAGGTCAAAGGTCAAATCAATGTCAGACCATGACGTTGCACACCTACACCCCTTAACCAATGTCCCTACCATGTATCAACTTCCTACACCTTATGGTTTCCGAGATATAGTCCGGACAAGATTTTATAGGTCAAGGTCACTACGGCAAGGTCAAATCAATGTCAGACCATGATGTTGCACACCTACACCCCCTAACTATTGTCCCTACCAAGTATCAACTTCCTACACCTTACGGTTTCCGAGATATAGGCCGGACAAGATTTTATAGGTCAAGGTCACTACGGCAAGGTCAAATCAAGGTCAGACCATGACGCTGCACACCTACACCTCCTAACCAATGTCCCTACCAAGTATCAACTTCCTACACCTTACGGTTTCTGAGATACAGCCTGGACAAACCTTTTCCCGCCACCCGCCCACACGTCCATCCAGACACCATGGGTGAAAATAACACCCCGACAGCCCTTAAGGGCTCTGGAGTAAAAACAGTCCATGTAATCATAATCTTAAAATTAACAGGTAGAAAATCTCTACATGTATGCTTTAAAATATTAGTTGGGTAAAAAACACTCCATGTAATCATAATCTTAAAATTAACAGGTAGAAAATGTCTACATGTATGCTGTAAAATATTAGTTGGGTAAAAAACAGTCCATGTAATCATAATCTTAAAGTTAACAGGCAGAAAATGTCTACATGTATGCTGTAAAATATTAACAAACCTGAAAAAGTGTTTTATTTAGTTACACAATAATTAAATTCTCAGCCTATGGTTGGTTAGGGTCGGTTGCAAGTTATCGGCCTGTCGGGGAGAGTCGGTGAAAATATCAAACATGTTTGATATTTCTACGACCGTTGCCGACCCTTGTATCCGACCTTAATTTCAGCCCAATTTCAGCCCCCTAACAACCGCCCTGTTGGTTAACTTAACGGCCTGTCAGTTACACTTCCCAGCTTGTCAGTTAATCAAACAGGCCTGTCTTTAACAAGTATCTGGCCAAACTGTATGTGATGACTCACCGACCATGCAGGAAGTGTTACAGTACAGTCGGTAACTTTAGCCGGCCTGTCTGTAAGTGTTCCCGACAGGCCTGTAAAGTTTCAAGGCCGGTCGGTAACTTTAACCAACTGGGTCCTTCAGTCGGGAAAAATTGTAACCGACAGGCCGTAAACTGAAACAGACAAACCGTAAACAATAACCAACAGGCCTGTAACACTAACAGACAAGCCGGGAACTGTAACCGACAGGTAGGCAATATTTTTGCATCTTACAGCCTGTTGGTTTCAAAATCTGTGGGTATAAAAAGGCGAGTCAGTAGACAATCTGCGTATATTTGGGCTTTGACTAGTCGAGAGACAACTGGTGTGCAGCTTTGATTTTAGGTTTTTTATTTTTTTGAAATTAGCTTAAGTTTTGAGCAAGGCTGAACTGGTTGGGAGTGAAATCTTTTCTGTGAGATTTCACTTTTATTTTAAGTTTTGTTTTTGTAAAACAAGCTGTACAATTGATTGATTGATCAGCATGCCAAGGGGCAGAAGGAGAAAGATTGAATGACCCAGAGATACTCAACCACAGTTTGAGTTAGGAGATACAGCTGCAGATATAGAAAGAAGGAGGAGGGAGAGAGAGGAGAGGGATGAGAGAGAGAGGATTGAACAGGAGGAGAGGGTCAGAGAGAGAGGGAGAGAGATGAGGGAAGAGAGCCCAGAAAGAGGAGAGAAGAGAGTGCGAACTGACACGGATACTGATGTAGAATCAACTCAATCCAGACAGAAGGGCCAGATGAAGTCCATTTTCCTGAGTGTTTCACACGAAGAAGCCATCGTGGAGTTCGTTAAACAGCAAGAGGAACTGTATGACAACACCAACAACAGTTTCAAGACAAGCAGATGAAAGACTTTGGGAGCAGCTTGCTTCTACCAGAACTTGCGAATCAAGACTGTGAAGAAGTAGTTCGAGACTCAATGTACCAGACATGGCAAGCTTACTCAGACCAAGTCAAGGCAAGCAGCTGAGAAGAGCACAGAATGTCAGACCTGGCTGAAGGACAGTTTCAGTTTTCTGCGAGGTCACATCAGAAGGGAGTTTCCAAGTCTTCTGCATTCAAGTCACCCCAGAGGCCTTCTGCAGCCGCAGCCTCAGCTTCAGTTCCAGATACATCCAAGGACACAGAATCTGAGGTGGAAATCAGCATTGCATCAGATGCAACTCATCAGCCTTCGAGCACCAGTCCCAACCGACGACAGCTTCTAGTCGCGACTACCACCATGTCTGCAGATCCAGTCTTAGATCAGTTCCAGCAGATGAGGTCGATGATTTCCACATTTCTGGGTGCACGTCAGGACCCCACTCCAAGTCCATGACAGTCGTTCTGCAACTATCTCCACTCTGAGATTGAACAGCTTGAAGAAAGGGACTTTTTAACCCTCAGGAATGAGACAGTGAAGCTTCTCAGTGAAATACAGTACAAGGCCGAAGAACGCAAGAGACAGGTCACCAAAAGTCAAGAGGTCACCACATATCAACTTCCAGCAGCATCACAGGCCACAGCAGGACATGAATACATACTCACTAGTGCAGGGAGATCGCTTGGATTTTTCCTGTCGATGTTCGTATTGGACATTTGTAACCAAACTTCGAACATTTCCGATTATGGAGTTGAAGTGTAAAAAAGACAGATAAAATATTAATATTAAATTATATCAAGTAAAATACACACAAATTGCCACAAATATGACCAAAATATAATCTAAAAGCCATTCACAGACGTCTCCCTCACTAACAAACTATGCTTGATGTATCCTCACTTGTGATTGGCTGATTTTGATTACCTTGACAACAGTTGGAAAACCCCAAGGTGTTTCTAATTACGTTATTTTTATTGCATTCACGGCTAGTTTTGTGATTTTAACTGATGGATATTTCAGATTTTTACAAAATATTATTAAGGTTAGTATTTTATTGTGACCAAAAGGCTGCAAACAAATGGATTTAGCAAATATCGGTTTTACTTAAATTTTGCCGATCATTGATTGGCAATGAGCCAGCGAGCGATAATACCGAAGTTTGCGAACATCGTCCCAGCACTAATACTCACCATACAGGAAACTCAACCAGTCTCCATTCCAGTTGTGCAGCCTACACAGACAGCCACAGGAGAGCCTGTTACAGTGATTGCCAAAGTACAGCAACCATCAAGGCCTTCATCACTGTCAGCACAGCCAACTTCCTACGTACTTGTGGATGACCAACAGCCTGGGACTTCCAGACAGATGAT
Organism: Sabellastarte sp. h YS-2021; assembly: GCA_964017235.1. Lineage (NCBI taxonomy): Eukaryota > Metazoa > Annelida > Polychaeta > Sabellida > Sabellidae > Sabellastarte > Sabellastarte sp. h YS-2021. The sequence continues at coordinate 102,824,419 of OZ024931.1, read as the reverse complement.
TTACAACCCACCTTCAGTTACAGCTTCACAACAGGAGGAAAGTCAGCACAACACTTCTGGATTATCCAGTCTCTTTGCAGCGATTCCCAGTGTGCTTCAGTATCAGCAGATGGACAGACCACAGCCATTTTCACCCTCTCAACTTCAACCAGCACCATCACTAGTGCCATCTTCCACTCATCATGAATAGTCAAGACCTCCCAGCCAGTCCAGCCAGCAGAGTCAGCCCAAATCAGCAGATTAGCCCGCACAAGTCGCACCAAACCCCGCCCTTTTAAGGGCCACCCTAATCTTCCAAAAACAATTAACAAGCTACACGTCTATGCCCAAAAACAAAGAAGCACACCGTCCAACACTTACACCTTCCCACAGTACACGAAAAAAAATTGTGTGAATGAATAAGTGAATGTTAAACAAATATTAATGAAGTTCCACCACAAAACCAAATAAAAAAAAAACTTAACAACTTTTAAATATTAAACACTCCACACCCCCAAAAAACAAATCCAGACTCAAACTCACGTCCCCCAAAATCAAGATGCAGACCCCAATCCATGTCCCCCAAAAGTCAAGATACAGACTCAAACCAACGTCCCCCAAAATCAAGATACCGACTCAAACCCACGTCCCTCCCAAAACCCAACATGAAATAAAATGTCACATCCACACTCACAGACAAACAAACATGAACCCTAACAAAATATACAAACATATGAGTGGCAATGGACTGACAAACTGAATAAAAAAAAATATTAAACTGGGACTGCAAACCTGTATAATTTTGTCTTGCAAATTTCCTAGCAATTTTTTTTTAATTCTTGCCATAAAATAGTTTCAGGTACTCATTTGCAAATTTTTTTCCCCTTCTTTTGTAAGTTTTTTTTCGGAGAATTAAGCCAGGTCATGTTGGGGTGGGATGTGAACTTTGTAAATTGAGGACCTAGGTTTAGTGCTAAAATTTATTTTTGTGAACTGAGTTTGGCATGGATTTGTAAATTGAGGACCTGGGTTTAAATCTGTAAGTGATAAAATATATTTTATTTCTGAACTGAGTTTGGGATGGATTTGTGTTTGTGCTGGGGAATGTTTTTGGTGAAACTGAATTTGAATTAAATTGTTGCATTGTTGCAAAGTTGGGGTTATTTCTTTGAGGCGACACTTTGCTAAATAAAAGTTCTTGGATTATTTGGGTAGTCCTGAAAAGGACTGATAGATGACAGCATGTTCTCCCCTTCAGTCTTCTTAAACTCTGTCCTCCTGCCCAGCCAGCGCCCCCACATGATTGAAGTAGTCTTTCAGTAGGTCTCGTTGATGTTTGGCCTCCCTCGATGGAAGTTCTCATGATGTCTCTGTTCCCCCTGGTCTGCCTGTGGTGGTTGTATGTCATCAGCTGGAGTGGGTGGTCTGTCTGCTGCCCCCTGATGGCTTCTCAGCATGTTATGTAGTACCGCATATGTTAACACAATATCTCTCACAACTTTTGGCCTCTGCTCCATGGTATTCAACAGCACCCTGAATCTCTTGACAAGTATACCAAATGAGTTCTCGACCACCCTTCTCCCCCTGGATATCCTGTAGTTGGCTATTCTCTCTTCTCTGGTCAGTTGGTGTCTACTTTAAAGCTTGACCAGCCAAGTTATCAGGGCAAAGGCGTCGTCCCCCAGCAGGAAGTAGTGTTGATTTGCAGATGGTCGTTCTTCCAACCCTCCAGTGGTATTGCAGTGAGGTGTAGCTTTCACCTGTGGATAAGTGTCTCAAAGTAACTGCCAGTTTCAACCCAACTTCCAGTGCTTCCTGAAGTTGGTGATTGACTTCCTGAGGTGGGAGGTGATTCTTCAATTAAATCACAAAATGTTGGCTCCATCCTGGTGAAATTTCTGTAGCCTGGTATGTCAGTAGTGATTAACTCATCCAAGAGTGTTCTGTAGCAACCTCTCTCTGCAGTATCCAGGGCAGGACCTATGGATTCTGTGGCTTCCTTCTCCTTCCAGGTGGTGGAGGTGATGGTGATGCTGGCTGGGCAAGTGCTGTGTTCTGCTGTCTTCTGTGTGTTGAAATCACAACATAAAAAATAAATTTAACTCAATAAAAACAAAAGGACCCTCAAGTGATCTATCAGTTGCTCTTGATGTGCTCCTGTCATCTTTGAAGTGTGAAATGAATGGCACATCACAGGGGAGGGGGGTTTATATAGTGTGATATGGATCCCGATTCTGGATCACAACTATATATACCGATCCACAAAAACGATCAGTCCTGTCAGGAAGGGTCGGGAACATGCTCCCAGCTTGTCTGTTTGTCTTTACGGCTTGTCTGTTATCTGGCTTGTCTGTTAGGGGTTTAGGGCTTACCGTAGTACTTCTACGACTGGCCATGCAAAAAACGTCCCCAACCCTACGTCTTGTCGGGAAGGTGATTACGGCCTGTCTGTAAGTGTACCGTCCTGTCGGGGACTTCATAACCCACTCACGACTCTACGACTTTTGCAACCGATCCTAGAGTCGTAGAGTCGGTTACAGGGTCGGCCCCAGTAGAACACCTGCATTATGTCCAGAATTGGGACTTTCCAAGGGGCTAGGATTTATTTGTTATAAATATGTAGAGAAATTGCTCACAGGGACAAAACTTTGAAGGTTGCTTTCTCAGAGGTCCAAATTGGGAGTACAAAGCCAGGAACAAGTAAGAGGGTTGTCATTGCCATGTGAGACATTTGCAGAAGCACTTCTTCCTCTGCTTGTTTCAAGTTGTTTGACTGTATGCATTACTTGACAAATGTAAATGTTCTATTTTAAGTGGCCATTTCTGTCATATAATCATAATCAGACATAGATTGCTGTAACTTTTATATAATTTTAAAGCTCTAACCTAAAAAACCATAATTTAAATAAACTAAATATCATGTTGTACTTTTGGTTACATGATGGGATCCAAATATTTAGTATTGACCCAGTTTTTGATTTGTTAATTAGTCGACACTTGATCCTTCTTTTTCAATGAAATTCATCAAAACTGGCCTGGCAATACTGACTGCAAGTTTAGTTGTGGTGAGCTGGTACACTTCTCCAGTCTTGTCTGTTTGTCACTACAGCTTGTTGTGAAAACTCTACAGCTTTCAAGCCCGACCCCGAGTCAGATCGGGATGTGGATCCAGACAAGCATGAATGTATTACTTTCTGCTGTGGAGGTTTAACCAACTCTTAATTTTCCCACCCAAAATGGCCCTGATCCCCGACTCAGCTAATTGACCTAGAGTCGTAGAGTCAGTTGTTGGGTTGGTCCCAGTGGAACATTCCCCTTTATCATGATTCCACAAATACAATTGCACAAATACTATTCTCTTACATGTTTTCATAGCCATAAACATTCTCTGCAAATTTGGTGAAGATATCTTCATAAATGAATGAGATATAAAGGTTGATATAAAAATGTGACAAACGCACATATGCACGCACACACGCAGACATGCAGAGAAGGCTTTACATAACCTGTAGTACCCAGTCTTTGACCAGTGGGAGATAAAACTGCAACTGTAGTAATGTCGGTCTCATAGCGCCCCTTCTTCAATTAAGAAATTTAAGACCAAAAAGTATTTAAAGTGTTGTCATGGCAATAACAAATAATATGAAAACCAATATATTATTCAAATTTTACATTTTTTTTCAATGAAAAACATGATTGTTGTACCTGTTAAGTGGTATGTTTCGATATTGATATTGTACGCTACATTATCTATATCGGCAAACTTAGCTTGAATTGATAAATATTTCAATATCGGTTAAAATTACCAGCACTACCAGATACCCACCACAACCTAATCAGCTCTAGATCCTCTTGGGGTAAACAGAGCCGCACACTACACAGACCAGATTAGCAATTGTCCATTGGGTGGGATGCATTAACGTCACAAAGTCCGTGCTTTTAGGAACCCAGTTTGGCCCATTGGGGGGGGGGGCAGGCAAAGTGGAGCGTTTTTAAAACTCTCTGCATATGGTTCCCCATCATCTCACAATAAATTTTATGGCCTCACAATGCAACAGAGAAGGGGATAATAGGGGGTTCTGGTGAATTTAAGCTTTCTTCTTACTACCCGGTTTTAAAACACTCATTAATCACTTAATCATGGTCCAACCGCACCTATAACCTAATCAGGATCGGATTTTGTAGTATTCACATATATTCAAAATAACACCCTCCTACTCTTAAGTAGTTTTGGCTTAGTGGTGATGAGCAGGTATTCCCCAAAAAACTTATTTTGGATGTTGAAGGAAATTGATAAAGGTCAAAGGTCAAAAATAAGCAAGTGGAAAAAATTCCCCATGCCTAAGGCATATAACTGCCGAAAAGGGTTAGAATCCGCCAACTAATAATTAAAGGAGATGCTCAAGAGAGACAATAATGTGGCAGTGGTGGGGAAACTCAATGTAAAAACAAATAAGCACCCTTTTCAAGGGACGCTTAAATATTGGTGTATTTATGTAGATAATGTTTGACATCTTGTCCCCCACAGTGAAGTATGGTTCACAAATAGGATGACCGACAACATATTAATCTTTGACACTAGCTACATAGGCCACTTGGTGCATCCACAAATACAGATGTGTGAAATGTACTAACAGTTGTAGGAGTCATAACCGGTGGCCTGGTCTTTGAGATATACACTGCTGAGTGAGACATTATATAGCTTGTGAAATCTGTAAGACCACTTGACATTAGAAAATAATTCTAACTGAACACAATTGCAATGGGATGACTAACTTCTGACACTGTAGTATTTTATGTTACCCTTTACTTCAGGAGATTTATGACAACATTCGGTGGCTATCAGACTATGACAGAGAACAAAGACACTATACTTACACACCTGCATGCTTCACATAGAAGGGCGGGGTAGAGGTCAGCTGGCACATCCTGTACACTCAGCTGCTTTACAGCTCCAGTCTTCACCAATGCCAATGCACTCAAGCTTTTCAAACACCTGACAAATTCAGATAGATAGATCTTACCAGCATACTTTATTTCCTGTTTTGAAGTTAGTCTGGTTCACAACTGCTTTACTCTGCAACAAAGAGTCAGATATCGCCCACCATTTGGGTACTAGGCTTCCGTAGTTACATCTAGCAATGATCAAGAAGAAATTAAACAAAAATATTTCTAATTAATACATTTGGTGCACATTTTGACACAATATCCCCCTTTTACTATGTAATGATATAACATAATAAATAAACGACATTTGTGATAAACAAAAAATGTACATAAGTTTAAATGTTGTCGATCCTTTATTATCACCCAAAACCACGTATTTGCTTTGATTATTGTCTTCCCAAAATATTTTAAAGTTTAATTGGCAAATTTGATGTTATAAGTCTCATAATATACGGTAAAAATATTTTTAATGCATACAAATTTGATATAAATAATTAAAATCAAGATCGAGATTTCCCGATACATGACGGATATTAGTGATGCATTCTCTTGGCTATTCATAACTGGTACTTACTACTCCATATCCCGTAAAAATGTTGTTAAAAATGCAAAGAAATGTTTCACGGATATTTAACACCACCCAACGACATGCAAAAGAAAGCAGCATTAATGTGTGAAGGTCATCGTAGGTGATACCAGTCCCTATATTTAACTGGGGTCTAGTCTATTTTGAAGTTTGGTAGATATGTACCATAAATGTCAATAAAAGAAATTTGTCTAAAAATCCTTCTTTAAATAGATGGAAGAATTGTAAATCCATCAAAAGATTATTTATTTGGAACTATGTAAAACACAACCAAAACAGCAAGTGATGACTACTCAAAACTGCAGAATTTCTACCAGAGAAACTCGCAAAACTGATATCCATAACAGTATCTAGGGATGGCCATCTCTAGATAAAACAGCCTTTAAAGGCTATGGTATAAAAGCAAATGAAACTCAACACTGTCTTTCCACATACCTGGGAGACATGTGCCAACCATCATTTTCAATGTCATCCAGGTTGTAAATACATTCTGTGTGTAGTGGGCAACTAAAAAAAACAAAACACAGAAAAATAGTTTTACATACAGACTATAAAAGAGTAACTTCAGGATTGGGATATTACTTTGTAACACCTCAAAGTTTGCTTTTTTTTGTTAATCTGTTTTACAAATGTTTGGACAACATTGGTCATAACACCAAAAAGGTCAGCTGTGACAGCCTAAAGATTAGTTGCAAGGCAACAACAACTAAGAAGTTCACATATAACTAAAAAGGTTGGTTTTTGCCCGGACAAAAACTATTTTTTCCAGGACATTGGATAAAGCCCCCTTTCTTTAAGCTTAAACATATATTTATGTTGGGGATTTTCAATATGAGGACTTTCATAAACAATCGTGAATTAGAGGTACCATGAATTACATTTTCATGAGATTAGGATGCTTTAACACATCCTAAAATAAAGCACATTTTTAAGCTACATCAAAGCTTTTGGTCATTGTAAAGTGGGCTTAAAAGATGGAGGGGCAGTTGCAAATCTTACATTTTCAAATATATAAGGGTGATTGATAACAAATCTAACTTCACTAGAGGACAAAATTTCAAAAAACTAGAAAAGGGTTTTGGTAAGTCCCACAGCAGAAAGTGAATAATGGTTAAAAAGTGGTAAAGATAGGCTTGTAAAATACTTCAATGGAGTTATAAGTAGCATAACATCAGTAGTAATACATAAATACAGGTCATATGAAAGATATATAAAACTAAGCAATAGGTGGAAATCAAAAAGGTCATAAAAACTGCCCTCGAAAGGTAAGAAGAGGGTAAAAAGTCATATCACTAGGTTTTGATGGTCATGAAGAAAAAATTAAGTTTTGAAGGACTTTTGGCAATATTTTTGAAGATCAAAATTCAACTTTATGACCCCAGTTTGACACTGAGGCGGTCAAAAAATATACCTTGAAAGGTAAGCAGGGGGCGAAATCCCACATCCCTAGTTTTGAATAACCCAGAAGAATAATTCAAAAAAAGTTTTATAGGATTTCTGGCTATTATTTTTGCAGATACACTGTAAAATACACAAAATTTAACCAAATTTTGTGGATCCCTAGAGTAGTTTCTGAGAAAATCTGTTGAAAAGGAAGTAGAAGAAGAAAATTCCTTTTGGACATGCTACTATGACAAAGGTCAAATCTGTATCTGTCAAAAAATGTTCCCACACCTATAGATTTTTTTTCTTTATTTGGGGTTTTACGTCGCTTACAACACTGTACAGGTCATATCATGATGGGTAGTTGGAAGGGCAGAGGAAACCAGTACATATAGTTTGTCAGGGTTCTGTACTGTAAACTGACGACCAACGGCAAGCAACTACCAGCTTTCCCACTTGAGGCCGTGCCAGGAACCGAACCCCGGCCTCAGAGGTGGGAGGCGAGAGTGTTACCACTCTGCCACCGTGCCCCCCCCCCCCCCAAACCTATAGATTATAAATTTTTTGGTTAAATATCAATGGAATATTTGAATACACTGATTTGAAAAGAACACAATATTTCTTCTGTGAAACAATAAATAAGGTGAGAGACATTAATTGGTTTGTGTGATACTAAACAAAGGCAGTGAATTTAGTACCACCAGTGCTCTTCAAGGCAAAAGATGTAGTGGACCTTAAGACACTAACAGAAGTTGAAGTCTACAACAGGTGAAAGACATTGTTGGCCTGAAGAATGTTATTGGCTGTCAAAGAATTGGTGGCCTATGGAGAATATATGTCAAATCAGCTGAGTGTACAGTGGAATTATTGACAAAACAATTGACCATTAGAAATCAATTAATTGGTGTTTTCAATGAAAACCCTTTTAGATCAGGTATTGTGTCACATGATGAAAAAGTAATAAAATAACCATCAAGGACATACCTCTATCAAAAGACAATAGCTGTACTGAAGCATTTCTTCTGACAAAAGGAACAACCCAAACAAGACCAGTGCAATATTGAACAATTAGAAATCCCAAAACAAAAGAACTGACTGCTACTCAGGTAACAGGATAATTTACACCCAGCCCTTTAATCAGAATATCCCTATAGTGGTTTAGATTCGTTCTACAAGAGCAAGGATCTTCTATGAGGGTCAACCAGTGCAGAAGTTAGAAATGTTGTTCACAAACTGCTTTTCAACAGAACACTTTAAGAGCAAAATGCAAAAACCCTACTGCCTGTAAAATGTACAGGATTCCAGGCCATGTGCCAGGGGATGCCACCTGTGATGCACCCTGACAGAACATCCACAAAAAAGGGACGGTATCTCACGGTAAGGAAGACATTTTAAGTAATCACTACCCCATGTGAAATTAAAGGTCATGACATTGTGGCTAAATCATCTCAGCATACGTACAACTATGTGCATTCAATAAGAAAAGGCTGTCCAGAGTTAGCTACTAGCATTCGTGATGCACCCACAACCGCCTTAGCAAAGAGCACTGCTAAATGACTTCCATACAACAGCCAGTGGGAAGACCAAAAGGTGAAAGTGACGTATGACATCTTTGTGGAGAAAGGCAAGCAGGTTTTGATTTTAAACAAGCTCTCAGAGATACTAAATCGAACAAACTCATTGAAGCAGTCCAAGTAGAGTTCTTCTGGGGGTCAGCCTTAACAAACATGACACATTACACACAAATCATTGATTGATCATTGATGGTGACCAACATCTTCGACCTTCAATCAGGAAAAAAACAGAAACTTTTCCCCACCATCGCTAAACCAAAGCATGACTTTAGATGTTAAAAGTAGTAATACTGAGTGAAGATCTTCAACTTTTAACTGTGCTCCTAAGTTGTTTTTTTTTCTGACTCAATTACGTAGGCTCCATTGTGTAATCATTAGGTTAAAAAATACTAGTTTTAGTCATGAGCAGTACTGCTCAGCTACCCAAGTTCTGCGCCTACCCAAGTTCGTCACTTGCATTTTTTGACAATGTAAAAGCCTCTTCATGACCAACTTGGGTCACTGAGTAAATACTGGATCTTCCGCTTTGTGTCAAGTTAAGGTTTGTGCCATGATATGGTACCAAGCAGTGCACTACTTAGATATCAAAAGCTTCAAGACCGTCAGTTATCTCTCTTAGTTCTGAAATTCATCACTATGAGGGCTTTTTTGATATTTGGACTGTTGCCCTCTATAGCATGATAGTGGCAGGGCTAAACACTGCAAGGACACAAACACCGAAAGGACACCGCAAGGACCCCTTTGGCACTGCAAGGCCCTAATATACCTGTTGCAAAATGACTTTAACTTACCATGATTCCTTGTATTAACTTACATTTTATGTTAGATTATTACATCCCATGGTCCAGGAAGTCGTACAAACAAAAATGCAACACCATCATTCTCTACAAAACCCATATGCTGTAGGACATGACAGGGGCCATTAAGAACCACAGAAAAACAGTCATTGGTGTGGATTGTACATTTAACCAAGAAGTATATGTGACCAAAACTGTGTACATGAATCCATGCCTGGCAAGGAAAACAACAGGGGACCGCCCAATATTTGTGGGGCCACTTTTTGTCCATACACAAGGAACCTATGAAATATATCATCAGTTCTCCTCCCATTTGTCAATGAAACTCTCCAGTCTTGGGCCAAGAATTTATCTTTGGGATAGATGGGGAGATTCCATTGATTTACATGCAACTTGTGATTGGTCAAACCGTCTTTGAAAAATATTATCTTGGGTACAAGTTGTGTGTTCGAGTTGTTGGTCACGAGATGCTTGTATCCAATTCCATTAGTTACTGCCACTATGAAATGTTTCCAAACACCCACTGTGCTGTGCTGCACCAAACATCCCAAGGACAATTAATGTTCAAGATTATGTTTGCCAGTTTTTCATTTTCAAGTGTTCGGTACCTCAATGTCACTAACTCACTATTTTCTGATATATCACAGCAATGACAAGCATTTAACAATGCATAAATGTTTTGTAGCCCTTTTATAAGTGTTGTGAACAATAAACTAGTATGCAGTTTTTCCTTTGTTTATGGCAAAAATAGCTAAATTCACAAAGAATATTTGGGAACCGGTTATTGAAAAACGTCATAATTTTAGGTCACCTAATGGCTGATACTTCATCAAAACACCAAAAAATATATATATTTTGTTAAATATGTCACATTTTTACTTAATATTGAGCAAAAACCATGTTTACGTACTTAATAATTTCTCACGAAAGCCATTTCCAGTAAAAAGTTCTGTCTCATGTATGCCGTGCAAATAATTTTACTGCACACTAGCATGCATACAAAATCTGGATTTCGTTTGTTTCAAAGCCCCGGTAATCGGTTTTGAATTCTATAAACGGTCACACCACTAACTTTTATTCATTAGTTCATCACCAGACTAAACACAGCAAGGAGACACAGCCACAAAACAACTTATAAAATATGATACTAATTAAATAAACCACTAAAATCACTATATCCTCGTCATTGATCCGTAAGTATCACAACATAGCCAGCCAGCATATTTTTCCTTTGATAACACAGATACCAAGCCTCCTTGCGGTGTACTTTTAGTGTTTGCATCCTTCCGGTGTTTAGCCCAACCCGGATGATAGTTGTTTAAATTGTAAAGAGTACTGCCTTGCTACCATTTATCGCCAGGTACCAATTATCGCCAGGCAATATTAAAAGACACATAACTTGGAAAATAGTCACATCTGAAACTTGTTCTTAAGGTAGAATTGTTTCTAAACTGCATGTGACAAATACATGGCAAAAGGGCATGAAGATACGTAGCCATTAGAGAAATATGAACATTTTATTTACAAATGGCGGTAATTGGTAGCCGGCGAAAATTGGTTACAAGGCATTACTCATTTAATATTACATTTAGAAGAGGTTGTATAATGGAAATTTGATGGTTCAATAGTCCCTTGATGCATGTCCTGAGATGTCAAAATAAGGTTTTTACATGCTTTTATATTTTACCGATACATTCAATTGGAAGCTCCACAACAGCCGGGAGGGGAGCAAATGCGTACCGAGCCGTTCCTGAAGTTCAGGGGGCAGATTCACGAACAATACTTAAGCCATTCCTGACTTAGATTTTTTAAGTATTAGATTTCATTAAGAAATTATGAAACCTTATTCATGAACTTTCCTAACTCTAAGGTGACCTTAAAACCCGTTCTTAGATTTTAAGTTAAGTTGAAAGCTACCTTGGGAGGACAGGTTGTTGATATTACAAAATTCAGTTAGTAAGTATTGGGCAATAATAGTGTTGTTTTTGGAGGGGGGGGGGGGGGGTATTTATCCAAGTAGTTAGTGTACAAGTCAAAATTTTAGTAAAAAGAAATTTTAACTAATTCTTCCGAAATCATTTTCATTAATGGCTAGATTCTACTTGAAAGGAACAGATTTAAATTTTCACCAGAAATTTATTTTCACTCTCCAAGCTCATCAGCTAAAATAGTTAAATTAATGGCTAGTGAAAATTTCAACTTATTCAGTAATTTTATGCATGCCCTAACAGGAAAAAATTGCCAACAGAGTTTTTGTGTGTATGATGGAAAAGATGTGAATTTGGTATTGCCATTTTTCAACAACACTAATTTAGCATTAACTACTGTTAAAATTCTTACAGAAATATGAAGCTGTGAGTAATATTCTTTGCAGAGGGTCATTATCATAAACTGACAAATGTATACAACAAAATTTTCCACAGCTCTTGGCCAATCAGATTCACTGATACAACTGTACCTAAAAAGTTAGGAGAGGCTTTTTTCCTTACTTAAAATCTAAGGTGATCTTATCTAAGTATCGTTTTATGAATACCAATTCTAAGAAAAACTTAGTCAAGTGAAAAACCTTCCCTTACTTAGATCTAAGGTCACCTTATCGTGAATCCGGCCCCAGAACTCGATGACCGTTTACCTCATGCAGTGACCACCCGTGTACAAGGCACTGGAATCAAAAGAATGTGTGGACACTGAATACTGCCAGAAAACTAAACTTAAACCTGTCTGATTCTTCATAGCTTTCTGTTGAGTGAGAGTCACAATAGCTTTCGCTCTCTGATTCAGAATCTGAAAACATTTGTCCCAAGCGTTGACATTTAAAGGTTCAGCCTAAAGTGTAACCGTGAAACGCTCTATATCCGATGTACACATCTGGCGGCTCTCTCGAACATGTTTAAGATTTAGAAAATAAATGTAGGACATGGTTTAGTATGACAAGGCCTGAAATATATGACAAATTACTGAAGGGATATTTGAAAAAACAGTAACATTTTAAAACATTTTAATATTTTCAAAAAGTATGTGTTAATACCAGTTCAATGTGTGCATCAACTTGATATGAACACCTGCACCATGTGTGATTTGCAGTTGGTTTTCGGGGGTTTAAGTACATATTTTGTAAAGACAAAAACAATGGATGTAATAATAAAATTAATAATTAATGCTAACTTAACAAAAAGTAACTTTACTGTTTTTATTATTACTATCATTATTCTTTTTTAAATGGACGAAACAGCCACTGTTGCCAAGTTATCAATTATTATCAATTTTGAATTGAGAATATAAGGGTCTTTCCTTCAAAAAGTTACATATGCTGGCAAAATTTCTGAAGGTATGTGTTCATAGCATTTTGATCACACATTGAACTGGTATTCTTAAAAACTTTTTGAAAATGTTATAATTCGAATACAACCAAAATCTTTTTAATGTGATGCTTGTCAAATATTCCTTTATTAATTATTGTATATATATCAGGGCTTGCCACCCAAGAATATTTCCTACCCTTACGGAAATTATTTGCCGAAAGTGTACATTTCTCTCATTGTCGATTGATGACTGTGATAACTGTTTTAGGGTGGACAAATCCTGTTTTTGTATGTAGCATACACTACATGAGTTGTCATGTGGAGTCAAATTGCAACCCCTAGTTTTTTTATCATTTTTTCCACCTTTTATATTATATCACATGTAATAAATTAATTATATTTTGCACTGGGGTACAAATTTTCTTTTACTAATTTTGGATTAAATAACATTTTACAGAACTTTTCAGCAAACTAAGGCAGTTTTCAGTCACGTGATCCCACTCCCATATTTCTAGTTTAGACTCTGCAGTGTTTTTCTCTTGTCTTTTATGGAATTAATTTTCAAAGTACACAAAACTTTCTTCCTCAATATATTTATAATTTTACATATTTATGTATGTTACAATGTTAACTAAATGTTATTAATGTAAAACTTTTAATTGTTCCAATAAAGCAATGATAGATAGGTATTTTCATAAGTGTCCCAAAAACCAAACAAACAAAAAAAAAACCCCAACTTTAACCTTTATACATAGTTTGATCATAGTCAGCAGTGAAATTTATTTTTATAAAACTGTGCTAAGCTATCATAGCAAAGTAACTCTTTTCACATTTTAGTTATTACATCTAGGCATAAAAAATTACACAATATTCAAATGTCTTACCCTAAATGGGGTAGTACCAATTTAGGGATTTATTTTTGCCAAAATTTGCAACTAATATCAGCTCATCAATCATTGCAGTACATTATACTCTTTTTGTATTAAACTTTCTTTAAGATTCATATTGGTTGAAAACTCAGTTTCAACTTTCTCTTAAAAAGTTTTGCCATCTTGATAATGAAATATCCTACCAATATGATTATAGATGTCTTACTAAATGTGATGTTTTCATTTAAAATACCTTAATATATAATGTATTATAATTTGATGTCCACAATGTTCTTATTTGATATTTATTATTCATCAAAATTCGTCTAAAATATATCAGCTATGTACTTCAAAATGAGGTATATGAGGTCACATAATTCCCTGGGGTTTCCCAACAATATATGTGTAGAATATATTTTGCATAAAGGTCAAAATTCATGGCCATCTCATTAATATTCATGAGGTCAAGGATTCACATGGGGTTTTCCTGACAATATTTTATGCTTCAAGTTCAAATACTAGATGAACTATACAGCTCATGAATATTTGTGTATGCATAGGAAATATTTGACGATTCCTTGGGATTTCTGAACAATATTTTACAGAATACTCATTAATATTCATGATGTCACGGTATTCTGTAGGGTGTTCCAACAGATTTATTTTAACATATTTTATTTGATCAAATTGATGCCCAATAAACAAAAGAGATAAGAAAGGAGAATAAATAAATTTAAAAAAAAAATGGTGCGAGTGGCGATTCGGAATGGGTGCGATATGCACGTAAATTAAAACTTTTAGACTTTTAGTTGAAACCGATGTAAACAAGGAAGTCAGAAAACAAAACTTTTCAAAGTGTGTAAAGTTTCAGCCTTTTTACGGACCTCCTTTTACTTACTAAATAAATCATTTTTCACTTTTCCCTCAAAGAAAATTATTGCAGTAAATGACAATTTTCAAGTCTCGGTCAGCTAAACTGGTGACATGATATTTAAATCAGTGTCCCTACTGATGTACTGTAAAAGACGAAATGGACAAAATCGGCTGCACGGGTGGACCTAGACGTGGTTACCTCGGCTATACTTTACTTGCGTGTAGAGCCGTGGCACCACCCCACATAAAACTGGAGATTTGCATAGAATCCTTTCCTGTTGAATAAAACTTGATAAAATGACTGGAAATGGTATAATGTAGTTAAAAATAATTGATATTAAGCCAAGGACACAGTAAATACAGCATGTGTATAAAATACATGTTATTTTACACAACTTTTATAATGAAAGAACATTTTTAAATTTTTAGAGAAATGGTCAAAAAATCATTGAAAATGAGGAAATGTCATTTATTTTTAGCTAACTATGTTTGCATGTTGACTGTTTGTTGAAGGAAATGTAACAAAATAGTTGTGGGAACAATTGTGTGTACACATTTGTATAGAATATGTGTTTTATGCAAATCTCCAGTTTTATGTGGGGTGGTGCCACGGCTCTACACGCAAGTAAAGTAGAGCCGAGGTAACCACGTCTAGGGTGGACCCAAAGACATCGATGCAACCTTCAAGGTGGTAAAGGCCCCCTTCACCCAGTTACTGAGTGTACATGCCTTCATCAAGAGAGGGGATGACATAAAACAGGTCCCCCTTGCCTTCATCTTGATGTCTGGGAAGAGGAAATCAGACTACAAGGGAGTTTTTGACTCACTGAAAATCATCTTAGGAGGCGAAACTGATGTGGAAGAAGTCCTCATGGATTTTGAGGTAGCTATGTGGCAAGGACTACGCTTTGCCTTTCCTGAAGTGAGGTTCAAGGGCTGTGCCTTTCACTGGGTACAAGCAGTGAACCGGAAATTACGGGACATAGGGCTTTCCAGTCCATATTGCAATGATGAGGGGACCAGGGCCTACTGCAGACGGCTGTTTGCCTTACCATTTGCCCCACATGAGCTGATCCCAGGACTTTTCCATGCCCTTAAGGAAGAGGCCAGCGACCCCCTGCTGGAAGCATTGTGTGCCTACATAGAAGCAACATAGATTACCACAAGAATCTTTGTTCCAGCAAGCTGGTCTGTTTTTATGCAGAATGTTCGTACGAACAATGATGTGGAGGGCTGGCACAACCGCCTCAACAGAAATGCAGGACGAAGCCAGATACAGCTGTATCTGCTCTTTAAATTACTACATGATGAGGCACAGTACGTGGACATACAGACCAGACTGGTGCAACCCAACAACATGAGGAGGATGGAGAGGAAGGAATACAGGGACATCAATGTTAAAATAAACAAGATCTGGACCAAATTTTCCACAGGGGACATAACAGCAAAACAGTTGTTGGCATCCTGTGGCAGAATCTATGCCCCAACTCCAAAACCAGAGGAACCTCGAAGTGAATAAACAATATGACACATTTTGGTTGCATAGCAATGTAAATATAATAATAAATGTAAATGATATATAATAACAATGTATAATGTAATCATGTCAATAAAAGCAAAGGAATTTCTTTCATTCATACATACATATGCCAATGACTTTCATCATAAATCAACAAACTCTGATACAATGAAAATTGTCATGCTCCCAGAGTCCCCTGTTCCTCATCCCTGTTTTGTGGCTGATGCAATATTTCTTGTGTGGCGAAACGTCTGAAGTAATTATGTGGCGAACGGGAAATGTGGCGAATGATCTGGTATTCAAGACAAACTGGACATAAGATAAATTTTCTTCAGAATTAGGCTTACCTTACGCAGCCCTGAAAACTGACGGAAGATATGCACCTCAATCCATGTTTTACCGACGTTTCAACTAGTTGCGCCTCTACTGTATCTTGACTTGATCTGGTTACTGTACACCCGTGTCACAAGATTTAGTACTAAAGTATGAACTCACCAAGAACTGTGTCCACTGTCACTTGGTTGTTACCTCACAGCAACACTTGACAAGATATTCTATAACTATTTACAGTACTGTATTTATATATTTAAATACACGTACCTGTGCTGCCAGATAATTAGCAGCAAAGGCTGACAATTACTTTATTTGTCACTTGTGACCATGTGTTCTCAAAAACTGTTAGAGCTAGACTGACGCTATATTTAAAAAGGCCAGACAAACTCACGTCTATATCCTTGACCCCTGACCTAATTATGGGAAAGCAGTGGATACTAAACATCGGCGCCGAAACACCGGATTTCACCACATTCCACCCCGTTCTGAAAAAGGCCAAGGACAACTATTTTCAGGTCACCACAGACCACCCTAAATGCATCGGATTCTTATCGATGCAATCTATTGCTCCTTTACTTTAATCCATAGAGGCAGGTTGCGTTCTCAGACGTCTTCGTGAGAACTTCCGCCAAACCTAAACCCTTCAGGTCAGCAACTCTCCTGGCTATAGCCTCAATGCCATATGGGGAGTTGAACCTATTGGAGAGATGTTCTGGAGCTTTCAAATATGGAGAGTCCGTTTCCAAGAGTATCTTTTCCATTGGCAATTGTTTGATGACATCATCCACTTCTATATGTCTTTCTTGCTGCAATATCAGAGCGGTGAACCCGAACATGACACTAGGGAAGCCATCCCTCCACTTGATCATTTCCCGGACTCCTCCATTGTGACAGTGTCTGTGGATTCTAGTATTTTTTGCAACATCGTCTGTTAGAACAGATGACATTACAGCCAAACACATAATGCTAGCATCCCTTGACTTATTGTCACCTTCACGGCACTGGATCACCAATACTTTTGACCAAAATTTTTTGTCAACGTAGAATCGGAGTAGATCCTTCAGCACCCGTATTTGGTGGTCATTGAATTTTGAGTAGCCTTCAGAGTACTCCATGCCCATCTCGCCGATTCCTAGGCAACGGGGATCCTTTTCTACGGCGGACTTTACCATATCAGGTTGTCTTTTGGAAACGTACTTCGCTTCCTTTGGATGTACACCTTGACACATTGATTAAGTTTAAGGAAGACTTTTAATGACCTTTTTCCTTAAAATTCCTGCTATTATGTCAGCTGACCTTTCACATCCATCTAATGGATGTGTCAGGCTGATGGTCATTGATAGCGGTCCATTTCTACAGCATATTGCCCCATAAAATTACATTATTGTACTATGGTCATATGACTAACAGTTTAACAGTAGGTTACCAAAATGATATTTTATTGAATTTTCTGCTGACTGCTGACATCTATTGAAATCTTGTTAAGTGATAACTTTGTGTGTTTGCCTTGCTGTTCGCCTGTGTGCATTTATCATAACCTGTACATTGGATCTAGGTTATATTATCTCCCACCCAGCTCGCCGGCGGGAGATTATAATTTGCACCATGTGTGTGCGTGCTTGCGTGGGTCACACAGTTTTCTCTGAAACTACTACAGTTACACATTTTTGGTAAATTACTTGTCCTAATGAGTTTTTACGCTCTTCAATATTTTGGGGGGGGGTTTGGTGAACTTTGGCCTTCTTTTGAGTGAGTAATAGCACTTTTACCTAATATAATTATATGACTTATAACTCTAAAACTATTGCATTTGTTCAGCTACTTTCTCCATAGCTAAAACATGGTCAGTAGTTTGAAAGTGTATCTCCATAGCTAAGTGTGTAATTGCTACTTTGTCAATTTTAATAATAACCATAATGAGTAAATGGCTTATATCTTCAAAAGTATTGCAGCTACACAATTTCAAGTGAATTTTTGACCCACAGGGTAGTACAAGAGTATCCTATGCTAAGGGGAAAAATTTCAATTTTTGCTACTATTGGCAACAACTTTTGAGTGAGTATTAGCACTTTTACCTAATATAATTAAGCGTCCCTTGAAAAGGGGACGCTTATTGTTTTCACCCCCGGTTTTCACATTATCGTCTCCCTTGAATATCTCTCTTGTTATTAGGCCTATCCAAATAATATTTGGCAGTTATCTTCTATAGGTGTGGGAAAATTTTTTGACAGGCATAAATTTGACCTTTGACCTTTATCAAGGTCACATTATCAAAAATTCAAAAAAAAAAATTTACTTCCATTTCACCACATTTCCTCAGAAAGTACCGGGTGTGGGTCAACACCAAATTTGGTATGCACATTCCTGACATAAGAATCTAGGCGCCAGTCGATATTGGGATCAACCGGGCATTAATTGACCGATTGACGGGCAATTGATTATCGGTTGATAAGAAATTTGCTAAGATTAAGCCTTGAACTCGCTTATCATTGGTCCTAGAGGTTTGGGATGGTTTACCAACATATAGGAAATCATGGGCTGGGAATCTTCTGGTGTGGTCGGATTTGACCTTGGGCCTCTCCTTCAAGGTCAAATGAGCATAGCCAAACTTAAAAGTGCTTATAAGTCGCTTATTATTGGTGCTAGAGGTTTGGGATGGTAAACCAACATGTAGGAAATCATGGGCTGGGAATCTTCTGGCGTAGTCGGATTTTACCTTGGGCCCCTCCTTCAAGGTCAAACGAGGATAGCCAAACTTAAAAGTGCTTATAACTCGCTTATTATTGGTCCTACAGGTTTGGGATCGTAAACCAACATGAAGGAAATCATGGGCTGGGAATTGTCTGGTGTGGTCGGATTTGACCTTGGGCCTCTCCTTCAAGGTCAAATGAGCATAGCCAAACTTAAAAGTGCTTATAACTCGCTTATTATTGGTGCTAGAAGTTTGGGATGGTAAACCAACATGTCGGAAATTATGGGCTGAGAATCTTCTGGTGTGGTCAGATTTGACCTTAGGCCTCTCCTTCAAGGTCAGATGAGCATAGCCAAACTTAAAAGTGCTTATAACTCGCTTATTATTGGTCCTAGAGGTTTGGGATGGTAAACCAACATGTAGGAAATCATGGGCTGAGAATCTTCTGGTGTCGTCGGATTTGACCTTGGGCCTCTCCTTCAAGGTCAAACGAGCATAGCCAAACTTAAAAGTGCTTATAACTCGCTTATTATTGGTCCTAGAGGGTTGGGATGGTAAACCAACATGTAGGAAATCATGGGCTGGGAATCTTCTGGTGTGGTCGGATTTGACCTTGGGCCTCTCCTTCAAGGTCAAACGAGGATAGGCGAACTTGAAAGTGCTTATAACTTGCTTTTTATTGTTTGTAGAGGTTTGGAATGGTAAACCAACCTACGGGAAATCGTGGGATGGCAATCTTTTGGTGTAGTCAGATTTGACATTGAGCCCCTCATTCAAGGTCAAACGAGGATAGGCAAACTTAAAAGTGCTTATAACTTGCTTATGATTGGTCCTAGATGTTTGGGAAGGTAAACTAATGTATAGAAAATCCTGGGGTGGGAATCTTTTGATGTGGTCAGATTTGACCTTGGGCCCCTCCTTCAAGGTCAAGTGAGGAAAGGCACACTTAAAAGTGCTTATAACTCACTTATTATTGGTCCTAGAGGTTTGGGGTGTGAAATCAACCTATTAGGAAATCTTTTGGCTTTCCGGAAATGAATACTCTTATTATAAGTATTTACCTACAGATAAGTTGTGTCATAAATTCAGATCTGACAAGTCATAGCTTCTGTGTAAATGACAAAAGACAAAATACACATGTTATTCTAACACATCTTACAATCGCATGAAAATTGTTTTTCATTTGTGTTTTTGAAATATTTCGCAGTTGGCCTTCATATCTCTGACAAGTGTATTTGGTTTGCAACCTCTTGCTTTTGACTGAAGTTACATAGATTTCTTTTCCTACACAGTACAACAACACTATATATTACTTTGTTCTCTTCCTTTTATATTTGTAAAAAGGACTTTCTAATCTTTGGTTAACAATGACTCTATTTTTATGTAAGAAAAAGCTTCCGGTAAAGCACATGGATTGTTTTTTATGGTCCTAAACTCTTGGTGGAAGGTTAAAACCCAGGCCCCCCAACCTGCCCCCTTCATTAATCCAACAAACAGAAATTTTACTCAGTTTACCCAATTTTTTAAGTGAATTACCACTGAATAATGTTCTAATGATATATTTTAGGAGAGTAAGTTGTTATGCTTGTATATGTCTGCTGTACTGCATATATTCAAATATTTGTCCAAATTGTTCATTTTACATGGACCTTTTCTTCACCACACTTACTAAATGAGAATTTGGAGAAAAGACACTGTTGTATACTTCAAGGATGAAAACACCATGTAGCCTTGTTCAGGTGCACAGATTGTTTCAGTTGAAATCACCATTTTAATCACCTTTTTTATATCAGACCAGTTTGTTGTATTGTCTGATGTCATATTGGTGATCAATGTGCCCAAGATGAATACAAATAATATTTCACAAGTCCCTATAATGATTTACATTCCATCGTATTCATTGTATCCACCGGAAGCATCCGGTGGATACTTTGGTTTAGCGTTCGCTACGCCGCCGCCGCCGCACGTAGAGATTTTCGGCGTTAATGCTCTAAGAGGAAAACAACAGCAGCTAGGTTCACCGAATTTGCAGGATATCTTCATTGGGGGGTAAGCTTCTCTGGGAAGGAAAATAGCCTCATTCTGAAAAACAAGATGGCCGCCACGGGCATTTCTTTGAAAATAATCTACATTTTTCTACTGGCTGTTCCTCATAGGTAGAAGGTTGAATCTCTTCATAGGTAATATGTATGACACATATACATGTCCTCTACAACCTTGCACAAATTTGACCTTGAAGCTCTTAATTCAAGGTCATCCACGGAGTGCCGAAGTAACCCACATAGCGGACTTTAAAAGTGCCTATATCTCCCTTATTATTGGTCCTAGAGGTTTGCAATGTGAAGCCAACCTATAGGAAATCATGTGCTGCGAATCTTCTGATATGGTCAGATTTGACATTGGACCCCTCCTTCAGGGGGCCACGGTGGCAGAGTGGTAACACTCTCGCCTCCCACCTATGAGGCCGGGGTTCGATCCCCGCACGGGCTCAAGTGGGAAAGCTGGTAGTTGCTTGCCGTTGGTCGGCAGTTTACAGTACACAACCCTAGCGAACTCTATGTACTGGTTTCCTCTGCCCTTCCAACTACCCGTCGTGATATGACCTGTACAGTGTTGAAAGCGATGTAAAACCCCAAATAAATAAACAATGGACCCCTCCTTCAAGGTCAAACGAGGATAGCCAAACTTAAAAGTGCTTATAACTTGCTTATTATCGATCCTAGAGATTTGGGATGGTAAACCAACATATAGGAAATCATGGGCTGGGAATCTTCTGGTGTGGTCAGATTTGACCTTGGGCCCCCCCTTCAAGGTCAAATGAGGACAGCCAAACTTAAAAGTGCTTATAACTCTCTTATTATTGGTCCTAGAGGTTTGGGATGGTAAACCAGCATATAGAAAATCATGGGCTGGGAATCTTCTGGTGTGGTCGGATTTGACCTTGGGCCCCTCCTTCAAGGTCAAACGAGGATAGCCAAAGGTAAAAGTGCCTATAACTTGCTTATTATTGGTCCTAGAGGTTTGGGATGGTAAACCAACATATAGAAAATCATGGGCTGGGAATCTTCTGGCGTGGTCGGATTTGACCTAGGGCCCCTCCTTCAAGGTCAAATGAGGACAGCCAAACTTAAAAGTGCTTATAACTCGCTTTTTATTGGTTCTAGAGGTTTGGGATGGTAAACCAGTATATAGGAAATCATGGGCTGGGAATCTTCTGGTGTGGTCGGATTTGACCTTGGGCCCCTCCTTCAAGGTCAAACGAGGATAGCCAAAGGTAAAAGTGCCTATAACTCGCTTATTATTGGTCCTAGAGGTTTGGGATGGTAAACCAACATATAGATAATCATGGGCTGGGAATCTTCTGGTGTGGTCGGATTTGACCTTGGGCCCCTCGTTCAAGGTCAAATGAGGAAAGCCAAACTTAAAAGTGCTTATAACTTGCTTATTATTGGTCCTAGAGGTTTTGGTCATTGTCTTTAAGGTGGATACAATTTGCATCGGTTCTCCGATGCGCTAGGTCTAGTTTTATTTCCTGTAATATGCCACAGTACATTTTACAAATAATATCATGTATTACTGTATTACTGACATTATCTACAGATAATATAGCTTTCAGATAATTTTTTTTGATACACCCAACACATATCCGGTGGATACTATGGATGACATAAGAGTACACAGCTGCAATGTAGACTTCTCAAATTTGCAAGATATATTCATACCCAGAATATTTTGCCTGGGAATATTTTATGGTTAGACTTGGCCTTGGGCCCTGTTTAGAGGTATACAGTTATAAATAGAGACTTTAGGAAAGGCTAAGACAGTTGTAAAGTGGAGTATAAAATCCAGATGTTAAGTGTATCAGTTTATGGGAATGACCTCCTCTTGAACTCTAAGATCCTTTTATAAAGGTAAACAGCAGTAGTTAAATCTTGTGCACAAAACCATATACATGTGCCTTTATATATGTGTGTCTGTGATTATACAATAAAATAGAAAGAGATATCTTTTATTTAACTATCTTTAGTTGTTGAAAATATAATATATACATCAGAACTATAAACATGGTGTCAGGTGTGACACATCTCATAATAGGATACAAATAGTGACAACAGGATATAATACACAACACAATGAAAATATTCAGAAAGGCTTTTTTAATATCCCTGTTCCAGCTCCAATGGAGGTGAAAAGGTGACTTACTTAGTAATTGGGCATTTTTCAAGGATGAATGGGAGGATTACGAAGTTGCCACTGGACTAAAGGAGAAATCAAAGAATGTAAGGGTTGCAACTTTAAGATCTGTTATGGGTAGAGATTGTTTTAAAATCTTAAAAAATCTTGAGATAACAGATGAAGACTGCTATGATCCAGAAAAGTGCATAAAGGCACTAGAAAGTTATTTCAAACCAACCCAAAATGAGATTTACAAACAGTACATGTTCTACTCATGTTGATAAAGGACCCAATGGAAATGTGGATCACTGGGTTTACAGACTGAGACAACTTTCAAAGTCTTGCAACTTTGAAGCAATGACTGACCGTTTGTTGAGAGACTGAATGGTTCTGGGGACAAAAGACAAGGCTACAAGAGCACGGATGTTTAGAGAGAAGGTAGTCAATCTAAATGAAGCAGTTGACATGCTGAGAGCTAGTGAAGCCAAAGTTAAAAGTGCTTACAACTTGCTTATTATTGAAAAATGCTGTTTATCTTCAAACCATGGTAGTTGTCCTTTTCTGGTGGATACATCTTGCATCTAGCCACAGATGCGTCCTTGATCTATTTTATCCTGCACTGCTTCACTCCATCAAAAAATGCCAATTGTGATGGGACTTAACCAATGTGGTGAAATTTATGTTACAAAGCAAAATCAAGTCAAATATAATTTAAAATTAAAAAAAACAAGTGCATTTGTAAGTCTACTGATGAAGTCACATCCTTCAATTTCCAGTACTTCAGTCATGCAGTGTACATACGCAGGTTTTACCCATGATTGAGTTAATGAAATCTTATTATTGGTTTTTATGTGGCCCATTTGAGCAGTTATGATGATCAGTAATGAAAAAAAATTATGGTTTCTTGGTTTCTATGTCAGCTGACATGGTATCACTCTGCATTGTCCGGTACACATTCACATACTCGTGAACAACTTTTCCAAAAGTACACGGCCCAAAGGCATGCTGTTACATTTAAAACATACCTGGTATGTTGAGGATGATAACTTGTTCAAGGCATACAGATCGGTCTCTTCCCCTGTTCCCCATCGCCGTTAGAAGAGAGGTACCCGTACCCAAAGGGTGAAAATTTCAACACTTTATTACAGTTTTTCTCATTGACTATGGAAGGGATTTATCTCTTAACTTGGCTATATGTACTAGGCTGCAGGTAGATTCCCTTGCATGGGTATCAGGCCTAGATCTTTCTTAAATTTTTTAATGCATTTTAAATAATTTTAATGAATTTTAAATAATTTTTAATGCATTAAAATTCATAAAATCATGCATTAAATAACTTATAACTTACAAGGTATTACATTTAGAGCATTTTGCTAAAGTATGTTATTCAGCTACATTATCCATAGCTACAACATGTTGAGTAACTTGGGAACCTTTTCAAATAGGTGAGTAACACCTACTTCCTGACTTTTCAGTAGCTTCCATAATGAGTAAAATCGCTTGTAAATTTAAAACGATTACATTTAGAGAATTTTTATAAATATCTTATTCACGTACTTTTGGGTGAGCTATAACATAGTAAAATTGCAGACCTGTAGCTCATTGCATAGCTGAGCAATAGTTACTTTCAGGTTTTCACTGTTGTGTAAATCCCTTGGAAGTTGAAAACTATTGCTATTAGAGAATTGTTTTTAAATATGTTATTCACCTACTTTTGGGTGAGCTATAACATAGAGTAAAATTGCAGACCCGTAGCTCATTGCATACTTTCAGGTTCTCACTGTTGAGTAAATCAGTTGTAACTTGAAAACTATTACATTTAGAGGTTTTTTTTTACATTTGTTATTCATCTACTTTAGGGTCAGCTATAGCATAGTGAATCTACAGATCTGTAGCTCATTGCATAGCTGAGCAATAGGTATTTTCAGGTTGTCACTGTTGAGTAAATCACTTGTAACATAAAAACTATTTAATTTACAGATTTTTCTTTAAATATGTTATGCACCTACTTTTGGGCGGCTATAAGATAGTTAAATTTGCAGACCCGTAGCTCATTGCATAACTGAGCAACTTTTGTGTCCTTTTATGCTTTCACTTCTACTTTGCAACTCAAAACACAGTCAGCTGATACAGAACCCCTTCACAGGCACTGATTGCTTGTTTGGTTTTAAGGTCGCTCTTGTGACCCTAGCATAATCCTTTCAGGAGAATTTCTCTTCATCAATAACATTTACCTCTTCACATTGGTCTTTTAGCATTTTATATAAAACTTCTAAGCTGTAGGGACGCTTTGTTTTTGTGTATAAAAACCTTTTGTCTAGTTTATATGACTTATAACTCTCAAACTATTGCATTTAGAGTATTTTGTTCCAATATGTTGTGCAGCTACTTTCTCCACAGCTAAAACATGGTCAGTAGTTTGGAAGTGTATCTCCATAGCTAAGTGAGTAATAGCTACTTTGTCAATTTTTAATGATAACCATAATGAGTAAATGGCTTGTATCTTCAAAAGTAATTTCGAGCGAATTTTTGACCCGCAGGGTAGTACAAGAGTATCCTGTGCAAAGGGGAAAAATTTCAATTTTCACCACTTTTGGTGTCCATCTTGGATTTTAACGGAAAATGAAAAAGTGTGAATATCTCGAAAACCATATAAGATAGAGCGAAATTTTTGACCGGCAGGGTAGGACAAGAGTATCCTATTCCAAGGGGAAAAATTTCAATTTTCGCCACTTTTGGCGGCCATCTTGGATTTTAGCGGAAAATGAAAAAGTGTGAATATCTCGAAAACCATACGAGATAGAGCAATTTCGAGCGAATTTTGGACCCGCAGTGTAGTACAAGAGTATCTTATGCAAAGGGGAAAAATTTCAATTTTCGCCATTTTGGCGGCCATCTTGGATTTTAAACGGAAAATGAAAAAGTGTGAATATCTCGAAAACCATACAAGGTAGAGCGATTTCCAGCGAAATTTTTGACCAACAGGGTAGGACAAGAGTATCCTATGCAAAGGGGAAAAATTTTAATTTTTGCCACTTTTGGTGGCCATCTTGGTTTTTAACGGAAAATGAAAAATTGTTAATATCTCGAAAACCGTACAAGATAGACCGATTTGGAGCGAAATTTTTGACCCACAGGGTAGTACAAGAGTGTCCTGTGCAAATGGGAAAAATTTCAGTTTTCGCCACTTTTGGCAGCCATCTTGGATTTTAGCGGAAAATAAAACATTGAAAATATCTTTGAAATGGTAAGAGATAGAGCGATTTCGAGTGAATTTTTGACCCGCAGGGTAGTACAACAGTATTCTGTGCCTAGGGGAAAAATTTCAGTTTTCGCCACTTTTGGCGGCCATCTTGGATTTTAGTGGAAAATGAAAAATTGTGAATATCTCGGAAAAGGTATTTCTTCCCCTTTAATGCTCGACGGGAGATACACACCGCGGCAGTGGGCTTGTTTTTCAACAAGGTGGGGCTTCACCATGGCTCAATCCTTCTGAAAGATGGTCTGGATCTGGAAAATTCTGCCAGTCATCCAAATATTTTTGTCTATCCAGCATAATTTTTGTCCTTTTAAATTTCATCCGCTTCAGTCTTTAACCAGAGCTGGTGACACAGTACAATTCTACTGAATTCTTGTGTTTTATATTGTTGTTGTATGTCTTTATTTCACTTCAGTATTAATGTTTAATAAAATGCATCTGTCAATATTTATTTTGGTGTCTGGTAGGAAAGTCCTGTCCGATTCACTGTCCACAGGTGTAGTATACAAGTATACCATAAATAAGAATTACACAAATGTATGAAAAGAAAACTCCAGAAGACCGTGCTTATCTGGGCTGCTGTCACGAGTACCAGCAAAATTAAATAAGTGCTTTGGTGCTTTACACTGATAAATATGAAGACAACAGATTAAAGGCTTATACTTTATTGTTTTGACAGGTGTATTGTCTTGATTTGACCTCTGGTCTTGCCACAGTGAACTTGACCTGTAAAATCTTCTCTTGGCCATATCTCAGAAACTGTAAGATGTAGGAAGTTGATTCTTGGATATGTCATTGATTGCGGATTGTAGGTATGCAACGTCCTGGTGTGACCTTGATTTGACCTCTGGTCTGCCACAGTGAACTTGACCTGTAAAATCTTCTCTGGGCCATATCTCAGAAATTGTAAGATGTAGGAAGTTGATTCTTGGATATGTCATTGATTGCAGATTGTAGGTATGCACCCAAAATCATGGTGTGATCTTGATTTAACCTTTGACGTTGTAGTAGTGGCCATTACTTTTAAAATATTCTGGGTTATTTCTTAAATTTCGTGAGGTGCAGAAAGTTGACACTTGGTGGGGCATTGGTCAGGGGCTGAAGGTGTGCATCATGGTGTGACCATTAACTTGGGCTCTGCCAAAGTGTGTTGACCTGTCATATTTGAGACACGTTTCTCTTATGACAAAGATACTAGTATATGGATTGCTGCAACTGATTATTAAGCATCCCACAGGGAGAGAGGGGAGAGTGTGTCCACCAGCTCCGCCAGTTCCACCGGCTCCTGCATTTTCTATTGCTTATAGCTCAGCAGCCAATGGGTGGATTCTCTTCAAATTTAGCACATATATGCAGTAGCCCTGGGAAAAATTTTTGAATTTGGTGTCATGACATTTCAGCTAATCAGAAAAGTCACATGACCAAAAACATTTTTTTGCTTGTGCGGATGATAACTTAAACAGTGCTTTACCTATTGACATGAAATTTGGCAAGTAGGTTTGTTATATAGATGTCTGGAAATCATTAACTTTTGAAAGTGATCCAGTGAATGCGAAATGGCCGACTTATTAATGATTAACTAAACGCCACACTGAAAATGAAAAATCTTTAATATCTCAGAAACGGTGCGAGATAGAGCGATTTCAATGAAATTTTTGTTCCACAGGGTATCTGGAGAGTGCACTGGCGAGTTTTTCCAAAAAGTAGTTTTCCCGCCATTTTTTTGGCATTCTTGAATTTCTGCATAAAATGTAAAAACGCATTTATCTCGGAAACGGAAAGAAAGATAGAGCACATTCAACGAAATTTTTTACCTGCAGGGTGTCTTCAGAGTGTACTGGTGCGTTTCCCCAAAAATCGTCTTCCCGCCATTTTTGGTGGCCATCTTGAATTTTTGCGTAATACGCAAAAACATATTTTTCTTGGAGACGATGCGAGATGAGCAATTTCGATGAAATTTTTGACTCACAGGGTATCTGAGTCTACTGCCGACTTTTCCCAAAGATCGTTTTCCCACCATTTTTGGCGGTCATCTTGAATTTCTATGTAAAAGTCAAAAATGCATTTATCTCAATGAAGGTGCGAGATAGAGAGATTTAGACAAAAATTTTTACCCATACGTTATCTACAGAGCCTACTGGTGACTTTTCCCAAAAATCGTTTTCCCGCCATTTTTGGCGACCATCTTGAATTTCTGCATAAAACGCAAAAACGCATTTATCTTGGAATCAGTGTGAGATAAAACGATTTTAACAAAATTTTTGATCCCGCATGGTATATGGAGAGTCTACTGACAACTTTTCCCAAAAATTTCTTCCCCGCCATTTTTGGCGGATGTAAATTTCTGCGTCAAACGCAAAAACGCA
Source organism: Sabellastarte sp. h YS-2021 (assembly GCA_964017235.1). Classification (NCBI taxonomy): domain Eukaryota; kingdom Metazoa; phylum Annelida; class Polychaeta; order Sabellida; family Sabellidae; genus Sabellastarte; species Sabellastarte sp. h YS-2021. Next base: position 102,795,764 of record OZ024931.1, on the reverse strand, counting down.
TTTATCTCGGAAACAGTGTGTGATAGAGAGATTTCAAAAAATGTTTGATCCGCAGGGTATCTGCAGAGTATGTGGGCGACTTTTCCCAAAAATCATTTTCCTGCTATTTTTGGTGGCCATCTTGAATTTCTGCGTAAAGCACAGTTAGCTCGGAAACCGTGCCAGATAGAGCGATTTTGATGAAATTTTTGACCTGCAGGCCAGCTGCAGAGTCTACTAGCTAACTTCAGTCTTCTATATCTCATGTGTTGACAACAAATTTCCTCAGGCTGTGGTATCAGGCATCTCCTATTCAGGGAATTAGAAATAGTCTGAAGTAGCTAAGATGAAAACAGCTAAGAAGCTGGTGGACAAGTGCAGCCACTTTAAACATACTGTAGTATACAGCAGACAGCCAGTAGAGACTATTTAGGATTGGAGTTTATTCTGGATGTATTGTAATTTGTGTTGTTCAAAATTAGATAAACTTCTGAAAAGGGAAATGCAAATGAAAAGTCTGCATCACACAAGACACCAAAATTTCTCACTTTCTCGACTGGACGTAAAAGGTTATCAAGATCAAGTATGTTTACTGGGAAAAAAGAGTCCAACTTTTTATGCTGAACTGGAGAACCAAAACTAATGAACTCTGTTTCATCAAGCTTTATTTTTATCTCCTGCTGGGCTTTAGTCCGGGAGGGAGATTATAAAATGCATCCTGTGCGTGCGTGCGTGTGTGCATGCGTGTGTGTGTTAGTGTGTCATGCAGATTTCTCCAAAACTGCTACAGCTACAGATTTTTTGTAAATTAATTGTCCTAATGAATTTTCATGCCCTTGAAATTTGTTTTAGTTTTGTGGACTTAGGCCTAAAGATAAGTGAGTAATAGCAATTTTAGCTACTTTGAGTAAAGGACTCATAACTCAAAAAGTATTGCAGTTAGAGTTTTTTCTTGAAATATGTTGTTCAGTTACTTTGTCCTTAGCTATAACATGGTACATAGTTTGGGGTTCTAGTACATGCCATAAGTGAGTAATAGCTATTTTCTTATTTGTAGCAAAATAATGACATAAGTAAATGTCAAATATCTTCAAAAGTATTAAAGTTAGGGAAATCTTTTCAAATATGTTATGCATCTACTTTTTGGTAAGCTATCACATAGTAAAGTTTCAGACCTTTTGCACCTTGGACAGCTGAGTAATAGCTACTTTGAAATTGTGACTGTTGAGTAAAGCCATTATAACTCCAAAACTATTGCAGTTACCGTATTTTCCTAAAATATGTTGTTCAGCTACTTTGTCCTTAACTATAAGATGACATATAGTTTGGAGTTTCATAGCATGCCATAAGTGAGTAATAGCTATTTTGTTATTTGTAGCAAAATAATGATAGAGATAAATGTGAAATAGCTTAAAAAGTATTAAAGTTAGGCTAATCTTTTCAAATATGTTGTCCATATGTCTGAAAAGGTAGTGTTCTGGTTCACTATCTGGATCTTCTGGATCAATGAAATGTAATATTTAAAGACAGGTAACTCAAAAACTTGTTGACGGATTTTAATGAAATTTTCAGGATATGTCTGAAAAGGTGAAAGGAAGAAATGATTCAATTTTGGGAGTGATCCAGATCATTATCTGGATCTTCTGGATCCATAAAATGTAATTTTTAAAGACAGATAACTCAAAAACCTACAGACGGATTTCGATGAAATTTGGAGGATATGTATGAAATGGTAAAAGGAAGAAATGTTTTAATTTTGGGAGTGATCAGGATCACTATCTGGATCTTCTGGATCCATGAAATGTAATTTTTAAAGACATAGCTCAAAAACTTATGGACAGATTTCGATGAAATTTTCAGGATATGTCTGAAAAGGTAAAAGGAATAAATGATTCAATTTTGGGAGTGATCCAGATCACTATCTGGATCTTCTGGATCCATGGACAGATTTCGATGAAATTTTCAGGATATGTCTGAAAAGGTGAAAGGAAGAGATGAGACAATTTTGGGAGTGATCCGGAACACTCTCTGGATCTTCTGGATCCATAAAATGTAATTTTTAAAGACAGGTAACTCAAAAACTTATGGTCGGATTTCGATGAAATTTTCAGGATATGTCTGGAAAGGTGAGTGGAAGAAATGATTCAATTTTGGGAGTAATCTGGATCACTATCTGGATCTTCTGGATCAATGAAATGTAATTTTTAAAGACAGATAACTCAAAAACTTATGGACGGGTTTCGATGACATTTTCAGGATATGTCTGAAAAGGTAAAAGGAAGAAATGATTCAATTTTTGGAGTGATCCGGATCACTGACTGGATCTTCTGGATCTATGAAATGTGATTTTTAAAGACAGATAACTCAAAAAGCGTATGGATGGATTTCGATGAAATTTTCAGGATATATCTGGAAAGGTAAAAGGAAGAAATGTTTCAATTTTGGGAGTGATCCGGATCACTATCTGGATCTTCTGGATCCATGAAATAAAATTTTTTAAGACAGATAACTTAAAAACTTATGGACGGATTTTGATGAAATTTTCAGGATATGCAAGATAGAGCAATTTCAGTGATAAGTAAGTCACTCACCGACTATTGGGTGATGTACCACATGGTGAAGCAGATCTATAGTTTTTTGAATAGCTGAGTCATAGCTACTAAAATGGATAAACGTCTTTTATCTCTAAAGTGTTGCTGATACGTTATTTCTTCAAAATAAGTCATTCACCTGCCTCTTGCTTGTTGTCACTTCTACATGTGCCTCCATCTCACAAGAAAATTTATATTCCACTATCTTTAGTACATCTAATTAATACGGCGGGAGATAATTGCATGCATCAGAATGCTTGTTATTTGGAGTATGACAGCCATTCCTGAACACCATGAAGACGAAGGTTTATTATTTCCCAGACGAAAATTGGGGATATACTGGATTCAGGTTCCTCATGCTGCCTCCGCGAAGAAATTTCCTTGTGTACACGATGACTCGAAAACGGATCAATATTTTGGTGGCCAAAGGAACATACCAATTTTAAGGTGAGGTTAAACTCTTAATAATAAAGAACTTATGGCCACCTTAAGTCTGAAATGGAACTTTGGCCACTTAAAGCCCTCGAGAACACAAGCTATGAGGTTTGAGAACACATTAATATATTCTTTTTACATGTGCCAAAAATCAAGACTTTATGTTGAGGATAAAATTGTGTTTGAGGCCAATGAAGACTCTACTTTGAGATTTTATGCTACAGTTTTTACATATTTTGCCCTGTAATTTGGAAGTAACAATTCTAATGAGTCTCAAATTGTACTGGATATAACTTTTATATGTAATTTTTATCTGTGAAAAATTTGAAGCCTATAGCTTAATTATAAGGTCACCTTAAGATCTCAAAATTGCCCACAGAGACCCAATTTATTGACTTTTTGCCACTTCTAAGCCCTGTGGCTTTCAAACTATGTCTCTCATCCAGGTGAAATATCATCTGGGGATATATTAATATGTTCTTCTGACATATGCCAAAAATCTAGCCTTTAATAGACGTTTACCCTCTTTATGAGGACCCTAAACACCCACCCAAGTGACCATTTTATGGCATCACTCCACGGTGTCGGCATACACTTTCGCGTGAACAACTTTTCCTCCAAAACTACAAGGCCCAGAGACATGCTGTTTCTTTTAATTTATAGTAAATTTGAGTAAATCACTTGTTACTTGAAAACTATTGTATTTAGAGTATTTTGTTGAGTTATCTTTTTCATCTACTTTTTTAATCAGCTATAGCATAGTAAAATTGAAGACCTGTAGCTCAATGCATAGCTGAGCAAAAGATACTTTCAGGTTATTTATGTTGTTGAAACCACTTGTAATATAAAACTATTCCATTAACAGTATTTTGTTGAATATGTTATTCTTGAGTAAATATGTAAATATGTTATTTTTGAGTAAATAAGTTATAACTTGAAATCTATTGCATTTACAGTATTTTGTTAAAATATCTCATTCACCTACTTTTGGGTCAGCTATAATATAATAAAATTGCAAACCAATAGCTTATTGGATAGCTGAGCAATAGCTATTTTGAGATTCTCACTGTTGAGTAAATCACATGAAACTTAAAAACTGTTGCATTTAGAGCATTTTGTTGAAATACATTTTTCAGCTACTTTTTTCATAGCTACAACATGGTCAGAAGTTTGAAGTCTGTCTCCACAGCTAAGTGAGTAATATTTACTTTCACACTTTTCAGCAGTTACCTAATGAGTAAATGCCTTATATCTTCAAGAGTATTGCAGCTATGCAATTTCTTTTGAAGGTGTTGTTCATCTACTTTTTAATGAACAATAGTATATTGAAGTTTCAAACTTGTTGCTCAGTATAAAGTGTGTAATGCCTACTTTTATTATGTCATAGTTGAGTAAATTGCTTATATCTTGAACAACCAGGTCCTATAAGTAGCTTCTTTGGAAGCACCGTAACCGTTCACTGTGTACTTTACTTCTGAATATCATTTGCAGTGCACAACTTTTGTGTCATTTTCTACATTCATTGTACACTGAAGCTCAAAATACAAAGTCATCTGACACAGAGCCTGTTCACAGGCACTGATTGCTTGTTGCACATTTTTCACACATGTTGCGCCATAATTTGGAAATGGTAAGTCTGACAAGTCTATAACTGTATTATATATGCATGTGTATATAACATCTGTATGTCATCTTTGTGGAAAGTTTGAGGTCTACAGTTTTAATTTTAATGTCACTTTAATTAATGAATTTATTGCCACTTTTAAGCCTTGTAACTGTCAAACTGTGTATCGCATAGAGCTGAAATCACATTTGGGAGTGTATTAATATGTTCTGTTTACATGTGTCAAATATCAAGGCTTTAAAAAGACATTTAGCCAGTGTATGAAGCCCATAAATATGCCAGCCAAGAGACTTTTTTGTACATTTGTTGCATATTTTGCCCTATAATTTGGAAATGTGAAGTCTGACAAGTCTCAGACAGAAGAAGTTGATACTTGGTTGGGACATTGGTTGGGGGTGTGGATGTGCAACATCATGGTGTGACGTGGATTTGACCTTTGTCCTTGCTGTAGTGACCTTGACCTTAAAAATTTTGTTGGGGCCATGTCTCAGAAACTGTAAGGTGTAGGAAATGTATAAGTAGTAGGAACATTGCTTGGGGTGTAGGTGTCCAGTGTTATGGTGTGGCCTTGACTTGACCTTGCTGTAGTGCTCTTAACTTTTAAAAAGCTTGTCCGGGCTATATCTTGGAAACTGTAAGGTGCAGGATATTGGTACTTGGTAGGGACATTGGTTAGGAGGTGTAGGTGTGCAAAGTGATGGTGTGACTTGATTTGACTTTTAACCTTGCTGTAGTGACCTTTAGTTTGTGGTGTAGGTGTGCAAAGTCATGGTGTGACCTTGAATTGACCTTTGACCTTGCGTAGTGACCTTGAGTTTGAAAATCTTTCTATATTTCAGACACCATGAGGTGTCAGAAGTAGTGACATTGCTTCAGGAGTGTAGGTATACAGTCTTGTGGTGTGACCTTGATTTGACATTAGACCTTGCTGGAAGTGACCTTGACCTTTAAAATCTTGTCCTGGCTGTATCTCAGAAACCATAAGGAGTGTGAAGTTGATACTTGGTATTGACATTAGTTAGGGGTCATAGGTGTGCAGTATTATGATGTTGCCTTGATTTGACCTTTGGTAATGCCTTAGTGACCTTGACCTTTAAAATCATATTCGGGCTGTATCTCTGAAACCATAAGATGTAAGAAGTTGATACGTGATAGGGATAATGGTTAGAGGACATAGGTGTACAATATCATGGTGTGACCTTGATATTTCAGAAAATGCAACATATAAAAGTTGATTCTTGGATAGGTGTGGTGGGACCTTTAACAGTGGCTCTGCCAAACTGTGTTCACCTGCCATATTTGAGACATATGTTTTTTATCAGTAAGATATGTGGATTGTTGCAAATAATTATTTATACTGATACTTAATTGTGCTACTTCCATTAATAACTATACTTCAATTAATAAATTTTACAGCTTCATAATTTTCAGTTTACTGATTAATGCTGTCATCTTGCTATTGACTAGTCTTATTTTAATTCTTTATCTTTACATAAATTTTCTCTCTCTGGAAAGTCTCCTGATTTTTGTCCTGTTTCAATTCTTTTATATCTCATGGTGATAAAAACTATTTCTTTCGGCTGTGGGGTACAGGCATCTCTGATGTTATTTTTAGAAAGGATGTGGACCTTTTTCAAATTTTATTTGCCAGATTATGTTTGACTAGAAGCGAATAGGAAATTTTGTATTTTTTATAAATGTCAGAAAAAGATGATGTACATACCGTCAATTTATTTTCTTGTCCTGTTACAATATTTAGGTCAGGAACTACAGAGTTGCCATGAGTGCTGTTTAGCATGAGAAACTGATGAAGCAATTTTTATCTGTGGTAAGTAATACTTTCTAAACTTCTTTCTGTTGTGGGTTCACTTTTTTTCAAATTAGATTGATCACCATCAACTGGTCGTGTGTCTTAGGAAGTTTCCACTTTTCTGGTCTGTCTGACACTAAGATGACAAACATGGTCAGGACACAAAATCTGAAGAATTCATTTATTGATATGATGCCAGATTTTATATCTAACACATTCCTGACTCGATGTACCCGTTTTTGTATCTGAATCCAATATGTATATGATACATATGTGACATAAATAGTGACATTGGATTAGTACATGTAAGTAACATTGAAATGGCTACACCCATATTTGATTCTGTTGATATTTACAGTACATAAAAATATTTTTAAAAATCTGATCTGAAAATAGGAAAAGGGAATACAGGCAAATTTGATATCGTGACATTCCACATTTCAATCCATTCTTGATGTTATGGTGACACATCGTAGATATGGTGCCTACATTTTAGGTACGTTTTTGATAAAAGTTTCACACACTGGCTGACTGGATAAATGTTTTCATTGAACTTCTGTTGCTCTGCAAGTGTATAATATTATATGGCAAGCAAAGGATGGCTGTCTGCACTAACACTGCTTTCAATCACTGATATGCTGGTTTCATGAGACTAGGATCATGCCTTCCTACCAAAAGTATCATGTTCTTATTATATCCCCAGACGAAAGTCGGGGATATATTGGATTCAGGTCCGTCACGCCGCTGCCGCCGTAGAAATTTCCTTGTGTACGCAATAACTCAAAAATGGATCTGTATTTTTTTTCAAACTTGGTACACATGTTAAGGGTGCCCAAAGGAAGACCCTTATTTTAAGGTGACCTTAAACTCCCAATAATAAAGAACGTATGGCCACCTTAAGGTCAGAAATTTGATTTTTGGCCACTTAGAGCCTTCTAGGTCACAAACTATGAGGCTCATCTAGCTAAAAGTTTACCTGAGAAAACAGTAATGTATTCTTAGTACATGTGCTGAAAATCAAGACTTTAAGTTAAGGATAAAATTGTGTTTGAGGCCCATAAAGACCCCACTTAGGGATTTTTTGCTACATTTTTCACATATTTTGCCCTATAATTTGGAAGTGGTCATTCTGATGAGTCTCAAACTGCACTAGGTATAACTTTTATATGTGATCCTTGTCTCTGAAAAATTTAAGGGCTGTAGATTTAACTATAAGGTCGAACTTAAGGTCTCAAAATTGCCCACAGAGACCCAGTTTATGGACTTTTTGCCACTTACAAACCACTGTAGCTTTCAAACTATGTCTCTCATATAGGTGAAATATCATCTGGGAATATATTAATATGTTCTTTTTACATTTGCCACCAATCTAAGCCTTTAATAGAAATTTAACCTGTGTTTGAGGACCATAAACACTCACCCAAGTGACCCTTTTTCGACATTTTCCATATATTTGGCCCTATAACTTGGAAATAGTAAGCCCAAAAAGGCTCAAACTGTATTAAATATAAGTTCTATGTGTAATATTTGTGTGTCTTGAATTTGAAGTCTGAAGCTTTAATTTTAAGGTCACATTGAGGTCTCTAAAATGCCCACAAAGGCCCAATATTTGGACTTTTTGCCATTTTTAAGCCATGTGACTGTTAAACTCTGTAACTAATAGAGCTGAAATCTCATCTTGGAATATGTTATTATGTTCTTTTTACATGTGCCAGAAATCAAGGTTTTAAATACGCATTTAACCTGTGTATGAGGACCATAACCACCCATCCAAGTGACCCTTTTTGACATGGTAAGCCTGAGAAGTCTCAAACTGTAATAGTTATAAATTCTGTGTGTAATATTTGTGTGTGACTAATTTTAAGTCTAAAGTTTTAATTTTAAGGTCACATGAATGTCTCTAAAAGGCCCACAGAGACCCAATATTTGGATTTTTTGCCACTTTTAGTCCCTGTTACTGTCAAAGTATGTGCCTCATAGAACTGAAATCTCATCTTGGAATATCTTGATATGTTCTTTTACAAAAATCAAGACTTTAAGTAGACATTTAACCTGTCCAGGAGCCCCTTAAGTGCCCACCTGAGTTACCTTTACTTGTGTATTAGGCCAATAGATTGACTTTTCTGCTACAGTTTTTCACATATATGTATTATTTTACCTTCTAACTAGAAATGTATGTTTGATGAAACTCCAAAAAATACTCACAGGGACCCAATTTATGAACTTTTTGCCTATTTTAAGCCCTGTAGCTGTCAAACTATGTGGCTAATTTACCTGAAATCTCATTTGAGAATATATTACATGTAATATGTTCTTTTTACATATGTCAAAAATCAAGGCTTTAAGTTCACGTTTAACCTGTGTATTAGGATCATAAATGTCCTCCAAGGGTGATTTTCTGTATAGTTTTCATATATTTTGCCTTGTAAATTGAAATGTATGTCAACATTATTATTTTTTGTTGATCTATGAGTCCCCAGTATTAGCAAACTTATTAAGCGTCCCGTAAGGGACGCTTGTTTGTGTATGGGAGACCTTCAGGCTCCGCCGGCTCCGCATTTTGTTTTCCTTATAACTCTGTAACCGTTAGGCGGATTCTTTTCAAATTTGGCAGGTTTAGGCAGTAGCCTTGGGGAATTTTTTTGAATATGCTGCAGTGACATGTCAACCAATCAGAGAGGTCACATGACCACAAATGTCTTTTTTCGCTGGGGAAGCCTGTCTGGATGATAACTTGAAAGGAATTTTATCAATTCACCTGAAACTTGGCAAATACATTCATTCTATTAAAATCTGGAAATCATTAGATTTTGGCATTGATTGGTTAAGAAATGGCCGAGTAATTAATGATTAATTAATCATTATGAATTTCCAAATAAGGAAAACACAAAAATGCTTATATCTCGAAAACCGTGCTAGATAGAGCGATTTCGACGAAATTTTTGACCCGCAAGGCATCTCTGCAGAGTAGTTATCCCAATTTTCAAAAAATTTTTGTCTCGCCAAAAATGGCGGCCATTTTGATTTTTCGAATTTTTCGCAACAATTGCAAAACATAAAAATGCTTATATCTCGAAAACCGTGCTAGATAGAGCGATTTCGATGAAATTCTTGACCCACAGGGTATCTCTGCAGAGTAGCTATCCCAATTTTCAAAAAAATTTTCTCTCGCCAAAAATGGCGGCCATTTTGAATTTTCGAATTTTTCACAAAAATTGCAAAACATAAAAATGCTTATATCTCGAAAACCCTGCTAGATAGAGCGATTTCGACGAAATTTTTGATCTTCAGGTATCTCTGCAGAGCAGCTATCCCAAAGAGCTTTCACTCGGTGAAGTTTTCAGACCTACTCAAAATGAGTAAATGCTAATTATCTCTAAAACTATTGCGGATACCCAATTTTTATCAAATAACTCATTCATCTACTTTTGGGAGAGCTTTCACATGGTGAAGTTTCAGACCCGTAGATAATTACTCACCTACTCAAAATGAGTAAATGCGAATTATCTCTAAAAGTATTGCAGATAGCCAATTTTTCTCAAATAACTCATTCATCTACTTTTGGAAGAGCTTTCACATGGTAAAGTTTCAGACCCATAGCTAATTACTCACCTACTCAAAATGAGTAAATGCGAATTACCTCTAAAAGTATTGCAGATAGCCAATTTTTCTCAAATAACCCATTCACCTACTTTTGGGAGAGCTTTCACTCGGTGAAGTTTCAGACCCGTAGCTAATTACTCACCTACTCAAAATGAGTAAATGCTAATTATCTCAAAAACTATTGCGGATACCCAATTTTTATCAGATAACTCATTCATGTACTTTTGGGAGAGCTTTCACATGGTGAAGTTTCAGACCCATAGATAATTACTCACCTACTCAAAATGAGTAAATGCGAATTATCTCTTAAAAGTATTGCAGATAGCCAATTTTTCTCAAATAACTCATTCACCTACTTTTGGAAGAGCTTTCACATGGTGAAGTTTCAGACCCATAGCTAATTACTCACCTACTCAAAATGAGTAAATGCTAATTATCTCTAAAAGTATTGCAGATAGCCAATTTTTCTCAAATAACTCATTCACCTACTTTTGGGAGAGCTTTCACTTGGTGAAGTTTCAGACCCATAGCTAATTATTCACCTACTCAAAATGAGTAAATGCTAATTATCTGTAAAAGTATTGCGGATACCCAATTTTTATCAAATAACTCATTCATCTACTTGTGGGAGAGCTTTCACATGGTGAAGTTTCAGACCCGTAGCTAATTACTCACCTACTCAAAATGAGTAAATGCGAATTATCTCTAAAAGTATTGCAGATAGCCAATTTTTCTCAAATAACTCATTCACCTACTTTTGGGAGAGCTTTCACTCCGTGAAGTTTCAGACCCATAGCTAATTATTCACCTACTCAAAATGAGTAAATGCTAATTATCTGTAAAAGTATTGCGGATACCCAATTTTTATCAAATACTCATTCATCTACTTGTGGGAGAGCTTTCGCATGGTGAAGTTTCAGACCCATAGCTAATTACTCACCTACTCAAAATGAGTAAATGCAAATTATCTCTAAAAGTATTGTGGATACCCAATTTTTGTCAAATAACTCATTCATCTACTTTTGGGAGAACTTTCACTTGGTGAAGTTCCAGACCCGTAGGTAATTACTCACCTACTCAAAAGGAGTAAATGTGAATTATCTCTTAAAAGTATTGCAGATAGCCAATTTTTCTCAAATAACTCATTCACCTACTTTTGGAAGAGCTTTCACACACGAAAATGAAAAATTGTGAATATCTCGGAAAATATCTCTTCTCCTTTAATGCTCGGCGGGAGATACACACCGCGGCAGTGGTCTTGTCATAAATTTTTGTCTCCCCCAAAATGGTGGCCATTTTGAATTTTCAAAGTTTTTGCAAAACACAAAAATGCTTATATCTCGAAAACCGTGCTACATGGAGCGAACTCAACAAAATTTTTGACCTGCTGGGTATCTCTGCAGAGTAGCCATGCCAATTTTCAAAATATTTTTGTCTCGCCAAATATAGCGGACATTTTGAATTTTCGAATTTTTTGCAAAACACAAAAATGCTTATATCTTGAAAACTGCTAGATAGAGCAGACTGCGCTGACTTTGGTTGCCACAACAGTATAAGGCTAGAAACGAAGCATTTTCTTAATACTTTAGCACTCACCTTTATATCCTTTTCGGGACGCTTTGTTTTTGCTATGCAAAAACATTATCTTTTTTTTTGCAAGCGATCCTCTAGTTTTATTTGATAATCACACTTTTATAACACCAATTTTTAAGTACATTATACAGCATCTTTCTTGTGGCTGTAATAATTCATAAATCTGGAAATATAATTTTCCCTATGGACATTTCTTATTGATATGTTTGATTTTTTTTATTGCTTATGAGATTAACTGAACATTTGGGGGATAACTTTTTAAAATGGATAGACTGGACCATTGATGATTTGTGAGTATTTTATTGTCCATTTTATATAGATTTGATTTATTAATACTGAAGAGGCTGTTAAAATAAAAAAAGGTCCACCCATTCCTATCCCACTGGGTTGAAGTGTTGTTTGTTATGTCATACCATTTATATAATCAGTGGTTTATTGACACAGTGTCAGTGGCAGACTTTAATACCTAATAAGACAAAGGAGGGGGGGTGGGGGAGGGGGGGGGGGAGAGGAAGAGTGATATTATCATTCAGATTCAGATAAGAATAAAACATACATCCAATTTACACCATATCTTTTTTTTTTTTGCTTTACAGAAATATATGGAATTCATAAAGTACTCGTACTCTTTGTTTAAGCAGTATGGTGGTGTAAAACCCAGAACATGTATGAGTAAATTATATAAACTGTGGCTGATTATATAATGCTATGTTTACATGTCAGTGCAAGGACTGAGAACTTATATTGTCAGATCCTACAGTTTCTTCTCATCATAAATTGAAACCATGACACCAACTTTAATTTACTTTGTAAAAGGATTGCAAGGATAGATATCAAATTATGAAGACAGAATAATAAAAATTGTAATAGAATTACTTAAGCTCTTGAGATCTAATCATACATTTGTTTTATAATATTTCATCTGTCCACTAATAATTAAATTCATTCGGGACTACTAATTTAGAATGGACAGTCGAAATAGCTATGTTCCCATCGATGTACAGACCTTTGCCCATAAGCTTTGCCCACAAGGGACTTTGTCTACCACATTTTTCATGGGAGAAACTTTGCCCACAATAATGATTTATAATAATATTCAGAAAATAACTTTTTAATTTTTGATTGAAGTAATAATATCTACAATGTAAAGCAATTATAAGTATATAATGTCTACAAAATAGCAGTATTCACAATGAATGTTGGACTTTCTTGAAACCATTTTAGTATACACATGTGTCAATCATTGCAATGTTTTGGCCACCATTTAGTTCTTTCATTATTTCCATCTTGCAATACTGTGAAAATCTATCAACACTGAATTAACTACTAATGCAATCAACCTTATGTACTTTATATTGTGTGTAACTTAGGAAGTGCAATTAATGTTTGATGTCTTTCAAAACTGCGTGTCCTGAATAGTTATCTAACAGGAATATTAACTGCAATAAAAAGGGATAGTGCCTTTGTAGTAAGCAAAATTTATATTGTGGGCAGAAATCCTACCTTCAAAAGATTGTGGTGGGTAGAGTTCCTTGTGGACAAGGGTCCTGTGGGCAGAATTTTGCATTGGACACTGGATAATTTTGCTTTGCAAAATAAAAGTATTGAAGGTTGAATTGCTGAAGTTCCTACATAAGTGGTTATCTTTTGCTCAAAATTATGTCGTACAAAAGATGGGTCCTAAGGAAAATGCCGAGTCAAACCATGTGGCATGAATGATGACCTGTCTGGAAATATGTTGGCGCCGAGTTGGCTCAATCTAGTTTTTACACCGGTCTTAGTGTCCAGTTTTTATAACTGAAATGTTTTATGAAGTGGATTCAAATTGAGATTCAATCAGCTCACGATCACTAGGACCCCACTCATGAGTTTCTTGATTTGAATCCTACATGTAGAGAAAAATTTGATTTTGTGTTGAGACATGTAAGAAGCTTAGTGTAAAACTTCACAAAACAGACAGAAAAGCCAAACAATTTCAGGACAAAGAATAATATTTTTTAAAAAACCCTAAATTTATTGATATTGATAACTGGTGTTTTTGGCTATGGACATGAGACTGGTACTGTTCATGCACTTGCAACTCATGGTGTACTTTGGAACATCTAAGCACTATCAGCCTAGGGTGCAATGGCTTTGCTTGTGCAACCACCCAGGCCCACAGGTTTCTTTAGCTAACTGTTGAATCATTGGTTGTATAAAAGTTTGCAACAACCATATCACAAGAGCCATTCTCTATATGGCTCTTTGCCCCATTTTTGCCTTTCAAGGTCATTTCTATGGCCTTTAGTGGGTCAGATTTTCACTTATTGCTTAATATTTCTTTTATTATTGTAATTAGTGCTTCAGAATGAATTAAGTGGTAATACTGGGAGACCCAATTGTCCTGTACCTATTTTGCTGGTAGCCAAAATATTGAGACATATTATTGAAAATTCCAAGTGTCAATCAAAGCATCAATATTGGGAATCACAATTACAAGCTCACACAATTTGTGGCCGACGCTACAATTTTTTTGAAGGGAAATACTCTTTGCAAGCAACATTAAATGTCCTTGAAACCTTTGGAAACATTTCTGGCTTAGAAATGAATACTGAGAAAAATTAAGGTAGTATGGATTGGTAAAAATGGTGTAAAGAAAGTTAAATGTCACATCAAACTACATTGAGAAGAATCTGAATTCAACCTCCTGAGTCTTTGCTTTTTTGTCGAACAAAGTAAAATGCCATCATTAAACTATGAAAAGGAATTACTGATTGAGAGGCTAACACTCAATTCCTTGCAACACAAAAATTTAACACTGATTGGAAAAATAAATATCAGTAAGACAAAGTGTACACATATGCCACTGTCAACTCCTGATAAAATAAACAGACAGCAAATCTGCAAAAAAGATTTCAGCAAGAAGACTGAGAATGATGGATATGTACAATTTTGAAAGGTCACTGAAAATAAAATGCTTGAAAAGGATCATCTTCAGTCAAGAAATTACTGTGACTGGCATATCATCAAATTAAAGACTTAAAAAAGCTACTCATTGTAGGGGAGATGGAGTTATTTAAACACATCAAATTTAAATCTTTTCTGGAAAATTCAAGGAATTCTATAGAGATGTTAAATTTCAATCAAATCAAGATGTCCTCTCCAGTAGCATAGGTTTAACACTCATATTGAGGGCACAGTCCTTGGGTTAGTCCTGGAAGTTGAGTCCCTGAGGTGCATTGGTTCTCAACCGGTACTGCCAATTGTGTTATGTAGTTCTACGCACATTGGTTGTGTGAGGGCGCTCAGGGCCCAATGCACCTCAGGGACTCAACATCCAGGACTAATCCTGGATATTTTTGTGCCCCACTTGCCACATTTCAAAAATTTAATACCTAAGGGGACCAATAATATCTGGTCATCTCCTCACGACTTCGGAACAGGGACCCAACTATTGTCTCCTAGGACACCGAGTGCTTTTCACCCCTGGGAACTGGCTTCCCTCCTATACGTACCACCAAAACCTCTTGCAAACTCTGGTACCAAACCCCTGTGGGAGTGCCAGCTCAGAGCTGTTAAGCATTAGGTGTTCATATTGACTCCATCAGTCAGTAAGTATGACCGAATCCCACCATAAAGTTCATACAGTTAGCCCCTCAGGCTAACTTCCACACCTACACCTATAAGGCCTATAACAATCACATACAAAGTAGACTCAAGTCACAGCAGTGTCTAATGAGCCTCTCCGGTGAAACCATCTTTATCCATACTCATATGGCCTATTTCCAGATGGCTCCTTCCTATAATACACAAACACTAGCATGTAAAAATTTGGGGCTGTGATATTACCAATACATCACACTAGCTATGTCACATCTTATGACATCATCACCTGGTGACATCATAATCTCCCTAACAACCAATTGTATTACTGGGGATTCCTTCAAATCCTTGGTTTTTGGTGTCTCTTTGCCATTAATATTTTCACAGTTGATACATTATTAATAACACATTAAAATTAAAATCAAAGATTGAGAGTAAAGTTTCAATAACCTTTGTTTTCACTGTTACCTAATACTAGTGGTATATTATACACAATGTTATCACTTTGCACATTGATAATTTTATACATAATTTACTACAAACAATTATGATTTTTACACCATATGTTGCTAGAGTTAAGATGTGACTCCTATGGTTGTTAAAGATATACATGACTTATTGTCAGGATAGGGTCCCAGTGTTTTAATGACAGGTGTATGATGTTCACTGCAGAATGGTGTACTGGCTTTTAAAGCCTGAGTAATGGAATGAGATAAAGTATGAGTGGGGTTTAAGGGACACTCAGCTAAGCATAAGTTGGCACACAAAATGTGATCATGTATGCATTTGTAGATGAGAATTTATGACATACTTGATGAAATCACCTGTTGAATATGTTCTTAATGATAGAATACAGTGTCAGCAGTGAGCACTGCATTGTGAAGAAAGCTTTCAGTAATCAGTGACAGCTAGCAACTGTATATTGATTGAAATCAAATCCTCATTAGGTACACATTAGATACATTAGACATTCATAAGTTAGCTTTAACTTGCATTGTGTATTGGACAATGCTGGATGTGCAAAAGCTGTGTGTATGTGGGAGCAGACAATTGTCACAGTATTGATATTCCTGCCACCATTAAGAGGGACAAGATCTGCTGTCACACTTGGGTTCACTTCTGAACAGGATGCACTGACTCCACTCTGCAGCTGATTTGTGTGCTCTGTAGTAGACACTGTGACAGTGTATGCTGTGCTCTGATTACCACTTGTCAGCACCACTGAAAGCTCATTCAGGAGTTTTGATTTTCACACACAGGTTTCATAAACTTGGGAGCCAATGTGTTTGAACAGTGCTTTGCAAATAGTGAATAGTGAGTAGGTTATTTTGTGGGAAATTAACCCATTAAACAAATACAAGCACAAATACAATCATATTAAGAGAGAAATTATCCAAGTAGTAAAACACTGGGAAAGGTGGATAATCTTCAGTTGTAATCATTCAGGTAAGAGTTTTGCACTGTTGGTATTTGGTCCAGGTGCTTTCAGATAGTCACACATTAATGAAAGTATGTTGCAATATTATTTGTTAAGATTTTCAGCAAATGAGTGAACAGAGAGGTTTAAGCAATTGACTTCAATTTCACAAATTAATACTACATCAGCAAATTTCATTGTACAACAGATGGAATAAAGTATAAATAGATAGTGGATTGTCTTTATTGAATTATTAAAGTAATTAGAGTGTCAATACACCTAGAATATAACTTCTTAGGTGAAAATAAGTTTAAAATGATGTTTTAAGTTGAAAGAAATTTTGTATTTTGAAAATTAAAAGAAACAATCTCTCCAAATGAATGTATAAGTAAGTTTTTATAAACTTAAAGAAAAGCATCAAATGCTTATTAATAGTTATTATATGAAGTTAGTAGTTATTACTGTTTTTGCTATGTTGTCGGGATGAGACAGTAACACTCTTCTGTTATTGTGTGGTTTTAAATTAACTGGGGATGTGTCCCTCAGTTAGAAAAAAAATTATAATTAACTGTATTTGTAATCAAATTTTATGTGAATATTGTTCACAGATTTCTGGTTTTGAAAAGACTCAAAATGTCATGTGGTTGAAGGCAGTATTTATCGAAAGTTAATTGATCTTACATCTGTAATTTTGAAAAATTCAATGTTTGTGTGCGAACTATGTTTATGTTTGTGTCTTTGTGTTCTACAAAATGGTGATAAATATGAGAATGAATTATTTTGAAGCCTTGCCTGTCATAGTAAAATGTTAATTGTCTCACATCATCTGAAAATGTATAGTTTCATCATGAAATCGTTGGGTTTCCAAGTAATGTCAGTTTTGTCAATATAATTGCATGCATTTCTGTTGGAATGAAAAGTAACCCCCTTTTAATTCAACTTGAATTATATTTGTGTGTGAATGACATTTTAAGAGAAAATCTCTCAATGAAACATGAATGTTATTTGGCCAAGATTTTGATGTACAAAGGGTTGAGTTTTTGAGACAAAGAAAATGATTCGATATATAACAAGATGGACTTGGAGAGAGCAAAACAATCGACTTGTTGTGACCTGACTCGCGAGTATATAACTGCACAATTTGAATGTTGATTTAGAAGGGAGAAGACACGGTATTTTAAATTTTGAGTGCATATATAAAACCATTTGGATCATATAAAAGTGTGTTATTTGAATATTTTACGCAAGCAAATTGTAGCTATTATGTCATCACTTCTCCTCCTAAACTACAAGCCCCAGAGACATGCTGTTTTTTTAAAAGATACCTTAACTATCGAGGATGAAAATGTGTTCAAGGCATGCAGATCTGTTCGTTCGTCTATTCCCCAGAGCCATTAGAAGTCAGGTACCCCCACCCAAAGTGTGAAAATTTCAACACTTTATCACAATTTTCTCATTCACTATTGCAGGGATTTTTCTCATATCTTGCATATATGTACTAGGCCACTAGTAGATTACCTTGTGTGAGTATTAGACCTGGATCTGTCTTACTTTTTTTTATTAATTTTTTAAATAATTTTTAATGCGTTAAAATTCATGAAATCATGCACTAAATCACTTATTTTCTCATTGACTATTGCAGGGATTTTTCTCTTATATTGCATATATTTGTACTAGGCCACAAGTAGATAACCTTGTGTGAGTATCAGGCCTGGATCTTTTTTAATTATTTTTTAATGAATTTTTTAAATAATTTTTAGTGCATTAAAATTCATGAAATCATGCACTAATTCACTTATAACTTGAAAAGTATCACATTTAGAGCATTTTGTCAAAATAATTTATTCAGCTACTTTTTCCATAGCTACAACATGGTGAGTAAATTGAGTGTCTATCCCAATAGCTAAGTGAGTAATAGCTACTTTTTGACTCTTCAGTACCTCCCGTAGTGAGTAAAATCACCTATAACTTGAAAACTATGGCATATATAGAATTTTCTATAAATATGTTATTCAGCTACTTTTGGGTCAGCTACAGCATAGTAAAATTTCAGACCTGTAGCTCATTGCATAGCTGAGTAATAGCTACTGTGAGGTTATCACTGTTGAGTAAATCAGTTGTAACTTGAAAACTATTGCATTTAGAGTAGTTTGTTTAATTATATGCCCAGACGAAAGTCGGGTATATATTGGATTCAGGTCCGTCACGCCGCTGCCGCCGCCGTAGAAATTTCCTTGTGTACACGATAACTCAAAAACAGATCAGTATTTTTTTTCAAACTTGGTACACATGTTAAGAGTACCCAAAGGAAGATCCCTATTTTAAGGTGATATTGAACTCCCAATAATAAAGAACTTATGGCCACCTTAAGGTCAAAAATTGGACTTTTGGCCACTTAGAGCCCTCTAGGTCACAAACTATGAGGCTCATCTGGCTAAAATTTTACCTGAGAACACATTAATATATTCTTAGTACATGTGCTGAAAATCAAGACTTTATGTTAAAGATGAAGTTGTATTTGAGGCCCATAAAGACCCCATTTAGGGATTTTTTCTTACATTTTTCACACATTTTGCCCTATAATTAAGCGTCCCGCTTATTTGGTTTCGCGTCAGTTTCCTCACCGCCGCCGCATTATGGTCTCCCTTGAATATCTCCCTTATTATTGCAAGCTTTTTAGCCATATTTGGCAGTTATATACCTTAGGCGTGGGAAAATTTTTCCACATGCTTAAATTTGACCTTTGATCTTTATCAAGGTCACATGATCAAAAAATAGTTTTTTTCGGGTACACCCCGCCCGTCATCGCAGTTCAGGAAAATCTACTGACCGCAGAGGCTTGTAACTTCATACACATGTTTATACTATCAAAAACGTGAGCTGAGTAGATTTTGGGAGCAATCCGATGAAAATTGACCAATTTATGAGTGATTTTCTCACAGGTACCAATCAGAAAGCTTAAAATTCATGTGAACCCCCTATTATCTTCTTAAGTATTGCATTTAGAGCCATAAAATGTATTGGGAGGTAGTAGGAAACCATATGTGGAGAGTCTAGAAAGCAAGTCAAATTTCCCCCCCCCCCCCCCCCCCTTCCCCCCGACTCCCCTGTAGGGGGTCAAACTGGGTCATAAAATAGCCAATTTCATCTTTTCCCCTTATATCTCCTTTATTCTTGCTTCTAGAGCTTGAGAATGTATTAAGAGGTATTGGGAAACCATATGTGAAGAGTCTAGATAGCCGGTCATATTTACCCCTAGACCCTCCCTTATGGGTCAAACTGGGGTCATAAAATAGCTGATTTTGTGTTTTTGCCTTATATCTCCTTTATTCTTGCTTTTAGAGTTTAGAATGTATTAAGAGGTATTGGGAAACCTTGTGTGAAGCGTCTAGGTAGCTGGTCAGATTTACCCCCGGATCCCCCCTTATTGGTCAAACTGGGGTTATAAAATAGCCGATTATGTGTTTTTGCATTATATCTCCTTTATTCTTGCTTTGAGAGCTTTAGAATGTATTAAGAGGTATTGGGAAACCATATGTGAAGAGTCTAGATAGCTGGTCAGATTTACCCCCGGACCCTCCCTTATGGGTCAAACTGGGGTCATAAAATAACCAATTTTGTGTTTTTGCCTCTTATCTCCTTTATTCTTGCTTTTAGAGTTTTAGAATGTATTAAGAGGTATTGGGAAACCTTATGTGATGAGTCTAGATAGCCGGTCAGATTTACCCCCGGATCCCCCCTTATGGGTCAAACTGGGGTCATAAAATAGCCGATTTTGTGTTTTTGCCTTTTATCTCTTTTATTCTTTTAGAGTTTTAGAATGTATTGAGAGGTATTGGGAAACCTTATGTGAAGAGTCTAGATAGCTGGTCAGATTTACCCTTTTGTTAGCAAAAACATTTTTCTAGTTTTCAACCTATTATAAGTATTGATGCTTTATGCTTCTGAGCCAGAACATTTATTCAATTAACTTTTCACAATTTATAACCATAGAAAACAAAATAAAGCTTAAATTTTTCTTTCATGTTAATGCATAAACTTCCACACTGTCTGCTTAACTTTCACTTCTTCTCTCAGCACTGCATGTTTTTATTTCAAAAAACCTTTTTCTACTGTATATTATATTGCGGTGAACCTTTTTGGGATGCTTAGTTTTTGTTAGCAAAAACATTCTTCTAGTTTGGAAGTGGTAATTCTGATGAGTCTCAAACTGCACTAGGTATAACTTTTATATGTAATCCTAGTCTGTGAAAAATTTAAGGGCTGTAGGTTTACCTGTAAGGTCGACTTAAGGTCTCAAAATTGCCCACAGAGACCCAATTTATGGACTTTTTGCCACTTTCAAGCACTGTAGCTTTCAAACTATGTCTCTCATCTAACTGAAATATCATCTGGGAATATATCAATATGTATTTTTTATATGTGCCCTAAAATTTAGGTCTTTAATAGACATTTAACCTGTGTATGAGAACCATAAACACCCACCCGAGTGACCCTTTTAAGAAAGTTTTCACATATTTGTCCTGTAACTTAGAAATGGTAAGTCTGAGAAGTTTCAAACTGTATTAGATATAAAGTCTATGTGTAATCTTTGTATCTGACAGATTTTAAGTCTAAAGCTTTAATTTGAAGGTCACATTGAGAACTCTAACAGGCCCACAGAGACCCAATATTTGGACTTTTTGTCACTTTGAAGCCCTGTGACTGTTAAACTATGTGATTGATAAAGCTGAAATCCCATCTGGGAATATGTTATTATGTTCTTTTTACATGTGCCGAAAATCAAGGTTTTTGGTAGACATTTAACCTGTGTATGAGGACCATAGACACTCACTGAAGTGCCCTTTTATTACATTTTTTCTGTATTTTGCCCTGTTATTTGAAAATGCTAAGTGTGACAAGTCTTAAGCCGTATTATATATAATTAAGCAGCCCGTCAGGGATGCTTATTTGTTTTCACGTAAGTTCGACTAATCACCGCATTGGCCACCGGATTACGGTCTCCCTTGAATAACTTCTTGGGCTTTCAAATTTTTCTTTCCTTCTTATCTTTCTTTAAAACTATAGGCGCGGGAAAAATGTTTGGGATACTTTTAGGAGACCTTAAACTCTACTTAAGGTAACTAACCATTTTTCAGAAACACCTCATCATCGCGTTTCGGAAAAAAACACACACACCAGTGCTATAAAATTTATCAGGTACATTCTGGACCTACATTCGAAGGTCAGAAAGGATTTTCTGATCAATCGGACCATAGATGCCTGAATGGGAGATGTTTGATTTTCGTAAATTTTAAAAAAATGGGTAATTTGTCCGTATCTCCAAAACGGTCAGGATTTCGGCGTTTTGTTGGATAAGTTATTCAGCTACTTTTTGATAATCTTTCACATGCCAAAGTTTTAGCCCTGTATCTGCAATCTTAAGGTCACCTTAATGTCCAAAAAGGGGGCTTTAACCCTCCAGTTCACTTAGTTTTTCACTTTTTTCAACCAAACTTGCCATATATATTAAGATTTACCAAAGGATTATCCTGACTTTATGGTGACCTTAAACTATTAATATTATTGGAGCTATGCCCCCCCCCCTAAAGTCATCAAATTGGAATAAAACCACCTGGCCCCTTTAATTTTCCATTTTTTTTTAAATCTAACGTATATTGATATTGAGGTAGATCAAAAGAAGACTCTTACTACCTTATGATTTAAATATTAATAATATTATGACCATCTTAAACTTAAAATGTAGGGTTTTTCAGCCCTAAGCTCAATTATTTAATTTTATTTGGGAATCTTGACGTAAATTGTGATACAAGTGATACTTTATCTTGCTTTATTGCCATTGAGGCCAGTGACGGAGGATTATGCAAACTACACTGAATCTCGAGTTCTTTAGAACTTTTATATGTTGGATATTCATCCCGAAGCTGTTGTACCATTCTGTTAAGTAGCTGAATATATTCAAATGTTGCTGGTATCTTGACTTCTTGTACTGTTCCTCCGTCCTTATATTTTGGGTATGACACATTCCAGATAAGTTGTCCTGATTCAGACCTTGCTTGTGCACGATCAGAATTTTCATTATTATGTAAACATGCCAGTAAGACTCTAGCTTTCATTGGGGAGTAAAAATAATGAACCATCTTGGGTGCAAAATAAAACGCTGTGATAAGCCTCAACTGAAGATATCTGCCCTGAATATGATAATTTACCTATATCTTTCACAAACATTTTGTTACTGATTAATAGTTGCAGCCCTTTATGTGGTCTAGAACCATGCATAATCCACTCTCTGTCATGAAGGGGCCCATGCAAACATTTGGGAAATCTGGTGCCATGACCTTCATGAATATTGGCAACATGGTTTCCAATTGATAACCATTTCTGACATTCCAGATCTTGATCCCCACCACTACTTGATGCACACCAGTACAGATGGTTTGAAATAGATTTTGCCCAACCTTTAATAACTCCATATCCAGCTCTCTTTGCTATGGCCAGAAGCTTTTTGTATAAAGATTTTGCCATATGCCATACATCATAGAAATGCTTCACAAAAGGCTTGTTTTCTCTCAGAAACTTTTGTATTCCCCTATGTCTATCAGTGGTTAAGCTTTCTACCTCCACACCATTATTTTCTAGTGTTGAAAAGCATCTTGCCAGGCCCTCCACCTCCATAACATTTGAACTTGAAACCTCATTTGACTGAACCAGCTGCATATGTAGAACTTTATTTTCCTTTAAATCTACAACAGAATATGAACAGTACTTTGCATTGTGTCCCGGAGAATCACATCTGCCATCCCCACCTAGAATAACCTTTGCACCAGTCAGGCGTATGTGTTGAAATAACTTTTCCTGTTCTAGCTTCCATATGTGAAATACTGACGGTATTAAGTAGTGGCTTTGTATCATATTATAGGTTCTGTACCCAATAGTCAAAATGTTGATATGTTTCAACATGTTTATAACCTTCTCTGGACTGGATCCTGAAAATAGTATGCCAGCAGCAAGTTGAAGATTACCCTGAGGTAAGGTGCCGTGGAGTGGCTGACTTGACCACATCCTAGAATGGCCTTTCCTGCACAGCTGCTGGACTACAACATATGTTCCTTTTGCGAACTTCAATATAGCTCGACATGGCAAGTTACATATCAGAAAAAACCGAGAATAGTGCCATTAAGCAGCTCTCAAACACAATGAATTTTCTTCATGTGCAGGACTATCAGTCTTCAGCTCATCATCAACCTCTTCCAGTTCAGCATCATTCTCAAAATCTTCCTCATCATCAGAATCATCTGATTGCATGGCTGGAATCCATTCTGGATCTACTTCATAAGGCACTTCCTCTTCACTTGTATCCCCTTCCATCAGTGAATCCTCAAGATCTTGATAAGTGATCCCTCTAGACTCTGACTTTAAAAGGTCACACTGACACTCTGCATTCTTCACTTTTACTGTAGCCTGAACACCTTTAGACAAGCCTTTAAGGTGAAACATTGTTGCTCCGCTTTTTCTTGGTGGTTCTAGGGTGCACTGTAATGAAATCTCATGTGATCCCTCTAAGGATTCTATCTGGTCAGAAATATTGCCAGAATCTTCAGTTTGGCAGCTTGATTGTTGCAGTAGCTGAAAAGAAATCACATCATGAGGCGTGAGGGATTTTTTTTCTTGATATGGCATTTTGTTATGAACTACAATGTTTTGTAGCTGCCATTAATATTGATAAACCTTCACAGGTGAAATACTATACATTGCTACAGTCGGGTTATTTCTAATATGCAGTACCAAGACATTGTTTTGAAAGCAAAAATACTCAAATATTATTAAACGTGGGCTAATATGGGTACTTATTTATAGATACAAGAATACTAATAATTTTAATAAATTTTAAAGTGGATAATCTGCTCACCTCATGATTCTGCCTCTTTTGAAAAGCTAAACTCTTTCTTTTTCTCTTTCCATTTTTTATCATCCATTTTTTGTTGTGAACCGTGGTCACTGTTCACTTGTCTCCTTGTAAATCTGGATGGATCTGGTACCGCATCTGGCTTTAAATACAACCTATATCCAAGTTGCCTTGTTAATTCTGGAATTTTGTTGAAGGCATCAGGACTAAAGTGGTCTTCACAGAGTCTTGGATATGTTGAATTTTCAATATCCTCTTTCCTTCTATTACAAGCGACTATCCATTTATTTCTTAATTGTATCCACCGGAAGCATCCGGTGGATACTTTGGTTTAGCGTTCGCTGCGCCGCCGCCGCCGCGCGTAGAGAGATTTTCGGCGTTAACGCTCTAAGAGGAAAACAACAGCAGCTAGGTTCACCAAATGTGCAGGATATCTTCATTGGGGGGTAAGCTTCTCTGGGAAGGAAAATAGCCTCATTCTGAAAAACAAGATGGCCGCCACGGGCATTTCTTTGAAAATAATCTACATTTTTCTACTGGCTGTTCCTCATAGGTAGAAGGTTGAATCTCTTCATAGGTGATATGTATGGCACATATACATGTCCTCTACAACCTTGCACACATTTGACCTTGAAACTCCTAACTCAAGGTCATCCACGGAGTGCCGAAGTAACCCACATAGAGGACTTTAAAAGTGCCAATATCTCCCTTATTATTGGTCCTAGAGGTTTGCAATGTGAAGCCAACCTATAGGAAATCATGTGCTGCAAATCTTCTGATGTGGTCAGATTTGACCTTGGACCCCTCATTCAAGGTCAAATGAGGATAGCCAAACTTAAAGGTGCTTATAACTCGCTTATTATCGATCCTAGAGGTTTGGGATGGTAAACCAACATATAGGAAATCATGGGCTGGGAATCTTCTGGCGTGGTCGGATTTGACCTTTGGCCCCTCCTTCAAGGTCAAACGAGGACAGCCAAACTTAAAAGTGCTTATAACTCGCTTCTTATTGGTCCTAGAGGTTTGGGATGGTAAACCAGCATATGGGAAATCATGGACTGGGAATCTTCTGGTGTGGTGGGATTTGACCTTGGGCCCCTCCTTCAAGGTCAAACGAGGATAGCCAAGGGTAAAAGTGCCTATAACTCACTTGTTATTGGTCCTAGAGGTTTGGGATGGTAAACCAACATATAGAAAATTATGGGCTGGGAATCTTCTGGTGTGGTCGGATTTGACCTTGGGCCCGTCCTTCAAGGTCAAATGAGGATAGCCAAAGGTAAAAGTGCTTATAACTCGCTTATTATTGGTCCTAGATGTTTGGGATGGTAAACCAACCTATAGGAAATCATGGGCTGGGAATCTTCTGGTGTGGTCGGATTTGACCTTGGGCCCCTCCTTCAAGGAGGACAGCCAAACTTAAAAGTGCTTATAACTCGCTTATTATTGGTCCTAGAGGTTTGGCATGGTAAACCAGCATATAGGAAATCATGGGCTGGGAATCTTCTGGTGTGGTCGGATTTGACCTTGGGCCCCTCCTTCAAGGTCAAACGAGGATAGCCAAAGGTAAAAGTGCCTATAACTCACTTATTATTGGTCCTAGAGGTTTGGGATGGTAAACCAACATATAGAAAATCATGGGCTGGGAATCTTCTGGTGTGGTCGGATTTGACCTTGGGCCCGTCCTTCAAGGTCAAATGAGGACAGCCAAACTTAAAAGTGCTTATAACTCGCTTATTATTGGTCCTAGAGGTTTGGGATGGTAAACCAACATATAGGAAATCATGGGCTGGGAATCTTCTGGCGTGGTCGGATTTGACCTTGGGCCCCTCCTTGAAGGTCGAATGAGGACAGCCAAACTTAAAAGTGCTTATAACTTGCTTATTATTGGTCCTAGAGGTTTTGGTGCATTGTCTTTACGGTGGATACAATTTGCATCGGTTTTCCGATGCGCTAGGTCTAGTTCTCTTTTGGGAGGTGTATTGGGAGGAAAAGCATAAGTTGATTTTCCTGGCCTGTGGCCATTTTTGCAGTCATAGGCAAAACAGTACACCATTCTCAATGTAATTTGAAGTAATTATTTCTATATATGATTACACACTTTAACAGTATAAATATATTTATATATAGTTTTAGATAGACTGAGATTGTAAAATAGTACACAGTATCACTGTGAATTTTAAAATCTTCTTATTCATAAACATACACAACCTTTTTTGTACATATGCATTCTGCATTGCAAAGGTTTTGGCCACCTCTGGTATTTTATTGTTTCCATTTTGCAGTACTATGTAAATCTATCAACAGTGAATTAAATGCTAATGAAATCAACTTGCATACTTTATATAGTGCAACTTTTGTTCAGTTAATGTTTATCTCTTTCAACACTATATAACCTGAGTAGTTATCTGAATGGAGTATTGGTTGGTTGGTTGGTTGGTTGATTGGTTGGTTGGTTGATTGATTGATTGATTGATGGATTGATGGATTGATTGTGGGTGAACATCCTACCCTGTCAGATTGTTGTGGGTAGCAAATTTCCTTGTGGTCAAAGTGCCTGTGGATACAGTTTGCATTGTGCAAAGTTCTTGTGGACAAAGTTCGTATCAGTCGTCTGGGGATACCATTTTGCTTGCAAAATAAAAATATTGTAGATTGAATTACTCAAGTTCTTATATAAGTGGTTGATCATGTTTTCCTGCAAAATTATATCACACAGGAGGGGTCCCATGGAAAATACCCAGTCAAAACATGTTTCGTGAGTGATGACCTGTCTGGGGATATGTTGGCGCCGAGTTGGCCCAATCTAGTTTGTTGTATTCTTTTGATACTGGTTTTTGTAGATGACCACCTAGTGACCTTTTGACCTCATTTTGTTTAACTTTTGTTTGTCAGATGGCTCCCGTGCCCTTGCTAACTTTGTCTGTGATACTGCTTGGTGCTGCCCTCAGCCCCAGTCATGCACTAGATGCTCCGCATCAGTATGACTACATTGTCATTGGTGCTGGACCTGCCGGTCTTCAAATGGGCTACTTCCTTAAGTCAGCGGCCAGAGACTATATCATACTGGAGCGTGCCAATATCTCAGGTATGTTCATTATTCACACTAAAACTACAGCATACTGGTATCTATATAGGGGCCATGGTGGTGCAGTGGTAGTACACTTGCCTCCCACCTCTGAGGTTGGTGGTTCAAACCCCAGACCCCATGTGGGAAAGTTTTTAGTTGCTTACTGATGGTCACCAGTTTACAGAACCTTGACCAACTGTATGTAATGGGTTTCTGTGGCCACAAAACTACCCACCGTGATATTACCTGTATAGTGTTGAAAATGACATGAAACTCCAAATAAATAAATGCTAGGCTCTATAGAGTGTGTCATCATGTGCAGTATTCCCACTGAGACTATGTTGTACTACAGTGTGCCAGTATCTCAGGTACGTTCATTATTCGCACTGATACTCATACTACAGTGTGTCATTATGAAAAAGACAAGGGTCAAAGTTGGGTTTTTTTTACATCTGTGCCATTATATCAGGTATGTTCAGCATTTACACTGAGACTATATCATTCTTGAGTTTTCCAATATCTCAGATATGTACAACATTCACAATTTACACTGACAAATTTATCCATAAATAATGTTGTGATGGTAAACAAAAGTGGCATATTAAAATAAATTTTTAGGCAAATTTAATGTAGGGGCTGGCATGAGTTATAATTTAACATAATTAAAATTTTAGGAAATCACAAAAAAAAAATAATTAGAGTGATTTACCTTATCATTAAACTATGTACAGCAGTGAAATTAATGAAAGGTGTTCACAGTAAAATTAATAATAAAGTATTATTATCTTTTTAATACTTTATAATTGCATTTTTAAAAGAAGAGTTTGAAAAATAGTGAAAAAAAATGTTCAGTGTATTGATGAGACACTTATTAGAAATTCAGTGAGAAATTGCAGTGGAATTATTGCACTGAGGGTTGTTTCGTGTAAATTTTGACAATCCATTTAATTGACGTCAGACTATTCATTCTTTAAAAGCCTTCCTTCCTTTCAGGAATTGCCAGTGAGAAAAACCTGAGCTATTTAGTGCTATCAATTGGTGCTGATGTAAAATGAGCTGCAGACTGAGAAGTGTTATTTAATCAGGCTATAGCTTACTGTATAATGTATAAACCACAGTACCTCAACATGGTATTGTACACTTGATTCTATAAAAACCCTATTTCACTATTGTAAAGAGATTCACTCAATTTACATAAACATTATGATGAAATCTTAACATGGACAATATCATAAACTGTAGTTAAAATGTTAAGATTAAAACTTTTCAGAAATTGTTTGTTACACACCTTATTACTGCCACCACTTTCTGAAATCTCCATGTCTTATAAAAGAATCTTATATTCACATCCATAAGCTGGTGTTATGTTGTTTCAGGGTCATTTATCACCAGTAATACCTTATATTTTATCAAATTTGATTACCTTATCTATGTTTTTACCATAAATTTGATCTGATATGATTTCACCCCCTGTTTTCAGACAGCCAATGGCACCACTGATGCCACACAATTGTATTTCTCTGTTAGTATAAGGTCCATCAAGATCAATTATATCATTATTGACTGATTAAGGGCCAATTATTTATTGTTTGATAAAAACCAGCTGAAATAGACTTTTTATTGCGTTAATACATCCTATCCAATGGACAATTGCTAATCCGGTCGGCGCAGACCGGCCCGCCAAACGCCAGAAAAAGACGTCCTGTGTTGCCACCGGCTGGCCGGTCCGTAGTACTGTGCACTCCCCAGATGGCGCCTCGTACTTCCTTCCTGTCTAGACAACCTGACGTCATAGCATCTTTTTCGTTTGGCGCTGTATTGTGCAGACGTGTTTTTCAACACCTCCAGAGTTTTATATTAAAAGTGTGCATTATGGCGGATTTTCAACCTTATTTGCGAATATTTTAGTGTAGAATTGTTATCTACATATCAAGCACGGATATTCATTGAGAAATCTGCTGGAAACGCTCCCTAGCTGACTCAATGTAGTGTTGACGATAGGGCAGTAATCTACGAGAAATATGAAGGCAGCCATTTCTAGTTTCCTCCCATTCAACCATTGTGTTGTTAGGGGCAGATCGATTTTATTGAGGAATTATGGATATTCTACTTACAGGTATTTTTATCCGTGTCCTTTGTTTTGAATGTACCATCAATAACCTTCCACCTACAGTCACCATAGAAACGTCTTAGAAATCACGGAAACCTCAGTCTACGTAGTTTTGAGCACTGTAATCCAAAGGGGATTCCTCATGGAAGGTGCATTCTTCATCAGAGCGCACTGGTACAGACTTCTCTGCTGTAAGGCATTAGTCACACCAGCCAGCTCGAGTATATAGTGTTTTTTCATCAGAAGCATGAGATGAATTCGTCAGATTTCTTCAGAGCGCACTGGTACCGACTTCTCTGCTGTAAAGCATCAGTCACACCAGCCTAGCTCCAGTATTTCTTCATCAGAAGCAAGAGATGAATTCTGCAGATTTCTTCAGAACACTCTCAGTCCCACCCTTATGGACCCGGCACTTGTGTCAGTAGTAAGGGCAGTGGATGGCCAGGAAACTGGTTTGGGTGTACAGCCGGCTGAGAAGATGAACCGAATATCATCTTCAGAGTGCACTGGCCCAGGCTTCTCTGCTTTTAAAGCAACAGCCGGCCGGCCAGCTAAAAGAACGCGACCTCTGACGTCATATCCAGTCAGCCAATCGCGTGTCTTCACGAAACTGGTCACGTGTTTTCACCGACCAGTCACGAAGTTTATCACGGAATTCATCGAACAAGAAGGTCGGTAGTACGTTCTTTGCACTCACGTCTACTGTGATTCCAGTTTTAGTTCCTGTAATCCACCTCCAGCGTACTGATACAGTTTTCTCTGCTACAGACACCAGTCGACCAGTAAGCTTACGTTTACTGGGATATAAGGAAAGAACTCGTCTAGTGAGGGCATCTCCCCGAAGTTGGTCACGTGATTCACCGACCAGGTCACGAAGCTGATCGTCATCTCTCATCAGCCAATCACGTTGTCCCTCTGACCAGCAAGCTGGTCACGTGATACACCGACCAACATTTGTTTCTAAATATAGCTCACAAGGGCTTTCCCAGCAACTGTCAAATCTACAATTAAGACGTGCGTTCAAGAAATACTTTTATTAATGGAGGAAACCTACAGCCAGCTGAATTCAACACAAAATATAGTTGTAAAATTGCTTTAGCAATGGGTTACAGAGTGCACAGACTACACAGCCTTATACCCTTGCCTCAACAACTAGTTACAGAGTGTACCGCCTGTACCGGCTACACTGCCTTATACCCTTGCCTCAACAACTGGTTACAGAGGGTACCGGCTACACAGCCTTGTACACTTGCCTCAACAACTGGTTACAGAGGGTACCGGCCGGTACCGGCTATATAGCCTTGTACACTTGCTTTAGCAATTGGCTACATATGGTTTCAACCTACCGGTTACAAGTCTACCGGCAGGGTACTGGCTACACAGTCCCTACTGTACAGTTTTTCACCCAACTGGTTACATAAACTGACTAAATATAGACCAGTGGCTGTCTAAATTCGTTGCTGACCCCAGCCTGCCAGTTTTTTGCCAGTTACAGTTTTTATTACTGGCTACAACTGGTTACAGAGTGTACCGGCTGGTACTGGCTACACAGCCGTGTACACTTGCCTCAACAACTGGTTACAGGTTACAGAGTGTACCGGCTGGTACTGGCTACACAGCCTAGTACACTTGCTTCAACAACTGATTACAAGGTGTACCGGCTGGTACTGGCTACACAGCCTAGTACACTTGCTTCAACGACTGGTTACAGAGTGTACCGACTGGTATTGGCTACACACAAAAAAAAAAAAAAAAAAAAAAAAAAAAAAAAAAAGGCTGGCTAAATATAGACCAGTAGCTGTCAAAATTGATTGGTGACCCCAGACTGCCAGTTTTTGCCGGTTACAGAGAATTGCTGGTTACAGCTAAGTACCGGGTATGGAGTCCTGGTACCGGACAGAGTTGCCTAAGGTTAATTTGGTTACAGAGAATTTTTAGACCTGTCAATGGTCTTGGTGATGTGACATGACAGTGTCCCAACCTACTGCCAGGCAACCTTCCCTTATCACATCACTCAACAATCTGTTATCAGTGCTGGACTTAGCTGGAGAGATAATAAATTTTGTCATCAGGTCCGGCCAGGGGTCAGACATCTCACGAATAACAATTGCTCTGTAAATGCTGCACCTTGCAGGCTGCTGGCCCGGGGCGAAGAGCCTATTAATATGAAAAGTTGTGTCAGCCCCACCAATACCACAATAAGAACAGAGAGACTGTTAACCTGGATCATTGTCACCAGACCGGACCAGTGTCCGGAGGGACAGAAAATATTTTTTTCAAAATACCAAATGTCCCAAATGTGGCACACAATCTGCCTGTAGGTTCCAGACTAAGCCCTTTTTCGGGAACTTAGGAAGCCTCGGGGGCTGGACCCTAGGTATTATAAATGCTCAAGGAGGGATAACTACTCCCATATACTTATACAAGGACAATCCAGGTAATGCCTGCTATTCGGTTTGTCCACAGCACCTT
Organism: Sabellastarte sp. h YS-2021; assembly: GCA_964017235.1. Classification (NCBI taxonomy): domain Eukaryota; kingdom Metazoa; phylum Annelida; class Polychaeta; order Sabellida; family Sabellidae; genus Sabellastarte; species Sabellastarte sp. h YS-2021. The sequence continues at coordinate 102,763,575 of OZ024931.1, read as the reverse complement.
TGGAGCTCACTGTGATACAAAAGGAGGTGAAATTTGTGACCATACACAAGGACTTCAGAAGCCACCAGTACCTAGACGACTGGTTGGTGAGAGCCAGATCCCAGGCTTGTCTCCAAGATACAAAGGGAACTAGTAAATAGTGTGTCAGCAACTGGGTTGGCTGATGAACTTACAGAAATCAGAGCAGGAGCCCAAACAAGACTTTGATTTTGTAGGCTACCAGTTCGACTTCAGGTCTGATCGGTTCCGACCGACTCTGGACCGGTGACAGAACCTTCAAGAGACTATGTTAAAACTGCTATCCCTACCGGCTTGCCGGTCCGGGAATTCATGTCTTTGATGGGTTACTGACGGCTACAGAAAAGCAAGTTAATCTAGGTCGACTCCATATGAGACCCATACAGTGGCATCTCAAAACAACTGGAGAGTACCAGAATCACTGGGAAAGGTGATCCAAGTCCCCAGGTCCCTGCACCCCCCCCATTTACAATGGTGGCTGAAGGAAGACAATGTTCTTACAGGCCAACCATTACACCCAATTAAACATGCTCTGCAAATATTTACAGACGCTTCAATAGAAGGGTGGGGCGCTCACTTAGATGAGCGCTTTGCAGGAGCAACCTGGTCCCCTCTGGGAAGCAGGTTGTATATTAACTATCTAGAACTTTAAGCAGTTTTTCTGACTTTAAGAGTTCTAAGACCTTTGCTCAAGCAAGATAGTACTTGTAGCAACTGACAACACCACAGTAGTGTCATACATTAAGGAAGGAGAAATGAGGTCGGGCCCACTTTGTGCCCTACTATGGGGAATCTTGACCTGGTGTACCAGGAAACAAGTGACTCTGAAGCACGACACATTCCAGGCCGGCATAATGTGGTAGCAGACAGGCTGTCCAGGCTAGGCCAGACCATCAAAACAGTGGTTTCTCCTTCCAGAGGTCTTCCACTCTATGCAGTAGGTGGCACCGGCCCAAAATAGACTTATTTGCCACAAGGTTCAACAACAAGTTACCTCTGTTTTGTGTCACCGGTACCGGATCCCCTGGCCACAGCAGTGGATGTGCTCAGTCGGCCATGGTAGGATCTAAAAGGATACACCTTCTCACCATCAGCCATATTGGGCAAAGTGGTGGAGAAGTCACAAGACTCCCCATGTAAGAGAATCATTCTGATTGCTCCGGGGTGGCCCAACATGCCTTGGTTTTGGGATCTAGTGGCCATTTCCAGCCACATCCCTCTGAGCCTGCCCAATCTGCCCAGCCTGTTCACAGCCATTCGATCAGATCCCTCACAGAAATCTGACAAATCTTAATCTCCATGCAGGGTTCCTAGAGCCTCAGCAATCGAGGAGCAGGACTTGTCTGAGGCAGTGGCAGCAAGAATTGAGGCTCCTCAAAAGGGGGGTCAGTCAGATCGGTCTATGAGGCAAATGGGTCATTTTTTACCAAGTGATGTATCATTTATCAGGTGGACTTCGGGCACCACCTGTAAAGTCAGTTGCTGACTTCCTTAGATACCTGCTTCAGGACAGGAAGTTGCAGCCCAGTACCATTGATGGTTACAGGTCAGCCATTGCTGATAGTCTGGGAAATTTGCCCATCAATGTTAGTAAGGATGAAAATCTCACTCGTCTCCTGGATAACTTCCACTGAGACAGACCCAAAGGCCGGAGGGGAACCCCCTCCTGAAACCTCTCCCTGGTTTTTGCACCAGCTGACAAGGTTCATTTTGAACCAATTGAAGGCCTCCTTGAAGCATTTGACCTTCAAGGCAGTTTCCTCTTGGCCCTGGGTTCGGGCAAGCGTAGAAGTGAGATACATGCTTGGCAACAGCCCAGCACCATTGATGATTATAGGTCTCCCATTGTTGATAAACTGGGAATTCACCCTTCAACATCAGTAAGGACGGAAATCTCGCTCGTCTCCTGGATAGTTTCCTCAGAGACAGACCCAAAGGCAGGGGTGGCATACCCTCCTGGAACTTCTTACGGGCCGTGCACCAGCTAAGACTCCATTTGATCCAATGAAGGAGGCCCCCTTGAAGCATTTGAACTTCAAGACAGTATTCCTCTTGGCCTTTGGGTCGGGCAAGTGCAAAAGTGAGATTCATGCCTGGCAAAACTGATATATTGGACGCCAATCCAATTGGTCAAAGGTGTCCCTGTATCCATCACCCAGCTTTCTACCCTAGAATCAGCTGGCCATAGAGTGTCCAGTGTGGCCCCTGGGGTTATAAGAGCCCTGGCCCCGACTCTGGATAGATCCCTCAAGTCTGACAGGTCCCTCTGTCCGGTCAGAGCATTGTGCTACTATTTGGACAGGACCTCAGACATCAGGCAGAATAGTAGGTGGTTTTTTGTGTCTCCTTTGAGAGAGGTTTCAACAAAGACATCTCACCTGCCACTATCTCCTCTTGGATCAAGTAGACTGTGATCCTATATTATGAGCTCTCTGACCAGGAGGCCCACTTTTAACATCAGGTTAAAGCCCATGATGTCAGGGCCTTTGCTGCTTCTAAGATCTTCCAGTCGGGAGTCACCTTAGATCCAATCTTGTCAGCCCGCCCCTGAAGTCACAATACCTTCACACAGTTCTATATGAAGGGCGGGGCTTGGGCTGATTCAGAGCTTTACCAATTGGGCTAGGTAGTGGCTGCTCAGCAGATCCACAAGTGGCCTTTGGATTGAGGAGATTTGTATATGTACATCACAGTTCTTCATGTACTTAAGAGTACATCACAGTTCTTCATGTACTTAAGAATTAAATGTGGCGTGCTTCCTTCGGGAGGTTTATTTGCATTCTGGGACTGAACTCATCCCTCTCTTCCCCTACCTCAGAGCAGGTCTACAAAAGGGGGGGGGGGCGACGGCGGTATAGCCCCGGGTAACCGGCTGCTGGCAACCGACCATGGCCTTGCAGGGTTTCCTGACCTTAAAGTCAACCCAGGCCTGGACCTATAGGTCTCCTGACGAAGTCAGCCTAGACCGTAGGTTAAAATTTGCTATTACTTGTGAGTTCACATAAGTCCCTAGTAACTTACCCGCCGACCAAGCGGTAGTTATTCAGCAATTGTCCATTGGATAGGATGTATTAACGCAATAAAATTGCAAATTTAATAAGTAAATTAAATTTTTATAAGTTAATACCCTATCCAATGGACACACAAGACCCTCCCACCGACCCCGCTATCAGCTTACTAGGGGTCTAAGAGGTTTAGACAACGAAAAAGATGCTATGACGTCAGGTTGTCTAGACAGGAAGGAAGTACGAGGCGCCATCTGGGGAGTGCACAGTACTACGGACCGGCCAGCCGGTGGCAACACAGGACGTCTTTTTCTGGCGTTTGGCGGGCCGGTCTGCGCCGACCGGATTAGCAATTGTCCATTGGATAGGGTATTAACTTATAAAAATTTAATTTACTTATTAAATTTGCAATTTTCTGGTCATATTGTATAATATCTAATCACATTTTGACATTGACTCTATAGAATGTCAATCCAGCAAAACAATTAGAGATATCAAGTTCAGGTTTCCTGTGTTTATTAGGGTCAAGGGGACCACTTTTGTGTAAAAAACATTTGTGTCCACCATCTTGTTTTTAAGATGCCCACTACCCAGTTTTAAAGCTTATGTGCTCTAAGTCCAGACTGCATTCGTTGATTGTCTTCTAACTTTGTACAGTCATTGATATTACTTATTAGAAGAACCCTATTGATTTTGGACCAAATTGCTCAAAAAAAACATGGCCCCCAGTGTCGATTTTGTGACACGTGACTTCACCGATGCGTTGCTAAATACCAGAAGGCTTGCTCCAAATGTCTTAAAAATGTTCCCATTGTGTTTCTCCGACCTGTTTTACCCCCATATAGAACACTATTTATCCTTTTTCATGTCACCTGACTTGTCAGTCAGTTGACATTATTGCATCACTCTGCAGTGTCCGCATACGCATACATATTTGTGTACCCATCCACGTGAACAACTTCTACTCAAAAAGTACAAAGCCCAGGGACATGTTGTTTTTCAAAAAGATACCTTAACTATCAAGGATGAAAATTTGTTCAAGGCACACAGATCAGTTTGTTCATCTGTTCCCCAGAGCCATTACAAGTGAGGCACCCCCACCAAAAGTGTGAACATTTTTACACTTGATCACAATTTTCTCATTCACTATTGCAGGGATTTCTTTCTTATCTTGCATATATGTACTAGGCCACTAGTAGATTCCCTTGTGTGAGCAATCAGGCCTGGATCTTTTTAAATAATTTTTATGAATTTTTAAAATAATTTTTAATGCATTAAAATTCATGAAATCATGCACTTAATCACTTAAAACTTCAAAAGTATTGCATTTAGAGCATTTTGTTAAAATATGTTGTTATATCACCAGACGAAAGTCGGGGATATACTGGATTCAGCTCTGTCGTGCCACCGCCACAGAAATTTCCTTGTGTACCCGATAATTCAAAAATGGATCTACATTTTTTCTTTAAACTTGGTATACATGTTAAGGGTGGCCAAAGGAAGATCCCTATTTTAAGGTGACCTTAAACACTCAATAATAAAGAACTTATGGCCATCTTAAGTCTCAAATGGACCTATGGCCACTTAAAACCCTTCTAGGTCACAAACTATGAGGCTCATCTGTCTAAAATTCAACCAGAGAACACATTAATATGGTCTTTATACATATGCCAAAAATCAAGACTTTATATTAAGGATAAAATTGTTTTTGAGGCCCATAAAATTGACACTTAGGGATTTTTTTGTACATTTTTCACATATTTTGCCCTGCAATTTCAAAGTGGTAATTCTGATGAGTCTCAAATTGTACAAGATATAACTTCTATATCTAAAATTTGTCTGAGAAAAATTCGAGGCCTGTAGCTTTCATTTTAAGGTCAAGTTAAGGTCTCAAAATTGTCCACAGAGACCCAATTTATGGACTTTTTTGCCAATTAAAGCCCTGTAGCTTTCAAATTATGTGTCTCATCTGGGTGAAATATCATCAGGGAACATGTTTATATGTTCTTCTTACATGTGCCTAAACTCTAGGCCTATAATAGACATTTAATCTGTGTATAAAGACCTTAAACACCCCAATCGAGTGACATTTTTCGACATTTTTCGCATATTTTGCCTTGTAACTTAGAAGTGGTGAGTTTGAAAAGTCTGTAACTGTGTTAGATATAACTTCTATATGTAATCTCTTCCTGTAGAAAATTTAAATTCTGTAGCTTTAAGTTTAAGGTCACTTTAAGGTCTCTAAAATGCCCACAGAGACCCAATGTTTTGACTTTTTGTCACTTTTAAGCCCTACAGCTGTCATATTTTGTTACTGGTAGAGCTGAAATCTTATCTTGGAATATATTAATATGTTCTTTTTACATATGCCAAAATTAAGGCTTTAAATGGACATTTAACGTGTGTATGAGGACCCTGAACACCAACCTGAGTTACCCTTTTTCGACATTTTCAACATATTTTGCCCTATAACTTGGAATGGGTAAGTCTGATAGGTCTCAAACTGTATTAAATATATCTTCTATATAAGCAGTCTTTGTTTGTTAAAAATTTAAAGTCTGTAGCTTTGATTTAAGGTCAACTTGAGATCTCAAAAATGTGTACAGTGACCCAGTTTTTTTCACTTTTGGCACTTTTAAGCCCTATAGCTGTCCAACTATGTGACTGATAGAGCTGAAATCTCATCTGGGAAAAAATTAATATGTTCTTTTAATTTGTCAATGACATTGAAATTTTTTAAAGGAAGGCCTGTCAACTGAAAATTTGAATATTAATGCCGTTATGGCTATATTAAGCTAACCCCTTTAAGAAATTGTGTTGTAATTGGTTCAATTCAGATTTTTCCTTGTCCAAGCATATTCAGAATGTCTGCAAAAGTTGTTTTGTGAAACTCTGTGATTTCAGACATGTCAGGTGGTTTGTTTCTCATGATATTTCTGTACTTGTCGCTATTGCTCTTTTTAGTAGTTGGTTGGATTACTGCAACTCACTTTTCAGGAGCCTCTCCAATTTCAATCTACATAAATTACAGTGCATCCAAAATAGTGCAGCCAGAATTGTATCTAACACCAGTCGATACACCAGTATAGCTCCTGTGCTTAAAAAATTGCATTGGCTTCCTGTTGAGCAGCACATGGTGTTTAAGACGGCCACACTTGTTTACAAGTTTCTTCACACAGGTTTTCCTAGGTATTTTGCTCCATATCTTCCTTCCTATAGTAGCACCAGGCTCAGCCAAAGTGGTGGCAATTTCCTTGTCATTCCTAGGTTCTACCCTTCTGTTCATAAATCTGTCAAGCAGTTTGGTAATAGGTTTGCTTTTGATGCTCCCACTGTTTGGAATGCTATTCTAGATGAGATTCGTGCCTCTCCATCCTTGGCCTCTTTCAGAAAGCAGCTTAAAACCTACCTGTACACCAAAGCATACCCACCTTAGTCTGGATCATCCCCTGGTGTTCTCCATGGTGCTTGACCCCTCTTCTGTCTCTGGATATTGAAATTTGGTCTTCTGCTTTTTTGGCTTTGTTGCGCCTTAGAGTCCTCTTGTATGGGGAGATTAAGCGCTATAAAAGTCCAATTAGAATTAGAATTTTTAGCCCTTTATGAGTCCAGTACAATTTAACTGACCTCTCAGTTAATTTTGATACAGCTCATGCAGTCATGAATATATTTCAGACACACATATATAAATGCAAATTTTAAGTACATTGTATAATTTTTTTTCTTGTGACTCAGTAATTTATAAATCTCAATATACAATTTTCCTGTTGGGAATTCCTTATTTATATATGTGATTTTTTATTGCTTTAGCTCTATGAATTGTCATTAACATTGAAATCCTTCAAAGGAAGGCCCTGTCTTCTTACAATTTAAATATTAATGATGTTATGGCTATCTTACACTTTAAAAATGGTGTTTTTATCCCTGTGCTCACTGACTTTTTAAACATTTTAAAATCAAATTTGTTACACATATTAAAATTGCAAAAAGGAACACTCTTAATTTGTGGTGACCTTGAAGTCCCATTGGAACTAATTTCACATCAATCACTTGATAATCACACATTTATAAATTTTCAATTGTACTACATTATACAACACTTTTTTTCTGATTTTCAATAACAGATCTTAAGTAAGTGGTGTAAAATGCATAGAATGGACAATTGAGACAGCTACAGAAAGGAAACCCTATTTCCAACTTATCACATATTTATTTTTATAATATTTTATTTGTCTACAAATATATTACAGTCATAGAAACAGATAAGCTCTTTTGGGATTATTAATTTATAATACACATTCAATCATCAGTCATTTAAATACTTTGGAACAAGGTTCAGAGAAATCATTGCAGGAAGATTGAAAATATGATAAATACAAAATTTTTCATTATAGTTATGTATTTGTCATCTGGGGATACACATTTTGCTGGAAAATAAAAAAAAAACATAGTAGATTGAATTGCTGAAGTTCATATAATAGTGGGTAATTATGTTTTGCTAATATTTATGTCATGCAGCAAATGGCTTCCATTGAAAATACCCAATCAAAACCTGTGACATGAGTGATCACCTGTCTGGGGATATGTTGGTGCCGAGTTGGCCCAATCTAGTTCAGTTACTTTTTCCGTAGCTACAAAATGATGAGTCACTTGGTGTCTATCCTAATAGCTAAGTGAGTAATAGCTACTTTCTGAACTTTTAATACCTTCCATAATGAGTAAAATTACTTGTAACTCGAAAACTATTGCATTTAGAGAATTTTGTATAAATATGTTGTTTAGCTACTTTTCGGTCAGCTATAACATAGTAAAATTGCAGAACTGTAGCTCATTTCATAGCCAAGTAATAGCTTAACTTTCAGGTTTTCACTGTTGAGTAAATTGCTTATAACTTCAAAACTATTTCATTTAGAGTATTTTGTTTAAATATGTTAATAGGAAAACTTCTTGAATGACACATACAGAAAAAATATATCATGAATGAAGATAACAATATTATACGAGTACGCAGCATTGCTCATTGCATAGCTGAGCAATACCTACTTAAGGTTTTCACTGTTCAGTTAATCAGTTGTAACATGAAAACTATTGCATTGAGAGAATTTTGTTTACTACTACATTTTAATTAGCTATAACATAGTAAAATTGCAGACGTGTAGCTCATGTCATAGCTGCTAAAATTTTGTTAAAATATGTTATTCAGCTACTTTTTTCATAGCTACAACATGGTGAGTAACTTTGGTGTGTATCCCAATAGCTAAGTGAGTAATAGCTACTTTTGGACTTTCTATTACCTTCCATAATGAGTAAAATCACTTGTAACTCGAAAAATATTGCATTTAGAGAATTTTGTATAAATAATATGTTATTCAGCTACTTTTGGGTCAGCTATAACATAGTAAAATTCCAAAACTGTAGCTCATTTCATAGCCAAGTAATAGCTACATTGTACTTTGAGGGTATCACTGTTGAGTAAATTTCTTGTAACTTAAAAACTATTGCATTTAGAGTATTCTGTTTAAATACAGTCTAACCTCATTATCTCGAATTTTATGGGACCATTCCAATAACCTTGACTTATCCAAAAGTCGAAATAACCATTCAAGCCTTTGAGAGACTAAACTTGTCAAAACAACTACCGAGTGTATGGGCGATAATGAATGATATTAGTCAAATAGCTGGAAGATGTTGTTTTAAGCAATGTCCGTGGGGTATATAGTAAATGAACTAGTAAATACCTTTAATTTAATGTATTTCTTCATGAATATCCAACAAAACATGCATCACAACAAGTGTAGTAGTTGAAACCTAATCTCTGGTATAATCTCTGTGTAAATAAGTTTACAGTACCCAGAGAAATGGGGAGGAAAAAAAAACAAATTGGCTTCTCATTCAAAGTATTGCTAGTAGATGTAATCTTCAAAGATGGTAATATTATTGTTTGACTTTCAGCTTTACTGGGTAAATTGCCTTTTGTAACAGATGCTAGATGTGTTTGTTTATTTTTCTTACAAAAAAAAAATAAAATGAACACTTTCCACGGGACTAAATATAAACAAAACATGGTGTATAAAATGGCAAATAGCCTTGATATAAATGCAAATACTGGCATTTTACATCGAAATAACCTTTAATTTTCTTATACAGAAGAACTCCGTTTATCCGAACCCCTCCGGAGACATTCACTAAGTTCGGATATGCGGGGGGTTCGGATAGACGAAAAACAGTTTCTGGGAGGCCTGTATTTGGGCGATAATACAATATTTTGAATAAATATGCGTTTCCGGTAACAGTAACACAGTTTCCTGTAAAGATTCAACAAAAAAACATTTACTAACCTACACAAATTAGTTTTTGTAGTATATTACTGTTTAAGTTTTAAAATTCAACTATTTTGATGCAACTTTGACAAGGGATAGCGACGGGAGATGAGGGCGTTCTTTTCAGAGATCAAATAAATTTTGTACCAGTTTTAAAGAGAATGACAGACGAAATAATTCATATACAAAGTTAAAAAAACATATAAAATATAAAGCCTATAAACAATCAAGATATACATCAGTGCTGATTTTATTGTTTAACAGATTAATTGTTACAAAAGTCTTTGATAGACTACTCCGGCCAATAAAGTGACACCTTGTTAGGTTTCTAGAATTGCAATCAGCCAATTGAACAGGCCCTTTCAAGTGTTGATCAACAGAAATATGCTACATGGCGGCATTCAATAAATACTGCACTAATCTGTGTCTTTTCATTGAATAAACAATAAAAGATCAAAGGTAAGATAACCGAAAGACGTGTGCTGTGTTTGCAGGCATTTTTGATGGCGACTTTTATAAAATTTTATAACATCCCTGTATATCGCCCACCGGATTCGGTTGCGTAGTGTGTAAAATGTTGGGGGACATGCTTTGAAGTCGGATAAGCCGGAGATTCGGTTACACGGAGGTCGGATTAGCGGGGTTCTTCTGTATATTTTAGTTTAAATGAGTTGGGACTGAGGGTGTAACCTCGAGATAAACAGGAAGTCGATATTTCCGAGATCGGGATAAGTGGGTTAGACTGTATGTTGTTCACCTACTTATAGCTCAGCTATAACATAGTGAAATTGTAAACATGTAGCTCATTGCATTGCTGAGCAAAAGCAACTTTTCGGTTTTCACCATTGAGTAAATCAGTTATAAGTTGAAAACATCTGCAATTACAGTATTTTATTATGTCTACCCCACTGGGGGGTGGACATATTATTTTTGCTTTTTCCGGCGTCCGCCGTCAGTCACGCTTGGTTTCCGCTCATTTTAAGGAAAAGTATTTATCCTATGTTTACCAAATTTGGTATGGGTCTTTATTGGGTTAATAGCTTGCATGGGATTGCTTTTGGTGAAGATCGCTGTATAGCTAACTGAGTAATAGCTACTTAGTTACTTTTGTGTACTTCTTTTGTTTCCGGGCATTTTAAGGAAAAATATTTGACATATCTTTACCAAATTTGGTATGAGCAATAGTTAGGTCAATAGCTTGCTTGGGATTGCTTTTAGTGATAATAGCTATATAACTCCTGCAGTAATAGCTACTTAGCTACTTTTAGTAGCTTTTTTATTTTAAGCATTTTAAAGGAAAAGTATTTCATCTATGTTCAGGAAAAGTATTTATCCTATCTTTACCAAATTTGGTATGGGTGTTTATTGGGTTAATAGCTTGCATGGGATTGCTTTTGGTGAAGATAGCTCTATAGCTAACTGAGTAATAGCTACTCAGCTACTTTTGTATACTTCTTTTGTTTCCGGGCATTTTAAGGAAAAATATTTGACATATCTTTACCAAATTTGGTATGAGCAATAGTTAGGTCAATAGCTTGCTTGGGATTGCTTTTAGTGATAATAGCTATATAACTGACTGAGTAATCGCTACTTACCTACTTTTAGTAGCTTTTTTATTTTAAGCATTTTAAAGGAAAAGTATTTCACTTATGTTCACAAAATTTGGGATGGAGGATTATTGGATCAGTAGCTTGCTTGGGATTGCTTTTGGTGATAATACCTTTATAGCTAACTGAGTAATAGCTACTGTGCTATCTAGCTATTATGTTATTTTGAGTTGACTTTTTTTCTAGACATTTTAATTAAACAATGTTTTCTATCTTCACAAAAATTTATATGAAGGATAATTGTGTCAATAGGTTGGCCAGGATAGCTTTTGGTCGATGATAGCTTTGGTGAAGATAGCTAACTGAGTAATAGCTACTTAGCTACTTGTGTGTACTACTTTTGTTTTTGGGCATTTTAAGGAAAAATATTTGAAATATCTTTACCAAATTTGGTATGAGCAATAATTAGGTCAATAGCTTGCTTGGGATTGCTTTTAGTGATAATAGCTATATAACTGACTGAGTAATGGCTACTCAGCTGCTTTGAGTAGCTTTTTTATTTTAAGCATTTTAAAGGAAAACAATGTTTTCTAGCTTCACAAAAATTTGGGATCAAGGATAATTGTGTCAATAGTTTGGCCAGGATAGCTTTTGGTCAATAATAGCTTTGTAGCTATAGCTAGCTGAGTAATAGCTACTTAGCTACTTTTGTGTACTTCTTTCGTTTCCTGGCATTTTAAGGAAAAGTATTTGACATATCTATACCAAATTTGGTATGAGCAATAGTTAGGTCAATAGCTTGCTTGGGATTGCTTTTAGTGATAATAGCTATATAACTGACTGAGTAATAGCTACTTAGCTACTGTATTTTAAGCATTTTGAAGGAAAAGTATTTCACCTATGTTCACAAAATTTGGGATGGAGGATTATTGGATTAGTAGCTTGCTTGGGATTGCTTTTGGTGATAATACCTGTATAGCTAACTGAGTAATAGCTACTGTGCTATCTAGCTATTATGCTATTTTGAGTTGACTTTTTCTGGACATTTTAATAAAACCATATTTTCTATCTCCACAAAAATTTATGTGAAGGATAATTGTGTCAATAGTTTGGCCAGGATAGCTTTTCGTCGATAATAGCTTTGTAGCTATCTGAGTAATAGCTGCTTTGCTACTTTGAGCGTACTCTGAATTGCATTTCTGTTTTCACTCTTTTAAAGGAAACATATTTAACTCTTAAACTTTTAAAATTTGGTGTGAAGGTTTATAGCGTCAATTGCTTGCTTGGTATCATTGTTGGTGGTAATAGCTTTACCCTCCTGAGTAATAGCTACATAGCAAAAAACATAAATATGTCTATCTCCTTAACCGTGCAAGATAGAGCAATTTCGTCGAAATTTTCAACCCACAGGGTATCTAAGAAATGTACTCTTGGTAATTTTCAAAAAATTTTCCTCTCCCCAAAAATGGCGGCCATTTTGAATTTTCCAATTTTTGCCAAAAATGGAAAAACACAAATTTGCTTCTATCTCCTTAACCTTGCGAGATAGGGCAATTTCGACGAAATTTTCAACCCACAGGGTATCTAAGACATGTACTATTGGCAATTTTCAAAAAAATTTCCTCTCCCCAAAAGTGGCGGCCATTTTGAATTTTCGAATTTTTGCCCAAAATGGAAAAACACAAATTTGCTTCTATCTCCTTAACCGTGCGAGATAGAGCGATTCTGTCGAAATTTTCAACCCACAGGGTATCTAAGACATGTACTCTTGGCAATTTTCAAAAAATTTTCATCTCACCAAAAATGGCGGCCATTTTGAATTTTCGAATTTTTGCCAAAAATGGAAAAACACATATTTGCTTCTATCTCCTTAACCGTACGAGATAGAGCGATTTCGTCGAAATTTTCGACCCACAGGGTATCTAAGAAATGTACTATTGGCAATTTTCAAAAAATTTTCCTCTCCCCAAAACTGGCGGCCATTTTGAAATTTTGAATTTTTGCCAAAAATGGAAAAACACAAATTTGCTTCTATCTCCTTAACCGTGTGAGATAGAGCGATTTTGACAAAATTTTCCACCCACAGGGTATCTAAGAAATGCACTATTAGCAATTTTCAAAAAATTTCCCCTCCCCAAAAATGGCGGCCATTTTGAATTTTCGAATTTTTGCTAAAAATGGGAAAACACAAATTTGCTTCTATCTCCTTAACCGTGCGAGATAGTACGATTTCGTCGAAATGTTCGACCCACAGGGTACCTAAGAAATGTACTATTGGCAGTTTTCAAAAAAATTTTCCTCTTCCCAAAAATGGCGGCCATTTTGAATTTTCGAATTTTTGCCAAAAATGGAAAAACACAAATTTGCTTCTATCTCCTTAACCATGCAAGAGCGATTTTGTCGAAATTTTCGACCTCCAGGGTGTCCAGAGTGTACTGGTGACTTTTTACAAAAATCACTTTCCCGTCACTTTTGGAAGCCATCTTGAATTTCTGTGTGAAACGTTAAAAACACTTATCTCGGAAACGGTGTGTGATAGAGCGATTTCGACACAATTTTTTGTCCCACAGGATATATGCAGAGTCTACTGGCGACTTTTTCGCAAAAATCACTTTCCCGCCTATTTTGGCAGCCCTCTAGAGTAGAGTGATTTCGACGAAATTTCTGACCTGCTGGTTATCTGCCGAGTCTACTGCTGGCTTTTCACAAAAATCACTTTCCCGCCATTTTTGGCGGCCATCTTGAATTTCTGCATAAAATGCAAAAACGCATTTATCTTGGGAACAAGATTTTGGCTGCCAGTGACCTTGAATTAAGCGTCCCGCAAGGGACGCTTGTTTGTGTATGGGAGAGCTTCCGGCTCCGCCGGCTCCGCATTTTGTTTTCCTTATAACTCTGTAACCGTTAGGCGGATTCTTTTCAAATTTGGCAGGTTTAGGCAGTAGCCTTGGGGAATTTTTTTGAATATGCTGCAGTGACATTTCAACCAATCAGAGAGGTCACATGACCAAAAATGTCTTTTTTCGATGGGGAAGCTTGTCCGGATGATAACTTGAAAGGAATTTTAGCAATTCACCTGAAACTTGGCAAATACATTCATTCTATTAAAATCTGGAAATTATTAGATTTTGGCATTGATTGGTCAAGAAATGGCCGAGTAATTAATGATTAATTAATCATTACGAATTTTCCAAATAAGGAAAACACAAAAATGCTTATATCTCGAAAACCGTGCTAGATAGAGCGATTTCGACGAAATTTTTGACCCGCAGGGTATCTCTGCGGAGTAGTTTTCCCAATTTTCAAAAAAATTTTGTCTCGCCCAAAATGGCGGCCATTTTGAATTTTCGAAATTTTCGCAAAAATTGCAAAACACAAAAATGCTTATATCTCAAAAACCGTGCTAGATAGAGCAATTTCGACGAAATTTTGACCCACAGGGTATCTCTGCAGAGTAGTTATCCCAATTTTGAAAAAATGTTTGTCTCGCCAAAAATGGCAGCCATTTTGAATTTTCGAATTTTTCGCAAAAATTGCAAAACATAAAAATGCTTATATCTCGAAAACCCTGCTAGATAGAGCGATTTCGACGAAATTTTTGACCCACAGGGTATATCTGCAGAGTAGCCATGCCAATTTTCAAAAAAATTTTATCTTGCCAAAAATGGCGGCCATTTTGAATTTTCGAATTTTTGCACAAAAATTGCAAAACACAAAAATGCTAATATTTCGAAAACCGTGCTACATAGAGCGATTTCGACGAAATTTTTTATCTTCAGGGTATCTCTGCAGAGCAGCTATCCCAAAGAGCTTTCACTTGGTGAAGTTTCAGACCCATAGCTAATTGCTCACCTACTCAAAAAGAGTAAATGCGAATTACCTCTAAAAGTATTGCAGATGGCCAATTTTTCTCAAATAACTCATTCACCTACTTTTGGAAGAGCTTTCACATGGTGAAGTTTCAGACCCATAGCCAATTACTCACCTACTCAAAATGAGTAAATGCGAATTATCTCTAAAAGTATTGCAGATAGCCAATTTTTCTCAAATAACTCATTCACCTACTTTTGGGAGAGCTTTCACTTGGTGAAGTTTCAGACCCATAGCTAATTATTTACCTACTCAAAATGAGTAAATGCTAATTATCTGTAAAAGTATTGCGGATACCCATTTTTTATCAAATAACTCATTCATCTACTTGTGGGAGAGCTTTCACATGGTGAAGTTTCAGACCCATAGCTAATTACTCACCTACTCAAAATGAGTAAATGCGAATTATCTCTAAAAGTATTGCAGATAGCCAATTTTTCTCAAATAACTCATTCACCTACTTTTGGGAGAGCTTTCACTCTGTGAAGTTTCAGACCCATAGCTATTTATTCACCTACTCAAAATGAGTAAATGCTAATTATCTGTAAAAGTATTGCGGATACCCAATTTTTATCAAATAACTCATTCATCTACTTGTGGGAGAGCTTTCACATGGTAAAGTTTCAGACCCATAGCTAATTACTCACCTACTCAAAATGAGTAAATGCGAATTATCTCTAAAAGTATTGCAGATAGCCAATTTTTCTCAAATAACTCATTCACCTACTTTTGGGAGAGCTTTCACTTGGTGAAGTTTCAGACCCATAGATAATTATTCACCTACTCAAAATGAGTAAATGTGAATTATCTCTTAATAGTATTGCAGATAGCCAATTTTTCTCAAATAACTCATTCACCTACTTTTGGAAGACCTTTCACTCTGTGAAGTTTCAGACCCATAGCTAATTACTCGCCTACTCAAAATGAGTAAATGCGAATTATCTCTAAAAGTATTGCAGATAGCCAATTTTTCTCAAATAACTCATTCACCTACTTTTGGGAGAGCTTTCACTTGGTGAAGTTTCAGACCCATAGCTAATTACTCACCTACTCAAAATGAGTAAATGCGAATTATCTCTAAAAGTATTGCAGATAGCCAATTTTTCTCAAATAACTCATTCACCTACTTTTGGGAGAGCTTTCACTCTGTGAAGTTTCAGACCCATAGCTAATTACTCGCCTACTCAAAATGAGTAAATGCGAATTATCTCTAAAAGTATTGCAGATAGCCAATTTTTCTCAAATAACTCATTCACCTACTTTTGGGAGAGCTTTCACTTGGTGAAGTTTCAGACCCATAGCAAATTACTCGCCTACTCAAAATGAGTAAATGCGAATTATCTCTAAAAGTATTGCAGATAGCCAATTTTTCTCAAATAACTCATTCACCTACTTTTGGCAGAGCTTTCACTTGGTGAAGTTTCAGACCCATAGCTAATTACTCACCTACTCAAAATGAGTAAATGCGAATTATCTCTAAAAGTATTGCAGATAGCCAATTTTTCTCAAATAACTCATTCACCTACTTTTGGGAGAGCTTTCACTCTGTGAAGTTTCAGACCCATAGCTATTTATTCACCTACTCAAAATGAGTAAATGCTAATTATCTGTAAAAGTATTGCGGATACCCAATTTTTATCAAATAACTCATTCATCTACTTGTGGGAGAGCTTTCACATGGTAAAGTTTCAGACCCATAGCTAATTACTCACCTACTCAAAATGAGTAAATGCGAATTATCTCTAAAAGTATTGCAGATAGCCAATTTTTCTCAAATAACTCATTCACCTACTTTTGGGAGAGCTTTCACTTGGTGAAGTTTCAGACCCATAGATAATTATTCACCTACTCAAAATGAGTAAATGTGAATTATCTCTTAATAGTATTGCAGATAGCCAATTTTTCTCAAATAACTCATTCACCTACTTTTGGAAGACCTTTCACACACGAAAATGAAAAATTGTGAATATCTCGGAAAAGCTATTTCTTCTGCTTTAATGCTCGGCGGGAGATACACACCACGGCAGTGGTCTTGACAAAAATATTTGTCTCCCCAAAAATGGTGGCCATTTTGAATTTTCAAAGTTTTTGCAAAACACAAAAATGCTTATATCTCGAAAACCGTGCTATATGGAGTGAACTCAACAAAATTTTGGACCTGCTAGGTATCTCTGCAGAGTAGCCATGCCAATTTTCAAAATATTTTTGTCTCGCCAAATATAGCGGACATTTTTAATTTTTTTATTTTTTGCAAAACACAAAAATGCTTATATCTTGAAAATCATGCTAGATTGAGCAGACTGCGCTGACTTTGGTTGCCACAACAGTATAAGGCTAGAAACGAAGCATTTTCTTAATACTTTAGCACTCACCTTTATATCCTTTTCGGGACGCTTTGTTTTTGCTATGCAAAAACATTATCTTTTTTTTTTGTGAGCGATCCTCTAGTTTTGGTGGAAAATGAAAATGTCATTTATCAATGTTTGGACCCTTTGGGTACTAGAGACCTTAGATATAGTGCCTGTGAAAAAAGTTGAATTTCCAGAATTTTGTTGGCCATCTTGAATTTTGGCGGAAATTGAAAATGTCGTTTATCTCAAAAACTGTAAGGGATAGAGCAATTTCAAGCCAATATTTGACCATTTGGATATTAGAGATCTTTGGTATATTGCTTCTGAAAAATGTCAAATTACTCAAATTTCGCCCACCATCTTCAATTTTATCGGAAATCGAAAATGTTGGTTATCTCAAAAACCTTTACAGACAGTGATTTTGAGCAAATTTTGAACCAATGCAAAAGGGCATGAAGCCGAAATAATTTACATGCATACTAATAAATATTTAAGCATCATTGATATATTTTACAAATCAAACAGGGTCTTGTAAGACTACTGTACAATTGTTGCAAAATGTTCATGGGGTGGACATTACACATGATAATGTGTGTTCTTCTATGCTATCCTGTTTCTTTTCATATGTTGCAGCTACTGTTAACAGGGAGTCGTATTTCTAGTTTAAATATATTATTAACCTACTTTGGGTCAGCTTTTAAATAGTAAAATGGCAGACCTGTAGCTCCTTGCATAGCTGAGTAATAGCTACTTTCAGGTTCTCACTGTTGAGTAAATCAGTTGTAACTTTAAAACTATTGAATTTACAGTATTTCTTTAAATATGTGATTCACCTACTTTTGCGTGTGCTATAGCATATTAAAATTCCAGCGCTTTAACTGATTGCATAGCTGAGCAAAAGCTATTTTGAGATTTTCACTGCTGAGTAAATCAGTTGTAACTCAAAAACTATTGCAATACAGTATTTTGTTGAAATATGTTTTCCACCTACATTTTACTCCTTAACAGTTAACTTGGTACTTAACTTCTGAATACCATTTGCAGGGCACAACTTTTGTGTCCTTTTCTTCTTTCACTTCTACTCTGAAACTCAAAACACACAGTCAACTGACACAGAGCCCGTTCACGGGCACTGATTGCTTGTTTGAAGTATGCTGCTGTTCAAATTTGGAATCTATTACAGGCCATCTAATACTATTACCTTTACATTTGAAATTTTTCAATCTATTTCTATGACTATTACTATGTCATTTGAAAATTTTCAATCTATTACTATTACTGTTGCAATTACTTTGGCATCTATTACTTCTATTACATTCTATTACAACTTAGGGCGAACTTGAGAGATTCTTTAAACATATAATATTTTTTTTAAAATGACAACTTAGAGAATACTTTACATATCTAATAACTAAAGCATCAACTTGTTAAATATGTTTAAGTCTTCACATCTAAGTATATTATTATATTTCGACTTATAGTGTCTTATAAGGCAACATCAGGCTGGGTTGCTGTGTACAATTTTACTGTACTATTGTGTGTTTCACACTTTTGTAAATCATTATATTGTATGCAAACAAGACACAAAGATAAAATATCACAAGCCTATGACTTTATATCAAAACATTTATAAATACATGCCTGGATCCAATAAATTTATTCATTTTAGAATGAGTTGTAAGATTTGAAGAACTCATGAGAATTCTATGAGAAGTACTTAAGTACTGTGAAATATGTAATTCAAGGTATACTTCTGTTATATTCTATGAGAAGCTCCAAAACAATGTCAATTCAGTTTAGCTATCCTGTTAAGTCTTTAATAATCCTGTTAAGTCTTTAATAATCTCACTTAAATTGCATCTGAGAAATATTCTTTTGTTAAAAGTGTCCAATATTTTGCACTATTTGGGCAGTTGTTTTGCTCTGTGATTTTTGCCAGATATAGAAGCTTTTTTACACAATTCACAAGAAACACCTTCTACCTTTAGTTAAACAAAAATGATCACAAAAACCCAAAAATTCACACTTGAAATATAGGAATGAAAAGTAAGGATGTAAAAAACATCTTTAAAATTACAAATCACATAACGGGTGTAATTTAAATAGGTTAATAGCCTTGTTAGTATCCAATATTAGAAAATAAAATATTGTTGACTTGGTCCCTTCAGAAACTCGTAAACAATCCATTATTTTCTAATATTGGAGACTTATATGGCAGTTAACCTAAACATCAAAGACATGGTGGTTTTAGAGGATTTAAACAAAGGGAGACAATTAAAGGTCCCATGATTGTTAGAAGTAATTTATTTTAACATGTTATTCTTTAATGAACCCAGGAATATTTATGAAAGGAAGGAAATATATTAGAATACCCAATTGTGTTTAATTAAATCTTTAGAAAACATTTTCTTCTTAACATATAAACTGTATACATACATGTTTCCTATGGACTACTTTATGTCAGTTGTGACGAACAGTAATCTATGTGTCTACACTGGCTAGATGATCATTTTTCTGTGGCCACCTATTAAAGATAACAAAAGCAAAATTGTAATAGAAAAGTAAAGTAACAGATGTAATAGATAAAATTTTTATCTATTACATTCTAAAATTTTTAATTATGTTTCTGGCTGTAGTTGCTTTTTTGTGTTATTTCTGCAGGAAATTTCTTCTCAACATATCCACGGCATGATAAGTTAATCTCATTAAACAAAAGACACACCGGACAGAGGAATAAGGAGTTCAACATGCGGCATGACTGGAACTCTTTACTCAGCGATGATGAAAGCCTTTTAATGAAGCATTATTCAAAGGTAAAAAGCGACCAGGACCGATGTAAATTAATTAATCAGGGTTTTATGAGTCAAGTGAGCTGCTTGTATGTCTATATCAAGCCCATCATATATTTGATCACATTGAAATGACAGATCAGACTCTTTGTTGCAAATGTATTTGTTATTTTTCCATTAGCTTTGTTTAACTTGTTTCTCAAATTAGAGATGTGACAGCTATATATGAAAGCATTATTGAAATAAGAACACCCCAATGAAATGGTGAAATTGCCCTTCACAACTTGTCTTGCTTTTGTGTTGTTGCAGGAGATGTTCCCTTCACGCCAGTCCTATGTGCAGTACCTGCAGGACTATAAACAGAGGTTGGGGCTGCATGTGCAGTACAACACTGATGTGCGGGACATCCGCCAGCTGCAGGATGCAGAGCAGGGTGGCTACACTGTAAGCATGAGAGACCAGCACGGAGCCATATATCTCTGCAAGTAGGTACATGTGTAATACTCTGTTCCACTTTCACGGCTAATTGTAAGACCTAGATAATTTATAACACAGGAAGTTGCTATGTCTGGTCCTTTTGAAAAAAGAACTTTTTTATTGTCAAAACATGATTTGTCCTGATTGGAATAGTCTTTGGACCGAAAGATCACTTTTATGGCTGAAAAGATAAATCCTACAAGTGGCTCTGCAGTACTATAACTCATGAGGGTAACTCACAATAATAAGCCCAAATAACTATTGTACAGTACTCACACCACTTGTACACTTACTCAGCTCTGATTTTACAGAAGAGTGGACAACATTAGTCGTACCAGTATAAAGATAAGCGAAGCTAAGCTTGTAACGGTATTATGACTTACATATCTGTTGGTGTAATAACAGACTCAGTCATGCAGTGTTTCCACTGGAACCGACCATGTAACCAACCCTACGACCCTAGGGTCGGTTGCAAAAGTCATAGGGTCGTAGAAAAAAAGGCGCGAAAACGTTAAGTCAGTTATGAAATCCCCGACAGGACGGTAAAGTTACAGACAGGTCGTAATGGCGATCCCGACAAGCCATAGGGTCGGGAACCTTTTTTGCAGGGCCAGTCATAGAATTTCTACGGCAAGCCCTAAACCCCTAACAGACAAGCCGGATCACAAACAGACAAGCCGTAAAGACAAACAGACAAGCCGGGAACATGTTCCCGACCCTTCATGACAGGACTGATTGTTTTTGTGGGTCGGTATCTAGAGTCGGGATCCAGAGTCGGGATCCATATCACACTATATAAACCCCCCTCCCCTGTGATATCCCATTCATTTCACACTTCAAAGATAACAGGAACACATCAAGAGCAACTGATAGATCATTTGAGGGTCCTTCTGTTTTTTATTGAGTTAAATTTATTTTTATATGTTGTTATTACAACACACAGAAGACAGCCAAAACCAGTACCTGCCCAGCCAGCATCACCATAACCCCCCCACCACCCAGAAGGAGAAGGAAGCCACAGAATCCATGGGTCCTGCTGTGGATACTGCAGAGAGAGGAGAGAGGTTGCTACAGAACACTCTTGGACGAGCTAATCACTACTGACATACCAGGCTACAGAAATTTCACCAGGATGGAGCCAGCATTTTTTTATTTGATTGAAGAAAGAATCACCCCCCCACCTCAGGAAGTCAATCACCAACTTTAGGCAGCCACTGGAAGTCGGCTTGAAACTGGCAGTTACTTTGAGACACTTATCCACAGGGGAAAGCTACACCTCACTGCAATACCACTGGAGGGTTGGAAGATTGACCATCTGCAAGTTTATCCCCCAGGTCTGCAAAGCCATTTTGAAAGAATTTCAACAAGAGTATCTGGTGTGCCCCAGGGGGTGGAGGGTGGTCAAGAACTCATTTGGTATACTTGTCAAGAGATTCAGGGTGCTGTTGACCACCATGGAGCAGAGGCCAAAAGTTGTGAGAGACATTGTGTTAACATGTGCGGTACTACATAACATGCTGAGAAGCCATCAGGGGGCAGCAGACAGACCACCTACTCCAGCTGATGACATACAACCACCACAGGGGGACCAGGGGGAACAGAGACATCAAGAGAACTTCAGAAACCCATCAAGGGAGGCTAAACATCAACGAGACCTATTGAAAGACTACTTCAATCATGTGGGGCCGCTGGCTGGGCAGGAGGACAGAGTTTAAGAAGACTGAGAGGAGAACATGCTGTCATATATCAGTCCTTTTCAGGACTACCCAAATAATCCATTAGGGCACATTTGTGATTTTCAAACAGTTAGCTATGGCGGCCATTTTGTTTTTCAAAATGAGGCTAAAATTTTTCAGAAACAGGTTTTCATAGCCATAAACATTCCCTGCAAATTTGGTGAAGATATCTTCATAAATGAATGAGATATAAAGGTTTATGCAAAAACGTGACGGACGCACGCACGGACACACGTATGGAAGGCGTTTTATAATCTCCCGACCACGGCCTTCGGCCGCAGGTGGGAAATAATAAATCAGGAGGGTTGGGGATATAAACCTGGCATGTTATATTGGCAGTCTGTCTTGTGGTATTGAAGTTATAATCTTATAGGACGGGGTCAAAAGTTCTGGGGACTCCAAGTAAGTCAGGGTTGTTGGGATAGGTTGTTCGGTAAATGGGTAATTTCCTATTTTGATCCCCAGGGTCCTTCAAATTTTCCTGTCTTTTCAGCTCTGGGGCCCTATTCAACAACAATACTTTGCTAAGGTCACCTTAGATCCAAGTTAGGAATGGTTTTCTACTTTCTAAAATATTCATCAGCCTCTACTTTGTTAAGCATTACTTAGATTCTAAGTTAGGAAAGCTCCATATACTTTGTACTATACCTGTAAGCTTGGAAGCCAGTATATCGAATTTAGGAAGAGACTTATTCTACAACAATTCTTACATAAGGTTTACTTTGTTTTTTACTGAATCATCTGCTTTGTTCAAAATGGTGAAAAAGCTCATTTTCTTGAGGGAAAATGCTGTTTTTTTATTAATATTGTGTCACAGTTTGATGTCAACAAAACACAAGATTCCCTGCAATAATTACATATTTTAAAAACATTCTATAATTTAAGGTACCAAGAAATATAACTTCCTGTTACTGCAAACTGAGCAAATAAAGTGTAATGCCTGATATAATTGGCTATATGTCAATTGTATTTCGACTGTCTATTACTAATGTAGCAGTCTCATCAGAGGCTATGATTTATTCTAAGTCAGGACTCCCTGAAGTACATTGAGGGTTTTGGCTTGTACCCCTGGTTTGTACCGGTTTAGAACCGCTTCAGAACCGGTTCTGTACCTGTAAACCTGTGAATTTACAGGTTTGGGGGTTTGCCAAACTCTGACTTTAGTGGTCACCTGTAAAATATTGATTTTAATATTTGAGAGTGGGAAGATTTATTAGAGGCTCTAATGAAGTGAATTAGAGTCGCTCTAACGGTAATTTATACTGTTTGTTTGTCTATATTGAAATGGTGGTGAATCAATGTTATTCATTACCTGGCTCTTAATTGAGCTCACTTTATAAGGTTACTCCACCTGTTATAGATCCAGTATTTATTATTTATTATAATTATATTTTTATGCTTAATTATTGTGTTTATTTTTTGCCTATAAACACCATAAATAAAAGACATAAGACTCTTTTGTCGGTCCATAGTTAGTATTTTATTATAATAAATTTTATTTATTGTAAATAGTGAATACAGTAAAAATAATTTAAAGAATAAGGGTAATAAATAAGTATTATTTATTTAAGTTTATTCTGTTTTAAGTAGGTCTCAAAATATGGTTGTTCTATAGCTCCATATATATATGATTTATGACTTTCCTGTGTGCACTATTCCAACTTTTTATATCATAGTGATGAGATTGTGATGTCATCAGGTTGTTATAGTGAATAGTGATTGTGACGTAATTATGGTGCTTACGTAATCGTAAGAATAGTGATTATGTCATAATTCATTGTTGAATAATGAATATTTAATAATATTATTTAATATTCAATTAATTCTTGATTTGTTGATAAAATTGAATAAATCTTGCTCTGATAAAGTGTAAAACTTTATTACAGGGAATAAATTATCTTAATGTGCGATATTTATCGCATGATATTATAAATAACACACTTTTAATATTTTATGGTATTAAATAATTTATTCAACTCAGTGTGTTTTCAGGTGTATTTCCTGGTGATATGTGATGACTATACAAGACATAGAAGAAAATGGGGGGGTGGATTACTGAGTGCCAATGTAATCCAGATAATAGCCATCCATAATCACACAAATTGGTTGATGCCAATGGGTGCCAGGGAGTGCAGTCTGAATATCCAAGACAACTCAGTACGCCTTCGTCTGGAAGTATTAGATGATTCAAACTTTGGTGTGCACCACTCTAGCACAGTGAACTGCATATGTTTGTGGCTGTGTCCATCACTTTTGAAGTGACGTGAGACTGGTGTAATTTGTCCATCTTTTTGAGCTGATGATTTATGTTCATACATTCTTTTTCTAAGTGCTCTAGAAGTTTCTCCAACATAATGTTTTTGGCACTTAGAACAGGTAATCAAATATATCACATTCGAGATTTCACGTGATATGTTTAGGTAAGTCAATTGTTTTGTGTGACTTTTTTGTAAAGTTACAGGAGACGCGATCCTTATTTTTAATTAAGGGGCAGTATGTGCATTTGCCTACTCTGCTGCAAATGTTAGGTTTCAATATGGGTTTGTCCAGTTTGATGGGAGGGTAATTAGTGCAAGAATTGGTAAGTAAGTTCCTAAGGTTTGGTAGCCTTCTAAAACTGACTATTGGTTTATGAGTGTTAAGTGTCTCATATGAGATTCTGGCAATGGGGATGGGTGTGTCACAAGTGGCTGTGACACACCCATCCCCATTGCCAGAATCTCATATGAGACACTTAACACTCATAAACCAATAGTCAGTTTTAGAAGGCTACCAAACCTTAGGAACTTACTTACCAATTCTTGCACTAATTACCCTCCCATCAAACTGGACAAACCCATATTGAAACCTAACATTTGCAGCAGAGTAGGCAAATGCACATACTGCCCCTTAATTAAAAATAAGGATCGCGTCTCCTGTAACTTTACAAAAAAGTCACACAAAACAATTGACTTACCTAAACATATCACGTGAAATCTCGAATGTGATATATTTGATTACCTGTTCTAAGTGCCAAAAACATTATGTTGGAGAAACTTCTAGAGCACTTAGAAAAAGAATGTATGAACATAAATCATCAGCTCAAAAAGATGGACAAATTACACCAGTCTCACGTCACTTCAAAAGTGATGGACACAGCCACAAACATATGCAGTTCACTGTGCTAGAGTGGTGCACACCAAAGTTTGAATCATCTAATACTTCCAGACGAAGGCGTACTGAGTTGTCTTGGATATTCAGACTGCACTCCCTGGCACCCATTGGCATCAACCAATTTGTGTGATTATGGATGGCTATTATCTGGATTACATTGGCACTCAGTAATCCACCCCCCCCCATTTTCTTCTATATAATTTAAGGTACCCCTACATATAACTTGAAATCTAAGTAGAGGTCTAAGGTGACCTTAGTGTCAGGAATATTGATGAATAGCATTTTAATCCTGTTAGTAAAACCTTGAGAAAAACTTAGAATCCAAGTTAGGAACAGTCTAAGTGTTGTTGAAGAATGCGACCCCTGATCTACTCTGACTCTTGCCGATTTCAAAAGTCAGGGCTGCTGTTTGGGCTTTGAATGTCAAACCAGGCCCTAAGTTAAATCTCTTGATCTTACTAAAAATTTTATGAATCTTTTAAATAAATTTAAGTACATGTTATTTGTTCAACCTTTGTTTGTTTGTTTGGTATCTTATAACACTCCAGCAAAATTTCAATCTCTGTCATTTACATCTTTAATAATTTATAATACATGGGCCTAGCACTCTGGAACAATCTTGATAATTCTATAAGAACTGCTACCTCAGTTGACAAATTTAAAAATTGAAAACATTTCTTTTTAAAAAAAGTTTACAACTGTTGATTTTAATTACAAAGTGATATTAGTTTTCTATAATTGTTAAAGTGCTTTGAGTAATTATAATAAAGCGCTATACAAATAATAATATTAATAATAAGCTTTTTAATAAAGTTAATGCATTTTTCTGTCCTTTAAATGGGAAAAAGGCTTAAATCAGTATCAGCATTTCAGAAACGTTAAGAGAATGGAATTTCAAGCTTATTTTTGAAGCTAAAGGGAATTTAGAGTTTGAGAACTCTTTTTTGGTTCAATAAACCATTTAAATACTCTGATAAAGTATCAATCTTATCATTATGGGAATATTGACCAAAAAATGAAATGATTTATAATAATTGTTAATCACACAAAATGGGTGCCAAAAAATCTACCCCAAATCTACTACCAAAATCTACCTCATCTGCCACTTTGGCCTAGCGGGTAACACACTTGTCTAGGAACTCAGGGGACGTGGGTTCAATCCCAGGTACAAGCAGATACATAGTGGCTCGGATGACCACTTAAAATGGCGGTCCTCTGTCATTGGGTCCTATCCCCAGTGGCAGGTTAAAGAACCTCAAGGACGTTGATAAATGGTCATCCTTGAGCCTCTATCTTCCAGTTAGGGGAATGTCAGTTACTTGTGAGTTGGGGCTGTACCTGTACAGTCAGATTGGTTAAATAGCGCTTTGAGTCCTGTAGTATATGGAGATATTGCGCTGAGTATAAATACATAATAATAATAATAATAATGACTGCCTGTGGCATGAGAGATGGCCTGTCAGGGGGATATGTTGGCATCAAGGCACAATCTAGTCCATTATTGTTTCCTTGTGCAGTGGTACCTCTGGTTTCACCATGTGTTAGTGCTCTGTACAGGTTTTGTCACTGGTCTGTTACAGAAATCTGATTGTGGCCACTGGTCTCTGGAAGCCTGTAGATGTGCCAATTGAAGAGAAGGAATTCCTCACCCCATATGAGCAGATCTCCACAAACCCAGAGGAGTTCGAGGGCAAATCTGTCCTTATCCTAGGTAAGTTTGACCTGTATTTGTGTGGGTCAGGGTGTATGACTATTGAAAACTTTATACCTGTCTGTAGTTACCAAGATTACAACTATGGCCTCAGCAGCAGCTATAATAATAAATATATAACAAGATTCACTAAGAGAATGCGTACC
Organism: Sabellastarte sp. h YS-2021; assembly: GCA_964017235.1. Taxonomy (NCBI): domain Eukaryota; kingdom Metazoa; phylum Annelida; class Polychaeta; order Sabellida; family Sabellidae; genus Sabellastarte; species Sabellastarte sp. h YS-2021. Next base: position 102,736,452 of record OZ024931.1, on the reverse strand, counting down.
TCTGCAAGGCACATAGTAATAAGTAAGTAAATGGGAAATCCAGATTATTTTTTATAATCCAGACATTAATCCAGATTACTCTCATTATTTAATGGGATTGAAGTTGCACCAAGACCCATCTTCTGATTTTTTAGGAAGATCCAGTCAGTAGTATTTGCATAATCCTGCTAACAAACAAACAGACAAATGGCCATGAAAGTAATTGACGGGGGTAATAACAAGGAAGTGTTTATAATTGATGTAGACTTCCTCTGAGGCGACATTGCCCAAGAAGGAAAAACTGAATTGCCAGAAAGAGTCCTTGACCATATTAACACTGAAATATATGCCTAAAATTCCCTCAAGGAAAACATAAAGAACTTTATCTTATGAAGATGCAGAATAAAGTTCATATAAATGTGTGAATATTTATAATCAAACAGGTGTAAAAAATGGTGTAGTCTATTGTCAAAGGACATTTATGAATTGAATAAAATCATTCTTAATCTTTCTTTCACCTGCTAATGGGTACTGATGGCCCAGTGATGGGTAATTTTCATGATGTGAGTTTTTGATGTGCATTGGTATAGTTCAGTAAATAGTGTTGATACAAGAATCATGTTATAAATGTTTTGTTCATTCTGGTGACAGTAGATTTTAAACACGTGTTTCAAATAAATGTGTAATATATGTTTGACACAAGACTTTTTTTTCTCACAAGGCATTTTTTGCATTTTTCACAACAGGCAAGGCTTATCTTCCACAAGGCTTTTTTTGTATGCACTTTAATACAAAGGATGATATGTGTAGATAAGTAACTTGTTTGAACTTTGCTATCCACCCTGTGACGTGATTTGTATGTATAACAAGGCCTGTGTGTGCCTAATGCTGCTGTGACTGCATTACTACTGATTTCTCTAATTGTGTGCAGTGCTATTAACAGCCACAGTAAAACAGATATGAGAGTGAAAAGATTTGAAATATTCATGCAATGGAAATAAAAACCAACTGAATGTGAAGTCGGCCATAAAGCAGACATTTTAGTGGATCAAATCACAAACTGGTGTAAACTGGATGTTTTGGTTTGCTGTATTATTCAGGTACTTTAAACCATACTCAGTGCTCTGATGTATGGGAGAACTGATGTATTTGCAGCACTCTTGCTAGGAAGTTAAATGTTTTCTTTAGCAACAAGGCCAAAAAGTGTTTCAGTCTACATGCGCGAGCTGCAAAGCCATCAGATACATGAGTACCACACTTAAGAACTTTTGAAAGTCTGACGTCAAAAACAAATTCTGAGTCGGATACATTCCATACCTGGCTAGAACTCAGGCAGTCACCCATCCAAGTACTAACATAGTCCATTTCTGCTTAACTTTAGTGATGAGACTTTTATGTATCATGCCGAGCCACAATTCATGAAAGTCTGGTTACAAAAAAATAAAGGAAAAAAGTGATCTTTAAAAGTGTGAGCCTTGCTAGAGCTCACACTTAAAAATGATTTTACTGTTAGCTTATGTGATGGAAATAACTACATAGAGAAACTCCCACAAATTAATATCAGTTTTGAGTACATAAAGAGGACACATATCAAGCTCTTCAATTTTTAAACAAAATATTTCTGCATATTTTAAGTGTGATCATTCATGAACAGAAACATTTTTTTCTGACTCACTTCCTCCACTTGTTTGTGGCACTGCATGTGTGCACATATGTCTGTATTTGTATAATTAAGTGGAGATTGACATTATACACAGTCACTCTGTTAGTTGCTGGAAGATAATCTGATGATACTACTAGTAATGCTCAAGTAAGAGTATAAATAATATCAGGCAATCAATGGAATCTTATCAGTGTTGAGAGTGAGGCATCATTGATCTCTTTGCTGTCCTGGTCAGTCAATAGTTCATATAATGGGGCACATGTGTCATGTGAATGAATGAAGGACATCAGACACTGTCATTTTAATCGTGCTATATGGTAGTGTGTGCGACAGATTCAATTATTTAATACTTTATATAATTTAAACTTACATTGTATTTCACAAACTTTCCCATTGAGACACAATTACAAAAATATAGTGTGGCTTTTTAAAGAAAATGTAACTTGTTTATTAATGTGCCTTGGTCTGAGGCAGACCTGTAACTTTAGGCACTTTCTGGTGCTATGACAAGCACTATAACTTGTTGACACTATGTCCAGTGTTTAATGAGAAATGGAAGTCCTCTGCAAAGGATGTCTGTTTACTTGGTATAAATTATAAATAGTAATGAAACATTTGGGTGTTTTGAGATAGGAAAGCCATTAGTACTATCATACATGAAGGCCAAAACTTGCCCACACGTCATGAACTACAGTACAACTCATAACATGTCTCTTCCATAAGCTCATAATGAAGAGTAATAAATGGTAATTTGGAGTCGGACAAAATAAAATGAGGATCAGTCCAAGTATATCTGGTCAGGCTGCATTTCTATGGCTCTCTAAAACATTATGCAACAGAAAGAATACAGTAGATAAATGAATAAGTTGTAACTTATTATTTGTCCATTATTTGAGGTAAATGTAAACCATTTTGAGTACATAGATAACACAAGAACCAAGGTCACATGTTATTATCATAGAAACCTCCACTGTCTGAACATGTGAGGGTGTAAATTTATTTAGAACATTAAAATGTATTTTAGTGTGAAAACAGATCATGGGGAGGAAATGGAGGGGCAATAATAGTTTTAAATGGAATAAGTACAAGTCAGTATTCTGTGAGGACAGTTTTCTTGTGCTGCCAAGTATCAATCTGTCACATTGAATGACACTGTCCCATGTCGAGCCTCTACTTACTACACAGTAACCAGTCCCTGGTGAGGCTTGGTATGTGCTAAAAATCTCCAAACTGAAAGTCACCCCCCTTTTTCAACGTTTCCTGAATTAGTAAAATGGGGTCACTGTTCAGTGGCTTTTAATGTATCAATTGTAGTTTTTAACAAAAAACCTTTTCAATAGCTACTGATAGGTAAAGTTGGATCATTTTTATTGAATTTTAGTGTTTCATATTCTATCACTAATATTTGTGACTTTGGTGCTGAACATTTCCACAGAAAAATTAACCAGCAATAATTCTTATAATACTAATTTATTTTTAAAGAACAGCAGAAAAAGAAGCTATGTATTTGTAAGATTGCTGTTTCCAGTTTGTGGTTTTACAATTTTAACCAGAGGGACTTTCAAGACTTGGTGGATTTTCAAGACCCTGTTGAAGAATTAGGGGACTGTCAACTGGAAAGTATCCACATAAAGATTGTACAAAGATGTGTACATTAATTTGGAGTAATCACAAACTCAGATAAACAAACAAATGAACACATCCAAAGACATAACCTCATTGGCAGAGATAATGAGGGATTTTTGCCCTGAGACAATGTAGAGTTGTGCCCTGCCTGGAAACACTTAGTGGCTGACTGTGTAGGTATTCACAATAAAGACATGTCTCACTGTGGCAGGTGCTGGCTGCTCTTTATCATGCTTTAGAGCTCTGTGTCCTGTGATGGATGGTAGTCTTTACTGCGCCCTGTAATGGGACTCTGTAATCCTGCACTCTGCTCTATTAGAGGTTGTGTGGGTTTTCCTTAATGATTTACAACACTGCCACAATTAGCCCCTTATTATTGTTTCCTGTGGATTGCACATTTTCCTCTGTAAAAGATGGAACATAATGAAGACAAATTAGGAGCTGTTCTCCAGTTACAAAATGGGAAGTAGAGAACTCTATACCCTTTTTATTTCAGTCTCATCAGGACCATTTCCTTTAAAGGTTTGGGCTTTCATTAGATATAAATGGAAATCAAGAAATATAAAGGCTAGAAAAGAACAAAGGGTATCCACTGATATTTGGCAGTGCAGTTACTAAAAATCTACTGAAAACTTTAAAGGAACTTTTTGAGAGAAACACAAAAAACCCCAGTCATTTTAGAATGAGTCAGATTTTGGTGATATTGGTTTATATCATGATGTGATACGGGTGAACCTGTGATCGACAACTGGTTATATATGTTTTGTACAAATATAACCTGTTTATTTTAAATTTAGTTACTATTGGACTTGCAAATTATGAGTCGGACCAGTCCTTTTTCTCGTGAGTTGGGCACATATGCTCCAACTCAAGAGGCTAGTCTGGGTTCTGATGGATTCTAAAGTGAAAGTCGCAGTAGTTTTGAGTGGTCATTAATTGCCATTTTCAAATGCGTTTGTATAATTTTACACAATAAGCTTAAAGTTTGTTTCTTTGCCGTTTTTCTATTATTTAAAAAAAGTGATTTTTGGACGGATTTCTATTATTGACTTGCTAAACTATGACCTTCTGACCTTTCATATATATTCAAAAAGGACTATAAAAGGAAAATATTATTTTCATAAACAAGGTTTCCTGAGTGATGTAATTTCCAAATGAAGACTTACTCAATCTTTGAAAATCTTCAATTTGTAGCTCTGGAAAATACCCGGGAATTGTAAGCTGTGACTTTCTAAAATATTAACAGTTTAAAATATATTGCTGGATACCCTTATATTACAAAATAATAACCTAAAGGCTGTTAGAAGCACTCTTCTTTGCTTTAACTATCACAGTCACGAGAGAAGCAATAGGTCAGCCTTGAATTGTTTATATCATGTATTCCATTCATTTATCATTTGTCAGCATATTTGTTTGACAAATTAGTATCACAGGAAGCTGTCATGTAACATAACTTATTATGTGACTTCATTTATATCTTTTGCTTAATCTTGACAAATGACGATGAACTTACTAAGTTTTAAAGAAATCTATTTGTTATAAAATAAGGTGCATATACAGCAGATATAGATCTGTTGAGTCTTTATCACATATTTGTTTTGAAAATGAAATCAACTTATTTACTTTATATAGTGCGACTTAGGAATTACAATTAATGTTTGATCTCTTTCAGAACTATATGTCCTGAATAATTATCTAAGGGGAGTATTTATAATAAAAAGGGAAAATGTCTTGGTAGTCAGAAAAATGTATATTGTGTGCAGACATCCTACCCTGGAAAGATTGTTGTGGACAAAGGTCCTGTGTGTAGTGTTCGCAACTGGCAAAGTTCCTGTAGGGAAAATTCCTGGATTTGCATCCATCGTATGGGCATACAATTTTGTTTGCAGAATAAAAATATTGTTCATTGAATTACTGAAGGTTTTATATAAGTGGTTGATTATATTTTCCTTAAAATTATGTCACACTGAAAATGAGTCCCATGGAAAATACCCAGTCAACACGTGGCATGAGTGATGACCTGTCTGGGGATATTTTGGTGCCGAGTTGGCCCAATGTAGTTTCACTGGGGGTCCCCTGGGGTTTTGTCTGTTTATTGTAAAATCAGTTGCCTGTGAATATCCCCAACTATTTCGAAACCCATTAAAAATCCCCAATGTAAAATCCAAAACACAATAGTATTGTCTATGTTGTAGTTACTAAATGTCAGATGAAAGGTAAGTCAACAGATTCATCTTTCTTTGATATTAAAGTGCTGTGGAGGGGATGAAAAGACCAATTTCACATTTAAAACTTTAATGTTTGCTCTGGAGAATAGAATACTAAAAAATTCAGAATTGACTTCCAAGTTTTAATTTGAACAGCAATGAACTCGTACTCTATCAATAATTCATTAGAAATATCACCTCTACTATAAATCTGAATGAAGTAGAGTAAGAAATCTAAAATTCGCCAGGAATCTAAAATTCACCACCACTAAAACCTTAGTTAATTTTATGAAGAAAATGATGTTTTTGTCTAAAAATTGGTATTTTTCAGTTCAAAAAGCCATAATTTACTATACATTCAACAAATCTCACCACAATTCATTTATTTTATTAGTATTTTCACATGTGGCGAATTTCAGATATGTGGCGAATTTTAGATTTCTTACTCTACCTTTTCAAAACACATCAACAATATGTCATGGTGTAAAAAATAGACCTTTTACTTTGTGAATGGTACAGTGCCCATCAGGAAATCTGCCCATCAGAATACTGCATAACAATAATTTTTTAGGGTTTGAATTCTGCCCATCATATCATTTTGCCTTTCTTTATTTATATGCCATCATTAACTTCATGAGTATTCAAATATCAGCTTTATAAACACCAGTCTTAGGACAACAAAAGAGGGCACCATATATATGGGTTGGTGAATCATATGGGTCAGTCCACAAACAAACATAATCAAATGACAATATCACCTCCTTGCTGCAGGTAAAAATATAAGTGGTGGGTACTTTCCATCTCCTCAACTTTGGGTGGTGGTAAATTTTCATGGTTGGAATATTTCAGGGGTTCTCGGGGATTTCCAGGAGTTCCAAGACTGAAATCTGTATAATTGTGCTACATGTTTTAATTTAGCATATACAGATTTCAGTCTTGGGATATATTGTTAATAAGTTTTAAAATTTCATGATCCTCACAAATGGTTCATGGAGATCCCAGAAGAATGTCTCTTATTCATGATGAATGTTCAAGATAACTGTGATACTTTATTTAAATTCTTAACTGTAATGTTGTTTTGCAGTAATGGTAATGACAAATAATTTTGCAATGATTATTATGTATTCTATCGATACCCTGGGGAGATGCATCTGTTTTTTCTTGATTTTCGAAATATTGAGCTACCACTGCTTTTGTTTGTTTTTTTCTCATACCAAATGGTGCACTTTCATAACTGATGTATGTATTATGTTTGTCAGGTCCATCGTTGGTGCCATTGAGTGTAAACTCAAAATTAAAGGGGAAAGTTTTCGTCCCAGGACGAAAATCTCCTCAAATGGTACAGATCATACATTTGGAATCCTTACATACAAATATCCACAAAAACCACAGCTACCTGGGATATAATATATCTCCTTTTAACAGCACTAATAAACTCTTCCTTTCAGACTGAATGGGCATAAGTCCTGAAGGAATTTTACTACTTGATTCAGTTTTTTTACTCTTTTAAAGTACACAAACTTTATTTAAATTTTCAACAGCAGATTCCTACAAAAGCCCCTCTGTACACAGCAATTGTTACCTCCGCCAAGGAGGTTATGTTTTCGCCTGGGTTTGTCTGTCTGTCTGTTTGTTTGTGAACAAGATAACTCAAAAAGTTATGGACGGATTTTGATGAATTTTTCAGGATATGTCTAAATTTTGGGAGTGATCCGGATCACGTTCTGGATCTTCTGGATCCATGTAGAAGTATAATTTTTAAAGACAGATAACTCAAAAAGTTATGGATGGATTTTGATAAAATTTATAGGAAATGTTCTAAATGGGGCAAGGAACAAGTGATTAGATTTTGAGAGTGATCTGGATCATCTGGATCCAGACTGCCAGATAGTTAAGCGGCCCACGAGGGACGCTTATTTGTTTTCACCTAAGTTCGACTGATCACCGCCACCGTCGCAGGATTATGGTCTCCCTTGAATAACTTCTTGGGCTTTCAAAGTTTTCTTTCCTTCTTATCTTTCTTTAAAACTATAGGGGCGGGAAAAATTTGTGGGATACTGGCCCACAAACTACCAAAGTCAGTGGCTGTAGCTCAGGGACCAGCCTACGCCCACTGGTGTAAAATTACTGGAAAAATTAGATAAAATGTGCATTTTCTTTCACTTAACATAAGTTAATGTCATTTATATGACAAACTTATTCTGTACTCCTTCATTTTGCTCAGTCTGTCTTTCCTCCACTTTATTACTTTATATATTACTTGCTTATATATTTGCCACAGGTGGTCCATCAATGGTCCACCCACGCATAAGTAGTACAGGACCCATGATGGCCACCCAGTGGGCCACTGGTGGCAAATATTTTTTTAGTTATGGTTAAAGAAAGATATGTTCATTTTTTTCCTTTTGATATAATTTTTTTTTTTTTTGATGAAACCTAAAACTATCGCAGAATTTGTTTTGTCTGACACATGCAACTATGATCTGCAAGAGCTATACTTAGTTGGTGGACCAATGGTGGTCCTCTGGTGGCTACACCTGAAGCTCTGCTGAACGGCATTTGTTTTGACAGATCTTAAAAAGAGACTGTCTTGGCTTAAATTCATTTGTTTTAAGTGAATTACTTTCCAAAAGTGGTTGTTTTGAATTTTATTTCACAGAAAAATTGTAAGATTTACCACTGGTGGTCCATCAGTGGTGCATTTTCTGCCTGAATGGTACACATACTGTTGGTCCAACAGTGGCCCACCGATGGCAAAGTATTGGTTATGTATTTGTGTGGCCACCGTTGGCTATGGATGGCAAAATATAGCTAGTAGGCCACCACTGACCCACTGTTTTTTTTTTTTTGTTTTTTTTTTTTTTTTTTTATAAAGAGTAACATATATACAATTCCAACTTTTCACATGTTATACAGACATTAGTGCTTTTCTGTAATTACATTATTACATCACTATACAGAAAGGAAAGTTTAACATCTTTACTTCCTAGAAACTTGTACAATGTATACAAATATGGTACTAGTACTAAAAGAGGATCAGAAGTAACAGATATTAATGATAAACCTTTTAATTGATAGGTAAAACTGTAAACTAATGTATACAAATAAGGTACTAATACTAAAAGAAAATCAGAAGTAACAGATATTAATGATAAACCTTTAATTGATAGGTAAAACTGTAGACTAATGTAACGGGTAATTTTAAAAATCTGAAGAGGAAGGAGAGGAAGCAATATCGTATCTGCTACTATAGGTACTTTCATAAAATTATAAACACTTACAATATTTAAAGTTCAATTTCTGAAAAAATATGTACCCAATGTCCCCATCTGGTTTTAAATAAGTTTATACCAGTATCTGTTTCTGCCAAATATTTTTGCTCTAGAAATTTTCTTTTAAATTCTTTCTGCAGACAAAATATGTTAAGATGGCTGTTTTTTCTCGATGTTTGAAAAATGTAATTCCTTGATATGAGAAGTATGAAATTTATGGGCCAAAAGAACTGATCATATATTAGATATCCAAGTATCTTCATTTTGGCAGTGAACACAAGAGGTATCCCCGTTTTATTTTTTAGCCAAGTTTCTATATTATTCCACAACTCTTCAGCTTTAATACAATCACTAACAAGTGGAGACATGTTTCTGTGTATTCATTGCACATATTACACATCTTGTTTTCTTTAATTTTCACCTTATGAAGGTAGTCATTTGTATTTAATATGTTATAAAGAAGCCTGTACTGAAACCACACAAGGACATTATCAGAAATACTTTTGAAGCAGATTTTATAGACAGTTGGCCAAATGTCATCACTGTTGATGCTTAAAGCTTTTTGTGACCATTTTAGTTCACAGTTTGTTTGTTCTTTTTTATGTCAGCTGACTTGTCAGTCAGCTGACATTATGTCATCACTCTGCGGCGTGGGCGTACGCGTACGCGTGAACAACTTCTTCTCCAAAACTACAAGGCCTAGAGACATGCTGTTTTTTTTAAAAGATACCTTATCTATCGAGGATGAAAAATTGTTCAAGGCATGCAAATCTGTCTGTTCGTCTGTTTGCTAGAGACATTACAAGGGGGGTACCCCCACCAAAAGTGTGAAAATTTCAACTTTTTATCACAATTTTCTCAGTGACTATTGCAGGGATTTCTCTCATATCTTGCATATATGTACTAGGCCAGAGGTAGATTCTCTTGTGTGAGTATGAGACCTGGATCTGTCTTACTTTTTTTTTTAATAAATTTTTTTAATAATTTTTAATGCATTAAAATTCATAAAATCATGCACTAAATCACTTATAACTTCAAAAGTGTTGCATTTACAGCATTTTGTGAAAATATGTTGTTCAGCTACTTTTTTTATAACTACAATATGGTGAGTCACTTGTAACTTAAAAACTATTGCATTTAGAGAATTTTGAATAAATATGTTATTCAGCTACTTTTGGGCCAGCTATAACATAGTGAAATTTCAGACCTGTAGCTCATGGCATAGCTGAGTAATAGCTACTTTTAGGTTATCACTGTTGAGTAAATCGCTTATAACTTGAAAACTATTGCATTTAGAGAATTTCGTATAAATATGTTATTCAGCTACTTTTGGGTCAGCTATAACATAGTAAAATTTCAGACCTGTAGCTCATGGCATAGCTGAGTAATAGCTACTTTTAGGTTATCACTGTTGAGTAAATCACTTATAACTTGAAAAGTGTTGCATTTAGAGCATTTTGTTAAAATATGTTATTCAGCTACTTTTTTCATAGCTACAATATGGTGAGTAAGTTGGGTGTCTGTCTCAATAGCTAAGTGAGTAATAGCTACTTTTGGGCTTTTCAGTAACTTCCATCATGAGTAAAATCTCTTGTAACTTAAAAACTATTGCATTTAGAGAATTTCGTATAAATATGTTATTCAGCTACTTTTGGGCCAGCTATAACATAGTAAAATTTCAGACCTGTAGCTCATGGCATAGCTGAGTAATAGCTACTTTTAGGTTATCACTGTTGAGTAAATCACTTATAACTTCAAAACTATTGCATTTAGAGTATTTTGTTTCAATATGTTATTCACCTATTTTGGGGTCAGCTATAACATTAGTGAAGTTTCAGACCTGTGGCTCATTTCATAGCTGAGTAATAGCTACTTTGAAGTTCTCACTGTTGAGTAAATCAGTTATAATTGGGAAACTATTGCATTTACAGAAATTTGTGCAAATATGTTATTCAGCTACTTTTGGGTCAGCTATAACATAGTGAAATTATAGACCTATAGCTCATGGTACAACTGAGCAATAGCTATTCTCAGGTACTGACTGTTGAGTAAATCAGCTATAACTTGAAAAATATTGTATTTGGAGTATTTTGTTAAAATATATTGTTCACCTACTTGTGGGTCAGCTATAACATAGTGAAATTACAGACCTATAGCTCATGGCATAGCGGAGCAATAGCTATTTTCAGGTTCTCACTATTGAGTAAATCAGTTGTAGCTTGAAAACTATTGCATTTACAGTAGTTTGCTTAAATATGTTGTTCACCTACTTTTGGGTTAGCTATAACATAGTAAAATTTCAGACATGTAGCTCATTGCATAGCTGAGTAATAGTTCCTTTGAGGTTCTCACTGTTGAGTAAATCAGTTGCAACTTGAAAACTATTACATTTAGAGTAATTTGTTAAATATGTTATTCACAGAATTTTTGATCAGCTATAACATAGTGAAATTGCAGACCTCTATGTCATGGCATAGCTGAGCAATAGCTTCTTTCAGGTTCTCACTGTTGAGTAAATCATTGTATCCACTGGATAGCCGCAGTGTGTAGAGAGAGATTTCACCATTACTGCTCTGATGAAAAAAAATATTATAGCTAGCTTTCTTAAGTTTGCAGTATCTATTAATAACCATAAAATGTTGTCTGGGAATATTTTTGGCCTCATTTTGAGAAACAAGATGGCCGCCACAGGTGTTTTTTGTCAGTCATGAAAAGTGCTTATATCTCCCTTATTATTGATCCTAGAGGTTTGGGATGATAAACCAACCTGTAGGAAATCATGGGGTGGGAATCTTTTGGTGTGGTCAGATTTGACCTTCAATGACCCCTCCTTCAAGGTCAAACAAGGATAGCCAAACTTAAAAGTGCTTATAACTCGCTTATTATTGGTCCCAGAGGTTTGGGATGGTAAACAGACAGGAAATCATGGGCTGTGAATCTGTTGATATGGTCCGATTTGACCTTGGAACCCTCCTTCAAGGTCAAATGAGGATAGCGAAAATTGAAAGTGCCTACAACTCGCTTATTATTGGTGACAGAGATTTGGGATGGTAAACCATCCCATAGGAAATCATTGGCTCGGAATCTTTTGGTATGGTCAGATTTGACCTGTGGACCCCTCCTTCAAGGTCAAATGAGGACAGCCAAGCTTAAAAGTGCTTATAACTCATTTATAATTGGTCCTACAGGTTTGGAATGGTAAACCATAGGAAATCATGGGCTGGGAATGTATTTGTGTGGTTAGATTTGACCTTGGACCCCTTCTTCAAGGTCGAACGAGGATATTGCATTTGTAGTATTTCTTTAAATATGTTTTAACCTATTTTTTACACTTAAACAATTACCTTGTTATTTTCCTTCATAATACCATTTACAGGGCACAACTTTTTCATCCTTTTCTTCTGTCAGCTTCGGAATTTCTTTCGAACTTGCTGTTCAGTTACCATTTACTGTATTTCTGTACAGCCCTTTTCCTGATAATTATTCTGTCCTCTAATCACCTTCACAAATCAAAAACACTCAGTCAGCTGACACAGTGCCCGTTCACGGGCACTCTCCTCTTGTTATCTGTTTCATTTATGATTAAATATATGTCCTTACAGCCTTTTTTCTGATGCATTATCAAATGTAAGTGTGGGGGAAAAACTGGATTTTGGTGAGGAAAAAAGCCACTGTTGGCCCACCAACTACCAAAGTCAGTGGTTGTAGCTCAGGGACTAGCCTACGCCCACTGGTGTAAAATTCTGGGAAAAATTAGATAAAATGTGCATTTTCTTTCACTAAACATAAGTGTCATTTATATAAACAAACCTATTCTGTACTCCTTCATTTTGCTCAGTCAGTCTTTCCTCCAATTTATTACTTTATATTTTGCTTGCTTATATATTTGCCACATTGGTCCATCAATGGCCCACCCACTACATAAATGCGCCACTGGTGGCATATATTTTATTTTTAGTGAATGTTAAAGAAAGATATCTTCATTTTTATGTCAGCTGACTTGTCAGTCAGCTGACATTATGTCGTCACTCTGCGGCGTGGGCGTACGCACACGCGTCCGCATACGCGTCCGCGTGAACAACTTCTCCTCCAAAACTACAAGGCCTAGAGACGTGCTGTTTTTTTTAAAAGATACCTTATCTATCGAGGATGAAAAATTGTTCAAGGCATGCAAATCTGTCTGTTCGTCTGTTTGCTAGAGACATTACAAGGGGGGTACCCCCACCAAAAGTGTGAAAATTTCAACACTTAATCACAATTTTCTCAGTGACTATTGCAGGGATTTCTCTTATATCTTGCATATATGTACTAGGCCAGAGGTAGATTCTCTTGTGTGAGTATGAGACCTGGATCTGTCTTACTTTTTTTTTAATAAATTTTTTTAATAATTTTTAATGCATTAAAATTCATGAAATCATGCACAAAATCATTTATAACTTGAAAACTGTTGCATCTAGAGCATTTTGTTAAAATATGTTATTCAGCTACTTTTTTCATAGCTACAATATGGTGAGTAAGTTGGGTGCCTGTCTCAATAGCTAAGTGAGTAATAGCTACTTTTGGGCTTTTCAGTAACTTCCATCATGAGTAGCATCACTTGTAACTTAAAAACTATTGCATTTAGAGAATTTCGTATAAATATGTTATTCAGCTACTGTTGGGTCAGCTATAACATAGTAAAGTTTTAGACCTGTAGCTCATGGCATAGCTGAGTAATAGCTACTTTTAGGTTATCACTGTTGAGTAAATCGCTTATAACTTCAGAACTATTGCATTTAGAGAATTTCGTATAAATATGTTATTCAGCTACTTTTGGGTCAGCTATAACATAGTAAAATTTCAGACCTGTAGCTCATGGCATAGCTGAGTAATAGCTACTTTTAGGTTATCACTGTTGAGTAAATCGCTTATAACTTGGAAACTATTGCATTTAGAGTATTTTGTTTCAATATGTTATTCACCTATTTTGGGGTCAGCTATAACATAGTGAAGTTCCAGACCTGTGACTCATTGCATAGCTGAGTAATAGCTACTTTGAAGTTCTCAATGTTGAGTAAATCACTTGTAATTTGAAAACTATTGCATTTAGAGAATTTAGTATAAATATGTTATTCAGCTACTTTTGGGTCAGCTATAACATAGTAAAATTTCAGACCTGTAGCTCATGGCATAGCTGAGTAATAGCTACTTTTAGGTTATCACTGTTGAGTAAATCGCTTATAACTTGGAAATTATTGCATTTAGAGTATTTTGTTTCAGTATGTTATTCACCTATTTTGGGATCAGCTATAACATAGTGAAGTTCCAGACCTGTGGCTCATTGCATAGCTGAGTAATAGCTACTTTGAAGTTCTCAATGTTGAGTAAATCACTTGTAATTTGAAAACTATTGCATTTAGAGAATTTAGTGTAAATATGTTATTCAGCTACTTTTGGGTCAGCTATAGCATAGTAAAATTTCAGACCTGTAGCTCATGGCATAGCTGAGTAATAGCTACTTTTAGGTTATCACTGTTGAGTAAATCACTTATAACTTGAAAACTATTGCATTTAGAGTATTTTGTTGCAATATGTTATTCACCTATTTTGGGATCAGCTATAACATAGTGAAGTTCCAGACCTGTGGCTCATTGCATAGCTGAGTAATAGCTACTTTGAAGTTCTCACTGTTGAGTAAATCAGTTGTAATTGGAAAACTATTGCCTTTACAGAAATTTGTGCAAATATGTTATTCAGCTACTTTTGGGTCAGCTATAACATAGTGAAATTACAGACCTGTAGCTCATGGCATAACTGAGCAATAGCTATTCTCAGGCACTGACTGTTGAGTAAATCAGCTATAACTTGAAAAATATTGCATTTGGAGTATTTTGTTAAAATATATTGTTCACCTACTTTTGGGTTAGCTATAACATAGTGAAATTACAGACCTATAGCTCATGGCATAGCGGAGCAATAGCTATTTTCAGGTTCTCACTATTGAGTAAATCAGTTGTAACTTGAAAACTATTGCATTTACAGTATTTTGCTTAAATATGTTGTTCACCTACTTTTAGGTCAGCTATAACAGAGCAAAAATATTCAGACATGTAGCTCATTGCATAGCTGAGTAATAGTTACTTTGAGGTTCTCACTCTTGAGTAAATCAGTTGTAACTTGAAAATTATTACATTTAGAGTATTTTGTTAAATATGTTATTCACAGACGTTTTGTTCAGCTATAACATAGTGAAATTGCAGACCTCTATGTCATGGCATAGCTGAGCAATAGCTTCTTTCAGGTTCTCACTGTTGAGTAAATCATTGTATCCACTGGATAGCCGCAGTGTGTAGAGAGAGATTTCACCATTACTGCTCTGATGAAAAAAAATATTATAGCTAGCTTTCTTAAGTTTGCAGTATCTATTAATAACCATAAAATGTTGTCTGGGAATATTTTTGGCCTCATTTTGAGAAACAAGATGGCCGCCACAGGTGTTTTTTGTCAGTCATGAAAAGTGCTTATATCTCCCTTATTATTGATCCTAGAGGTTTGGGATGATAAACCAACCTGTAGGAAATCATGGGGTGGGAATCTTTTGGTGTGGTCAGATTTGACCTTCAATGACCCCTCCTTCAAGGTCAAACAAGGATAGCCAAACTTAAAAGTGCTTATAACTCGCTTATTATTGGTCCCAGAGGTTTGGGATGGTAAACAGACAGGAAATCATGGGCTGTGAATCTGTTGATATGGTCCGATTTGACCTTGGAACCCTCCTTCAAGGTCAAATGAGGATAGCGAAAATTGAAAGTGCCTACAACTCGCTTATTATTGGTGACAGAGATTTGGGATGGTAAACCATCCCATAGGAAATCATTGGCTCGGAATCTTTTGGTATGGTCAGATTTGACCTGTGGACCCCTCCTTCAAGGTCAAATGAGGACAGCCAAGCTTAAAAGTGCTTATAACTCATTTATAATTGGTCCTACAGGTTTGGAATGGTAAACCATAGGAAATCATGGGCTGGGAATGTATTTGTGTGGTTAGATTTGACCTTGGACCCCTTCTTCAAGGTCGAACGAGGATATTGCATTTGTAGTATTTCTTTAAATATGTTTTAACCTATTTTTTACACTTAAACAATTACCTTGTTATTTTCCTTCATAATACCATTTACAGGGCACAACTTTTTCATCCTTTTCTTCTGTCAGCTTCGGAATTTCTTTCGAACTTGCTGTTCAGTTACCATTTACTGTATTTCTGTACAGCCCTTTTCCTGATAATTATTCTGTCCTCTAATCACCTTCACAAATCAAAAACACTCAGTCAGCTGACACAGTGCCCGTTCACGGGCACTCTCCTCTTGTTATCTGTTTCATTTATGATTAAATATATGTCCTTACAGCCTTTTTTCTGATGCATTATCAAATGTAAGTGTGGGGGAAAAACTGGATTTTGGTGAGGAAAAAAGCCACTGTTGGCCCACCAACTACCAAAGTCAGTGGTTGTAGCTCAGGGACTAGCCTACGCCCACTGGTGTAAAATTCTGGGAAAAATTAGATAAAATGTGCATTTTCTTTCACTAAACATAAGTGTCATTTATATAAACAAACCTATTCTGTACTCCTTCATTTTGCTCAGTCAGTCTTTCCTCCAATTTATTACTTTATATTTTGCTTGCTTATATATTTGCCACATTGGTCCATCAATGGCCCACCCACTACATAAATGCGCCACTGGTGGCATATATTTTATTTTTAGTGAATGTTAAAGAAAGATATCTTCATTTTTATGTCAGCTGACTTGTCAGTCAGCTGACATTATGTCGTCACTCTGTGGCGTGGGCGTACGCACACGCGTCCGCATACGCGTCCGCGTGAACAACTTCTCCTCCAAAACTACAAGGCCTAGAGACGTGCTGTTTTTTTTAAAAGATACCTTATCTATCGAGGATGAAAAATTGTTCAAGGCATGCAAATCTGTCTGTTCGTCTGTTTGCTAGAGACATTACAAGGGGGGTACCCCCACCAAAAGTGTGAAAATTTCAACACTTAATCACAATTTTCTCAGTGACTATTGCAGGGATTTCTCTTATATCTTGCATATATGTACTAGGCCAGAGGTAGATTCTCTTGTGTGAGTATGAGACCTGGATCTGTCTTACTTTTTTTTTAATAAATTTTTTTAATAATTTTTAATGCATTAAAATTCATGAAATCATGCACAAAATCATTTATAACTTGAAAACTGTTGCATCTAGAGCATTTTGTTAAAATATGTTATTCAGCTACTTTTTTCATAGCTACAATATGGTGAGTAAGTTGGGTGCCTGTCTCAATAGCTAAGTGAGTAATAGCTACTTTTGGGCTTTTCAGTAACTTCCATCATGAGTAGCATCACTTGTAACTTAAAAACTATTGCATTTAGAGAATTTCGTATAAATATGTTATTCAGCTACTGTTGGGTCAGCTATAACATAGTAAAGTTTTAGACCTGTAGCTCATGGCATAGCTGAGTAATAGCTACTTTTAGGTTATCACTGTTGAGTAAATCGCTTATAACTTCAGAACTATTGCATTTAGAGAATTTCGTATAAATATGTTATTCAGCTACTTTTGGGTCAGCTATAACATAGTAAAATTTCAGACCTGTAGCTCATGGCATAGCTGAGTAATAGCTACTTTTAGGTTATCACTGTTGAGTAAATCGCTTATAACTTGGAAACTATTGCATTTAGAGTATTTTGTTTCAATATGTTATTCACCTATTTTGGGGTCAGCTATAACATAGTGAAGTTCCAGACCTGTGACTCATTGCATAGCTGAGTAATAGCTACTTTGAAGTTCTCAATGTTGAGTAAATCACTTGTAATTTGAAAACTATTGCATTTAGAGAATTTAGTATAAATATGTTATTCAGCTACTTTTGGGTCAGCTATAACATAGTAAAATTTCAGACCTGTAGCTCATGGCATAGCTGAGTAATAGCTACTTTTAGGTTATCACTGTTGAGTAAATCGCTTATAACTTGGAAATTATTGCATTTAGAGTATTTTGTTTCAGTATGTTATTCACCTATTTTGGGATCAGCTATAACATAGTGAAGTTCCAGACCTGTGGCTCATTGCATAGCTGAGTAATAGCTACTTTGAAGTTCTCAATGTTGAGTAAATCACTTGTAATTTGAAAACTATTGCATTTAGAGAATTTAGTGTAAATATGTTATTCAGCTACTTTTGGGTCAGCTATAGCATAGTAAAATTTCAGACCTGTAGCTCATGGCATAGCTGAGTAATAGCTACTTTTAGGTTATCACTGTTGAGTAAATCACTTATAACTTGAAAACTATTGCATTTAGAGTATTTTGTTGCAATATGTTATTCACCTATTTTGGGATCAGCTATAACATAGTGAAGTTCCAGACCTGTGGCTCATTGCATAGCTGAGTAATAGCTACTTTGAAGTTCTCACTGTTGAGTAAATCAGTTGTAATTGGAAAACTATTGCCTTTACAGAAATTTGTGCAAATATGTTATTCAGCTACTTTTGGGTCAGCTATAACATAGTGAAATTACAGACCTGTAGCTCATGGCATAACTGAGCAATAGCTATTCTCAGGCACTGACTGTTGAGTAAATCAGCTATAACTTGAAAAATATTGCATTTGGAGTATTTTGTTAAAATATATTGTTCACCTACTTTTGGGTTAGCTATAACATAGTGAAATTACAGACCTATAGCTCATGGCATAGCGGAGCAATAGCTATTTTCAGGTTCTCACTATTGAGTAAATCAGTTGTAACTTGAAAACTATTGCATTTACAGTATTTTGCTTAAATATGTTGTTCACCTACTTTTAGGTCAGCTATAACAGAGCAAAAATATTCAGACATGTAGCTCATTGCATAGCTGAGTAATAGTTACTTTGAGGTTCTCACTCTTGAGTAAATCAGTTGTAACTTGAAAATTATTACATTTAGAGTATTTTGTTAAATATGTTATTCACAGACGTTTTGTTCAGCTATAACATAGTGAAATTGCAGACCTCTATGTCATGGCATAGCTGAGCAATAGCTTCTTTCAGGTTCTCACTGTTGAGTAAATCATTGTATCCAACCTGTAGGAAATCATGGGCTGGGAATCTGTTAATATGATCCGATTTGACCTTGGAACCCTCCTTCAAGGTCAAATGAGGATAGCCAAACATAAAAGTGCTTATAACTCGCTTATTATTGGTCCTAGAGGTTGGAATGAAAACCAACCTATAGAAAATCATGAGCTGGGAATTTTTTGGTGTGGTCGGATTTCACCTTGGACCCCTCCTTCAAGGTCAAATGAGGATAGCCAAACTTAAAAGTGCTTATAACGCACTTATTATTGGTCCTAGAGGTTTCGAATGGAAAACCAACCTATAGAAAATCATGGGCTGGGAATCTTTTGGTGTGGTCGGATTTGACCTTAGACCCCTCCTTCCAGGTCAAACGAAGATAGCCAAACTTAAAGTGCTTATAACTCGCGTATTATTGGTCTTGGAGGTTTGGGATGGTAAACCAACATATAGGAAATCATGGGCTGGGATTCTTTTGGTGTGGTCAGATTTGACCTGGGACCCCTCCTTCAAGGTCAATTGAGGATAGCCAAACTTACAATTGCTTAGAACTCGCTTATTATTGGTCCTACAAGTTTGGGATGGTAAACAAGCTACAGGAAATCATGGGCTGGGAATTTTTTTGTGTGGTCGGATTTGACCTTGGACCCCCTCCTTCAAGGTCAAACAAGGATAGCCAAACTTAAAAAGTGCCTATGACTCACTTATTATTGGTCCGAGAGGTTTGGGATGGTAAACCATCCTAAATTCTTTGGCTGGGAATCTTTTGGTATGGTCAGATTTGACCTTTGGACCCCTTCTTCATGGTCGAACGAGGATATTGCATTTATAGTATTTCTTTAAATATTTTTCACCTTTTACTTTTTACACTTAAACAATTACCTTGTTACTTTATTTCATAATACCATTTGCAGGGCACAACTTTTTTGTTCTTTTCTTCTGTCAGCTTCGGAATATCTTTCGAACATGCTGTTCAGTTACCATTTACTGTATTTCTGTACAGCCCTTTCCCTGATAATTATGCTTTCCTCTCATTATCACCATCACAAATCAAAAACATTCAGTCAGCTGACACAGTGCCCGTTCATGGGCACTCTCCTCTTGTTTCCATTTGGTATAATTTTGTGTTTTAATGAAACCTAAAATTATCCCAAAATTTTTTTTATTTGATCCATGCAACTATGATCTATAAGAGCTATACTTATTTGGTGGGCCAATGTCTGCTGAACAGCATTTGTTTTGACAGACCTTGAAAAAATAATGCCTTTGCTTAAACTCATTTGGTTTATGTGAGTTACTTATTATGCGAGTTGCTGTTTTAAATTTTATTACACAAAAAAATGTAAGATTTGCCACTGGTGGTACATCAGTGGTCCACCTTCTGCCTGAATGATACACATACTGTTGGTCCACCAGTGGCCCACAGATGGCAAAGTAATTGGATACTTTATGTGTGTGTATATCACTGAGACACCAACATTTTTAAATAACAGATGTTACATCTCTGCATTAATATATATTTCTATTTTTTCCACTCTTGTGCCACAAATTTCTTCTAAGGTTTACCACTGGCAGCCCACCAACTATATCAGTGGTATATAAGCTATAATCGATGGGCCACTGATGAGAATTTTCTAATTTTCACCCGAATTTTAGATCAAATCAATAAAATCATCTGACAATTATACAGAAAATTTAACAGAAGTGAAAGTTTCCCCTGTAAACAAACCATAAAACATGTACAGGTGAAAAATATGTTATTAAATCAAAACCCTATTAATTAAGCGTCCCTGAAAAGGGCGCTTATTTGGTTTCGCGTCAGTTTCCTCGCCGCCGCATTATGGTCTTTCTTGAATATCTCCCTTATTATTGGAAGCTTTTTAACCATATTTGGCAGTTATATACCTTAGGCGTGGGAAAATTTTTCCACATGTTTAAATTTGACCGTTCATCTTTATCAAGGTCACATAATAAAAAAATATTTTTTTTCGGGTACACCCACCCGTCATCGCAGTTCAGGAAAATCTACTGACCGCAGAGGCTTGTAACTTCATACATGTGTTCATACTATCAAAAACGCGAGCTGATTAGATTTTGGGAGCAATCCGATGAAAATTGACCGATTTATGGGCGATTTTCTCACAGGTAGCAATCAGAAAGCTTAAAATTCATGTGAATCACCCTATTATCTTCTTAAGTATTGCATTTAGAGCCATAAAATGTATCGGCAGGTAGTAGGAAACCATATGTGGAGAGTCTAGAAAGCAAGTCAAATTTCCCCTCCGACCCCCCTGTAGGGGTCAGACTGGGGTCATAAAATAGCCGATTTTGTGTTTTTGCCTTATATCTCCTTTATTCTTGCTTTTAGAATTTTACAATGTATTAAGATGTATTGGGAAACCGTATGTGAAGAGTCTAGATAGCCGGTCAGATTTACCCCCGGACCCCCCCCCCCCCCTTATGGGTCAAACTGGGGTCATAAAATAGCCGATTTGGTGTTTTTTCCTTTTATCTCCTTTATTCTTGCTTTTACAGCTTTAGAATGTATTAAGAGGTATTGGGAAACCTTATGTGAAGAGTCTAGATAGCTGGTCAGATTTACCCCTGGATCCCCCCTTATGGGTCAAACTGGGGTCATAAAATCGCCTATTTTGTGTTTTTGCCTTTTATCACTTTTATTCTTGCTTTTACAACTTTAGAATGTATTAAGAGGTATTGAGAAACCTTATGTGAAGAGTCTAGATAGCTGGTCAGATTTACCTCCGGATCCCCCCTTATGGGTCAAACTGGGGTCATAAAATAGCCGATTTTGTGTTTTGGCCTTTTATCTCCTTTATTCTTGCTTTTACAGCTTCAGAATGTATTAAGAGGTATTGGGAAACCATATGTGAAGAGTCTAGATAGCTGGTCAGATTTACCCCCCCTCCATGGGTCAAACTGGGGGTCATAAAATATTCGATTTGGTGTTTTTACCTCTTATCTCCTTTATTCTTGCTTTTAGAGTTTTAGAATGTATTAAGAGGTATTGGGAAACCTTATGTGAAGAGTCTAGATGGCTGGTCAGATTTACCCCTGGATCACCCCTTATGGGTCAAACTGGGGTCATAAAATAGCCGATTTTCAATTATATCTAAATAGAAATGAGCATTATTCATAAGATATAAATAGGCTTGTGGGAACATTGACCTTTTATTTACTCATTGGGATAGATGTGGTCACAGCATTGTGTCATAAACTTCTTGCCTTTCCAAAGGCTCAAATTTTACTATGCCTTTTTCTAAAATGTAAATAGGTATATGGCATTTATAAAGCACTGTTGCTCTTTAATTAAGTAGTTTTATGGTGTAATTTTCAACCTATTATAAGTATTGATGCTTTATGCTTTCTGAGCCAGAGCATTTATTCAATTAACTTTTCACAATTTATAACCATAGAAAACAAAATAAAGCTTAAATTTTTCTTTCATGTTAATGCATAAACTTCCACACTGTCTGCTTAACTTTCACTTCTTATCTCAGCACTGCATGTTTTTATTTTGAAAAACCTTTTTCTACTGTATATTATATTGCGGTGAACCTTTTTGGGACGCTTAGTTTTTGTTAGCAAAAACATTCTAGTTGGGGTTGAGGTGTAGCCACCACTGGACTACCCTTGGTCCACTAGCTGCTATATGTATGTGTCGGATAAAATATAAAGTTTCTTAAATTGAATGGAATAATTACACTTGAAACATATTACAATCAGTGGCTGAATTACCCATGCCAACGTTGGCCCAACGAAGGCTTGCCAACCAAAACTCAGGCAGCCAAGGTTGGGCCAACGGTGGGCCAATGGTGGCTTTTTATTCAAGATGGCGGTGAGCAATAATAGGGGATTTTGAGACACAGTAAAAATGATTTATTATGGTATGTCTAAAAATCATATTTCAGTTAGCCCACAATTTTTAACTAACTATTTAACAATTTTAGACATAAAAATAACATTCTCATTATAAATTCACAATAAGAAAAGTTGTTTCTGAACTTTATAATTTTATTATTTGATTATGGAACATATCATCCTAAGATACTGTTCCACCATTGTTTATGTTTGGTCATGTGACTTATCAGGGATTCCCTTAACTAAAATCCACCCACAATCTGTCAATTATTTGCTTTCTGTTAAACAATGGCCACATAACTCCATGCTGCAATCAGATTGGCTGATGCTATAGTGGTAGTAAAATTTTACCAGTGGCATGCCAATGTCAGACCGACGTAGCATCCACCGGCCAAAAAGCTAGTGGGCCAACAGTGACTGCCAACGTCGGACCGACGGATATGCCAATGTTGGGCCAACATCTGCAAGCTATCTGGGTTGTTGAATAATGAAGGTGATCCACTGGTGGACCAATAGAAAAGCTTATCATTGGCTGCCAACAGTGGGCCACTGATGGACCACCAGTAAACCTTGTTGTTGGCTGCCAACAGTGGACCACTGTCTATCAGCTGGTCACGCCACCAGAGAACCACCATAAAAAGTTGATGGCACCCAACAGTGGGCCACTAGTGGGCCACCAGTCAACCTTGTTGTTGGCTACTGAAGGTGGGCCACCGGTGGACCAATAGAAAAGCTTATCATTGGCTACCGACAGTGGGCCACTGATGGACCACCAGTAAACCTTATTGTTGGCTGCCAGTGGTGGACCACTATCTACCAGCTGGTCACACCAATGGCTAGCCACCAGCTTCAGCCAATATCGGACCGACTGCTATGCCGCTGGTGGGCAAGTGGTGGCCCTATAGAGTCTTGCTATCTGGGGCAGAAATATAATTACAAGAAAAACACGACAACTGTCCAGGTTCATCCAGTAGCCATTTAACATGGTATTGGTGCATTTTAGAACTTTGATTTTTGTCTAGATGGAATTATTATCCTATACAATGTAGTTAATTAAGCGGCCTGTCAAGGATGCTTATTTGTTTTAATGTAAGTTCGACTGATCACCGCCGCTGCCGCCACCGGCTTTCCTTCTTATCTTTCTTTAAAACTATAGAAAGGAGGATGGGGGTGGATTACTGAGTGCCAGTGTAATCCGGATAATAGCCATCCATAATCACACAAATTGGTTGATGCCTATGGGTGCCAGGGAGTGCAATCTGAAGATCCAAGACAACTCAGTACGTCTTCGTCTGGAAGTGTTGGCTGCTTCAGATCTTGGTGTGCACCACTCTAACACTGAGAACTGCATATGTTTGTGGTTGTGTCCATCACTTTTAAAGTGACGTGAGACTGGTGTGGGTTGTCCATCCTTTTGTGCAGAAGCCTTGTGTTCATACATCCTTTTTCTAAGTGCCCTTGAAGTTTCGCCAACATAATGTTTGTGGCACTTAGTGCATGTTATCAAATAGATTACATTTGATATTTCACATGTGACATGTTTTGGTAAGTCTATGGTTTTGTGTGACTTTTTAGTAAAGTTACATTCAACTGTATCCTTATTTTTTAGTAATGGGCAGTAGGTACATTTGCCTAACCTGGTGCAAATGGTGGGTTTGGCTGGGGTTTTATCCAAAATGCTGGGGGGGTACTGGGTACTTGCGTTAGTCAGTAAGTTCCTCAGATTAGGTAATTTTCTAAAGCCAATTATGGGCTTGTCCTTGAAGATAGGACCACAGTCTGGGCTATTTTCTATAATATTCCAGTTTCTGTGGATTATTTCCTTGATATTTGGATTACATGGGTTGTAATTTGTAACCATGACAGGGGTGGTTATGGGTTTTTTCTGAACCACATCTAGGAGGTCATTTTGATTGTATTTGGCTGCCCTTTCGTAATGTTTGAGTAGGGCCTTCCTTGGGTACCCTCTTTTGAGATAATATGATGTGAGTTTTTCAGCGTTGCAGTCAGTGTTCACGCTTAAGAAAAATATGGAGGTGGTCCGAAGGACCTTCAACTCTGAAAATGAAAAGGTCCGAGCCAAAAATAACAAGTCCGAAGTTTATTTACCAAATCGACATATAGTTAATTGCATACACCTGAGTACTGTACACCTACTTGAAAAACTACAGTAAATCTGGGTCCAGTTAGGCCTAATACATGATATAGCAAATAATTTGTTATAGAAGTTCCACAAAATTACTATATGTAAAAATACACTTACAAATTGTAAAGTAAAAAATGGTACTTAATTTTTTTTTCACATCTTGTCAACTTAATGTCTATTAACAACACTGTTTAAGTGAGTTTGTATGTCTATTGCTTAGAATAATATTTCACAAATTAAAATAAAACAATACGCAGTTCATTCACTCATTTTCACTTTCGGCAAAGTCATTAAAGTCGCTGTCCAGGTCAGAACACTGTGAAATATCAGAATCTATGAAGTCTTCAGGTTCAGCATCTGAAAAACAAAGTTCGTCAGAAATATCAGAAGTGATAATATTGAAAATTATCAGAAGTATGTGACCTTAATCACATGGATATTGGTAGCCAACCTTTCGTTACTCTGGACCCTGGGTAGTTGTGGCCAACATTAGGCCTCTCTTACTCTGGACCTTTGTCAATGGTGGCCAACATTAAACCTCTCTTATTGTGGACCTTTTTGTTAATAAAATTACACATTTACACTGAATATAATAAAATTTTACTCCAGTCAATACTAATTGCAAATTACTGCAAGCAGGCTTTAAATCTAAGGTAGGTAAAATATTTGACATTCACATTAAATCTAAGGTAGGTAAAATATTTGCTATTTTGAGTAAAATTATGCAAAACATTATAGATTTTAAGCACTTACCCATATCCGACTTATCAGTCTCTGGGTTGACACTATGGGCAGCAGCAGCCGCAGCAGCACCATCTGCCTCTTGTTCTGCCAATGTGCTGTTTCTGTCTGTGCGCCTGGCTCTGCTAGAAGACGAATTCCAATAATGAATGGCCTGACAAGGGTCAAAATCAGCAACTTCAGGTGAGTGTAGCTTTATTAGTATCAAGTCACACAGGGATGAGTTACCCATTCTGTTACGGTACTCGTTCTTGATAATCTTCATTTGGCTGAATCCACGCTCACACACAGCAGAGCTTGCAGGTAGGGAAAGAAGCAAGTCAAAGAGCTGCAGGCAGTTGGGAAATGACTCTTTGTACATTTTGTTGATTTTTTCCCTGGTAAGTGGAGTTGAATCTGAGTGGATTTCATTTTTGTGGTTTTCATACAGACTTTTTTGAAGTAATGTCCACTCAGGCTGAATATCAGGCAGGCTGCACACTTTATCAAGTCGCTCACCAAAATGCTTGCAGAGGATTTTGATGTTTTCATCGCCAAAATCTTCGTGGAAATCAGAGGGCCAGGTTTTCAAATTAGCTATCTTGGTACTGGCAAGTAAGCCATCACTGATGTCACTAAATCTTTGCTCAAGACACATAATGACAGCAGTAACTACTTCAGTGTGTTCTTTGTTGTATTGATCTAAGTTGCCTTTTAGATCCACCGCACAGTATTTGGCGTCAGTGACCACGGAACAATCGTCATCCTGAACTTTGCTCAGAAAAAATCCAGGGGTTGTCAAGAATTTGCGGATCAATAGCAATCCCCCTTGCAGAGAATCAAAGCATTCATGAATGCTGGCATCTTGACGTTGCCATGTCAGTGACACCTTAGATAGTGTAGAAAGTATGTCATGGAGAAGATGACCGAAGACAATCACATCTTTTGCAACCAAGGCCTTGTGAAAATTCTTTGCCTTTGATTGTAGATTGCCGGGCCCATTGCCAATAGCAACCTAAAACATCAGTTAAAAAATTAGCATTGACAACTTGCACATCACAACGGTGAGTACCGTGAGATGGGATGAAAAGTGGGATGTACAGATCAACTATACTATCACAGATACTAATTGATCATATCAATCACACCAGGGCCCCTATCAAAATACTGTGTGGTGTTTATTGTATGTTTTATTGTTAGAACAATTACTGTCAATAAGTTTATTTCTAACAGTACTTTTATGGCACTTAACCTCCATCAAAAGACAGAATCTAGGGCACAACACAACAAAAACAGAATTCAATATTTGTAAGCCAGAGACATTGCAGGGGTCAATGCCCCAGAGAAAACAAGGAAAAAAAATGAAAATTAATGTGGGTATGCTTTTTCAAAAGGATAGGTTTACAAGAGTAAACATAATTTCTTAATATACCAGTTCATCAAAGGGTTAAAGACTTTACAATACCTGACTCAGGTGCATTTCCAGAGCAGGATAAGCCTTCCAAAGTTGATTCAATGCCAAAAGTGTATGGGACACCCAACGAGTCCCACCAACTCTTAGTGGAACAGCAAAGGGACTCTTGGTTGCCTCGGCAGCTTGCTTTAAGTTCTGTCGTTGTAAGGCACTTGTGTGATAAAAGCCATAAAGGCCTGACAGCAAAGACATGATGCGACTGTACAATTTTGACTTCTTCATAGCTGCCTTGTAGGCCAGTTCAAGGCGATGAACTAAGCATCTTACCATGACAATGTCAGAGTTCAAATTTTTCCTCATTATGGCAATAACGCCACCTTTTTCACCTGTATTAACTGAGGCTCCATCCGCTCCAAATCCAACAACTTTACTCAAGCTATTTTGCAAATTGAAGTCGGGAAATGCAATTGAAATGCCTTTGCGCAAAGCTTGGTATATATGATCAGCATTTGCCCTTTCTACTGCAACAATTTCCAAAAAAAATACATGTATGGTCCCCTCTATAGCGAAACGTGCAAAAATTATTTCATTTTCTTTAACAGATATGTCTGTGCTCCCATCGGACAACAATGTCACAAATTTGGCTTTTTCAAATAAACCTTCAATTTTCTTTCTTTCTGTGGCGGCAATCGCTCTGATAAATTCTCAGCAAGATTTATCACTGCGATAGGTGTTGCCAATGACAACGCCTTTCTTTTCATCGACCTCACAAATCCATTGGAAATCCGTGTATGGCCTGCAGTTTTTAGCAATTCCATGTGCAGTGCGAAATAAATTTTCCAATTTGTCAAACGAGGACTTATTCAACATTTGAATGCATTGCTCAGCTTTGGAGCTGCCTGGGGGTTGTCTTTTTTTTTCAAGTTCAAATTTGGCAGTTTGATGGCCTTCACTTTCATGATGGACTTTCACCACACTCAATTTAAAATTTTTGCAGCCACCAGTAACAAAAGGGCCACCAATATACTTTGAAAATTTATCTGGTACCACAATTGACTGTTTAACTTTTGACTGGCTCAAATGCCCAAAAATGGCTCTACAAGTGGTACAAAACATTGCATTATTGCCTTGGTCATACAAAATCCAGGGGTATGACTTCACCCAGGAAGCCTGAAATTCCCTTTTTCTGATATTTTTTTCATACTCCCTTTGCTTTTGAAGCCGGTCTGTCTCTGAAATTTTGGGCTTTTTGGGATTGGAGCCTAGATCTAGGTTTGTTAGGTATTTGTCCATGTCAATTGCACAAGTCTGTATCAGGTGATTTAGTAGAATTTTGATGAAATAAAATGCGCCAAAAGCAATACCGGAAGCTATGAAGCAACGAGACTTCATCTTTAAATCTCGAGGTCCGCGAGATTTCCGCGAGATTTCCTATCGCGACACAAACAACCAACAATAAAATCTTATTTTAAGGCGAAAAACGTCTTGTGTACAGCAATAGCAAGTAAAATATATTTAATTTTAAAGTATTTGTCATCCATCTCACCCTTACAGTTCGTTTGCAGAACGTTTTTCAATGGGCGATAATCGAGGATTCTCGACAGTCCGACGGACCTGTAAGTACTAAAACTCGGCGGTCCTGCAGCAATATTGGCGGTCGCGGACTCGCGGGACGGCGTTGAGTTCGAACACTGGTTGCAGTCAAAGTCATCATCATAGGTGCAAATCCTTCTTAGTCTTAGGAATTGTCCATATGGTCCCTTGGTTTTGCTGGGTGTATGATGAGAAGAGGTATAGTGCAGATATAAATGTGTATCTGTAGGTTTTTCGTATAGGGTTGTATATAGTTCCCTATTTTCATTTAATTTAACTGTTGTGTCTAGGAAATTAATGGAGGTTGGGCTGACCTCATGGGTGAATTTTATGGTGGGGTGTATGCCATTCAGATATTCTATAAATTCTGTCAGAGCATCTTCTCCATGTGTCCAGATCATAAAGATGTCATCGATAAACCTTAGCCATAATAAGGGTTTAAGGGGCCAGTTTTCTAAGGCCTTAGTTTCGAACCTGTCCATAAACAGGTTGGCATAATTGGGGGCCACCGCTGTTCCCATGGCTGTCCCTCCTATTTGGAGGTAATGGTCTCCATTGAAACTAAAACTCATTGAGTGTAGTACTAGTTGTAGTAGTTTTAGTAGGTGTGGGCCTATTTTTTGTTTTTCAGGGTCTGTTCTCAAGTGGTCTGCTACAGCCTGGAGCCCTTCGTGGTTGGGGATGTTGGTGTATAGAGAGCTCACATCTAAAGTGACTAGTAGAGCTCCAGTCGGGATTTGGCCTAACTGTTTGAGTCTGCTAATAAAATGTTGAGTGTCCCTGACATATGACCTTGTCTTTGGTACATATTTCTTAATGTGTTCATCCACAAATTTGCTGATATGTGCAGTTGGGTGTTGGATTGAGCTACATATTGGTCTACCAGGAATATCCTTTTTGTGGATTTTTGGTAGTAGATAAAGTCTGGCTTCTTTGGGGTTAGGGATGTTTAAATAATCAAAGTTTTTCTCTGTGATTAGATTGAGCGATCTCATATTTATCAGGGTGTCGGCAATTTTATCAGATATTGATATTCACAGCCTATGAAGCCATATGTTCAAGGGTACCCACCAGACCCACCCTTGTAACATCACCCAGAAAGATTATCCTGCCTCCACCACCGCCAAATGGAGCTTGGAGCTACAGGACAACAAAATTTTAAATAAAAATTTAAATTGAATTAACTCTAATAAATACACTTTTTTATTATATTTTTCTATGTATCCTGTTTTTTACTGTATACATTATTTACAATAAATAAAATTTATTATAATAAAATACTTACCATGGACCGAGAAAAGAGTCTTATGTCTTTTATTTATAGTGTTTGTTTCCAGAAAATATAAAATAAACACAATAATGAAGCATAAAAATACAATTATAATAAATAACAAATACTGGACCTATACCTGGTGGAATCCCCTTATAAATTGAGCTCAATAAAGAGCCAGGCAATGAATAACACTTATTCACCACCATCTTTACAGGCACACATACAGTATGAATAAACTCTAGAGCGCTCTAAAAACATATATTTAAAGCCTCTAACCCTCTAACTCCCTCTCAAATATTAAATCAATATTTTACAGGAGATCACTTAAGTCAGTTTCTATCAAAAACCCAAACCTTTTACAGGTTTACAGGTACAGAACCGGTCCTAAAGCGGTTCTATACCGGTACAAACCAGGGGTACAAGCCAAAACCCCTAATGTACTTCAGGGAGAGCTGACTGGAATAAATCATAACCTCTGATGAGACTGCTACATGAATATTACACAGTCGAAATACAATTGACATAAAGCCAATTATATAAGGCACATTACTTTATCTGCCCAGCTTGGTTTATAACAGGAAGTGAACTTTTTCTGGTTTCTTTAAAACTATAGGGGCGGGAAAAATTTTTGGGATACTTTGCGGAGACCTTAAGCTTTACTTAAGGTAACCTTAAGCATTTTTCAAAAACATCCCGTCATCATGTTTCGGAAAAAACCACACACACCTGTGCTATAAAATTTATCAGGTACATTCTAGATCTATTTCTGCAGGTCGGAAAGGATTTTCTCATCAATCGGACCATAGATGCCTGAATGGGAGGCGTTTGATTTTCGTAAATTTTTTTAAAATGGGTACTTGATCTGTATCTCAAAAACAGTCAGGATTTCAGCGTTTTGTTGGAATAACTTATTCAGCTACTTTTTGATAATCTTTCACATGCCGAAGTTTTAGCCCTGTATCTGCAACTTTAAGGTCACCTCAATGTCAAAAAAGGGGGTTTCAGCCCTCCAGTTCACTTACTTTTTCACTTTTCTCAACCAAACTTGGCATATATATTAAGATTTACCTAAGGATTATCCTGACTTTATGGTGACCTTAAACTGTTAATATAATTGGAGCTATGGCCCCCCCTAAAGTCATAAAATTGCAATAAAGCCGTCTGGCCCCTTTCTTTTTCCATATCTAACGTATATTGATATTGAAGGGACATTTTATTGCGAAAAATACACTTACCATTTCCTGACCAATGCTATATGTTGGTGCCATCCAACTCACTGGCCAACGTTGAGAAACGTTTTAAGAAACCTTAAGAGGCCAGTGAGTGAGTGTGAACTAGCATGTCCCCCTAGTGGTCATGTGACCACGCTAGTAAACAACCTTTATTTTTGTTGGCCATCCTAGAGTGTGGATGTGTATTTTTTATTTCGGATTTTATTAATTTTTGGAGTTTTTGGAACCTTTTTTCTTGAGTTCTGTGGTGAGACATATGTTTGGACAATGTCTTCTCAGGACTAAATTAAGGATCTACAGAGGGAAAATGATATTTTGACGTTTGAAATGACCTTTCTTCAACATGGCGGCTCAGTTTGGCGTTGATGGAGGAAGAGGAGTCTTCATTTCAGTTTTCCTTAAATACCAGGAGGTTAGAATTTAGAACCAAGGCAATACTATACAATACTTTTTTGTACAAATCTGAGAAGATTGGGTACATTTTAACTGAAACTGTTGGCAGTTATACTAGCTCCGACAGGGACAGTTTACATGTTGCTATGCAACGAAGGAAGGCACTGTGAAGAGCAGCGACTATTCGATTGTTATAAAGCTGTTCATACGTCGGGTTCTAATAGCCAGGCGTTTTGGAGGCTCTTTTTTCACCACGTACTTTTCAATCGAACAGCATGACAAAAGGATTTCCCCATGGAGGCAGACATCTTTTTTCCCATAGTATGCATCGTCATGGAGAAGTTCCGAGTACACGTCTGGGCTTTTCACTGCGATAAACTTATCCGGTGAAGTTCAGTCGGAACATTCAACGGAGGAAAATACCTGCATGACGTCATCCGAAGACAATCGAGTTTCCATACCTCCCAAAGGTCAGAAATCGGTTTGTCAGATTCCCGGAGCTGTGATTCATCCCAAAGGTCTGGAATCGGGTTGTCAGATGACCGGAGTTGTGTTTCATCTCAACAATTGGCTTTTCATTCATTCTGTGGATTTTTACCGGTTTTTCTGCTGGAAACCGGCACCGATACATTAGACCTATATGTACCCATTGTCAGATTTTGTTCAAGAATACAGGTTCTCTGTGTTTCTTGCAGCACAATCATGTCAAATCTTGGAATTTAATAATTTGGAGTCAGTACCTCTGTCAGGAGGTCTTCAAGGATTTAAGGATTAACAGGAATCTCATAGAATATCCAGTACTACCTTGGACTATGTATAGTAATTGTAGTCTTCAATGATCCTGGATGTTTTTTGGGCAGTGCGTTGACCAGTTCTTCAACTTGTTACTCATCAGGAGTGTTACAAGTCTTACTTTTCTCTATCTTATCTCTTAGATGATTTTGGTAGAATTAAAAGTGCATTTGGTCAGATGTCCAGGAAAACTTCATTTTGTGATCTCGGGTGTATAGTGTTTCTTCTGTCTGGGAAGGAGCAAACTCCTACACATTGCTAGAGATGGGATAAAGTGCCTCAGGACAGTTATTTTTGTCCGTATTCTGACATTTAATCCTTTTTTACTGTTACAAAAATCTCCTCCTCAGTAGGATTTAGAGGAATTGGGAGTAATCTGTTAGGAGGAATGTTTGTTCAGTATTGACAGATATTCTACACCTTACATCTTAAGATAGTAAGAGGATTATTATTTGCAACCATACATTACTTTTCACAGAGGTTACAGTAACAGGAATGAGTACTTTGCCATGTTTCTAAAGCAGTTGTGGACATGTCTTTTTAAAATAAATTAATAATTAAATAAAATGCGCGAGACAACAGTTTTCATAAAAGCTGTTTATGAATTGATCGACAAAAGGGCGATAACACCAGTGAGATGGTGATATCGCTGCAATTTTGCAGTTTATCGGTTGTGATAAGCTGGAAAGACATGGCTACCACTAATAGTTGAGGTCAGTTAAACAAGTCTTTACATGTACCTTAATTTCACATTGTTGGGATTTTCGCAATTGGTTACTAGTAACTGGATGAGTGTGTTAACTCGTTTCCTTACAGTGGCATTCTTTCGTAGCCGGATGACGTGAATTTTTCTTCACTTCAGTGTTGATGACAGATCATACCAGTTCACTGCCTGTTTACTATGTTAGTGGATGGTGAGACTTGTACAGTTAAAAGAACGCATCTCGATTTGTCAGTATATAGACCTTTTCATTGCCTTGCTCTTTGAAACGGGTTATTTTCAATTCTGCTATGGTATCAAAGGATAGTGAACCTGATGGCTGCAGTAGAAGGCATTGGGTGTCACCAGGCTATATACATTTGAAACAAGCAAAAAAAAAAGAGAAAAAAAAAAAATAGCACCAGGGGTTTCAGTTTGGTTTCCTGATTCCACCTTAGGGTAGATCTTTTACTCATAGCAAGCATTTTTCTCCAGTTAATGGTTTCTAAGGAAGCCATTTGATGGCGATATGGCTTTATAGGAGGAAACATTTTCAGTGGTGGAACGACTTTTCAAATTTGCAGGAGCTCCCATTACTTCATCAGAAGGAGCACAATCTCCTTCTGTTATTAGTTGCTTTCTTTAAGGGTTGGGATGCACAATTCTGGCATCAAACAGCCAGTGGTCTGTTGTATCATGAGGGGTCAAGACTCCACATTACCGGGCTATTACCTTTAGAATCATTTGGAGGTCTGATTTGGATTCTGAATCTGTTGATTTCCCCAGATATTTCTTCAGTGGTTTCCTATCTGAACAGGTAGGGAGGTACCCACTTTCAGGAATGTGTTTCCTTATCTGAAGAATCTTCCTTGGACGAATGCCATGGGTTCAGATTCAGGCATATCACTTCCCAGGGTATACAAATATTCCAACAAATTCTTTGTTCATGAGAGTCAAGCTGATTCAAATTGAATGTGTTTTGGATGACTTTTGAATCTTCTATTCTGATTCAGGTGTTCAATCAAATTTGTCTTTGATTACAATCACCAATGATGGATTTGTTTTGCAATTAGTTGAACCACAAGCTTGTCTTTTTCAACTTTTCTTGGGATGGACTGGACAGTTTGTTTGGTCCTGTGACCTTGATTCTTCAGGTGATGCAGGTGAATCGTTTGGCTTCTAAGGCTCCTTTGGTTTTTCAACCTGTAGTCATTCCTGCTTTGGAACCTTCTTTAGATCATGCTTTGGTGCAAGATAGGTTTCTTTGTCCAGTGAGAGCCTCGAGAGGTTATCTTGATAAGACTAAAGATCTCAGGAAAGGCAAGAAATTCTTTTTGTAGCTATTAAGAGGGGCTACTTCAAGATTTGGTGCACAATCATCTTGATTGCATCAGAGTGGCTAGGGATGTCTTATTTTGGGGATCTGGTGGATCTGTTCCACAAAGATTCCTTTTAAGGCTTCCCTTGTAGGTGATTTCAATCATTATGCCATTGGTATCCAACAACCTGAATCTTAAGCTTCCAGTGTAGGTGTTTCCTTGCCTTAGACTGTGGGGCTTGGGGAACAGATGCATTACACATTTCTTGGGAGGATCTGGACAGCTTTGTGTTTGTTCCAGTGGCTCTCATTCCTCAGGTGACTCAAGGTGCAGAATCGTCATGATTGCACCAGGATAGCCAAGGATTCTTCAGGTGATTTAGAAGATGACCACCTTCAGGTGCAGATTCATCATGATTGAATCATGATGGTTATGGTGGATGTTCTTGGTTGTGGTGCCTGGTAGATCTATCCACAAACCTCCATCTGAGGCTTCTTTGTGGTGAACATCTCAGATAATACTTTTCTACATGTGGCAAATTTCCTTAACTATTTCTTTAAGGAAAAGAATCTAAAGCTATCTACGATTGCTGGTTACAGAATAACAATTGTAGATTGCTTTACTTGAAGGGTAATAAGTCTCCAGAACAGTTGTATAGATTGTTGACATGTTTCTAGAGACAATCCAGTAGCCAATGGGTTAAGCCTTCTTTACCTTTTGTCTCTGGTCTTGTTTGGTCTCACCAGACAGCCTTTTGAGCCTTTTGAGGAAGATTTCTTGGAGGTTATTAGCTTTCACAACGATCTTTCTTTTGACTTTGGCATCAGGCAAAGGAAGAAGGGTAATTTTTGTTAGCATTGTCTTCCCTTACTTAAAAGGAGTATTGCTCACAAATGACTCTGGCCATTTATTACCCAAGAATCAGTTGGCTTCGGATGGGCCTACTTCAGTTAAGCCGGTCGATATGCCAGCTCTCAATCACTGGGACAGCAGTTTTACTCAAGATAGATCTCTTTGTCTTGTGAGGTTTTGAAATACTTTTACTTGGGACAAAGGATTCAATGAGGAATTATTATGTCTTGTCTGTGCCTAGTTAGGAAGGCTTTACAGCAGATATTTTCAGGTCAGCTATCTTATCTTGCTGTAGGCAGATTAGCTTTTTGACTGAGGAGAAGTCAAATTCTGACTCTCAACAGCAGCGAGTCAAAGCAAGAATCTTTAGGTTTTAGGGTAGTGTTTCAGTATATGAATTTTCAGATGTCTGTTACTGGAAACCATAACTTTTTTACCAATTTTCAGTCTCACCTGCTTGGTTTGCTTGTGGTCAGACTTTGATATTGTGTCCTACAGTTTGTTATCTTATAAGTATATGTGTGATACTTATTTTGATACTTTAGTATGCATTTGTATCTGTATGTCTGTCATACTATCTGTATTTATTAGGCAGGATTGTTGACTTCATTCAGGCTTAGAATTACACAATATGCTGATGACACTTCCAATATTTGTGTCACCTGTGTGGGTGTTGGATGTTTGTCTAGATACAGCATTCAACTGTGGCAATAACTGTCAGTTTGTGAGAACTTCAACTACATACTATGATTTAGGGGATCTGTATGGTATGTGGTGACTGTTGGAAGTTTATATGTTGTTGCATGCATGTAAATTTCAATGTAAACTTCTCATAATGTTTTAGTTGTAGGCTAGGTAGTGAGTCTCTGTAATGATTACTTCCTTCCTACAACAGCAACAACAACAACAACAAGGCTGTGTTGTTTTGTAGTGCTCAACAGTTCCACTGCCTCATCTGGGAGGTGAGTTTGGATCTGAATGCCTATAGGTTTGTGCTGTGTATGATAGCTGTGCAGAGTGGTGTACTGGGTCTTTAAATTCTAGTACTGCCCTCCTTCCATGAAGGCTGCATTCAGCATTGGTCAGGAAATGGTAAGTGTATTTTTCGCAATAAAATTGAAAAATTTTGTTGTAATTTTAATTTTTATTAGATAAATACTTACAATTTCCTGACCAGGATAGTCCCCCCCTGCTAGTTCACACTCACTCACTGGCCTCTTAAGGTTTCTTAAAACGTTTCTCAACGTCGCCAGTGAGTTGGATGGCACCAACATATAGCATTGGTCAGGAAATGGTAAGTATTTATCTAATAAAAATTAAAATTACAACAAAATTTTTCAATTCTCAGTTTATGGTCACCGTAAAATTGCAATATGAATGAAGTTATGGTCACCTTACAGTGAAAAAAAGGAAGTTTTCAGTCTCCAGTTATCTTATTGTTCAACTGACCTGAGCTAAACTTTATGCACTTATAAAGGGTGACAAAAGGGACATTCCTATTTTATGCTCACCTTAAAGTCCCAATATGAATGAAGTTATCGCCACCTTGCAAGTACAGTCATGGCCACCTTGAAGTAAAAATGAGGGTTTTCACTTCCCAACCGACTTACTGTTCAATGATATCAGTTCAGCGTGACACATTGATTAAGTTTAAGGAAGACTTTTAATGACCTTTTTCCTTAAAATTCCTGTTTTTATGTCAGCTGACTTGTCAGTCAGCTGACATTATGGCATCACTCTTCGGCGTACGCGTACGCATGAACAACTTCTGCTCAAAAGCTACAAGACCCAGAGACATGCTGTTTTTTTAAAGATACCTTATCTATTGAGGATGATAAATCGTAAAAACCATGCAGATCTGTCTGTTCGTTTGTTCCTCAGAGCCATTAGAAGAGAGGTACCCCCACCCAAAATACTTTATCACAATTTTCTCATTGACTATTACAGGGATTTCTCTCATATCTTGCATATATGTACTAGACCACCAGTAGATTCCCCTGTGGGAGTATCAGGCCTGGATCTTTCTTAGTAGTTTTTTTATGAATTTTTGATGCATTAAAATTCATGTATTAATGCACTAAATCACTTAGAACTTGAAAAGTATTACATTTAGAGCATTTTGTTAAATGTGTTTTTGATGTAGTTTTGTGTCAGTTATAACATAGTAAAATTTCAGAACTGTAGCCCCTTACATAATTAAGTACTTTCTGTAAAACCTAAACATTCTACTGCAGTAAATAATCTTTTTCTCACCTGCATTTTATTTCAGTGAGGGGAATGAGGAAGAGGCAGTCTTTTCCTGCACAGATCTGCCCCCTCCCCACTCCCCTCACTCAAATAAAAATGCATATGAGAAAAGAATTGCCTCTGTGTATGGGGGATGGGGGGGAAGTGAGATGGGGAAGTGAGATTGTGTTAAAGTCTCACTTCCCTCCATTCAAACAAAGAGGAGAATAAGTATGCAATGTGTGTATCTTTTCTGTCTTGCAAAAAAAAAAATAAATAAATAAATAAAAACATAAATAAACTGAAGGAAAATGGAAAGGTTCACTCTCACTGAGCTTTATCAAGCCTAGCTGTGCATGCTGTTATTCTGCTTACAGTCTAATACTGCAACTGATACAGTTTTTAGATAATTTACTTTCCCATCAGATACAAAACACAGTAAAGCTTACCTTATCCTTGCAGTCTCACACCACAACTACTACAGCTTTATTGACGCCGGGCCACTCATTTTTGTTAGCAAAAACCTTTTTCTAGTTAAATATAGTATGTAATTGGGTAGATTTAATTTTTTTTAAACTATTTTCTGACTAAAGAAAAAAAAATGTATACATTTGAGACAAAATCTGCTAAGATTTTGCTAAACTTTTTGTCTATATTTTTAAGTCCAATATTTTTTAAACCCAACAAAATAAACAAATTTTTATCATATATGTATATATGTTAATACAAGTACATGTACACGCACTTTTGTCACTTTATACCTAACCTTGTGAATTAAGTGTTTAATATTATGGATTGAAAATGTGTAAAAATAAATAAGTTACCATCATAAGTTGTTCCTTTACCGTGTGTTAATAAAATATGTAATTAATCAAAATTTTTAAATCGCCAAGTGTGGAACTAAAATTTTTATTTTGTCTAACTTTGATCTCAATTTTGATTTTGCCTGGGCGGATTTAAAATCTGCCTGGATTTTAATTTTTGATCTGTGACAATTCCTGAGACAGACTTCTCACATGTGAAAATGAAGCTACAACTTTTCCTGTTGATGCACAATTCCCAACAGTTACATTCTACATTCTAGTTGCAGATTGTAGAAGATTACCTTTCATGATTGTCTAATTGTACTCTACATTTACTTAATTATTAAATTATATCTTTATGAGAATACAGGCAACTAGACCATTTTAGTGACATTAATTATCACAATGACTTCCTGAAGACTGAAATTAAAGCCCCCTCCTTTATGTGTTCTTTATAAATCTTTCATGTGTCTCATGTAATAATAGTTATTTTTATAAAAATGTGTAAGCAGTAGATTATTTTGTAAAATTTATGTTGCTGAAGCTTAAAAAATAAGAGGCTTATTGGTGTGAAGGTTGTTAAAAGGATTTCTACATTAATTTTAAAATGTAATTTTATTTTAGTAGATCGTTTTCAATTTTTTGTGCTCTTCTAGGTAGTCATTGCAGCAGTTTTTTGGAGGATAGAAGTAAATCAGTTGAAGACTGTGTTTTCACAACTTGTAACGTTTGCATTCCCCCTATTTTATAGGTCGAGGTAACTCAGCATTTGAAGTGGCTGATTCTTTGTATGGCTCCACAAACTTGATACACATGGTTGGCCGTTCCAGAGTACGCTTGTCTTGGGAAACGCACTATGTGGGAGATTTGAGGTCAGTTGATGCTGACAGGATTAACACAATAATATCAAATATAGAAAAATCTGTAATGGGCAATAAATTGAAGTTTACCTTTTTCCAAATTGAAACCACTTTTAAGGTGCTGCCTTTTCAGATGAAAGTGGATTTCTAGGTTTAACTAGAACCAGATCCTGTGTATATTTGAGGCTGTAATCATACGGATGTATAGGTACCTTAAAAATTAAATCCTGCTACTTTTATGCTATTACTTTTATCACTTTTGTCATGGTTATGAAACATATGTTTTATCATTTTGGAAAGATGATAAATTCAGATGTTGCTACCTTGGAATAAACAGACTACGAATGACTAAAACCCTGAAAGTAAGGCTCTTCTTTAAAATTGTAACAATGATGAAAATGAGGTTGTTTTTAGACATGTAACACAGATGACAGTAAGGCATTTGTTTAGACTTGTAACATAGCTGTAGCTTTGGTTGTAGGGGTGTAAACAATGCATTGCTGGACACCTATCAGCTCAAGTCATTGGATGGTGTTTTGGAAGCTGATGTACGAGAGATCAAGCTTGTACGCAATGATGAGGGTCGCATTGAACTGAAGTTCCGAGAAGACCAGGACTTGGAGTTTGATAACTTTGCACTGAGAGGAGCATATGACGTTGTTGTGTCATGTTTGGGATGGACATTTGATGCCAGTATTTTTGAAAAGTAAGCTCAAGTCACTGTTAGATTAAAGAAAATGAAACCCACCGTTTACCAACCATTTTGTGGTCTTTTTGTAACTGTAAAGAAACTAATCCTTATAGCATAGATTTTGTACTTTCAGAATGTTTTACTAACTAGATACTTGATTTTATTGCCATACATCTACACTACCAACATTCAAATTTTCATTTTGTACAGTAACCTCTCTTTCCTATTTTGTGGACCTTTTTTGATAAAAAATTGAATTTTCCTCTCTCAGTATATTTGTATAAAAGAACTCATCCTGCCATGTAAGTTATGCCCCTGTTCCACCACACGACTAAGGCTCCCTATTAGGGTATTTTGTAAATGTGGAGTCCTAGACAGTATGCTTGAGCCTGTTTAGATCTGTTGAGGTCTGTATAAAAATCAAACATGTTTGATATTTTTCACGACTGTAACCGATCCACTGTCGCCCCTACTCACAAATTCCCCAGTCTCAGACTTCCTGAGACCTCCTCAGACCCTATTTTACACAATCGTATGTTGTCTCAGACTTCCTGAGACTTTAATGCCAGGTCGGTTTTATTATAGTCCCAGGAGGTATGAGGAAATCTGTTATTAGTCCCAGGAAGTCTGAGGAAGTCTCAGACCAGTCTGAGACCCAGTCAGTGTGTCCCAGACAGGATTGGTGTTGAATCCTATCACAATCGTGGCTTAATCTCTTAGTCGGGGAACAATCGTGAGTTGTCTGAGGAGGTCTGAGACTTCCTGAGAACAATCCAGACCTGAATCCCGATTCCATTGCCCACCCATCATTCATGTTTTTTCACAGACCCCCAAGGATTAAGGGTCGTGGAACCAATCAATGTTTAATCCTTTGGTGGAACAGGGGCATAAACATAGTCCTCAAAACCATTGAAACATCTTAATCTGTTATATCTAAAACTTGTGGTTTTTGTCTGGATAACATCTCTGTGAAAAAAGAGGAGACAGACAAACAAGCAATCATCACACCTAACATTAGGAGTTTATTAAAATTTGTTAAAATTGTAAACAATATATGACGTATTTACAAGCTCTTAAACTGCTATGTTATCAAACCTCAGCACACAGATTACATCAGATATCTTTACTGTCTTGTTTAACAAAAGGGTATAAACTAGCAAAGCTGTGTACAGGTCAAGCAAGAAAAAAAAATTAAAGGACTACTTCTTTAATGTATTCAAACTTCTTTATTAAATATTTTGGCAAATGAAAAACCATATTTCTCTAAATAAAAAGTGATGCAGAAATGTCATTATTTTGCTTTCAAAATGGCACCAAAAAAATAATAAGTACAATGATTTTCATTCAAATCCCTGTAATATGATGAATGTTGTCAACAAGGTCTCAGTTTTCATAAAAAAATGTTTTAACCACAGATATAATATATCACTAGAAAGGTATTTATGCAGTGCCTCTGCTTTGTATTGCATTAAAGTCCATCAACAAATCAGAGAGAAAAAAATATTTTACCACCATTTATTTCATAGAGGGTACCAACCAATTTATTTTTTAACTATGGAATATTTAGTATGCACCTGGGAATTTGTTTCAAAGAATTTGCACATATGAATGTTTTAAAAATGTGTACATGAAATACAGAAGAATTTCCACATCTTCATATTAATGCAAATCAGTTCATCCTATTTTTATATATATTTTAATTTATTTAAAATTTATTATATACAAATTGATAATAGCAAATAGGGGATAACAAGGATATTCGAAATATGTGAATTTAACAAGTTGTGACTCTCACAAATTTGAATTTACTCATCCCATTAATGGACACTATTTAACCTTAGATATGGATGTGGCCACACAACTTGATCACTTGTTATCTCTCTGCAGTAGTACAGCAGTGAGTCGTGGTAAGAACAGGAGACACAAGTACCCCATGGTCTACCATGACTACAGGTCAGCTGACTTTGAGAATATATACTATGCCGGGACCATCACACATTCCATAGACTTCCGCAAGTCTGCAGGCGGATTCATCCATGGCTTCAGATACACAAGTATACTGACTTAATATGATGTGTGTGAATGAGTACAAGACTGAGGCAACCCTCCCTTCAGGCAGTGTACAGTATGGTCCATGACAGGCCCCGATGGCACCACTAGGGAATGCAGTCAGGGAACATGTTAAGAAAGTGTTGTGTTACTGATTTACTTGAGTTAAAAAGAGTATTTATCTACCTGTGAGCTTGAGATAATATTGCATTGTCTAATTATTTGGGTTACACTGTTCACAAAGTTGCTGTTACCCATACCACTGGCACAGCCTGAAGAGAGGATTGCCTCTTTTGTGACCTCATTCCAGATAATGTCATGTCTCTAGTTGTACATTTTCTTTTTTGTGCAAGTTTTATGTCTCATGTAAATGTATTTATAGAGTTTATCGACCATGTATTTGATAGATTACACTGTATAATATGTGGTTTTTAAAGTGTACCAGCACCCTGTGTGTTTTATACTCTATCACACTACACTTTACTAGTATATGATGTGTATTTTCACACTTGTGATGTGTTCACACTGTAAGAGTACATGATGTATATTTTCATACTGTATGAGTACATGATATGGTTTTGCACTCACTTCACACACTGTGCATACTTTCAGCGCGTGCCTTGCACCACATCCTGGAGTACAAGAATCACGGAGTGAAGTGGCCACACCAGACACTGTCCATTGACCAACTCCTCTCCACGATCATAAAGAGGTTGAATGAGGCTTCAGGCATCTACCAAATGTTCAGTGTGCTGTGTGATGTGGTGCTCA
Source organism: Sabellastarte sp. h YS-2021 (assembly GCA_964017235.1). Taxonomy (NCBI): domain Eukaryota; kingdom Metazoa; phylum Annelida; class Polychaeta; order Sabellida; family Sabellidae; genus Sabellastarte; species Sabellastarte sp. h YS-2021. The sequence goes on along the minus strand of OZ024931.1, from coordinate 102,693,906 downwards.
TCAAAGAGTCAGTATACTCTCTTTGTGCACAGGGGTCGTCTTAGAAATGTCTACTATCTCTCTGTATTGGTATTTTCTTGCGATATCTCCCAAAAAGGATCTCTGAAACCACAAGTACAATCATACATCTGAGTGAAAGCCATAGTATATTAAGGAAAAAGTGTTAACATAAGTTGACAGAATCAAAGCTGACAGTAGCCATACTCTTAAATCAGTATCAGAGAGTTCAGATACACAGTCATTTTCTACAGTTCTTGTTGAAATAATACAAGTTGCACAGCTCCAATACACAGAGCTAGTGGCATTTTTATCACACAAATTTCATCTTAAATTTAGCGAACAGTTTTAAGCAGCAAACAACTGGTATATTGAGATATTATCATCAGTGAAAAACTAAAGTTGTTAAAATGTGGTGAAGGTCCACAAAAATTGACATTCCTTGTTTTATATGGGAGGTTCATAATGTGTAATGATTTGTATGATGGTGTTATGAATATTGACTTCACTTAGTACTGATCCATTTTTAATTTTAGATGGATTTGATGGAATTGATTTCAGAGTTGTGTTATTACTTATTATATTTCTTGTAGTTGACATGTTTGTAAAATATGGACTTTATATGTGGTTGTTTTGTGTTTTAGTAAGGGCCAGACCTTTGAATATTATGAAGAATATCCAGTAAATTTATTGCAGAGATTTCACCAGTATACAGGTAAGATGACAATAATCAAGGCACTTATAAGGACTTACAGAATGTGTGCAAGCATTTTATAAAGAGTTTGCATCTTGCTTATTCATAAACTATTCTCCCTAAAGACCAGTCTTCTGCCTCTAAAATAAATGTGCTGATCTTAATCAAATACTTAATGACATATCAATGTTTTTTCAAATATTATTTGATTTTTAACACCTAATCTCTGATATAAACAACATCTTTTATCCCACAGCTTTTAAAAGCAGTGGGTATTGTTTTCACCTATGATGTCTGGCCGGGGTGGAAAAATCTTGTCCAGACTGTATCTCAGAAACTCTTAGATGGAGGATGTGTATATTTGGTAGAGACATTGGTTGGGGTGTAGGTGTGCAATGTTGAAGTGTGACCTTGATTTGATCTTGAGTAGTGACCTTGATCTTTAAAATATTGCCCTTACTATATTTTGGAAACCATTAGGTGTAGGAAGTTTATGATTGGTAGTGACATTGGTTGGAGGTGTAAGAGTGCAACATCATGGTGTTACCTTGATTTGACCTGTGGCCTTTCTGTAAGTGACCTTGATCCTCAAAATCTTGTCCAGTTGATATAAGGGAAATTAGTTGTTGGCTGTAAGCATGCAATGTCATAGTGTGATCTTGATTTGACCTTTGACCTTATTGTAGTGACCTTGACCTTGTCTGGACTATATCTCTGTAAGGCATAGGAAGTTGGTACTGGGTTGGGACATTGGGGGTGCAGAAGTGCAACATCATGATGTGACCTTGACTTGATCTTTGACCTTATTGTAGTGACCTTGATTTTTAAAATCTTGTCTGGACTATATCTGTGTAAGGTGTAGGAAGTTGATACTTGGTAGGGACATTGGTTTGGGCAAGGTGTGCAATGTTATATCTCAGAAACTATAAGATTTACAAAGTTGATACTTTGTAGGGACATTGGTTGGGTGTGTAAATATACAACATCATAGTGTGACCTTGATTTGACCTTTGACCTTGCTAAAGTGACCTTGGTAGGGACATTGGTTGGTGTGTGGACATGGTCAACAGCCATGACCCAAAGAAGCAATGGCAGGTGTTTCGACATGTCCTTGATAAGGGCCATGAGATGATTCTTCCTCCTCATAAGTCAGACAAATTCTTAGCAAACCAAATTTGACATGTTCCCAGCTTCTTCCTCAACAGTTCTATTACGCATGTGTCCACCTACCAACCTATCTCACTTTAATGAGATCTCGGAGAGCGAGATACTTGAGATCTTAAAAATTCCCCTGCAAAATTATGTCTTTTAGATCCCGTGCCTTTTTTCCTTCCAAAAGATTGTGAGGATATTTTACTTTCATCAGTTACAAAATTTGTCAGTTTGTCTTTAGCTGAGGGTGTTTTTCTCAAAAATTCAAGAAAGCGGTTGTTATTCCTTTCATAAAAAAGCATCACTTTGAAGAACTATCAGCAGGTATCATGGAATATGTTTCATGTCACAATTGGTGGAGCGGGAATCTGTCAAACAGCTCATGCGACATATCAACAGTAACCATCATGACAGTCCTTTGCAATCTGCATACAAAACGGGTCACTCCACTGAAACTGCCTTGCTGCTGACACAATTGTCCACACTACTCTTCTTAATTGTCTCAAGTCATTTTTTGGTGGATGCGGCACAGCCTTGAAGTGGTTCACCTCCTATCTCAGCCATCCGATTCCAAGCAATTAAAATTGGGTCAACCCTCTCTGAATTTCGTGAGCTGCTGATTGGGTACCACAAGGCTCACTCCTTTGAGTGAGGTTATTGGAATGCCCCCCCCCCCCCCCCCCCACACACACACACATCAAAATCCACTTTTGTGCAGACAACACCCAGTTGTTTATTCATATGTCTCACAAAAATGCAGCCCTGTCTTTTGACAAACTGAATTCATGTCTTCTGGATGTTCAAGAATGGATGTTGTCAAGTATGCCCAAGTATACCCTGATAAAACAGAGTTTATCATTGGATCTCATGCTCAGCTCAAGAGTATAGATTCCCGCCACTTGTCAGGATATTTGGTAATTTCATGCATCCAGCAGTTGTTGTAAAGAACCTTGGTGTCCGGTTTGATCATTCATTGGACACAGAATTTTGTTGACTGCTTTTTGTTTTGTTGCGCCTTAGAGTCCTCTTGTTTGGGGAGATTAAGCGCTATAAAAGTCCAATTAGAATTAGAATTGATGATGTCCGCAAAATTTGTAAGACATACTTCATTCAAATGCAAGATATTAGGCGGGTTCGACAGTATCTGAAAGATGAGGCTGCTATACTGGCAGCCAATGCTTTGGTGAGTAGCCACATTGATTACTGCAACTCTCGTTTCAGAAGTCTGCCCAGTTTCAACATGTACAAACTGCAGTGTATTCAAAACACACTAGATTGTCACAAACTGTAACAAATACACATGGGCTTTTCCTATTCTTAAATGACTCCATTGGCTCCCAGTTGAATTTCGCTGTATCTTCAAAACTGTCACTGTAGTTTACAAGTTTCTTCATAGTGGTCATCCCAGGTCCTTTTTTTCTACTCGTTGTGGAATATATAGTACAAGATACATCCCTCTGGATAAAAGGTTCTTGGAGGTTCCTCAATTCTATCTATCTGTGACTAAATAAAAAAAAACACTTTGGCCACAGCTTTGCTTTTGATGCTGCAAAAGTTTGGAATGGTTTACCAGATGAGGTCCGTTCTGTCCCAACTCTCGCCTGTTTCAGAAAAAAGCTAAAATCTTATCTCTTCAAAAAGGCTTTCCCACCTTAGCATATAATCTATTAGGCGTCTCCGTTGTATTGGACTTGGCAACAGCTGTAGAATGATGATTTTTGAATTGGATTCTGGTGTTGTGCCTTAGAGCCTTCCTCTGCAGAGATTAAGTGCTATAAAAGTACAGAACAGAATAGAATGTAACAATGGTTTGACCTGTGACCTTAGCTTTACCAGAACGTTTTCTACTGCCATATTTGAGTCATATTTCTGCTATGACAAAGATATGTGGGTTACTGCAACTGATTATTACATGTACTTTCACATAAATATGCTATCTTCATTGACAACTATTCTTGAGTTAATAAATTTTACAGCTTCTTAACTTTTAGATAATTAATATGCGTCCCTTTAAAAGGGGACAAAATGTAGGACTGTCCGGTCCAGTGATCAGTGTTTGTACATGTATTCGCTAAGTAGGAGTGCCCAGTCCTGTGGGCAGTGTATCTGTACATACTGTATTACTATGTAGGAGTGCCAGATCCTCTGGTCAGTGTATGTACATGTATTCACCATGTAGGAGTGTCTAGTCTTGTGGTCAGTGTATGTACATGTATTTACTATGTAGGAGTGTCAGATCCTCTGGTCAGTGTATGTACATGTATTTACTATGTAGGAGTGTCAGATCCTGTGGTCAGTGTATGTACATGTATTTACCATGTAGGAGTGTCTAGTCTTGTGGTCAGTCTATGTACATGTATTCACCATGTAGGAGTGTCAGATCCTGTGGTCAGTGTATGTACATGTATTTACCATGTAGGAGTGTCTAGTCTTGTGGTCAGTCTATGTACATGTATTCACCATGTAGGAGTGTCAGATCCTCTGGTCAGTGTTTGTACATGTATTTACCATGTAGGAGTGTCTAGTCTTGTGGTCAGTCTATGTACATGTATTCACCATGTAGGAGTGTCAGATCCTGTGGTCAGTGTATGTACATGTATTTACTATGTAGGAGTGTCTAGTCTTGTGGTCAGTGTATGTACATGTATTTACCATGTAGGAGTGTCAGATCCTCTGGTCAGTGTATGTACATGTATTCACCATGTAGGAGTGTCTAGTCTTGTGGTCAGTGTATGTACATGTATTTACCATGTAGGAGTGTCAGATCCTCTGGTCAGTGTATGTACATGTATTCACCATGTAGGAGTGTCTAGTCTTGTGGTCAGTGTTTGTACATGTATTTACCATGTAGGAGTGTCTAGTCTTGTGGTCAGTCTATGTACATGTATTCACCATGTAGGAGTGTCAGATCCTGTGGTCAGTGTATGTACATGTATTTACCATGTAGGAGTGTCTAGTCTTGTGGTCAGTGTATGTACATGTATTTACTATGTAGGAGTGTCAGATCCTCTGGTCAGTGTATGTATATGTTATTCACTATGTAGGAGTGTCCAAGCATGTGGTCAGTCTATGTACATATATTTACTATGTAGGAGTGTCAGATCCTCTGGTCAGTGTATGTACATGTTATTCACTATGTAGGAGTGTCCAGTCCTGTGGAGAATGTGCTGGTGGTGGTGTTTGAATATGGAAAGGAGTTCTCGGGCCCCGGCAAGGACACTTTCAGTGTAGACAGAGCCACAGGTGACCCGTCTGAAGCCCACACCTCCAACTTCCTCCACCCAGTCTTCTACTACTACAAGAAGCTGCCCACCAGTGAGTACCACGACCTGCACTGAGCAGGAGTGTACGAATTGAAGATTTTACAAATGTGTAAAAAAGTCTGTGTCATATATTCATTCCATGATGGAGTTGTGTACATGTCAAAATTTACTGATGCTGATGTTTTTTGTCGTTTTTTTTCCATCAACAGCAAAGATAGGTTTACGTTTCACGTACTGGTAAAATGTACAAAAACACTGTAACATCAATGTTATATTTTTCAGCTTAAAAGTTTGAGTGTGGTGTGTTCCATTGTAGTTAAAGAGATGATTAACCGAGACAAGAAAGACATCCTTCCTACTCCGGACAGAATTCACCATATTGTGGAGGATTTCCTCACTGAGTTCACAGCACCATTGTCTCACATCTTGCCACTTAGGTGTGTATTAAGCATCCCTTGAAAATGGGATGCTAATTAGATTTGCCCCATGTTTTTTTAGACAGCCTACGCAACCACCGCAGTATTTTCAAATTGATTATCTCCCTTCAAATAAGGCTTGTTAAAAAATCGGTGATGGGTGTGGATATGACCTTTGACTTTTATCAAGGTCACATGTTCAAAAACAATTTTTTTGTACTTCCTTTTTATCAGATTTACTCAAACAGTACAACATATAGATCAATAAAATTTCATAAGTGCTTTCATCACAACAAAAAATTGACCCTTTTTGGCACATATTGTGTATATCCCCTCACATTAAGAAACTTACTCAGGTTCTATATGTTATTGTATTGATGTGTCCGGTGGATACATTAGATTATGCATGAATATGCTACCTCTACTGCAGTATGTGTAGAGATTTTCCTGTTTCCCCTCTCTAGCAAAAAATAAACTTCTCATATTTGCAACATATGTTCATTATTACAACAGCTAGCCTAGGAATGTTTTTGGCCTCATTTTGAAAAACAAAATTGCCAACATGGACATATCTTGGATTTTTTACAGAAACTGGGATGGTTCTCATGTATTGAAGGTTGAATCTCTTTATGCTTGATATTTTTATAGATATATATGTCTTCTATATAAGTCTACAGATATTTGCCCTTGAAGCTTGTACTTCACGATCATCCATTAATCTGAAAAATACCACACTAAGGCCATTTGTGTGATAGCATCAGGTGGATACTATGGATTTCTCTTTGTTACGCCACCACCCCAGTGTGTAGAGTGATTTCACCATTACTGCTCTGACGAAAAAAATATTATAGCTAGCTTTCTCAAATTTGCAGGATATATTCATAACCATAAAATCTTGCCTGGGAATATTTTTGGCCTCATTTTGAAAAACAAGATGGCTGCCACGAGTGTTTTTTCGACTTTCAGCAAGGACTTTTTTTGGTCCTCTAGAGCAAAGGGTATAATAGGTAGAGATGTCGAATTCGCAGGATATGTTCCTCATTAAAATATCATGACTGGGAATATTTTTGGCCTCATTTTGAAAACAAGATGGCCGCCATGGGCGTTTCTTTGTCAGTCATGAAAAGTGCTTATAACTTGCTTATTATTGGTCCTAAAGGTTTGCAATGTGAAACCAACTTCATCTTTTAATGTGGTCAGATTTGACCTTGGACCCCTCCTTCGAGGTCAAACGAGGATAGCCAAACTTAAAAGTGCTTATAACTCACTTATTATTGGTCCTAGAGATTTGGGATGGTAAACCAACCTATAGGAAATCATTGGGTGGGAATCTTTTGATGTGGTTAGATTTGACCTTGGACCCCTCCTTCATGGTCAAATCAGGAGAGCCAAACTTGAAAGTGCTTATAACTTGCTTATTATTGGTTGTAGACATTTGCAATGTGAAACCAACGTATAGGAAATCATGGGCTGGGAATCTTTTAATGTGGTCAGATTTGACCTTGGGCCCCCCTTTCAAGGTCAAATGAGGAAAGCCAAATGTTAAAGTGCTTTAACTCATTTACTACTGATCCTAGAGGTTTGCAATGTGAAACCGACTTGAAGGATATCATGGGCTAGGAATTTTCTTATGTCAGATTTGACCTTTGGCCCCTCATTCAAGGTCAAGCGATGGTTTACTGGCTTTGGTGATTTGTCTTTCTGGTGGATACAAATTTGCATTGGTTCTCCATGTGTAGGTCTAGTTATTTAATGTCTTTGAAATATTTTTAATTTTCTGAATTATAGCTGCCATCTTGAATTTTGGCGGAAATGAAAAATGTTTATCTCAAAAACCATTTAGAGATAGAGAGATGTCGAGTTTTGGAGTTTTCCGAATTTCAGCCGCCATTTTTAATTTTGACAGATATGGACAATATCATTTACCTGAAAAACTATGGAGAGACAGTAGAGAGTTTAAAATACCCGTACACGTGATGACCTGTACGCCAAAACTACAAGTTCAAGTATACGTTCCAGTTGAGGGGCTTTTCAGTTAAAATACACGTTTGGTGTTGATGAGAGTGAAGGGACTAACTATTCAATTTTTAAAATTTATTATTTTATTGTTAATTCACAAATGACCAAAACACTGCACTTTCACGTTGATCACCTTAAAAAGTAAAACACATATGGCAAGACAGCCCACAGCAAAAATGCCATAACTAACATACAGTTTCATCAAACATGCAAACCACGTGAAAACTCTTCCATGTTCACACCCATACCAATATTAAATAGTTCGCACCTTCATGGGCCATGGTTTTATTCAGAAATACCAAGATTTTACAAGATTTTTTAAACAGCACTTTTTACCAGGAAAGGTTGTCCTGATTTAATTTTTTTATATAAATAAGGTTTAAATGCATATTAAACTCCCACTTTTCTGCAATATTGATGTATATTGTCTGTTATAAAAGCTAGAAAACCAGTTTTACTTTATCAGTTTTGATTAACTTCAAAACACCCCCTCCACGTTGTAAAACCTCAAGCTAGAAGTTTTATCTGTGAGCTGATGACGTCATTATTACATTTTGCAGTACCAGTCACAACAGGAACGGGTATTTTAAATTCTAGTGTCTTTCAGCCCTTTGGATAGTAAGGACTCTTTATATTTTAGGCGTTTGATTTGACCTTTGAACCCTGCTTAAAGCTCAAATGGGATTGTCATAACAAAAAGGTCTAATGTTAATCCTACTTTTCCGGTAGATACATCTTATATCTGGCTACAGATGCATCCTTGGTCTAGTTGAAGTCAGAATTTGTTTTATAGCAAAACTTGCATCTTCACGTTAAGGTTACCTTAAAATCAGCCAACTCGGGTGTCTTTGATGTGCTGTATACAGGCAGACATCTCTTTTATTTTTGGATTTAGAGCTTTGTAATGTATGGGAGGTAATAGGAAATCAAGGCATGGGATCCCAAAAAGCCCTGCATGTTTGCCCTTACAAGCCCCCATCATCAAACTGGGGCCATAAAGTCAATTTTCTTGTATTTTGTAGTATATCAATAAAATATTGCCTGGAATATTATAAGATTTTCTTAAGATATTCTTCAGAACTATTCACACATGGAGGTATTGCTTGTTACTCCCTGATCTGGTATTTTGCAGTGTATCTACAAATATTGCCAGAAATCATTTCCAGCTTCAGGTCACTATCATAACAGAAATCAATAAGATTTTAGTTATTGCTTAATTTCTCTTTTATTAATGTCATTAGAAGGAATGTTATGGCCAGTTATAGTAAATCATTACCTGGGATTCACAAAGAATGTCACTCCTCCCCTAAAGTTAAACTGGGGTTGTAAAGTTCTATTTTTTTTGTCTTTTTTTTTGAAACGTATAAACCACTTGTATAAAACACAGTTAACACAATGTTAACCTTTGTTGAATTTGTCCTTGAGAAAGAAACATACTTTGACAGATAGTGCAGTGTCAAACAAGTCAGACATGAATTTGACAGGCTGAGGCAAGTCATATTAGTGAAACAGTTTAAAAGGTGCATCTGTGACAATATCAAAATTCATTTGGATGAACAAAATGTGCAAACTTTGGCAAAAGCAGCCTCAATGACTGATCATAATGCCCTTACTCATAAGAATCACTTTGGCAGAAACAAAAACAATGGGTCTCTCAAATCAACTTCTTTTGATGGTAAAAATCCCAAGGGAAATATAAGTCTTCAAATAAGCCTTCAAATCCCCACAGAGAGGAGTCTGTGCCAGCCCATGACATTTTGCGAGGATCCACTGACACTGACAGTAGGGAGACCAGCATCCGCTCCGACAAAACACACCAGCGATCCATCTGCAGCACTGTCAGTACCAGTATAGTGTTCCAGTCTTCATCAGTCGACCAGCAGGTCATGGATCAATTTGCCGAGATGAAGACTATGTTCACATCTTTCCTTGGACCCAGGCAGGAGACTACTAGCACAGCCTTCTGCAACTTTCAGAATTTTAGAAACGAGGCAGTTAAACTTTTAAGTTTGGATACAGAGCAGGACAGGGGAAAGGAACTGTCAGCTTCAGCAACCTACACTTCCCAGGAGCTCCAGTACCACTTTCGCACATGTGCCAATGACTTCTCACCAGCAGCAGCCTCTGCCATGGAATACGCTTGCATATTCCAGAAACCCAGATACCAGCACCCCAGGTCATACAACCAGCCTCATCATACCCAAGTGGTGCCCAGAGGACAGCAACAACCCAGAATGCCACAGACTTCCTAAGTATTTGTTGACAACCAACAACCTGGGACTTCCACTGCTTCCCTGCGTAAGTTGGCCGCGGGTCGTAAGTTGGCCACCACTCATTTAAATGTATCAAACAGACAAGTGTGTGGTTGCACAGGTTTTAAAAGTGGTAGTTATAATAAATCTTATTATAATAGACCATTCAAGAATGATACAGGCCTTTAGATTTATAGAAATTTCAAAATATGATGATGGCGGCCAACTTACGACCCGCGGCAAACTTATGCAGGGAAGCAGTAGACAGCTACATTTCACCATCAGCCCGAGCAAGGTCTTCAACCCAATGTCAGTAGCCTCTCACAGGCAAAGACAGTGCACACAACATTTCAGGACTCTCTAGCATTTTTGGGAATATACAGCCAAACATGAGCTACCCACAGATGGATACACCTCAACCGTCAACACCAAGTGACCCACATCAACACATCACCTCTCCTGTTACCACCCAGCAGCAAGAGCCTCCTCAGCAGAAACCAAGCCCCAGCAGTCATCCAAGCCCAAGCAGCAGTAGCAATAGACTTACTTCACCTACCTACAAAAGGTCCTTTACAGGATCACTGCTGTAAAATGTCCTTTTCAGGACAACTGCTGATTCATAGGTCCTTCTTAGGACCACCCGAATCTTCTTAAAACAATAAATAAGCTTCGTGTTAAAAAAACCCAAACAAAAAATATTAAACCACCCCTGGCGGGGGGGCCAAAGGACAGGAGGGCGGGTCTTTTTTTTTTAATTTTGACCTTTGAGAATTTTCTCAGATTTAAAAAAAACTTGGACCCTACAACAAGTTTAACTAATTTTAAATTGGCTTAAACTTTGAGAAATTTCAAATATTGGTAAAAGACTTTGACTTTTGAAAAACTTTTTTGACCTTTCTCTTTTGACCTTGGGAAAAACTTTCGAAGTTGTATAAAGATTTTGACACTTCACAAGTTTCACAGTAAGAAATATTTTTAAAATTCGAAAGAAAAAAATAATAAAAATAATAAATTTTTGGAAACTTTTTTAACTCTTATCCCTTTCAAATGCTGAACAAAATCTGAAGGTTTACAAATTTTGACATTTACTGTGGTACATTTTAAAAAACGGGTTATTAAACATTATTATGGGACTAGTGGTTTGTTTGGAAATTGTTTGGAGAATTGTTGGGAATTTGTTGGAGATTTTTGGGAAATTTGTGGGACATCGGTTTAACACAAGCTCAAATAGAAGTTCTTGGAATAATTGGGTAGTCCTGAAAAGGACTGAAAGATGCCAGCTTCTTCAGTCCCTAGGGTAGTTCCACTTCACATCGCAGATCCTGTCCACCTGCCCAGCCAATGCACCAATGTGATTGGAGTAATCTTTCAGTAGGTCTCGCTGATGTTTTGTCTCCCTCGAAGGATCCCTATAGTTTTCATCAGGCACATATACTGCCGCCTCATTTTCTATGGCTGCTATGTCGTCTACTGGATTGGGTGCCCTGTCAACTCCGCCTTGGTGTGTTCTCATTATGTTGTGCAACATAACACATGTTAAAACAATTTCACTGAGAACCTTTGTCCTTTGCTCCACTGTGCCCAGTAGAACCCTGAATTCTAAATACATTCTCCACTACCCTCTGCCTCTGGAGATCCTGTAGTTTGCTATTCTCTCTTCCCTTCTTAGTTGTCTTCTGCTGTAGGCTTTAACAAGCCATGTCATTAAGGCGAAGGCATTGTCACCCAGCAAAAAGTAGTACAAATCTGGCCCTCCCTCCCCCAGGCATTCAGATGCCGGAAGCCCCAAAGTGCCATCCTTGATCTTCTTCAGCTTACTGCGGTTAAATTTTTATTGTGTAAAATAGCCTTACCTTATCCTCACAAGTGCTTGGTTGGTTTTGTGGAGCAAAACACATCGACCTACAAGAATTTTTTAGGGAAATATTCTTGTCACAAGAGGTGACCCTTGTCTGCACATGTTCGCATTTGCGCAGTAATCATTGTTAACAGACAATTGTCGAGAGCTCTTCATTATATTTTTGGTTGATGTGGGAGCAACGTGTCTTTTCTTGATATCGTTGATGCACAGACGAAAATCTATGAAGATTTGAAGGGTGCACCTGGCTGTAGTTTCTCATTATTCGACTGGGACTACCACTAATTCTGCCTCCCTTGTCTTGAAAAGGGTCAGAATAAGATGTTTTGTGCAAGAAGATGTTGGTGTAAGTCTTCAGTGGAAGACGGTTATATTTCTGGTAGTGTTCTCAAATACCCTTTCTAGTGGGACCGGGTAGGTAGTGATTTTAACGGGCGGGTACCCGGGTACTCTTGCCGATGGGTGATAATAGCTGTTTCTATAAAAATCTCAACATTTACAAACTTAAAACTTACACAAATTTTGGATTCCACCCATTTGCTTTATTTCTTGTCGGCCACCTTTTTTACATTCAAAACAGTAGGGCACGAAAAAAATGTTAAATAAAAACGACTTCTGTACGTACATACTGTAGTACTACATTCAAAACACGGTTGTTTATTGCAGTATACATAAAAATGGAGTCACATGACCTAACAGGATAGCATTTCACTATTGTTCGAATGTACTTTCGGAATTTAAACTTTATTTTTTTTTCTGTTAGGAAAGTGAATTTTATTGATGCAAAATTATCAACTCCTGTGTGAAAACATTCAACTTTTATTTATTTAAGGTTTTCTTGTCACCATATTGCCAATATAAAACGTTTTGTGTACTCAGAAATATGTAACTGTGTTAATATACTGACGATTTTCAGAGGGTTCCGGCTTTTAACAATGCATAAACAACCCCCAAAAAAGACAAATAAAATACTATAAATGGTGTACAAGGGTAAGAAAACAATATTCTTCTCCATTTTAATTGAATAGTTTCATTTTTAGGTGAATTAATGAAGTCGAGATATGTCTGTACTCGGTCATCCAACATGGGCGATATTGATAGATAGATACTAGATAGATATAAGTTTATTTCATTTCTGTACATACAATTACACTATAACAATGTACATTATAATACCAAGAACTTTGACTATGAACATAAACTAACGAAATGGAAACAACTGAAGCCAAGCTTATCGAGGATGTTCCCTAAGGACTCATCCGGAATACATAATATTGCTACAGCATTAGAAATTATAATAGGATGTATGGTTCATATTGAAGATTATATATTTATACAAGATAATGTATTGACAGTATTAAAGCTTAGATTCGGGTACTCGGGTATGAGATTTCAGATTCGGGTAAATGTTCAGGGTTCGGGTACCCGGATATCCGGATACCCATTGAGAACACTAATTTCTGCCGGTACTCGCCTATTACTCGACTAGAATTACCTCACTGTCGAGGAAAGGGACACAGAGAAGATGTCGGTGTAAAGTTTTCAGTGGAAAACTGCTTTATTGTTCCTTATTTCATGGGACAGCATAAGTATTTGCTTGTGCCCAAAAACAAAGAAAAAAGAATGCAGTTGGCTTTTCTTAGGAGGTCGTAGATTCTTTACTTGGAGTGAAGCACCACTCTGGTACAGTCACAGGTCTCCCTTTAGAAGATCAACTACAGAAGCTCATCTACTGATCCTTGCAGTTCTTATTTTGCTTCCCAGCAGGTACAGCGAATTTCCTGCTTCTCAGACAGAGTTTTTCAATGTCTTCATGAAAATTGGGACAGATTACCTTCCTTTGCTGTAAATTTGGATGAAGATCCAACAGACATTTTCAGCAGTGCATACACTTGCTTGACCTTTCAGTACCTGAGCAGTTCATAGTGCAGCCAACAAATATTTTTGATTCAAAACTATTAGACAATAAAATCTTCACTTTCTATGGCCAGGCCTCCAATGGAAGGAGTGCTGGTGGGATTTATATGAGTTAAATTCTTCTGTAAACGCAACTAAGATTATACAATGCTAAAAAGACTGGAGGTCCTGTTAATCACCCTACAGATGCAGTGGACAAGATACTGTTTTGAAGTCCTCACCTCCAACCTTCACGAGTGTGTTCTGCATGGTTTATACAGGACAGGTGTTATTGTCCACTTATTTTTTGTCCTGCTACCCTCTGAAATTTAGAAGAAAAATATCAACGGGACCCAGAAATGGCAGTAATTCTACAGATCTTCATGCAAACTACAAAAAATCGTCGTACCACTCTTCCTAGAATACCAGGAGAGATGGATACCGAAAAGTGCAAGTTACATAAATGCAAGTCACCATGGAGGCTCTTCTTGCAGTGTGTTACTGGCAGGTATGGGAGTTCATTGCCATACCAGAGATGTGCGAATCTTGAGTTGGGATTGTCAAATTACTCCCCAATCGAATTCACCAATGTCTGTACTACCCAGAATTCAAAGCAATTATTTCATACAGGAAAACATGGCTAACTAATAAAAATACTTCTTGCAAATGCTTCAAAAGAGAATGATTCATCCACTCAAAAAATGCACAACTCCAGGTTTCAATAGCAGTTTATTTCTAGTACCGAAACCCGGCTAATGACACCCTGTGGTAGATCTCAGTGTCCTGAATTACTACCAGCTACGAATTCAACAGTCAACAACTATGAGTGAAGTTCATTCACCATGCCAATTAAATAATACCTGTTGTCCCATCTTTTAAACTGGAGACAGCAGAAATTATTAGAAATTCAGTTACAAAACATGCGTTTTTCTATGTTACGATTCACAAGATTCTCAACATCTACTACGGTTTAATGTACACAGTCAAACCTATCACTTCAAAGCACTGAAATTCGGGTTAGCGACCGCCCCTCTAGAGTTCACACAAGTAGTAAAAGAGGCAAAACTCACTCTCCAGTCTCGCAGAATACGAGTTCACCAGTACCTGGATGACTGGTTGTTAAGAGTACATAAAAGACATCAGTATCTGGTTCAAACTGAAGTCATCCAAATTATTCAACAACTCAGCTTCCTGATAAATTTCTGAAAAAATCCAAGCTGGAGTCAATGCAAAGATCGACTTTCTAGGTTACCACTTCAGTCTGGTACAAGGAAACGTCTTTCTTACAAAAAACAAACTAGAATACTAGAAAATTTGATTCAGGACATGGAGATCTCATCACGAACAACCCCAAGATTGCTTATGTCCCTGATAGGTGTACTAGCATACTTGGAAAAGACTATACCAACTATATCGGCTACATTTGTGTCCCCTTCAGTGGTATGTAAAAACAAACTGGCAATGTCCCCAGTCACTAGATCTGAAGATTCCGGTTTCAAATCTTCTGAAAAGCATCTTTACTGATGGAAATTCTAAAATGGGAAATTAGGTTGCCCTTTCCATACAGAGGAGCACAATTCCCTTATTTTCATAGATGCGTTAAACCAGGGTTGGTGACCCCATCTAAAAAGCATGACAGTCAGTTGCATTTGGACAGATCAAGAGAATTCATTACATTTCAATGTCCTACTACTAAAGGCAGTGGTTCTAGCCCTAAAAAAGCTTTCAAACAGAAAATTTTAAACAAAAGAATCCTGATAGCATCAGACAATGCCAGTGTATTCAGTTATCTGAACAAATGGGGGGGGGGACATGTACCTCCTAGTTTGGTGCATCTTGGCCAACTGGAATCCTTGAAATATGCTCAAAAGAGGCAGACATATTCTGGGTTGCTTAAATGTCATGGCCAACATCCTCTCCAGAAGGGACAAAGGTTTGGCGCATCCTGGCCTACTGCAATCCTTGAAATATACTCATAAGAGACAGACATATTCTGGGTTGCTTGAATGTCATAGCCAACAACCTCTCCAGAAGTGACAAAAACTAATCCATACAGAATGGTTCTTACTCCCTTAAAGGTTCAAGACAATTTGCAACTTTGGCACAAAGCAACAATAGGCTTTATATGCAGGTTTGCCACATCTTGGCCTACTACAATCCTTGAAATAGTCCCAAATGAGCCAGACATATTCAGGGTTGCCTAAATGTCATAGCCATGAGCCGCTTTAGAAAGGACAAAGTGATTCAGACAGAGGGGTTTCTTCATCTTGAAATGTTCCTTTTGATTTACTTAGTATGGCAAAAACCAGTGGTAGATATGTTTGCCACCAAAATGATTCACAAACTTCCACTCTATGTCTCACCAGTCCCTGATGCAAATGCTCTGAACATAGATGCATTGAACATCTTGTTGGAGGGTCTGGTTGGCTATGCCCTTTGTCCTGTAGCACTCATTCCAAAAGTCATTCAACGAATGAACACCTACAGGTGCAAGCTGATTGTAATGGCCCTGGGGTAGCCCATGATGCATTGGTTTGGGATCTGGTGAATCTATCAACCAAATCTCCATTACAGCTACCTCACTGGCCTCAGAAACAGCCATTCAGTCACAAATATCATCAGAATCTGTTGCATTGGAACCTTCATGTTTGGCACCTAGACACCACTCAGTCACGTGAATCATTCTCTGAGCAGGTGACAGAGAGATTTAATGCATCTCAAAGACCCTCATCTAGAAAACTGTATGAGTCAAGATGGGCCATTTTGAGCTCTGGTACCAACAGGAGAAGGTGGTCATCTCAGAGCCCACTATCTCAAAAATATATAAAAAAACCCGGCAACTTGCCACTATTGATGGCTACAGAACAGCAATAGCTGATCCTTTAGGACATTTTGGCCAGGAGGTGAGCAAAAGCTTTGATCTTTGATCCTATTGCAAGTTTTTTATAGAGATAAGCCCACTGCTAATAGAGGTGTAGCATCATGGGACTTTTGCCTTTGGTTCTGTTGGTTTTCACAAAGGCTCTTTATTAACCTTTAAAAGATGCCATATTAAAAAAATTGGACTTGCAAGACTGTGTTTCCTATGGCATCGGCATCTGGCAAAAATGAGGTGAAGTGTTTTTCACAAGCCACAATGCAAGGTTACAGTTTCTCCTCCTGTATGTTAGCAAAGATCCATTGGCCTCAGTTGGTCCAGATTGGCTCAGACGAGTGGTCATTTCACACTCTAAAAACTATTCTTGAGCTTAAATTGCTTGGAAACATGACTCTTTGTGCTCGTAGAACACTTAGACTCTTCCTGGACAGGACTAATGCTTGGAGAAAGGGAAAATCTCCTCTTAATATTACCTAAGGAAGACTTTGATAGAGGTATCATGAAATTTGCTTTCTCTTCCTAGATCTAACAGACTGTATTTAGATTATCAATCCTTTAATTCTGATTCACAGAATCAATACATTGAGGCACATATTAGATTCATGTCTGCCTCTTAAGTTTTCAATGGTGGGGTCTTACCAGAGCAGATTTCAGGCTCCTGTTACTGTACTGTATTTAACTTGTAAAAAGTTAAATTACAATAAAATTTGTTGCAATTTGTACATCTGATGAAGATCCACTTGACCACGTTACCCAGGGCTGGCAGCACCAGAGAAAAGAAGCCCTTGTAATTGTAATATTCACTCCCAGAAATCTGTGGCTTCTTCAAGGCTATGTCTTGTCCATCAGTTGGTTCAGTCAACCAGCCAGTGATACTGCAAGGACGTGTGTGTTTCTCCTGTTGCCAGGTGTCCCAGTGTTATTGCCAGTTTCAATCCAATTTCTAAATGCTTCCTGAAATTTCTGGCTTCCTTCTTGATGCAGCCATGAATGCATTCTTGAATGAGATCAAAAACTGCAGCAGGCATCCTGACAAAATTCTGGTAACCTGGGATATCAGCCTTTATTAAGTCGGCCAGGAGGTTCCTATAGCATCCCTTTTCTTGTCTTTGAAGGATACATGGCATGACCCAGGGATTGGGAGGCTTTCTTCTAGCTGGTGGTGGGGGCTGTGGTGAAGGTACTGGCTGTACAGCAGTTACCAGTCCTGGGTTCAAATGAGGCCTTTTTTGTCTGCAAATCAGAATGAAAATTTTAAAAAAATTAACTCAAAAAAAAAACAAGAGGCCCTAAGCTTCTGTAGAAAGTCCATCTGATGTGTAGCTGGCATCTTTGCAGTGATAAATGATGAGTTACAGCAGGCAGAAGTGGTTTATATAATGTTGGTTTGATCCCAACTCATGATCCCAACTCCAGAAATTAATCAGTCCAGTCAGGGTGAATCAGGATACTGGGCCAGTCTTGTCGCCCCAGCCCTAGATGAAAGTCGGCGTTATGGTCGATGCAGGTGTGTCATGCCACTGCTCTACTTTTTGACGTGTGTGTGAAAACTCACTGAATTTTTCATGGATTTCATCATTGGTCCTAGGGGTTTGAAATAAGAAATCAACTTTTAGGCAATTGTCATCTGCAAATCTTTTGCAATTGTCAAATTTGACCTTTGACCCCTGCTTCAAGGTTATGTAGGGTCATCATGCTAAAAGGGCCTTATATATCCCTTATAATTGGTTCTAGGGCTTCAAATAAGAAAACAACTTGTAAGAAATCATGGCCTGTGAATCTTACATCTGACAACATCTCGTGGGTTCCGTATACTGATTATAACTGATGTTGTTCCTAAGATTTTCCCAAATCTCAATGTAGCCCTTTTAGTTGTACCTGTGCCCTGGGGGTCTTGCCTGCCAAGGCTGTCTTGTTTTTTCAAGCAGTATATAAGGGATCACTTCACAATTTGAGGACTTTTAAAGACACAAGTCAATTTTAATATCAGTTGGGCCATTGATTGAGTGGCTTTGGAGTATTTTATTGTCACTGTGTACATACTATCCCTATATATGTTAGCAAGTACTTAATCCATAACAACCTCAAGGAAAGAATCTCTTTTGTTTCCATTTACACACCCTTCATATCAATTTGAGGAGGAAGAGAGGTGGGGGGAATGTTGCGTCATCTCTCCTAAAATATGAATAGGCAGGGGTGAGGGGGTTATTTGTTGATACAGTCTCAGCTTTATTAGTGAAACAACTGATATGTTAATAGAAATGTACATTTATGTACAAGCAAAAAATTCAAATTCCTAATATAATTTGATGTGTTAATATGTCCTCACATTTTATAATATTTCATCTTGTAATTCTAGTGTACCTGTCATACTAATGCACCCCATTTGCTTTTTTCTGTGTTTATAGGCGGCTGCTAGAAAATATCATTGACCAAGATATGCGCGAGTTTTTCGCAGAAGACTGCCTGCACTTGAGTCTGCTATACAGCAGTGTACCTGACTCATGTATGCGCTATCTATCAGGTGAGGGTGGGCTGCAGGCAGGCAGTGAGATGTGGGGGCAAGCAGACAGTCTGATACTCTGAAACAGTTCATCAGTTTGAAGAAAGACACAGAAAAACCGGGAAGAAAAAATAGAGGAATAATACAATAAAAGTCGGTCATAGGGAATACAGGAAAAACATCAGGGGAACAATACAATGATACTCCATCATAGATAATCACATAAATTAAAACAGCAGAAGAGTAGTAGAAGTAGTACTAATTAAGCGTCCCTGAAAGGGCGCTTATTTGTTTTCACCTCAGTTTCCTCGCCGCCGCCGCATTATGGTCTCCCTTGAATATCTCCCTTATTATTAGAAGGTAACAAACCATATTTAGCAGTTACATACCTTAGGCGTGGGAAAATTTTTCTGCATGCTTAAATTTGACCTTTATGAAGGTCACATGATCAAAAACAATTTTTTGAAGTACACCCCCCGTCATCGCAGTTCAAGAAAAACTACTTGCTACACAGCCTTATAATTTGACAAACCTTTTCATACTATCGAAAATGCGAGCTGATTAGATTTGGGAGCAATCCCTTGAAAAATGTCTCATTTATGAGTGATTTTCTGACACCTTCCAATCTGAAAGCCTTAAATTTAGGTCAACCCCGATATTATCTTCTTAAGTATTGCATTTAGAGCCATAAAATGTACTGGGAGGTAATAGGAAACCATATGTGGAGAGTCTAATTAGCCGGTCAGTTTTACCCCAGGGCCCCCCCTTATGGGTCAAACTGGGGTCATAAAATAGCTGATTTTGAGTTTTTGCCTTATATCTCCTTTATTGTTGCTTTTATAGCTTCAGAATGTATTAAGAGGTATTAGGAAAGCATATGTGGAGAATCTAAATAGGCAGTCAATTTTATCCCCCAACCCCCCCTTATGGGTCAAACTGGGGTCATAAAATAGTTGATTTTGAGTTTTTGCCTTATATCTCCTTTATTGTTGCTTTTATACCTTCAGAATGTATTAAGAGGTATTAGGAAAGCATATGTGAAGAGTCTAAATAGCTGGTCAGTTTTACCCCCCGACCCCCCCCCCCCCCCCCCTATAGGCCAAACTGGGGTCATAAATAGCTGCTTTGGAGTTTTTGCCTTATATCTCCTTTATCATTGCTTTTATAGCTTCAGAATGTATTAAGAGGTATTGGGAAAGCATACAGCGCAGCTTTGTGCATTCTTAGCTTTACAGCATGCTTATTAAAACCGCAAAGCATTATTGACACTTATTATCCATGGTATGGAGGTGCAGTTGTATACAAAAAAAATATATCCTGCTCCATATATCCCCCTATATGGGTATAATTACAGCGTGCGGTGTATAATAAAATAACCTTTTCTCATATTTTCACCTGTGGGTATTCACAAGCAAGTCATAGTCATGCATCCACAAGACCCAGTGGAAATATCAATATGAACAAAATGTCTGATCTCATGTACACTTTCCTTCATTTGTTTCCCAAAATTTCACCATTGACTGATAACTGTTACAGTAGAAACTTCAAGTACATAACCTGCCTCAGATTTTTCACACACTTACAGATTTACACATACCTTTTATTCTCTGTAGTCATGAAATGAGCATTTCTTCTGCAGTTTATTTTTTTTCAAAATCTGTCAGTAATTCAAGGTCGTTATATACAGCTTTGACTATATATGGTGAGAAGTTTATATCTAATATTGTCTGTATACTTGCTTTTTTCTTTTCACATAATATGGTGATATACAGGGGGCTAAATTCATAATTATACCTGTCACATTACTACTAGAGTGTTGAGATTGATAAAATGCAAAGAAAAATATGAGAACACTTTGGTAATACAATTTTGTGAAAAGCATTTTATGATGGTTAATAATTTGAATGGTAAATTGAAAGGCTGGGGGAAATTATCAAGTGAACATACTCCATGAATGTCCAGTACTGAATAGCTAAAACATAGTGGGAAAACTTTTAGCAGGAAAGGCTGTGCATATCAAAAGTGATATGGGTGCTAGTGTGTGTTTCATAAGCGTATCATACAGGGCATAATATTTTATTATTGAAGACTAATAAGAGTTGAGAGACTTGCATTCATATAACATTCAAGTTCTGTGTTTAATCAAGTTGTACTGTATAAAAGAAAGTACTAATTACCATTTTGTATGATTTATCAGGACACTTGTTTGTATATGGGAGAAGTGACTCCGCCGGATCCGCATTTTCTTTTCGCAATAGCTTCACAGCCATAAGGCAGATTCTTTTCATATTTCGCAGGTGTATGCAGTAGCCCTGGACAATTTATCTGAATATGCTGCGATGACATTTTCACCAATCAGAGAGGTCGCATCACCAAAAATGCGTTATTTGGAAGGGCTTCCTTGTCCAGATGATAACTTACAAAGCATTTTATCTATCCACCTGAAATTTAGCAAATACCTTCCTCATATAAAGATCTTGGCAACATTACATTTTGGCAGGGATAGGTTAAGAAATGAGTGAGTTATTGATGATTAATTAAGCATTAACAATTTTCCTAACAAGTAAAACACAAAACTGCTTGTATCTCCTTAACCGTGTGAGATAGAGCGATTTTGTCGAAATTTTCGATCCACAGGGTATCTAAGCAAACTACTCTCTCCAGTTTTCCAAAAATGGGGGTCATGTTCAATTTTTGAATTTTTGACATAAAATGCAAAACACAAAATTGGAAATATAGGCTCATAAGCTACACATATAGAACAATACTGATAAAATGAGTACTTTTTGAAACCATTTTCTTCATAAAATAAAAGTTTACTAATGAGATTTCAGCAAAATTTTTGACCAACAGGGTATCTGTGAAGACTAGCCTTTCCAAGTTTCAACAAATATATCACTTGCCAAAAATGGCCGCCATTTTGAATTTTCGAATTTTTTCCAAAATGCAAAACCCGAAAATCCTTGTATCTCGAAAACCGTGTTAGATAGAGCGATTTCAACAAAATTTTTGACTCACAGGGTACCTCTTCTGAGTAGCTGCCCAGTTTTCAAAAATTTTTTGTCCCGCCAAAAATGGCAGCCAAATTTTTCACAAAAATGCTTGTATCTCAAAAACCATGTCAGATACAGCGATTTCGGCAAAACTTTTGATCAACAGGGTATCTGTGAAGACTAGCCTTTCCAAGTTTCAATGAATATTTCACTTGCCAAAAAATGGAGGCCATTTTGAAATTTTCGAATTTTTTTCAAAAATGCTTCTATCTATCTCGAAATCCGTGCTAGATAGAGCAATTTTGACAAAAATTTTGACTCATAGGGTGGCTCTGCTGAGTAGGTGATCCAATTTTCAAAAATTTTGTCCCATCAAAAATGGTGGCCATTTTGAATTTTCAAATTTTTCACAAAAATTGCAAAACACAAAAATGCTTGTATCTCGAAAACCATGTCAGATAGAGCGAATTCGGCAAACTTTTTGCCCCACATGGTATCTGTGAAGACTAGCCTGTCCAAGTTTCAATGAATATTTCACTCGCCAAAATGGCGGCCATTTCTTTGGGTATGTAAGCTAACTACTCTACTCAATTTTCCCAAAAATAATTACCCTCCCCAAAAATGGGGTCATTGTCAATTTTCGAATTTGTGACAAAAAGTGCTAAACACCAAATTGCCTCTGTCTCTTTAACCGTGCGAGATAGAGCAATTTTATCAAAATTTGTGAAACACACTGTATCCAAGATAACTACCCTGCCCAAGAACCACTTTTCCTATATTCTGGCTTTGTTGAGCTATAAGCAGAACTTTCTTACATGATTAAGCTGCCATTATTTCTCCTTTTCGGGACCTTTGTTTTGCAAGCAATCCTCGAGTTATATATTTGTACATGCATATGTGTATCTACTAAAAGGTTGCTGATTAAAAATACACTTTTAAACTTGAATAACTATTAATCAAACCTTGTTGTGTGGGACATCTGACATTGTATCAATATACTTTGTTACTGAGTTACATTCACATTGTTAGAGTATTGAGTAAAACCTGTACACAATTAAACAGTCTAAAGGTCTCAACTAGTTTATCACTTGGCATTTTAAGCTTCAACAGAAGGAGGAGGTATCTGCATATTATTCTTGGTTCATTTGGGTATGCAAGACCTATGAGATAGAAGTTGTAAAACCAGTCAAGTATAAAACCATCTGTGTTCATATTCAACAGAAATATGTGGAAAACATTATGCTTAATTTTGTGCATATTTTGTACTCTTTCTACTAACAATGCAAATAAATATTTCAGCTACATGCATTTTTAATTAGCACTTGTATGATAGTGTTATTTTATGTCACTTGACAAAATAACTGTCCTCTGTGTCAATATGCTGCATCTTGACATCCACCTAACTGTGTCATGAAACTTCTTAATATCTTCAGATCTTCACATGGTGGCAGGCTATATATCCAGTAATAATTAAGCGGCCCGTCAGTTAGTTACACAGATTTCTCCAAAACTACCACAGCTACAGATTTTTTGTAAAGTAATTGTCCCAATGAATTTTCACGCCCTTGAATTTTTTTTTGGTTTTATGGACTTAGGCCTAAAGATAAGTGAGTAATAGCAATCTTAGCTACTTGGAATAAAGGGCTCATAACTCAAAAACTATTGCAGTTACAGCCTTTTCTTCAAATGTGTTGTTCAGCTACTTTGTCCTTAGCTATAAGATGGTACATAGTTTGGGGTCCCATTGCATGCCATAAGTTAGTAATGGCTATTTTCTTATTTGTAGCAAAATAATGCCCTAAGTAAATGTCAAATATTTTCAAAAGTATTGAAGTTAGAGAATTCTTTTCAAATATGTTATTCATCTACTTTTTGATAAGCTATCACATAGTAAAGTTTCAGATCTGTTGCACATTGGATAACTGAGTAATACCTACTTTGAAATTCTACAGTTGAGTAAATCCATTGTAACTCCAAAACTATTGCAGTTAGACTATTTTCGTAAAATATGTTGTTCAGCTACTTTGTCCTTAACTATAAGATGGCATATAGTTTCGGGTTCTATTGCATGCCATAAGTGAGTAATAGCTATTTTGTTATTTGTAGCAAAATAATGACATAAGTAAATGTCAAATATCTTCAAAAGTATTAAAGTTAGGGAATTCTTTTCTTCAAATATGTTATTCATCTAGTTTTTGGTAAGCTATCACATAGTAAAGTTTCAGACCTGTTGCACATTGGATAGCCGAGTAATAGCTACTTTGAAATTGTGACTGTTGAGTAAATCCATTGTAACTCCAAAACTATTGCAGTTACAGTAATTTCCTAAAATATGTTATTCAGCTACTTTGACCTTAACTATAAGATGGTATATAGTTTGGGGTTCTATTGCATGCCATAAGTGAGTAATAGTTATTTCCTTATTTGAAGCCAAATAATGACATAAGTAAATGTCAAATAACTTCAAAAGTATTAAAGTTAGGGAATTCTTCTTCAAATATGTTATTCATCTACTTTTTGATAAGCTATCACATAGTAAAGTTTCAGACCTGTTGCACATTGGATAGCTGAGTAATAGCTGAAATTGTGACTGTTGAGTAAATCCATTGTAACTCCAAAACTATTGCAGTTACAGTAGTTTCCTAAAATAATTTGTTCAGCTACTTTTTCCTTAACTATAAGATGGCATATCGTTTGGGGTTCTATTGCATGTCATAAGTGAGCAATAGCTATTTTCTTATTTGAAACAAAATTATGATGGAAATAAATGTCAAATACCTTCACAAGTATTAAAGTTAGGCAAATCTTTTCATTTGTTATTCATTAGTTTTTGATAAGCTTACTTTCCTGTGTCCTTTATATTTTTGTTGCTTTTGCAGATCTAGGTCAATAGCTAAGTGTAACTAAAATGAGTAAATGTCTTTTATCTCTAAAAGTATTATAGGTAGGCAATTTCTTCTAAATAAGTCATACACCTACTTTTGGGTGATCTACCACATAGTGAAGTTTCAGATCTATAGCTTTTTGCATAGTACACTCATAGCTACTAAAATGAGTAAATGCCTTTTATCTGTAAAAGTATTGCATGCACGCAATTTCTTCTAAATAAGTCATTCACCTACTTTTGGGTGATCTACCACATAGTTAAGTTGCAGAACTGTAGCTCTTTGGATAGCTGAGTAACAGCTAATAAAATGAGTAAATGTCTTTTATCTCTAAAAGTATTACAGGTAGGCAATTTCTTCTAAATAAGTCATTCACCTACTTTTGGCTGATCTACCACATAGTGAAGTTACAGAACTGTAGCTCTTTTGGATAGCTGAGTAATAGCTACTAAATTGAGTAAATGTCTTTTATCTCTAAAAGTATTACAGATAGGCAATTTCTTCTAAATAAGTAATTCACCTACTTTTGGCTGATCTACCACATAGTGAAGTTGCAGAACTATAGCTCTTTGGATAGCTGAGTAATAGCAACTAAAATGAGGAAATGTCTTTTATCTCTAAAAGTATTACAGATAAGCAATTTCTTCTAAATAAGTCATTCACCTACTTTTGGCTGATCTACCACATAGTGAAGTTTCAGAACTGTAGCTCTGGATAGCTGAGTAATAGCTACTAAAATGAGTAAGTGTCTTTTATCTCTAAAAGTATTACAGGTAGGCAATTTCTTCTAAATAAGTCATTCACCTACTTTTAGCTGATCTACCACACAGTGAATTTTCAGATCTATAGCTCTTTGCATAGCTCAGTCATAGCTACCAAAATGAGTAAATGTCTTTTATCTCTAAAAGTATTACAGGTAGGCAGTTTCTTCTAAATAAGTCATTCACCTACTTTCGGGTGATCTACCTAATAGTGAAGTTTCAGATCTATAGCTCTTTGCATAGCTCAGTCATACCTACTAAAATGAGTAAATGTAAATCTGTAAAAGTATTGCATACATGCAATTTCTTTCAAATAAGTCATTCACCTACTTTTGGGTGATCTACCACATAGTTAAGTTGCAGAACTGTAGCTCTTTCCACAGCTGCATAACAGCTACTAAAATGATTAAATGTCTTTTATCTCTAAAAGTGTTATGAAAAGTCAAATTCTTCTGAATAACTGATTCACCTTTTGGGTGATCTACCACATAGTGAAGTTGCACATCTATAGCTCTTTGCATAGCCAATGTCATGTACCTGCTAAAGTGAGTAAATGTCTTTTATCTCTAAAAGTATTGCAGATAGGCAATTTCTCCTAAATAAGTTGTTCATCTACTATTGGATGATCTACCACATAGTGAAGTTGCACAACTGTAGCTCTTTGCATAGCTGAGTAACAGGTACTTAAATGAGTAAATGTCTTTTATCTTTAAAAGTATTGGACATAGACAATTTCTTCTAAGTAAGTCCTTCACCTACTTTTGGGCAATCTACCACATAGTGAAGTTACAGAACTGTAGCTCTTTGGATGGCGGAGTAATAGCCACTAAAATGAGTAAATGTCATTTATCTCTAAAAATGTTACAGATAGACAATTTCTTCTAAATATGTCCTTCACCTACTTTGGATTGATCTACTGCATAATAAAGTTGCAGAACTGTAGCTCTTTGGATGGCAGAGTAATAGCTACTAAAATAAGTAAATGCCTTTTGTCTTTAAAAGTATTGCAATCAAACACTAAACTTGTTACTTCTACATGTGCCTCCATCTCACAAGAAAATTTATATTGCACTATCTTTAGTACATCTAATTTATACGGCAGGAGATAAATGCATGCGTCAGAATGCTTGTTTCCACATAAGTTCAACTGTTCACCGCTGTCACCGCAGGATTATGGTCTCCGTTGAATAACTTCTTGGGCTTTCAATCTTTCCTTCTTATCTTTCTTTAAAACTATAGGGGCGGGAAAATTTTTTTGGATACTTTGCGGAGACGTTAAGCTTTACTTAAGGTAACCTTAAGCATTTTTCAAAAACACCCCGTCATCGCGTTTCGGGAAAAACCACAAACACCTGTGCTATAAAATTTATCAGGTACATTCTAGACCTATTTCCGCAGGTCGGAAAGGATTTTCTTATCAATCAGACCATAGATGCCTGAATGGGAGGCATTTTATTTTCGTAATTGTTTTAAAATGGGTACTTGATCTGTCTTTCAAAAACGGTCAGGATTTTGGCGTTTTGTTAGAATAACTTATTCAGCTACTTTTTGATAATCTTTCACATGCCTTGTATCTGCAATCTTAAGGTCGCCTTAATGTCAAAAAGGGGGTTTTAGCCCTCCAGTTCTCTTAGTTTTAAACTTTTTTTTCAACCAAACTTGGCATATATCTTAAGATTTACCAAAGGATTATAATGACTTTATGGTGACCTTAAACTGTTAATATAATTGGAACTATGGCCCCCGTAAAGTCATAAAATTGGAATAAAGCTGTCTGGCCCCTTTCTTTTTCCATATCTTACGTATATTGATATTAAAGGGACATTCTCAGTTTATGGTCATCTTAAAGTCGCAATATAAATGAAGTTATGGTCACCTTACAGTGAAAAAAGGAAGTTTTCTGCCTCCAGCTATCTTATTCAACTGACCTGGGCTAAACTTTATGCATTTTTTAAGGATGACAAAAGGGACATTCTTATTTTATGGTCACCTTAAAGTCCCAATATG
Organism: Sabellastarte sp. h YS-2021; assembly: GCA_964017235.1. NCBI lineage: Eukaryota > Metazoa > Annelida > Polychaeta > Sabellida > Sabellidae > Sabellastarte > Sabellastarte sp. h YS-2021. The sequence goes on along the minus strand of OZ024931.1, from coordinate 102,666,332 downwards.
AATGAAGCCATGGCCACCTTCCAGTGAAATGATGGAGTTTTTAATCTCCAGCTACTGTATTGTTCAGCTGACTTATAAAAGATGAAAATAGGGACATTCTTATTTTCTTTACACGTTGGAGTTCCAATACAAGCACAGTCATGGCCATCTTGAAGTAAAAATGAGGGTTCTCAGCTCCCAACTGACTTACTGTTCAATAACATCAGTTCAACTTGACACATTGATTAAGTTTAAGGAAGACTTCTAATGACCTTTTTATTTAAAATTTCTGTATTTAAGAGACATTGGCCAACTTAACATAATAAATATATACTGTATAAGTTGATTTTTTTCGCAGGCACTTAAGTTCACGAATCAACACAGAAGGCTTGTTTCGCGAGAATCAATTTTCGCAGTGACAGATACTATATTATTGCCAATAATAACATCAAAGTTATCCACCCACAATTGACTTTTAAACATTTACAAGTAACCATGTCCTAATACCAACTAAATCCTGTCTGTTTATGATATAAATAAAACACAGTGGCTTATCTCTTCCAGTATCTTTTATGTAAAGGGAGGTACTTTATAAAAGTCGGAACCGGACTCAGAACCGGACCAATTTCCGGACCGCCCTTACCACCGCCCTACTTACCGCCCAGCCAGTTGAAAAACAGATGCTGAGAGAATTTTTAACATAGTTACAGCCAATTGATTTTTCCACTCTCCTTGATGGGCTGGTGACCTCTTCTCCTTGATGGGCTGGGGCGGTGAACCCCCCCCCCTGATGGGCTTGGGCGGTGACATCTTCTCCTTGAGTGACTGGAGCAGTGACCTCTTCTCCTTGAGTGGCTGGGGCGGTGACCTCTTCTCCTTGATGGGCTGGGGCAGTGACAAATGATTAGTTCACCACCCTGTCTATGGGTGGCGCCCTGTGTTTTGCAAAATGTCTTCTATTTATAGTTTGCTACCAGATACCAAACAAAGTGAAGGTTATATAAATAGACACCATCAACCTTGTCAAAAATAATAAGAACTTGGATCATACGTAATAAAGGTTAGGAGATATAGCCACCGCTCAATTCTACCGCCCTACCGCCCTGGTCCGGAAGTCCGGGTTTTATAATGCACCATAAAGGGAGGACCAAAAAAAATTCCCGATTATATTGTTAATCTTTCTCAGCCGTATGATTGATGTAATACAAAAATGCTGGGGGAAATTCTTAATTATTTATTTGATAAATGAAATCAAAAGAACATATTTATGAATATCAAGCCCTGAAAATTTCGTAGTAATCATTATTTTAAAAGTTCAGTACAGCAAAAAATGTAATGGCAAACTGCACAGAAGAATTACACCCTTTAGATGTTTCATGTTATGTAGAATTGAAAGGCTAGCAGAACAACTCCTCTTAGTTGTGTGTACTCTCTGAAGGTGTCTGTGGAGGAAAAACAAGCTTGTGTGCATAAAATTTGTCGTCTGGAATTTCATACGAATGGTAAAAAGTTGTTGTTTGTAAGATATTCCTGAATAAAATTAATATATATATTGTGAAAAAAAATAAGTGCCCACATTTTGTAAATATGATCTGAATGTAATTTATATGGTGAAACAGTTTTTAGACTGATCTTAACTTGGATATGGACTCACTGAAGGTAGGCCTTATCAGTAGTTTTATTTAGCGTGACTTTTATTTCGCGTTTGATATGTAATCGCTAATATAGCGAAAATTAATAACCACTTATACAGTAGTTTTTCCTCCCACCTCATTTATTTTAAGACTTTTTAAAACCACACCTGCTACATGAAAACTTAAAACAAAATTTCTGTTATATGGCAAAGCTAACCTAGTGTTTTTGAAGTTATGGCATCTTCAAAGAAAAAAATAGGTATTTAGCATGCAGTGATGTGGTTATTAATATATTGCAGCTGATCAGTGTTCATATAATATAAATCCCAATTTTAGGCACATTAAAAAAATCCCACATGTGGATATGACGTTTCCTTTTGGGGAAAAAAGCTTTAAAATAATTCAGATTTTGTTTAGCAGCAGGAGTTGTTGATCTAGCTACTTATTCACATACACTATGTAAATTCGTCAAATGTTTAGACTTGACTTCTTTCAGAAGATAAGATGACTGGAAAAAACACTTTCTCATAAACAGTTGTTTTATCTTAAGCATATTTATCTTATAAAAATATTAAATAACAATGACTTTTCAGAGGCATAAAATGATATACAACATATGAATGATATACAACATATGAATATCCCTATCTATAGCAATGTATTGGGGGTAATGGGAAGCCAATGCCTGGGATTCTGAAAAACATCAATTTTGCCCCCTAGTTCCCTTAAACTGGGGTCATAAATTTGATTTTTTTTACAAAGAAATTGCCTGGAATTCTAGAAAATTTCATTGAATTTTTTTCCAGACTATCCAGACCTAGTGATATGGTTTTTGCTTTCATCGCCAGTTCTTTGACTCTGAATGGGTCAGATTTTACTTAATGTTTCTTACCTCTTTTAATATTGCAATTACAATATATTGGGCCACAATATGAAATCAAATCCCGAAACTCCAAAGACCCCATTGACCATGCCCCCAAATCTTCCCCCACAGTCAAAATGAGGTCATAAAGTTGCTTTACTGTATTTTTCTTGTATTCTACTTAATTAAAATATTCTTCAAAACTATCCGCCCAATTCTACGATCCTAAATGGGTCAAATTTTCACTTATTACTCAATATCTCTTTTACTAATATTGCAAATTACAGCTTCGGAACCTATTGACAGGTTGTGTTATTTGGTGTTTTTCTTTGAGGCTTAATTAATGACAACATCAAGATAGGTCTTGGCACTACAAGTATTTATTGTAAGCTCCCAGATTTCAGATAACACAATCTCATATATATTGTATATACAATACATAGTAATTGGTACATTACAGATAGTGGAGCACACATATACATCTCAGAGGTAAAAGGAAAGCACTGCTTGGGATTCGAAAAAGCATATTAATTAGCCCCCAGCCCGGCCTCAAAGTCAAATTGGAGTCATAAAGTACATTTTTGTATGGTGCAGTCTGTCATAAGAAACAGTGCCTGGAATATAAAAATTCATTGAAATATGGAATTTTAGGCCTACGGATATGGCTTTTTACCTCCTTTTGCAATTCCAGGTCGATTCTATGACCCCAAATTCCCAAGAATTTAGCTATTGCTTAATTTCACTTTCATTTTTGTGACTCAAGCTTTGGAATGTTTTGGGAGGTTATAGCAAATCATGGCCTTGGTTTCCATTGAATTCTCCTCCCTCCCCTCAAGGTCAAAACCATTGTAAATTTATCTTTTCTTCAACATATAAATTTCCTGTATAGAAGATAGGTAAAAAAAATTTTTAATTTATTTTAGTCGGCTTTTTAATTGTTATTTCTTCTATATCTGCAACTGTGGCCTAGTGGGTAACACACCTAGGAACACAGAGGACGTGGGTTCAGTCCCAAATAAAGGCAGATACATCGTGGCTCGGATGACCATTTAAAATAGCGGTACTCTGTCATTGGGTCCTATCCCCAGTAGCAGGTTAAAGAACCTCAAGGACGTTGATAAATGTTCATCCTTGAGCCTCTGTCTTCCAGTTAGGAGAATGTCAGTAATGTGAGAGTTGGACTGTACTTGTACAGCCGGATGGGTCATATAGCACTTTGAGTCCTGTAGTACATGGAGATATTGTTCCAAGTATAAATACAATACAATAACATTACATACTTCATTTCCCGTGGGATGCTTCGTTTTTGCACCAGACAAAACAGTTTTCAGTTATCTCCCACTTTTGGCAGCAGATATCATGTAAATTAAGCGCAAAGTGTTTAATCCTATTATCAGAAAAGTCAATATTGGCTTAATATTTAAATATTAAATAGTCTAACTGCTCTCAGTGTCGCCCAATGGAGCATCTGTTCCTCTGGTGAATCCACTGTCACATTGTAACACAATGTGCTTTGTGAAGGGTTTCTCGGTGCTTCTCAGAAGACTTCCGTGCATTCTAAGATTTCCTTTTCAAATTTTCTTTTTGTCTAAATCTATTGTAAAATATTGATTTTTAATGGCTTAAGTTTGTACAGCGAGTACATCGCCAAAAGTGAATCAGTTTAAAATACATCAATAATGAAGTCAGCAAGAACTTATTCATACCATTCTGGAAGTTTAAATATCACCTTCTTTGAGATACATACAGATGTTGCCAAAAGTAATTAAAACACCTTTTCATAAAAAGCTTTGTACCTAAACAACTATTTCATCACAACTATTTTGTATTCACTGGATTTTTGAAGAAAGTTTTTATTTGCTAACACCTCACTTTACCACATTTTGGATTTGCTAAACTTTCACAAAACCGAGCAGATTCAGTGAATAAAGCTGTGTTACAATTTACAAGGTGAAAATTCATGCTGAGAAAGAAAACAACTAATTTTGGATAGGTATTTGTAACTAATTAATGATAAACTTTATTTAAAGTAAAGTTTGCTGAAATATGTATGGCTATTTTTTCATTACTCTAAGCTCCTGTAAAGGTGAAGAGCCAATTCAAAATTAAAGTGTTAAAAAGTGTTAAAAGTTGAGACGAGGCATTAAAGAGTATCTGCATGTTATTTAAACACGTGTGTACATCTTGACAACGTGCAAATGTGCACTTGGAATTTCACCATCTTTAATTTTGAAGATGACATTAAAATTGCATAGTGACAGGCAAGTGCTTGATCTTTAGCTTATGTTTTTATTCATTCGAAAGTCATGCTTCAGTATATGGTATATATGGTGACCTGGTGAAGTTTATTGAATTATTTCTTGCTAGATACTATTTCCCACAAATGGCAAGTTTACTTGAGTGTGATAATGCTCGGGTTGATTGGCTTCCATTATCTGAGGGTACCAAACCTTGAGAAACTTATGCCCCTGTTCCACCAAAAGATTAAGCCCCGATCCTGTCGGCGACCCTTAATCGTGGACAGTCGGTGGGAAAATAACAAAAATGGGCGGGAATACTGGGTCGGTACTGAAGTCTGGGATTAAGAACAGATCGTCCCCAGGACGCCTCAGGCGGCCGCAGACAGTCCCCGACTGGTCTGGGACTAAGAACCGACTAAGCCAGTTTTCAGGTCGGTTTCAACCACGATCCTGTCGTACACATACCGACTGGGTCCCAGGAGGCCTCAGGCCTCCTGGGACTAAGCCCCGACTAACCCACGATTAACTACTGGCGTCCTCAGGCCTCCTCAGTCTTCCCCAGACCAGGATCCCCGATTAATGTTTTCCAAAGTTGCTGGATTTTCTGGGTATATATATATAAAATTCACGATCTAATCATCATTGCTTTTCTGGGAACACAGCAGGATGCCACCTTTTAATGGAAGACAGATTCAACAACAACTTAGGGCTTTTTTGGTTTTTATTCAGTTACAAATAATCATGTATTTCCATTTCTTACGTCGACCACAGCAACCACCACCAGCACCACCAGCACCCATACAGAGACCTAGAAGAAGGCACAACATGTGGGTCAGGCCATGGCTGCTACAGAGAGAGGAGAGGGGGGCCTACCACAACATTATGGCTGATCTTTATGCCACAGATATTCCAGGATTCACCAACTACATGAGGATGACCCCAGAATTTTTTGAAATGATTAAGACCAGACTGGAACCACACCTAGCCAGGCAGGCCACCAACTACAGAGCACCAATCAGTGTTGGGGAGAAGTTAGCCCTCACCATCAGATATCTGGCCACTGGAGAGTCCTACACATCATTGTCCTGTCAGTTCAGGGTTGGAAGATCCACCATCTCCAAGTTTATACCAGAGGTCTGCAGGGCCATCCAGGATGAGTTCACCAGGGAGTACCTGAAATGTCCTACAACCCCAGATGAGTGGAAAGAACTGGAGAGGGAATTCAGGATCAGATGGAATGTTCCACATGCCCTGGGAGCTCTGGATGGGAAGCATGTGGCCCTGAAGAAGCCCAAGAACACTGGAGCCCTCTACCACAACTACAAGGGATTCTTTTCCATTGTGATGTTGGCCCTGGTAGATGGACAGTACAAGTTTAGATGGGTGGATGTGGGTACTGAAGGATCCTGCTCGGATGGCCAGATATTTAATGCCTCTCAGCTGAAGAGGAGGATTGAGGATGGCAGGATAGGCTTCCCTGACCCAGCTCCTATAACCCAGGGTGGGAGAGATGTCCCCTACTTCATCCTGGCAGATGATGCTTTTGCCCTGAAGACCTGGCTCATGAAACCCTATGGCAGAAGGATGTTAACCAGAGAGGAAAGGATTGCCAAATTTAGAATTTCAAGGGGCAGAAGAGTGGTGGAGAACGCTTTTGGCATCCTTGTGTCAAGATTCAGGGTGATGAGGACAACCATTGAACTACCCCCAGCAACAGTCAGGGAAGTGGTCTTGACCTGTGTTGTTCTACACAACATACTGAGAAGCCAGTATCAAGGTCAACCTGGTGGTCAGCAGCCTGGGGAGGACGATGATGATGATGTACCTGATGATTGTGGATTGATTGGGGGTGCTGCTGGTGGTGGCCAAGACAGAAACCCTGCTAGAGAAGCCAAAAGACAGAGGGATTACCTGAAGGACTACTTCAACAATGAGGGAGCAGTGGCCTGGCAAGATGGAAGAATATAAGTCCTGCTGCAGTAACCAGTCCTTTTCAGGACTAACTACAACAGTCCTTTTCAGGACTACCAATTATTCCAAAAACAACTAATCAGCTATGTTTGCTACAGACAGACAAACCCCATGCCAAACATAACTTGTACAGACGGACAAACAGACAAACCCCATGCCAAACATAACTTGTTCAGACGGACAAACAGACAAACACAACTTTCTCACCCAATAAACAGACAAACCCACTGTTAAACAAAAGCCAAACACAAAGTCACACATAATATCCGAAATTGAATTATTTTTTTATATATTTTTGAAATCCACATCATAATTTCACCAATTTTTTTTGTTCATGGCTTGGAAATTTATTTGTAGCAGAAAGGTTTTCATGGAAATCTTCAATTTTAAATCTTCACTTCTAATCACAAAAATGTGGAAAATATAGCCATGGAACTAGTTTTGCTTTCAATAATGGGGGATTGTGTTTGCAAAATACTTTGTCAGTTTGTTGGCATGGCTTCTATTTAATTTTGGGTTTCTGTGTTTCTTGGTTGGTGGTTACTGGGTTTGGGTTTATTATTGGTAGTTGGATGTTGGGTTTCTTACTGGGTTTGTTATTTGGGGGTTATGTTTGGTATGGAGTTTGTCTGTTTGTGGGTAGGCAAGTATGTAATAATCACTTTTAACTCTAGGGAAGGTGTAAGTGTTGGACTTTTCAGTTACACATTTTAAACTATCCCATGGATTTTACTCTAAAAATGGACTGATTAATGGCCATATTGGGAGTTATTTTTATTTTTTTTATGTGGCCTTTTTTGTTATGTGTGGTACCATGGGTTATTTGTTTCATGTTTGGGGTGGTGTAGGTGTTGGACTTGAATTTTTTTTTCTTGTGATAAGTATTTGTACTGAACTTTTTTGTTTTTGGGGGGGAATTGGAATAACATGTAGCTGAATAATTGTTTTTGGAAGATTTGGTGGCCCTGAAAAGGGCCTGGCAGGTCAAAGACCAGCCCTGACTGGATGGCTACTGAGGAGGCTGCTGCTGCTGTTGAGGCGGTGCTGAAGTGGTGATAGTAAAGAGCTGCTGCTGCGGTTGTTGCTGCTGCTGCTGAGGCTGCTCGACGATCTGTGTTGATGTCAGATCTGGTAGCTGGCTTAAGATTCCACTCAGATTGTGTCTGCTCCCTTCGTCCTGTACAGTTAGGACAGATGTCGGGTTGCTGAAGCCAATGGGGCTTGGTGTATAGTACACAAAACTGCTGCTAGCTGCTGCTTGAGTGGAACTAGATGCCTGTGGAGTGGTTGTTGGCAGTAGGCCGACCCTCTGGGACTCCGTGGTAACAGTGGCTGATCTTCTGGGCAATGGCTGACGTCTGCGGTTACTCTTAATAGTCTCGATGTCTCTAAAAATCTTGCCCTTTAATTCTTCGAATTCTTCTTGAGTCATCTTTTCGGCCTCTGATGCCACGTAGTCAAAGAAGGGCTGCCTGTCTGACTTCTGATGCAGAAAACCAGAGATAAGTGTCCTCATCTGCTCAAAGTGTTCGAGAATCTTGGAGTCTGTAGTTGAAACGGGCATTGATGTAATGATGGACCGACTCCTCTCCCTCAGGACACTGGACTCGAGGTGTTCTGTATCAGTAGTTGAGCCACGTGATTCGTCCTGCCTGCTGGTATTTGGACTGGCCTCAAAACCTGAACTTCTATTGGCCCCCTTTCTTCTGATGTGGGTTTTAAGAAAACCCATCTGTTGGTACACCCAGGACTGTCTCTTGGTCATCTCCCTCGGGGCTTGGCCAGATTGGAGCTTAGACAGCTTCCCATAACGGGTTCGCTGGGACTCGAACCAACGTCTCACATCAAAGGGCTGGAGCTTGAGTTCTGCAGATATTTCTGCCCAGAGAGCCTCTCTTCTGGTCCTGTCATGGAAACGTGAATGTTCCTTGTCATACAGTTCAGGGTGCAGCTTTACAAATTCCACAATGGAAACTTCCTGGCTGTCTGTAAAAGTGGCACACACCCTGGCTCTCTTGGCTGAAGAATGGCACTCCGGATCTTCCTCACACCTCTCTTCTTCTTCTGCCACAGCTTCCCCAATAGCTGGATCTTCCTGAATCTCCTCCTCCTCTCTCCTCTCACTTCCTTCTTCTGTAATAACTTCACTCCTCTCCTCTACTTGACTTTCCTTCTCCCTCTCATCCATCTTTTTCCTTCCTCTCTTCCCTCCTTTCTCTTTCCTCATAATCCAGTCGACAAAATAATACAAAAATAGCAAAATGTGTGTCCTAACTGTGAAATTTGCCCTAAGCTCAAGTATATAAAATATAAAATAAAAACTGAAAACCCCTACAAATCAGTGACACACGTCTCTCAGTAGCCAAACAGTCAGTAACAACGAGAATGTGTGCGCGGTCGCTTATATAGTCCCAGAACCCCTCATTGCCTCGTTTTAATTTCCGACGCGCGGAAAACAGTCGGTTCTTAATCGGTTGTTAGTCCCAGGCCACCTGGGGCGTCCTCAGGCCGCCGCAGACTGAAAATGTGTGGTCCCAGGCGTCCTGGGGAGGCCGGTTTGGATCGGTTAGGGTCGGTTACCCTTAGTCGGTTCTTAGTCCCAGACCTTGATTTTTGGGTCCCAGGACACCGCAGACGGTCTGAGGCTTCCGGGGACTAATGCAACCGACCCACTTTCAGACGCATGAAATTCATACGCATCATATTTGAGTCTGGGATTAACAACCGGCCTCCTGGGACTAAGCTAGGGAGGTCTGGGACTAAGGGTCGCAGGCGGCCTGGGACAACACACGACTGTGTAAAATTGGGTCTGAGGAGGCCTGAGGACGCCTGGGACTGGACATTTTGTTGACGGCGGGAAATATGAATCGGTTGTAGTCGTGTGAAATATCAAACATGTTTGATTTTTCACACGGCCCCAACCGACCACAACCGACCCTTACAGAAGGTCTGGGACTAAGCAAATATTTCAAACCGACCCCCCAAAACCCTTAATCGGGAGCCTTAGTCGTGTGGTGGAACACCCACATTAGTAGCTTCCTCCGTCATAATATTATCATTGTAAGCACTTTATCTGACGATATTGGTCTACCTTTTAAAGTCACCAACAACTGGAAACAACAACAGTTCAGGCATTTGTTCCGTATCTGCTTATCACTGCAGCAAATGAGTCATTATATTTTGGGGGGATCTTGCTGTGTATATTGGTAAATTATATGTTTCTTTATGTTAAAGACAATTTTATGTTAAAGTGATTTTAATAGACTTGCTTACATATTTTATTGATTTATAAGATAGGCTCTTAACAATAGAACATGTGAAAATCAGAAATTATCATGACTCCTTGGTCAAGGTAGTGTGTACTGTGGCATTGCCTGGATCCATTCTATAAATTTATGATGAACCCTGTGAACATTCAAAATGGCATAAACTTTCTGTGTATTGTATTGACAGAATCAGAATGAAGGTGTTGGTCACAACTGTAGTGTTGGCATGTCTAACTTGTATTTTTGGTAATGAGGTAAGTGTCTTAATTCAGTCATCATTGGAAATATTACCAAAACTTTATTTTACATTTATTCGTACTAACAAAAAGTCAACAAAATTCTTTCTAACCTCCCCTTATCTAAATATAATTTGCTTGAACTTTTTGTTATATTTGTGAATTATTTTCCGATTTAACATTCTCATCATCAATCAGATTGTTCATTCAGATTGTTACCCGTGTATGTCTTTTGTTCTGGCTTCAGATTTCTTTCTATGACTACATTATTGTTGGAGCTGGTCCAGCAGGCTTACAGATGGCATACTTCTTGCAAACTGCAGGCAGAAACTATGTTGTCCTAGAAAGGGCAAACATCTCAGGTAATTCATTCTAACCCCAAAACTCTGCTGTTCAAAATTGCATGACATTCCCTTTGTAGGATTTGGTGTTAATAGCACATCTGGACCTTTGATATTTGCAGCTGATATCACATTAATCATATAGCTTAAGAGTATAAGTTTATTTTTAAGTCATTCAACCTACCTACTCTGCAGGCAGTTTTTTCTCTGTCTATCCACGGCACGACAAACTCATCTCTATCAACAAGAGACATACAGGTCACATCAACAGGGAGTTCAACCTGAGACATGACTGGAACTCGCTCATCAGTGAGGACAAAGACCTGCTTATGAAACACTACTCGCAGGTATTTAATCTACACCTTGCAATTAAATACAAATCATTTACAGGAAAATATTTGCAAATTATGGGTGAGGTAAAATCTACTGACAGTAAACTACTTTTCAAAGTCTTCACATATCGCATGGAAGAATAACATTTGTTTATTAAGCAATACTCTCTGGTAAATTCAGACCTGATAGGTAAGCATCAACACCTATTCACAGTGCACGAGGATAGTGAGCATGTCTTGAAAGCAGCTTGAATACTTTGGCTCTTGAGAATTTAATGCCATACTGGGTATGTATGGATGAAAGACAAAACCACTTAAGTTAAAGCCAAATCTCATTCGTCCTGTGTAATCATACATGTGTATAAACAAAAAAAAGCTGAAGTGTGTTTAGGAGGTCCTTAAAAGACACTTCCCATTGCAATTTAGCTACGTGTCATTTGGAAATTCTGAACAAAAGAAACATCTATATCGGCCCTTCACATTCGTTTTAGTAGAATTACACTATATTTGGAAACTCTCAAATTTAAGACAAACATGAAAGTGAAGTATTCCTCTTCTTTTATACTTTCAAAACAATTTATGCTTGACTCAATGAAATAAATTCATTCTTCTGGTAATAAAAAAACTTCTTTTATGCTCCAAAAATGGTATTTCTTATTAAGATTTAGTTTTTACATTGCGGGACCAACCTTTTAGCTCCTGAACAACAGTATGTGCAGGTATTTGTTATGTACTTTACTGCAGGAAATGTTTCCTTTAAGAACAGCACTTCTGGAATATTTAAAAGATTTTCAAGAAAAACACCAGCTGAATGTGCAGTTTAACACAGATGTACGAGACATTGCCGAGAACACAAAGCAGGCTGGTGAATACAAAGTGTCACTTGGTGATCAGAATGGAAACACTTACAAGTGCAAGTACGAACTCAACTCCACATTGTACACAAGTCACATGGTCATATTCACTGCACCTTTAACATTCAAAGAAGTAACATGCACATAAGTCATATATTCATACTCTCTACCTATTCAAAATTCAGAGAAGTATTTTTCACAAGTTACATGTCCTTAATCGATGAATTTTACATCCAAAGAAATTGACGATTTGATCAATATGACTTACATAATTTTATGATATAGTAGTTGTTTTATATATTACTACAACTAGTACCAGGAAGACTCCTGTGAAAGAATGTATCAATGGTAGTGTGCCTTTCGTCTAGCCTTGCTTTAGGCTCAAATTTGCATGATATCTGTTTCAAACATACACACAGAAATTCGGTATTCATAAAGCACTCATACATGTAAGGATATATAAGCTTATCAGGGAGAGTCTTTCTCTTAGCTTATCAGTGTGTATGCTACTGTAAAAGTCAGTACATGTATGAGTACATTATATAAACTGAAATGTCATTGTCTGAACTGAAAACTTCCCCTAACTGTAAAGAAACCTTGCCTTCAGCAAAGCTACCTTTCGTCCTGTTCAGAACAGTGATTGTAACAATAGTTCTGTGGAAACCTGGGTACAGTGAGAGATCAACTCTCTCTTTAAATATTCTTTCTCTCTGTCCAGGACACTGATCATAGTTAGTGATGGCTTTGTTTAAGTTTTTGAAAAGTGAGAGATCAACTTGCTGTTTAAGTATCATTTCCCTCTGTCCAGGACACTGATGATAGTAAGTGATGGCTTTGTTTAAGTTTTTGAAAAGTAAGAGAACATTTTTCTGTTTAAGTATCATTTCTCTCTATGCAGGACACTGATCATAGCGACAGGTCTATGGAAGCCTGTCACACCAGACTTCCCAGGCAGTGAGCTCACTGTGGGCTATGAAGACATGACACTCGACCCACACTTCTATGAGGGCAAATCAGTACTCATAATGGGTATGTGTTTTAAACCATTCTGTATTTCAACCAATGGAGTTCATGTTTGCAATACATTTGTTTTAATTTGTCTGGACTATTGTAACTCTCTGTTCAGAGGTTTGTCCGGTTTCAATCAGCACAAATTGCAAAGTATTCAGAACACCCTTGCTCGTATTGTTACAAATCATAGAAAGTATGCTCATGTTACACCCATTCTACAGAAACTCCACTGGTTGCCTGTTAAGTATCGTTGTATTTTCAAAACCGCAACACTTGTGTATAAATTTTTGCATACTGGTTCTCCTTCTTACTTCGAACCGTTCTTGTCTTTTAGTAGTTGTCCCTATAGTACTAGGCATAGTTACCCAGATCGTTAATACCTTACAGTTCCTCCTTTCCATTCATCAGTCTTTAAGTCAGCCAAACATTTTGGCCATAGTTTTGCCTTTGATGCTCCTAAGATCTGGAATGACCTCCCTCAAGATGTTCGCAGTGCAACATCAGTTGCCTCCTTCAGAAAGAAGCTTAAAACTTACCTGTTTGCAAAAGCCTACCCACCATAGCCTCTCCCGTCACATCTGTGTCTCCTTGGTACGACCTGGCTATGTCCCTTGATTAACGCTAACTGCCTTGCTTTATGTTTAGATGCGCCTTAGAGTCCATCAGTGATGGAGATTAAGCGCTATAAAAGTCCACATTAGATTAGATTTAGATTAATTTAAAGTCTAAATGCATCTCGTTTTGGTAATTTGTTTCATAGCATTTCGAGTGTTTAACTATCTTGAAAAATTAAAATGTAGAAATGAAACATTGTCTTGGTATTTTACTTGGAGTAATATTCCTTGGCAAGGCTGGGTATTCCTCTAAGCTCTATCATGCTGCTAAGGATAAGTTGTTTTGAAGTGTTTTTTGTGAGTGTTCTGTGTTTTCAGGGCGAGGTAATACAGGGTTTGAGGTGGCTGAGTCAATATATGGAAACACCAATTTCATCCACATGATTGGCAAGTCCCGGATCAGGCTATCCTGGCAAACACATTATGTGGGAGATATCAGGTACACGATATTTACGAAGGAATCTATGGGTATTTAACGATTAGTGTCTGCTTCAAAATACTTTCTGGTTTCTATGTTATTTCTATAGCTTGTGCAAAAGTAAATTGTAGAAGTATAACTTCACATTGCTATATTTATTAGTAAACACCCTAATTTATTCATTTTGTCATCCTTCAACGTCCAAAATCAAAGTACCAAACATTTTCAAAAGGAAATATTAAAATATACTAAATTATTAAAAATAATAATAATAATAATAATCGGAGTCAATATTTTAAAATTTATGGGGTGACATTTTGTGGATCCACAAACAGCCAGATCACACACCGTCAGAGATGATATGAGGCAAGGACTGGCTTTACAGAATGTTTTCCAACTGTAAAATAATTGGGATGCCACAAAAGTATTATGAGGGTTTTACTGTGGTATATGTTGCAGAATTCAGAGCAATGAGCTTAAGTCAGTACTTATTACTGAGCCATTTATCCATGTTACAGAGCTGTGAGCAATGAGCTGCTGGACACCTACCAGCTCAAGTCACTGGATGGACAGCTGGAGGGAGATGTGGAGCAGCTGTATGTGAAGAGAGTCAGTGATGACAAGCTCCGCGTGACCTTCTCACATGATGAGGATGCACAGTATGACAACAACCCCACACGAGTGGACTACGATGTGGTCATCAGGTGTCTGGGCTGGACCTTTGACAAGTCCATCTTCCATAAGTATGACTCAGTGTGTTCATAGGACATCGTGACACAACCATTTATTTTTATATTCTGTGTAAACTGACTCTGTTCAAATATTATATATTATATATAATCAATAAGGCACATAATGTACTTTTGTTTCAGTGACACAGTGTTATTCTGGAATGATGCTCAAGGGAGAAAATATCCATTTATTCTTAACAATTACCGAGGTGCATCCTTCAAAAACATCTACTTTGCTGGGACCTTGGCTCATTCCTTGGATTACAGAAAGTCAGCTGGGGGTTTTATACATGGCTTCAGATACACAAGTATGATTTTCTCTGTTACATTTGGAAAATGTGAAAAAATGTGTAGTATACTAAATCTGAACTTACAACTTTTCACAATTTAGTTTGTGAATTTCATTGTCCAGTTTGATCTCACTCGTTTGGGTTATGTTAGCTATGAACACCAATTTAACTCTCCAATCTGAGCAATATGTCTCAATATCAAACTTTGATTCCATCTCTGTTGACAGGATTCTATTGTCCCAATATGACCTTGTTAACACAAACGTTACTTAATTTTACTGTGACAGTACTGCTTCATGTTTTGTGCTGTGTTGACAGCCCAGGCTCTGCACCGCATACTGGAACAGAAGCTGCATGGAGTGGAGTGGAAGCACACCACTGCACATACAGACCAGCTGGTCAGCACCCTGGTGAAGAGGCTTAATGAGGCTTCTGACATCTACCAGATGTTCGGTGTTCTTGGAGATGTGGTGCTTTTACACGGGTACTTGATGCAAATCAAAATGTTCCATGGTGGTTGAGCCAATTATTGGCATCTATTTACCCTATTTGAATAGCAATATTGAAGCAAATCAAATCTATTTTTAAATAACATGTACTCTAATATTTGTAAATATGAATAACGTCATAACATGTTTTCACGTGATATTTTTGTTCTTAAAGAAAGTGGGTGAAATTGAGGTCAAACCAGTACCACTAATGTAAGTAGTGAGAAGTTTAAGTATACAATCTGCTGATATTTCATGGATCCAGTCACAATAGTTTATCAATTCTTTATATAATGACTTAACAAGTTTAAGTATACAATCTGCTGATATTTCATGGATCCAGTCACAATAGTTCATCAATTCTTTATATAATGATGTCTTAACATTAGCTCAATACTATCTTTTTATAGGAATGACCTGTTTTCTTATTACGAAGCATTTCCTCTAAAGCTGATGCAGAGATTTTCAGAGTATACAGGTAATGTCCCAATAAATAAATACAGGTTCTAAAATAAGACGCATAATTGCTGTATTTACATGTCTGATTGGTTGAAATAACAGTTTAAGATCATTTGACATAAGACATTGTAGTGTCTTTCTATCACATTTCTACGATTGTATTATAAAATAAAGCACATCTCTGGCTTTCCCCCTATCTAGGATTTCAGTGTTCAGATGATACACAGATGATTGTGGTCAGTATGCAGTATGGTAAGAACTTCTCTGGTCCGGGGAAAGACGTGTTTAATGCTAACAGGGCCACTGTAGAACCTTCCAGAGCCCACACATCAAACTTTCTACACCCTGTGTTGTATTATTACAAGACCCCTATAACAGGTGAGTATGTTATCCTCTTATCAGACAGCTGCTAAATATTGACCACTTTGATGACGTCAATCATTGTCACCATTTAAGATTGTCATACCAGTTTACAAGTTTTAACCTTGGTTTGTAACGTCATTTGTTGCATGAAATTGTGTAGTATGATGTCGAATCTGTTTTTCCTTAGCCCAGATAGTCATACCCTATAGAAAAGTTTTTATGGGCCATGGGCCATTTGTAAAGTTAATTGTATGTCACTGTGCTGTGATCAGGTAAAACAATTGTCAAATCAATTTTAATTTTCATTAATTGTGACAGTACATTGCCTTATTTGCAGCACTAGAAATGTTTCGCAAACGAAAAGGTGAAATTTTGCCCACACCTGATAGAATTCACCATATTGTGGAAGACTTTTTAACTGAATTTAGCACACCAGAATCTCACATTCTACCACTAAGGTGAGCTCACTATACCTTCATAGGTGAATCTTTGTGGAAAGAAACATTAGAATGAATTTTTGTAAACAGTTTTATGTACAAATTGCTATACACACGGCCACTTTGATTAACTGGCAAAATAAATAACAGCTTAATCGATGTTATCCAGTTACTGAACTGAGTAAATAATATCAATAAAATAAAAGGATTAATAACATTATAACCAGTATTTGCAAGTTTTACCAAACCATATGAATGACTAAGTTCAGTGTGTATCAGGAGGTTTGTGGAGTATGTATTGGGGAGAGACATGAGGCAGCACTTTGCTGAGGACTGCTTGAAGCTGGTGCTGACACACAGTGCTGTGCCACACTCCTGCCTGCCTTACCTACACTCCCAGGGTGTGGTGGTAGGGGAGCAGCTGTGGAGGGAGTCCAGGTTCCTCAGTTTGCCTTTCTAAAGCAGTAACTCACGCTCACCAGATGTTGTTGTACATACACCTTTAGATTTAAATAAATACGAGTTGTTATTATGTAGTATCAAGGTAACTGTTATGTAAAATACCATGTAATCCAGTTTAAATCCCATCCATTTTTTCAGTTGAGGTAAAGTTTGAAAAAATTGTATTTGTCAAAATAAATGTTTTGTGTAATAAATAGGCTACGTGTGATATTTTTTCAGTAGCACTACTAAATTGAGTTTTTATTATACTGGCGTACAACCCTCATGTTATATGAATTTTAAGAATGTTCATTTGCCTGGAGAACACTTACTTTTTGATTTCATTCTGACATTTTCCATTTGTATTATGACAATATTTTTGCAATACTGTACTTAAATCAAACAATGTAATCTTGCCGTTCAACACAACAATGTATTGCAGTAAAATCTTCAAAGTGAAAAACACCCAGCCTATCCACGGAATGTAATAGTGGCTTGATTAGATTTTACATTGGCATTCATATAGACTTGCTCACAAGTCTTTACTTGGGGTTTTTCTAAGAGACAATGAATGAGTGCATCAGAGAATCATAATGCACTAAGGAAGGACCTTGCACAAGGTCTAGGCTGTCACAGAAACCATGAGGGGTAATCATAGTTACTTATCACCACTGCTAAGCCCCCCCCCTATAAACCTGCTAGTTAGACAGTATCAGCAGATGGGCAAAATATATGTTACAAAAGAGTGGCATAGATATCAAAACTTTCGAGAGCCACAGAACTAGCTCTGCAGCTACATCTAAAGGCTTTAGTGTTGGTATTCCCATTCATGAAGTATTATCTGCTGCCTGTCGGTCTAATGCAAAAACTTTTGCACAGTTTTATAATAAACCAATTGTAGAAAGAAATGACAGCTTTGGAAAACAGCTTCAACAGATTAACGACCAAAACAAATTGCACAATTTTTGCCTCTGAACAACTCATCACACAAATGTTTGACTTCAGACACTGTTATTTCAGTTCATTATTCAGGTTGTTAATAAACCTGAATTAGGAGGTCATGTTTGTGGGTGTGTTTATTTGTCTGTTGTTTGTCTATGTTTACTATAACTCCAAATGTAGTGAACAGATGTTTCTGAAATTCTTTATATGGGTGGGGATTGATTACATGAACAAGTCATTAAATTTGTGGAAATGTCCTAATCAGTTTTAGATAGGAAAAAGGCTGAATTTTCAAAGACCTCATTTTCAATGCATTTTCAATTACTTTGGGTTTCTGTTTGATATTACCACAAAAGTAATCAGCAGATTTCAATGAATTATTTTATGTGGGTATAGTGTCAGGCCAACGAAGAAGTGATTAGAATTTAAGGAAGATCCGTTTCATATTCTGGATGACAAAAATCCCAAACTCTTGGTGGAGGTCTGTACTCTACGAGTGCTTTCTAGTTCATAAAAAGCAACCAATATATTAAGTTTTATCTAAAAGGAAAAGATTTCTAATGTAAAATTACTCTCCCAGGTAAAACATGCCAAGGACATGACATGCACTTGTAATATTTTAGTGATTTTAATATCTTTGTGATGTCTTTTTTTCGTCAAATTATGTGTTAAATAGAACAACTCACTTTTTAGTGAACAAAGATAAGTACGCAGTTCCACATTATTCTAATCATTGAGAAACAAACAGCCCAGTGTATTGAAAGAGGCTGCTCATATAATGTGATATTTGTGAAGACAGTAAGTGGAGGGAACTGACATGTTGATACATACTCTGTCTGGCATGACTTTGCTGTACTGTGAGTAGAGTGATGGATGACGGATGTGTCAGAAGGTGTATAACATTGGTAGCTCTGCTTGTATACGTGAATGTTACTCAGTTAAGCATGCTTTGCTTGCAAAATGTTACACTGTAGAGTGATACATGTCTGAACACCTGAAGAGGAGAGTTTCCCGATAAAATTATACATGTTTTGTTTAAACATTTTATGCTGTTTGTTTAGTGATTTAAATGTAATATGTCTGCCTGCAAACATGTGTGTCTGTTTATAGGGATTCTTCTTTTCTAGCTCACAATAATTTGAATAAATGACCTCACTTTTGTGTTTGGTTTGGTATTTAGTTAGCTAGTGCAAACGCAGATCTGTTTTCTAAATACAAACTAAATACAACTGTACATGCATGTATCTAACAATATTGAGTTATACTTTCAAGGTAATTGGGCTGTATAATATTTAATAAACTTTTATCACTATCTACGTTGGAATATTAAAATGTAGCATTATCATAGGCAATCTTAAAGAGGGGAAAGCCTTGGCCTTACAGTGCTCATTGACCACATCTCTATCCAGGGGTGCCACACTTCTCACTCTCTGTGCAGACAACTGTTCAGAGAATAGCCTTACTCAAGTTTTCATGCAGTTATTATTTTTCTTTGGCTAACCTTAAGAAATTTACATACCGTACTTGATTCTGAGAAACTGCCTCCATCTAACATTATCGTCTCAAAAGAACATGTTATTTGTGCATATTTGGGGATCACGGGTCACTGAACAGAGTAAAATAAATTATCTTTCAAGGTCTGATTTATGCAGTTTTAAGTATATCAAATAAGATTTTTCACACAAAATCGCGTGTGATTAAAACCTACTAACTTGGCATTTACCTTGTAGCTCGATCAGAGGTTGTGTGGCCCTCACAACTGGACAATCACTCCTGAGAACGTTTTTTTGCAGCATCATAAGTCCTCAGTGGCCTAGTGGTTAGCAAGTTTGGCATCTAATCATAGGCAGTCACCTCTGTGGGTTCGAGTCCCACAAGTGGCAATTCTGAGGACCTGTCCCAATATGACCCTGGCTGTTGAACGGGACGTAAAACCCCAACTTTGACTTTGACTTTGCAGCATCATAAAGAATTTGCATTATTTAGAGTTTGAATCTGGTCAAGCTTTGCCAACATGTTACAAGTCATGTGTGTCATGTCATGTATGACTTTTCTAAGTCTTTTGTTCAGACTGACTACCCTTGTCCAGGCTATGGATTTCACTGTCATGATGATGTAGCCAGGGAATAACAAGGTAAGGCTTTACGGTGTTCTGACCTCTTTCCAAGGCCTCACTGCTGTTATGAGCAGAAATATGCACTTTTTTAATATTTTGCTCAAACGGCAGATCTCGTTGCTGTAAAATAAATCACAACAGACATAATAAGGTAGCGCAAAGAGTTGCAGATTCTGTGGTGTAAAGCTCTGATGGCCAAAATATATGTTACTGGATTTTAAAGACATTTTCCAAAGGGATATTGATCCCATACATTCTTATGCTCAGAAATGGCTTTTATAAAAACGTTAGGTAAGCATTTATTCTCATTAATCTATTTTCATGCATAAATGTATCAGTTGAAATGGTATTTAAAACTCAAGAGTTATTTATGCACATCTGTTTTATTCTTATAATAATGCGTGGTGACAACCACAAATAAAATGTGAATCTGTTAAAAGGGTACTGTCTTTTCAATGATCCAGGTCAAAGTGTTTTACATCCCATTCAACAGCCAGGGTCACTGAAATATATTATTAGGGAGAAGAAGATTCATTTTAATTACTATTAATTGTTTGATTAATCTTAGTAAAATTAATCAGTAAAACATAGATCTGAAATACTTTAAAACATCATAAGTGTACATATGATATACAGTAGATGTCAAAATATTTATATGTTTATGTAAGAACCATGCATTACCATTTATACAAACATCTCTTTTCTGTTTGTGCTTAGTGTTGTGTTAGTGTTAGCATGAAGTTCATTTGCTTGCTGTCATTCACAGCACACACTGTGTTGTTAAACATCATGCCATCCTAAATATGCTGTGTTTAAAAGACTTGTCATAGATTAATGTTAATTAAATCACTTCTATTAACATAAGCAATCAGAATAATTAATTTGTAAATTAAATTAAAGAAATAAGCCAGTACATCTAAAATCCATGGTCAATATTTAGTACAGAAATATTATAACAAGTTCTATGTAAATAGTTGAATACAAATGTAGTTATTAATCAAGGGTTCATATGTTATAATAATCAGTGTTTTATATGGTGCATTGTAATTACTTATTCTTAGTTCCAGTAAAGTTTACATTTTGTTACAATATTAAATAGAACTCTGGTCATTTTTATATAAGTTAGAAGGTTACACAAGTACAAGGAATGAGAAGCATTGCTTCATAGCTTAGGAATCCAGACACAGGAACATCTTCCCATATTGAGGGACGAGTTTGGCAAAATATGCGGTCACATGGCATTTTCAAGCTTAAGAACCAGTCTTTCCAATAATTCCCTGCCAGTTACATGACCCTCCATATTAGGCACTGTTATCTGCAAACTCTTAGATAATAGGTCACATGACCACCACCAGTTCTTATTTCTTGGTCACATGGTTACCTGCATTTCTTATGAAGACAGGTCACATGACCCCTTACGGATCCTTTTTAGGCAATGTTTTGGTCACACGACCAAAATGTATATAAGAATTTACTAAATTACTAAAATCCTTGATCATGTGACTTCCGTATTTGGACATTTTACTGAATTCTGTGAACATGTGACCATTAGTTCCTGTAGCATTCCAGAGAGAGAAATGCTTCTCACTCAGGGCTTGCATTCCACAGTTTGTTACAAAAAGAGCCAGTTTAGCTAGAGAGTGCAGATTTTTCACCAGAGAGACTTTTGACCAGAGTAGTGAGCAGAGCAGGATTACAACTGAGGCACCATCAAAAGACTTTGTAACTTTTTGTGAAAAATAACTTTGTTGAAATAAAGAATTATTTGTTGAAAATTACATCTTATATAGTTTATTTGAATTCAACCAATTGTCAAGTAGACAACCCAGGAAAACCAAGAAGAAAATAAACACTACAAAAATACAAACCATCCTCTACTTGACAATTCACAATCTATAATGTTCTGATCACACTGCATATCTGGTATTTCTGGCAGCGATAGGCCACAGAAAGAATGCTGCCCTGTGTACTAAAGTGAGCTCAAAACCTTCACTAATGATTTTACTACAGAAAAAGATAGTAATCATGGAGGACAATACACACCAGTAGAGTATATTTATTTTATTTGGGGTTTTACATCGCTTTCAACACTGTACAGGTCATATCACTCTGCCACCGTGGCCCCCACCAGTAGAGTATAAGTTTACCCACTGTTTAAATATAAATGCATTAAAATATCAAGATACAGTAGAGACATGGGGTCGTTGCAGCAAACATATAAATCCACTGGAGATACAGAGACAGAAGGAGTCAGAATAGGGAAGAAAAGCAGTAAATTACAAAACAAAATTTAGTTGTGACTGTCACAAAGTGTCTTCATAAGATTTTATTTTTTTGTAGTTTGAGGGTCATTATGATTTTCAGTTCATAGTTTTAGTGCTCTTCTGTAAGAGGTCATAATGGTTCAGTATGGTTTGCTATGATTTGGTTAGTTGATTGTGTGTTCATGCTTCACTATACACAGTATTTCATGGAATGTGGACTAGTTTCTTTACTTCAGTTTGAAGGAAGCCACACATTAGGCAACACATTCTGCAGCACTAGTTTGTTGTTTGGAGATTTCCAGCTTTGGAGGTACTGATCATACTTCACACTTTTGTATAAATATTCACTTATTACAAGCAAAATAATTTTATAACATATAACAAAGATTTTAATATTTTAATTACTACCAATGTGAGTCGTGTTCATTTCCATTATTATCACATAATTACACACACTTTTACAATTTACATGGGGCCATGGTGGCAGAGTGGTAACACTCTGGCCTCCTACCTCTGAGGCTGGGGTTCAGTTCCTGGCACGGCCTCAAGTTGGAAAGCTGGTAGTTGCTTGCCGTTGGTCGGCAGTTTACAGTACAGAACCCTGACGAACTGTATGTACTGGTTTCCTCTGCCCTTCCAACTACCCGTTGTGATATGACCTGTACAGTGTTGAAAGCGATGTAAAACCCCAAATAAATAAATAAATATACAATTTACATGGATGTTGGTATTATTAATCTATGGTGGAAGATGTGATGGTTTATTTCTCACTGGAGATACTGTTGCAATATAATCCCATGTTGCTGAATATCATCTTTTATCTTGCTGAAGATATGGTTGTTGATTATGATGCTGCTGAAGGTCCTCTTTTATCTTGCTAAAGATATGGTTGTTGGCTATGGTGTTGCCAAGTACCATTTTTACTGTAGGACTTAATGTTACAGTTGACTTTCATTGATCTTTATGGTAGACTGTGTTGGGTCAAATAACAGGACATCACATGACAAACACTACATTGCATTGATTTGAAATAAAGTGTCTTATATATGTATGCAAATATATATGTTTTGTGTATTGTATTGATATTTGTTGCGTCTCATTGATGTACTGGTGTGTGTATGATTTAGAGTGAGAGTGGGTGTTGTTGAATAGTGTATATGTGGTTTTGCTTGAATATGTATAATATGCATGTATAAACTTTTATTAATAGACTTTTACACTCTGTTCATTGAAATAAATCGAATCAAGGAAGTTGTGAATAAACAACCATAAAACCTACTTGTATCATTTGCCATACTAGCCTCAAACCGACCCTGTGAAAGGTCACTATCTGTGAGATATGGTAGGTGGAAATTTTGAACTGTTTGAAATTTCCGTCAATTGCTGGAGGAATGAAAGGTCTAAAAAGTATAAGATGATATAGGAAAGAAGTAATGATTAAGCTGGGGTTTGTGGAGGGAGGGGGCGGTCCACTGCTTAGAACTGTAACCCAAACAAGCTGAGTCTGATCAGGGCATTATTGTATACAGTCAGAAGTTGATTCACTCTTAAAATGTTTGAATCTCAATTTATTGGCAACATATTTATATAGCACTATACAAATTTCTAAATGTACACCATAACTTCAGGTTTTATAGACACCTGTACAGTGTTGGTGTGCATATGATCCCCATTATTTAGGTTATACAGCCTGACCCAGTATTCTTGAGTTTGGCCTTGTCCGAACATTACTTTGGTTCAGTTACTACATGATGGCAACATTGTATACCAATCTGCGATTAGAATTTTGCTCATATCGAGAGAAATGGCTTAAACTGTGAACGTCCTACTGAAATAATTTTGCCTTTATTTTAATCACAATACACATCCTAGTTAGTTTACAGTATTTTAGTTACAATTGACATAAAACCAATACCTTTCACATTGTTGTGGAATAAAGATATTTTCGGTCTGTAATCCATGGCTACTACACCATGCAGACAATTCTTACACTTTATATTCACAGGGAACACTTTCACTTTTTTGTGAAACTTTGTAATTTAATTATTTACGTTTTTTGATAATTTATACTCCAGAATTTACTGTCAAGATTTATTTATTTGGGGTTTTAGGTCACTTTCAACACTGTACAGGTCATATTACGACGGGTAGTTGGAAGGGCAGAGGAAACCAGTACATACAGTTCGTCAGGATTCTGTACTGTAAACTGCTGACCAACGGCAAGCAACTGCCAGCTTTTCCACTTGAGGCCGTGCCGGGAATCGAACCCCGGCCTCAGAGGTGGGAGGCGAGAGTGTTACCACACTGCCACCGTGGCCCCCTTTACAGTTAAGAAGTATAGTATAGAAGTACTATCGTAACTAGACACCTTGCTGATTGCAGTGCGTCAGACTTACCGGCCTTCATCCTGTTTGAGGACTCTGTGCACTGCAGAGAACACAAAGGAGACCAGAAAAGGCCTCTCACAGTTCCAGCACAGGAAGGTACTGCAGGAGTTTGATGCAGTCTATGGTGAGAATTATACCCTTCTCCCACAGAAAAATCGAATACACATGTTTTGCAGGTTATACAAAATTCATATATGTATACTATGTATACTTTCTCAAACAAGTTTGAATGTAGGCAATATTAGTTTAGTAATGACTGGACAAAGTTCGTGCAAGAACACAAATCTATAAACCCACTAAAATGTAATAATTAAAAGAGATGTATCACAAAAGGGCAATGGGAACAAGGTCATTGTATTTCAGAGTTTTTTTTGTTTTTTTTTTAATGGCCTGGTGTCACTTTCAACATGTTATATGGGTAATGGCGGGAGGAGTGATACATAACATTTGGTCAGGATACTGCTCTGTAAACATCAGTAATCAATTTCCCTATTAAAGGAACAATCGCGGGTGTGTAGGTGTGCGATGTCATGGTGGAGACCTCTATCTGACCTTTGACCTTCCCAGTGACCTTGAATTTTAAAATCTTGTTGAAGCTATATCTCGGAACCATAAGGTATTGGAAGTTGATACTTTGTAAGGGCATTTGATGAGTGGTCTAGGCATAAGTCGGGTACAACGCTATCTCTCCAAGTAGTGGGGTACAGAGATCTCTGGTGATTTTTTAAAAAACATGCAATACATTAAGTATTGAAATACAAACCAGTACAACTACAAACTGATGGGGCATCATTGCTGATGACAAAGTTTAACTCAATCATCAGAAGCTATCATGCACAAAGTCAAAATTTGTTATACAGTAGGGCATGCCAATTCGGCCTTTATATTTGTGTTAATACAGCTGTGATATTATTTTGTATTTTACATTCAGACAGAAACAAGGATGGTTTCATCTGTCATGAAGACATCAGCCTTCTTAAAAATGCAAGTGTATATTTTATTGAATTTTCTTCTTCGTGGTATTCAGGACCTGTGTGCTTCCATAATAACAAGGAATCAATCACATTGGATATTAGTTTATAATTTGACAACTACAGTTTACAACTATTTTTGTTATAAATAATATCCTATTATGTCCACCCAAATAACTGGTTTTGTCTGTTGAAATAGAAACTTTGAAATTGTATACTTGTAACATAATTATTAGGTCTCATTTAATTAGGTCTATAATGCATCCTCTACATTGATTCTGAGTGACCACTGTAATCTGCAGTACTGCATTGCAGGCTCTGAAAACATATTACATGCAAGAGGGTGGGGACATGACCAGAGCTTCCCACATGACAGGCTATGAGGACTACTGGCTGCTATTCACTGAGCTGGCTGATGCCAACAAGGATGGCAAACTTTCACGGTAATTCACATCCAAAACAGCAATTAGCAAAAAAAAAAAAAAAAAAAAAATCTCATTTCTGGATGACAGCATGTTACATTAGTCTTTTTAGTCGGCCTTTTTCAGTGACATTAACTGAATCTCTGACACCTTGTGAAAACTTAGTATTCATTATTTTCAAATTTAGCTCGTAGAGGACAAGGAGGCTGTTATGCAACATTTGCATCCAAGTGTCCATGCAACAGTTGCAATAAAATAACAGTGACGCCTACAGAAAGGCACAGAATTTACTTTAAATTCTTTTCTTGTGAGAATTAAGCTCATAAACTGCATACTGTGGGACTTTCATGTTGGCTTCATTACGTATGAAGTTGGTTAACCTACATAGTTTCAGGGATTACCTGTGAAAAATTATTTTCTTATTTTATGCAAGTTGAATGAAATGTGGCAGTAAGTTGTACCACGTCTATTCATTCCAGACGAGAGTGGGCAGATATGTGGGCACACATCAATGAGCAAGCACAAGACAAATCGTTCCTGAGTTTGCCCAAATGGGTGCGTTTAATGCCTGCCAGTTTATTTCCAGTTATAGATGCCAAAGGTATGCACTACCACATTGTTTTGTAATGGTGGTTTATACTGACAGGCTAATTGCTTACGGTTTCCACATAATGACTTATATTAAAGGATGGAACTGGTAATAGTCCAGTAAATTTATACATAGATCACAGAATAAAAAGAAATGGTGATAAAAACCCCTATTTTCAAAACTTATTTATTGAGAATAGTTTTCACTTCATGCTGGAATATCTTTTTTGAGGGAGTACTTTAGTTTTCATCATTACAATATTAATTGGTGCCAAGTTTCAAATTTCCCTCCTTTATAATCCACGATAACATAATAAATAAACCAGGAGCACAAATTATAAAGACATACCTTGTGCAGTTTATTTTTCATGCACAGTATGTTACTAACTACTGGGAAAATATATTCACCTTGTCCTGCTGGGCTCTATTAGACAAACCATTGCTAATATATTGACAAGAAAGATAGGTTAATGCTTATAGCAATTAAATTTTCAGCAAATCCACTTAAACATGGCCAAGGATTGTCTGAACTGTTTATTGACTTGTCCTTACATTTTAAGTCCCTATGCTACTTATCATATCAATATATGTGTTACAGGCGACGGTGTCATTGATTTTGAAGAGTATCAACATTTCTGGTTCTACCTGGCAGGTTATGACTGTAAATACACCACTATGCGTTCTATGTATCTCCAGATGACAGAGGTATCTCAAACATTTGTTCCATTGCTTTAGAATACGTAATATATTGACTAAATGCTTCCCCAAGAAACTTTTCAGTCACAACCATGATTTAAATGTTCCAAGTAATACTACTGAAGATAAAAGGGCTTACATGTTACAGTTAGTGGTGTCGTCTGGGTATACGCGGTCTCGATACCCTGAACAAAACAGTGAATGATATCGTGGGGTCATCGTTTCACAAATTAAACCTAAATTTGCTCTTTAATGTGCATTGACAACTAATACTGAAATAAAATAGATTTTATGTTTCATTTGTGCTATCAGTTGTTAATACGGTGGATATTTGAAGCAATAAAAAGTGAACAAAACTTACATTTTTTTCACTTCCTGTAGGAAGTGGAAGTAGTCATCACCATAGTTACATCACAAATCAAAACAAAACCGCATAAAAGTAGAAATTAGATGAATGTTTTACAATATTTTTATTAAATCCCTAAAAGCTAAAATTAACGGTTGAATATGTTTATGAGATGCATCGTGGATGATCATTAATCCTCGATTATCGTCCATTTTTTTCATCACCGGTGAATCTGCGATATCTCCACTCGCGATGACACCACTAGTTACAGTTAACCGTTCACACAAAAAATCATCTTGTCGAAACTGTGAAAATACAGGTACATCATACTTTCACAGGATTCTGTTTACCAGTAAAAGTATAGATACTTTTAAAGGCAGGCTTACATTACACAAAGCTTCTGTTTTTGATCTTTTTACTACTTTTACATTCATTTCATTAAAAAGATGTCATGAAATACATTTGGTCTTGTAGAATGGCAGAAACAAACTTGATGTGAAGAGATTTGAAGAGCTTTATGCAGACTATTACCTGTCCAACGATCCAACAACTCCAGGGAAATATGTTGCTGGACCTGTGGAACTTATCAGTAATCCCAGATGGGACTATGTGTAGCTCTGTGTAGCTTTAAAATAATAGCAAAATCTTGCTAAACTGAAACATAGTCTAAACAGCTTTTAAACTCTTAATATTTATTTGAGGCAATTATACTCTACCAGTATAGTATGGGATCTGTCATTTTTGATAATTACAGAAAATTAAGGCAATTCAAAATTGAACTAGATTGGGCCAACTCGGCGCCAACATATCCCCAGACAGGTCATCACTCACGCCACAGGTTTTGATCGGGAATTTTTTAAAACATAATTACCCATTATTATATGAACTTCAGCACATCAATCTACTCTGTTTATATCTTCCAAGGAAGATGGTGTATCCCCAGACGCCGAATACATAACTCAAATTATATTTTCAATCTTCCTGCAATGATAACTCTAAACCTATTTTCAAAGTATTTAAATGATTGATGATTGAATGTCCATTCTAAAATAATAATCCCAAAAGAGCATATCTGTTTCTATATTTGTTGACAAATAAAATATTATTTTTAACTCAACTCATCATACTTTTCAATCTTCCTTCAAAGTATTTAAATGATTGATGATTCAATGTCCATTCTAAAATTCATAATCCCAAAAGCGCATATCTGTTTCTATATTTGTTCACAAATAAAATATTATTTAAAAAAAAATTATTTATATTATTATTTTATTATATTATTTTTAGAATTTGCAAATTGTTTTCAGTTATTCATTTCCTCTATACCTATATATGTGGTCCATATATATGCAACCTAAATATGTGACACAATCTCAGTTCTGACTCCCCTTTGTGTTATATGTAATGAAGCCCACCACCTCCCACCCCCACCCCTCTCCCCTTCTCCACACCTCTCTCACTATTACACAAGATCTGCAACCCCATTGAGTTCTTTGTTTCTCATCTGATATCATTAAATACCTTTGTTTATTTAGTGTCACTCAATATAGCTGGAGGTCCCAGAGGTGGGTGGGGGGAATCCGGGTGGGGGATGCATAAATGGTAAACAAACAATCTATATAAAAGGGGTACTCAAATACAAAAAGAATTGAGAATTTTAAGTATGTGATTATCAACTGAAATGAGTTCATAACTGTAGGAGCTGTGTCAAAATTAACTGAGGCAAGTTGAATAAAACTGGGCTAGTTGAGGGTTAAAAATCCCCTACTTTTACTACATAAGGATATAATTTCATTAATATTGGGACTTAAAGCTCACTTAAAGTGTCCATTTTGTCTACTTGAATATGTTTAACCAGTTTCATTTTAAAAAGTTAAAAACTCAGCAAGCAGAGGTATAACACACAAAAATAAGTTCTTAAAAGACTAAGATAGCCATAACATTATTAATATTCAAAATTTAAATAGACAGGCATTTCCTTTTAAAAATTCAAAGATTTCAGCTCTATAACCCACATAGTTTGACAGTTACTGGGCTTTAAAGTGGCATAATGTCCATAAATTGGGTTTCTGTGGGCATTTTACAATTGTTAAAGAGACCTTAGCAATTAAACAACAGATCTGAAACTTTTTGGGGGACATACATAACAAACAAAAATTATATATAATACAGTTTAAGACTTGTCACACTAAGCATTTCCAAATAACAGGGCAAAATACGGAAAAAATGTCCAAAAAGGCACTTGGGCGAGTGTCTATGGCCCTCATACACAGGTTAAATGTCTACTAAAAACCTTGATTTTCGGCATATGTAAAAAGGACATAATAATGCATTCCCAGATGGGATTTCAGCTCCATCAATCACATAGTTTAACAGTCACAGGGCTTAAAGGTGGTTAAAAAGTCCAAATATTGGGTCTCTGTGGGCCTTTTAGAGATCTCGATGTGGCTTTCAAATTAAAGCTTCAGACTTAAAATTTGTTACATACTAAGATTACACATAGAATATGTATCTAATAAAGTTTGAAACTTCTCAGACTTACCATTTCCAAGTTACAGAGCAAAATATGTGAAAAATGTCTTAAAAGGGTCACTCAGGTGGGTGTTTAAGGTCCTCATACACAGGTTAAATGTCTACTTGAAGCCTTGATTTTTGGCACATGTAAAAAGAACATAATAATGTATTCCCAGATGAGATTTCAGCTCTATCAGTCACATAGTTTAACAGTCACAGGCCTTAAAATTGGCAAAAAGTCCAAATACTGGGTCTTTATGGGGCCTTCTAGAGACCTAAATGTGGCCTTCAAATTAAAGCCTCAGACTTAAAATTTGTCACATACTAAGATTACACATAGAATATGCATCTAATACAGTTTGAAACTTCTTAGACTTACCATTTCCAAGTTACAGGGAAAAATATGTGAAAAATGTCTAAAAATGGTCACTCGGGTGGGGATTTATGGTCCTCATACACAGGTTAAATGTCTTCTTAAAGCCTTAATTTTTGGCACATATATAAATAACATACTAATATCTTCCCAGATAGGATTTGAGCTCTATCAGTCACATAGTTTGACAGTCACAGGGCTTAAAAGTAGCAAAAAGTCCAAATATTGGGTCTTTGGGAGCCTTTTAGAGACCTCAATTTGACCTTCAAAATTAAAGCTTCAGACTTAAAATCTGTTACATACTAAGATTACACACAGAATATATATCTAATACAGTTTGAAACTTCTCAGACTTACCATTTCCAAGTTACAGGGAAAAAGATGTGAAAAATGTCTTATAAGGGTCACTCGGGTGGGTGTTTATGGTCCTGATACACAGGTTAACTGTCTATTAAAGGCCTAAATGTTGGGGCACATATAAGAAAACACATAGATATATTCCCAGATGATATTTAACTTAGATGAGAGACATAGTTTGAAAGCTACAGTGCTTGAAAGTGGCAAAAAGTGCATAAATTGGGTCTCTGTGGGCACTTTTGAGACCTTAAGTCGACCCCTTTGGGTAAACCTACAGCCCTAAAATTTTCTACAGACAAGGATTACATATCAAAGTTATACCTAGCGCAGTTTGAGACTCATCAGAATTACCACTTCCAAATTACAGGGCAAAATATGTGAAAAGTATAGCAAAAAATCCCCAAGTGGGGGTATTTATGGGCCTCAAACACAATTTTCTCCTCAACTTAAAGTCGTGATTTTCGGCACATGTACTAAGAACATATTAATGTGTTGTCAGGTAAAATTTCAGCCAGCTGAGCATCATAGTTTGTGACCTACAGGGCTCTAAGTGGCCAAAAGTCCAATTTCTGACCTTAAGGTGGCCATAAGTTCTTTTTTACTGGGAGTTTAAGGTCACCTTAAAATAGGGATCTTCCTTTGGGCACCCTTAACATGTGTACCAAGTTTGAAAAAAAAATATTAATTTGTTTTTGAGTTATCGCGTCCACAAGGAAATTTCTACGGCGGCGGCGGCGGCGCGACGGACCTGAATCCAATATATCCCCGACTTTCGTCTGGGGATATAATTAATAGAGTTACAGGAGTCCATCCCCAACAACTGAATGTAGTGTGCACATTTTTTTCTGTAATAACGTTCGAAAAAAAATATATATATACATTTGTTGTGAAATAGTATCTTTTAATGCAAAAATGGCTAATTATAGTGCTACACTTGTCATAACACTATATATTTCACACAATTAGACATTAAGATTAATAAGGATTAATTATTAAACTGAAACATCAATGAGATATTAAAACACATTTTATTGTCTATGAACAGTATTAGAAAAGTGTCTTCTGTGTTTATGATTTACAATTCAATGTATATTATCTTTGTTACATAACCATATTGTCATAGGATTTGTTAAGTACCTTAACCCACCTTGACTACCCAGGTAACTTATGGGAGAGGTCATGAATGTGACTATTGTGTAAAACTTCTTTGTACAGGTTTTATGAAAATAGATCAAAAGTATGATCGAAAAGCCAGCTAAACCTGTGTAGCTACAGAACCCAATTGCAATCGCATCTCGGTTTCAGTGCTTGCAGGGGGAGAAGGCTTTATTGTAACTCACTACACAGATACACCTTAACCCCACAAAACATAAATGCTAAATCCTACAAAATTGTAAATTTTAATTACTTAAATGTAGCTTTTATAAGCTACAAGCTTACCATGTGGGACTTAATGCTGTTCTCGGGTTGCCACACCCGGGGCCAACGTCTTAGAAAAAAAGACAGTTCTTGTTAGCCACCGGATACACTGCTAGTTGTCGTCACGTGATAACCTCTGACCTCTCGCCCTACTTTCTCATTGAAATTTTCTAAAACCTACCCCTCAGCTGTAAACAGCGGGGAGGCAGGGTGGGACTCTTCTAAGTCCCACATGGTAAGCTTGTAGCTTATAAAAGCTACATTTAAGTAATTAAAATTTACAATTTTATTACGCTACAATAGCTTACCATGTGGGACTTAATGCTGAATTCAACCGCCCGGTGGCGGGATTACAGCTGAGACTGGAAGGTATGTCATTTTTTCTAAGATTTTGAATTAATATGTATAGAATAGTGCCAGAAATACCAGTCTGAGTCCCATTTACAGTGCCCCGATCCCGAAGACCAGGCCTGTAATGAGCCAAAAACCTAAATAAAATGAGAGACAGTGCTGAAACTGTCTAGATGTTTGATTGTAGGACGGAAGTGCAGCAGTGCTCACTTCGAGGTCTAAGGGTCCCGGAGGGCCCTTCACTAGTGACTGACCAACCCATGGTGGGACATCTCATAAATTTTTTACAACCTGAATATGAGATTAATGACAACTAAATAAGTCCTTAATAGAAGTTACTTGATAACTGAAAAACAAAAATGACCTTACCCGTAACATCTTGAAGGTAAAGGAATACCTAGATCCTGGGAGAGACTCCTGAAGACTTGGTTGTAGCGGATGTGCCCCCCCCCCCCCCCCCCCCTTTTTTCTTTCCGAGGACAACTGGTCTGAGGGGAAGGATCTAGGACTTGTTGTGCCGCCACTACGGGTCCCAGATATATATTGTTGTCGGTGTCCGACCAAGTAAGGTCTTTTAGGTAAAAATTTGTAAATGTGTTGTGAGCTTTCCAGTGACAGGCTTGCATGATTGGTCCACCGATACCCCACCGTAAAAGGCCTTAGAGGCCGCGAAGGCCCGGATGTCATGCGCTTTGACTTGGACCAAGTCCAAGGCTTGTTGATCTGCTTGTTTGTAACAAAGTAGGATGGTTTGTTTCAACCATGAAGAGAGAGTAGGGGGTCTGATGTCTGAGGTATGTCCTTTGGTAAAGGAGATGAAAAGGAGAGAACGAGACCCTCTCAGGTCTTTGTTCGGTCCAAATAAAACCTCAGGGCCCGCACGGGACACAGGGTCCTGTCTTCCTTAAATTGTCTATCTACAATGGTAGTCAAAGCAGGAATAGTCACCGGAGATACACTTTGAGAACCTTCTCTTGCTAGTTGGTTTTTGGCTATGAAATCAGAAGAGGGGAACAAGGCAACCTTTTCCCATTGGCCTAGATTAGATACTTGTTTGCGACCCAGGCATGGATTTCGCTGCGGCGATTGCCGGAGGCCAAAGCTAGCAAGAAAGCAGTTTTAGAGTAAGATGTTTGAGGTCTGTGTCTTTCATGGGCTCAAATGGTGCTTTAGTGAGCTCGTTAAGGACAACAGAAAGGTTCCACTTGGGTAAATTTCTGGAACTCTTAGGACGATCCCTGTGAAAACTGGAGAGTAACCTATGAAGGTCTGCATTGTGTGCAATGTGTTGGGCCATTGGGCCCAAAGTGTCAACGATTGCAGTCCTGTAACCATCAATGGTCGAGGGGCGCCTGTTTAAGTCTTGGTACAGGTACATGAAAAAATCTGAGATTTGTTTCACAGATGGAGTGGAGAAAACCACCGAATTTTCTCTGCACCATTTTTCAAATAGGGCCCACTTTGACCTGTAGATGGTCCTTGTTGATGACCGCTGAGGGGCAGCAATTCTCTCTGCCACCTCCACAGAGAAGCCTTGTTCTTGGAGTTGTAGTGGGATCTCTGTTGAGAGCTGCACTAGGTCCCAAAACCAGGGCATCCCTGGCCAGCCTGGGGCTATTACGATGATCAGACAATAACATTGCCTGATCTTATGGATCACCTTGTGAAGGAGCCATAGGAGGGTACGCCTAGGCCGTGAGGTTGGTCTAGTTTATGTTTAGAGCATCTATGTCCCAGGCCCTTGGGTCTGGGATAGGAGACACGTACAGTGGGAGCTTGTGGTTCAGGTGAGTGGCAAATAAGTCTACATGAGGTGTGAACCACTTCTGGCAGATCTGTTTGAACACCTGGGGGTGAAGAGACCATTCTGTTGACTGCACTTGGTTGGACCTGGACAGTAGGTCGGCCATCACATTCAGGCACCCTAGAACGTGCCTGGCTTTCAATGTTATGAGGTAGTGATGGCCCCAGGTCGTGATCTTCCACAGGAGAGCGCACATCTCTACTGAGTGTGTTCCTCCTTGTTGTTGATGTAGGCTACCACTGTTGAGTTGTACATCGCAACTAACACTGTTTGATTCTGGCACTGGTCCTTGAAGTCTCGAAGGGCCAGGGAGACCGCCTTCAATTCTAGGACATATATGTGTAGCCTTTTTTCCCGATCTGACCACAGACCCTTTGTGGAATTTTTGGTCTAAGTGAGCGCCCCAACCTTCGTGTGAGGCGTCGGTAAAGAGTTGGATACTGTGGTGTTTGGGATGAAGGTCTGCACCTTTCATCACGTTTGAGGGATTTTGCCACCAATCTAGGTGGGCTGCAATGGCTTCTGTCCAAGGAAGGAGGTTGTCCAGCGACTGAGGATATCTCCAGTGCTCCTTGAGATGAAAATGAAAGGGCCTCCTGTGAAGGCGTCCCTCCGGGACCATTTCTCCGTTGAGACTAGCAACCCAATTAGAGACATCAAACATCTTGCAGTCAAAACACGTTTTGACTCGAGTAGTAGGATCAAATCCTGAAGTTTGAGCCATCTCTCTTGAGTGGGTTTTACAAGGGCTGAATCTAGGTGGTATTCGTAGCCCATGAACGAAAAACACCTGAGTAGGTTTCAGTTCTGATTTTTCCTGATTTATTATCCACCCCAAGGACTGAGTTAGGTCTACCACTGCCTATGTGTTCACTTGGGCTTCCTCCTGAGACTGGGACCTGATCAGCCAGTCGTCCAGGTATTGGTGAATTCTGAGTCCTCTTGAGAGGGCCATTAGTTTCACTTCCTTTACGATCATTGTAAAGACCTGGGGGGCTGTGACTAGTCCAAATGGGAGGGAGGTGAATTGGAACACCTGTGACTTGTAGCAAAACCTTAGGTATTTCCTTGAGTTTGGATGGATGGGGATGTGTAGGTAAGTGTCCGATAGATCTATCGACGATACCCACTCCCCTGGAATCAGGGAGGTCCTGATGAACTCTGGAGTTTCCATTTTGAACTTTTCTACGTGTAGAAAAGTGTTGAGCCTGTTTAGGTCTATGACTGGCCTCCACCTTAGGTGAGGCTTGGTACTAGGAACAGGCGACTGTAAAACCCGAGAGATTTTACATTTTCCAGCCTTTCTATTGCGTTCTTTGACATAAGAGACTGGATACAGAGGCCAGGACTTGGTCTTTGAAGGGCCTTGTATTCTGACCGGGTCAGGAGTCTGGACTTGGATTAAAAAGAATGACAGGATTTGTTTGCCAGTCTAATCTGAAAGAACGGAGAACTCCTACTGGTGGACTGAGTGAGGCTGGAGGAGTCATTGGGGGGAAGGGTTTTTATGCCCTCGTCCCCTGGAGTGGGTCAAAAGACCTTGGAGCCTCGGCTACTCGATTTCCCCCTACCTGGGGAAAACGATGGATACTGCTAGGGATGGAATGACCCCCATTGGGGTGGTTCCTGTAGGAGCCTCTAGATGTGGGGAATTGGAAAGGGTTGATTAACAGGGCCTAAACCCTAAGTGTTATTACAGGTGCCTTGATGAGGGACTCCTGTCCCTCCTAAAGTAGTTGTGAATGGGGAACTTTAAGATCTAAAGATCCAGTATCTCACCTGAATTCACCATACCCCTTCTGACTACTTATATGCACCATGGAATTGAGTTTGACCTGTCTGGTAGTAGCCTTGCTACTGTCTTAACATATATATATATAACCAGGTTGTATTCAGAAAAAAACCTAGTGAAGAGTAGCCTGAAGCTCAACTCTTGCTGACCAGAAGGGGAGGAGGGGCTTACCCAAGGAGGCCCCTAAGGAGATACAAATTTGAAAACTTGTTCCATTTTAAGGGAAATTAAACTGCCCAAGTTCCTGTTGGCCTAGTAAATCATTCAGAGTCCAGACTGTGGAGGATCTAGGCATAAATTCCCTGGGGGCAGGGAGGTTCAAAAAACTGCCTAAGTTTCAATGTCCTCAAAAATTGGTTAGGGTGAAGTCAGGCAACCTACTTCCCTAAAATATAGAGCCAGGACTGAATGAAGGACCTTGTTTAGAAGGCCTCTTGGGCTTGAGGACTTGGACTTTTTGAACTTGGACCCAAGCCTCCAATAGGTGATATCTACTGCCAGGCTGGTGAACTATTACTCCAAGTTTTTTTTGTTTTTGTTTTTTTGTGTGTGTGTGTGTGTGAGGATTGTTAGTGTTCTGATCTGGAATCAACATCCGAACATCAGAGTAGATGATCCGATCATCCGAGGATCAGATCTACATACAATCCACCAAGCATTAGATTTCAGATGATCCGAGAGATGCAATGAAAACCGAGTATCAAATCATACTGGGTTGAATAGAAGTTGAGAATACTGCATCCGATTCTCGGATGCATTAAAAATCTCGGATGAACTAAGATCTTATCTGAATTTAAGCAGGGATCTGATCCACCCTGGAGAAAGAAGTTGGATATTATAATTTCTATGTAAGCTTTCCTTAAGGTAAGCTTCCAAGGAAGCTTTGCCTTTCCTTCTTCGAAGGAACTACACAACTAGATTTATGTAAGTAAATCAACTGTGACACAAGGTCACCTGCCCCACCCGCCTCACTGCAGGTAGGGCTAGTTGTGAGATAATGAAAGCAGAAATTACACAGAATTTTATTAAATAACATAGAATCTAAAAAACAAATAATTATAATTTAAAACTGGATGAATTAAAATATAATTAAAATAATGGGTAACCAAGGTTACCTTATAGCCTAAAGAGACACGTAATGTCTAGACGATTAATGAAGAATTCTATTCCTGTTTATTTAAGTATTAACCTTATAAATGGTCAATAATACAGGGAAGAAGGGATAAAATATATTATTTTATTTTATTTATATTTATAAACGTACTGTAAGAAACCCGCGTCTCTCAGCACATGCGGTCTAGACGTGACGTCATCACAGGGGTTTCCCCGAGGATTCCCCCAGTTAGAATCGTGCTTTATATCATATTTTAACCCTTAAAATGGACCAATAGAGTAAAAGAACGGGGGTAAACCCTTGCAAAATCTATTTAATTTGATTTCAACAGGCATATATTCCTGTATAAAAACTACCAACGCGAGACGCGCATTACAAGAAAATGCTGTCTCGACAATAAAACGGAAGTTGTTTCCGGAGATTTTACTCGGCCAGGACTCGTTTGTGTTACATTTATACACTTTTAAACCCTAAAAGGGGTCCAATAATGAAGCAGATAGGGCTTAAATATTTTGTTTTATTTTATTTTACTGACAGGCATATATAAATATCCTGTATTAGAAACCCCATAAACGAGTCGCCATTGCTTTACGTGAATCCGGAAGTGGACTTCAGTTGTAAAATATAGTAAAGATACTTATCTGAACTATGAAAAGGCATCGAATTGTGATTCTATGCAATAAAATAAAGAAACTGGTGTAGTTTCCATATCCAACAATAAGTATATCCTTGTAAAAAAGAAATAATATTCCTTGCAAAATAAAGCATTGCTAATTCGCGTGGCCAACAAGAAAGTAGGGCGAGAGGTCAGAGGTTATCACGTGACGACAACTAGCAGTGTATCCGGTGGCTAACAAGAACTGTCTTTTTTTCTAAGACGTTGGCCCCGGGTGTGGCAACCCGAGAACAGCATTAAGTCCCACATGGTAAGCTATTGTAGCGTAATAAAAACAGGCCATTTCTGTTAATGTTTAATCCGTTTTATAATAAGAGCATCTAAGATAAATTAATGTAAATTTGACCCTATATCCTTCCATCCTTTCATTTTAGATATTGATGTCCATCCTCCTGGGGTGAGGTGTGTGTGTACTATTTTATGTACTTATGACATAATGTAAATTTTTAACAATTCTGTCCAGTGTTATAAAGTAGATATTCTGATTGTACTACTTAGATTTCTGAATATTTTAGTTGTATAAAATGCCCAACAAAGACATAACACATTTGAAACAACTGATACAGAAATAAACACTATTTATCTTCCTTTCTTTAGACTTTATTTTTTTGAAGTAACATTGTTTCAGTATTTTTTAATATCTGTAAACTTTCTGTACATAAAATATACAAAAGGATGTTTTTTAAAGGTGATACCAAAGTTTTTCCTTCATCTATGCATGAAATTTATAATTCCATGCACAACATCGCCTATTTCATGAAATGGGCAAACCACAATTGAATAAATTGCCTATTTCACAAAATGGGCAATTTCGTGGATTGGGCGTAACATATATATGGAATTACAAAAATGGCAACGTATATACTATCGTCCAAATCTCATACCAGTAGAGTAGAAATTGGCCATTTATTTATTCAAATTAACCATGCCAAGATGTAAACAGCATTAATCGCATGAATATTTATTAAACAAGTGAAGAACATACTTGTCAGTTTGTCTTTTTGTAAGGTTAAAATTTGTAAAATCTCAATAAATAATTTTTTAAGGACTCTTTTCTATTATTTATGAGAGAGTTATATAAATTCATCATGAACTCAAACTCTTGTCCAATCGATTCTGCAGTGTAACTTACATGTAAGGCCATCTGATACTTACAAATCTGATATCTTGCACTTACCATACAGTTCCTCCAATAAAGCATCTGGCAAAGTTAAAAAAGAGTATTATGCCCCGTTCAACAGCCTAGGTAAAAGATTAGATGTCCAACTGCTAACCACTACAACACCATAACCTGTAGGCATGCAAATATTGAAAATCTTGACATTTTCCTGATAATTGGATACATTGGGTTGTGACACAAATATGGCAACAATTAGAAAATTTACTTTTATCACAAAAAGTACACTGTGGGCTCTTCATAATGCTGCAGGCCAAAAAGTTGGCCTATCTCTCTCATTTTTTGTTAGACCATCCACTGTAGCTTGCTGTAGCATAAATGTGAAGTAACACCGGATAGTAGATGTCAACTGCTGAAAAAAACTTCACCCCATCATTTCAGTGGGTTAAAAAATAATCAACTGATTCTTTCTTGTCTATTCCACATTTATTTGATGTTTCACAGTGTTAAAAACATTCCCATCACTTGTAAGGATTATGCTTACATAGCTTAAAACAACAATAAAATTGGATAGTTGTGCTCTGAACATCAGCTAACATCTGATAATCTTCAAAGTTTTTATGTAAGATATAACACAATGTTCCTTAGTTCAATTTGTGAAGACAGGCTAACACTGAACCCTGCGACATCACATTTTATATCAAGATGACTCATTTAATGACTTGAAAAGCTTTACAAAATGCCAGGTTTTCAAAACAAAAATGCACACATGACTTTGTCAAAAAGTAATTCGTGAAACAATGGATGGATGTACCATCAACAGTCGAGAAACTAACACTTGAGAATACTTAACTTTACATTCATAAACAGTGTCAATATACAAGCAATCACAAGACACAAGACCACAGTGCTGATTCACACACTTTCACAATTATAATTTCAATATGTACTGAATACTGTGTCTACTATATTACCAATTTATCAGAAAACAGATTGTCATAACTACTACTTTTCTTATCCAAACTGTGTAAAATGAGATTAACAATGTTAGTTTAAAACCACAATGAGACTTTCTGTGTTATCTGGCCATACGTAAGACCGTGTAAACTGAAAACTCTCACTGTATCTTATAGGTACTAAAAGCAGTTTACTGTTGACATGAAGTAACACATGGGTACACATGAAAAAGTAATAAACCGAAAGTTGCTCACACAAATTACCATCAACGCACTTAATACAATGGATTACACATAAAGACGTTTAATTATTTAATGTCTTACTAAAGCACATAATATTCAAGATCACACAGTTAAAAAAATAAAATGTAAACCTCCATACTCTAAAGTATTGTGCTTCATTTCTGGTAAAATACAATATTACTGTCTGGGATACAGGATTAGAGAAGTTCACACAAATCTAATGTACAAATCTGTGATACTGCCACCACCGTCAGATGTTTGTGTTTGACTAGTACCCTCCATAGCCCTGTGTCTTGCTGCTGGAGTAAGAGGCCATGTTGCTGACAAAGGTGGGCATGTTGCTGCTCTCTGCCTTCTTCTCTTTGTTGTCATACTGCATCTGCTGCCTCAGTGTCGACACTGCTGGCCTGCAATCAAAAACAGAAAATAGGGAAATAATAACTCTTCCCTGGGATCTTAAAGAGGTTTTCAAGCTTAAAGTTATTCTGTAAATATGTTTTCCACACCTTGACTCACTACAAGAATATTTCTTATCCCAAAATGTGAACAATACAAGGCCTATGGCCACAAGCTGGAAAAAGAAAAAGGTTTTTGCTTACAAAAATGAGTGGCCAGGATGGAGACTTGGGTTAATAAAGTTGTAGTAGTTGTGGTATGAGACTGTAACCAGAACGTAAGCTTTACTGTGTTTTGTATCTGATGGAAAAGTGGATTCTTTAAGCTTAATCAATGTGTCAAGCTAAACTGATGTTATTGAACTGTAAGTCAGTTGGGGACTGAAAACCCTAATTTTTACTTAAAGATGGCCATGACTGTTCTTGTATTGGTACTCCAAGGTGGTAAGAAAATAAGAATGTCCCTATTGTCATCTTTAATAAGTGTGCAAAATTTAACCGAGGTCAGCTGAACAATGCAATAGCTGGAGAATAAAAACTCCATAATTTCAATACAAGGTGGCCATAACTTCATTCATATTGGGACTTTAAGGTGACTATAAAATAAGAATGTCCCTTCTGCCAACCTTTATTAATGTGCCAAGTTTTATTTTTAAAATTTAAACATTAAATGAGCTTAGGGCTGAAAAACCCTACATTTTAAGTTTAAGATGGCCATAACATTATTACTATTTAAATCATAAGGTAGTAAGAGTCTTCTTTTGATCTACTTCAATATCAATATACGTATCGAAAAATAAAGGGGCCAGACAGTTTCATTCAAATTTTATGACTTCAGGGGGGCCATAGCTCCAATAATATTAACAGTTTAAGGTCACCATAAACTCAGGATAATGCTTTGATAAATCTATATGCCAAGTTTGATTGAAAAAAGTGGAAAAACTAAGATAACTGGAGGGTATAAACCCCCCTTTTTGACATTAAGGTGACCTTAAGATTGCAGATATAGGGATTCTTCGGCATGTGAAAGATGATCAAAAAGTAGCTGAATAAGTTATTCCAACAAAACGCCTGACCGTGTTTCAGATACAAAGTACCCATTTTAAAAAAATTTACGAAAATAAAACGCCTCCCATTCAGGCATCTATGGTCTGATTGATCAGAATATCCTTTCCTTTCAGAATGTACCTGATAAATTTGATAGCACTTTTTTCCCAAAACGCGATGATGGGATGTTTTTGAAAAATCCTTAAGGTTACTTTGAGTAAAGTTAAAGGTCTCCTCAAACTATCCCAAAAATTTTTCCCCGCCCCTACAGTTTTAAAGAAAGATAGGAAGGAAAGAAAAATTTGAAAGCCCAAGAAGTTATTCAAGGGAGACCATAATCAATTTTCTGTTGTAAAGCCATACCTGGGGTTGGTGGGACAGATTTAGCTGGAGTTTTTAAAGACAACAAGAGGAGAGTGCCCGTGAACGGGCACTGTGTCAGCTGACTGAGTGTTTTTGATTTGTGAAGGTGATTAGAGGACAGAATAATGATCAGGAAAAGGGCTGTACAGAAATACAGTAAATGGTAACTGAACAGCAAGTTCGAAAGAAATTCCGAAGCTGACAGAAGAAAAGGATAAAAAAGTTGTGCCCTGTAAATGGTATTATGAAGGAAAATAACAAGGTAATTGTTTAAGTGTAAAAAATAGGTTAAAACATATTTAAAGAAATACTACAAATGCAATATCCTCGTTCGACCTTGAAGAGGGGGTCCAAGGTCAAATCTAACCACACAAATACATTCCCAGCCCATGATTTCCTATGGTTTACCATTCCAAACCTCTAGGACCAATTATAAATGAGTTATAAGCACTTTTAAGCTTGGCTGTCCTCATTTGACCTTGAAGGAGGGGTCCAAA
The DNA here is from genome assembly GCA_964017235.1 of Sabellastarte sp. h YS-2021. Taxonomy (NCBI): domain Eukaryota; kingdom Metazoa; phylum Annelida; class Polychaeta; order Sabellida; family Sabellidae; genus Sabellastarte; species Sabellastarte sp. h YS-2021. Next base: position 102,623,615 of record OZ024931.1, on the reverse strand, counting down.
GGTCAAATCTGACCATACCAAAAGATTCCGAGCCAATGATTTCCTATGGGATGGTTTACCATCCCAAATCTCTGTCACCAATAATAAGCGAGTTGTAGGCACTTTCAATTTTCGCTATCCTCATTTGACCTTGAAGGAGGGTTCCAAGGTCAAACCGGACCATATCAACAGATTCACAGCCCATGATTTCCTGTCTGTTTACCATCCCAAACCTCTGGGACCAATAATAAGCGAGTTATAAGCACTTTTAAGTTTGGCTATCCTTGTTTGACCTTGAAGGAGGGGTCATTGAAGGTCAAATCTGACCACACCAAAAGATTCCCACCCCATGATTTCCTACAGGTTGGTTTGTCATCCCAAACCTCTAGGATCAATAATAAGGGAGATATAAGCACTTTTCATGACTGACAAAAAACACCTGTGGCGGCCATCTGGTTTCTCAAAATGAGGCCAAAAATATTCCCAGACAACATTTTATGGTTATTAATATATACTGCAAACTTAAGAAAGCTAGCTATAATATTTTTTTCATCAGAGCAGTAATGGTGAAATCTCTCTCTACATACTGCGGCTATCCAGTGGATACAATGATTTACTCAACAATGAGAACCTGAAAGTAGCTATTGCTCAGCTATGCCATGACATAGAGGTCTGCAATTTCACTATGTTATAGCTGACCAAAAATTCTGTGAATAACATATTTAACAAATTACTCTAAATGTAATAGTTTTCAAGTTACAACTGATTTACTCAACAGTGAGAACCTCAAAGGAACTATTACTCAGCTATGCAATGAGCTACATGTCTGAAATTTTACTATGTTACAGCTAACCCAAAAGTAGGTGAACAACATATTTAAGCAAACTACTGTAAATGCAATAGTTTTCAAGCTACAACTGATGTACTCAATAGTGAGAACCTGAAAATAGCTATTGCTCCGCTATGCCATGAGCTATAGGTCTGTAATTTCACTATGTTATTGCTGACCCAAAAGTAGGTGAACAATATATTTTAACAAAATACTCCAAATGCAATATTTTTCAAGTTATAGCTGATTTACTCAACAGTCAGTACCTGAGAATAGCTATTGCTCAGTTGTGCCATGAGCTATAGGTCTATAATTTCACTATGTTATAGCTGACCCAAAAGTAGCTGAATAACATATTTGCACAAATTTCTGTAAATGCAATAGTTTTCCAATTATAACTGATTTACTCAACAGTGAGAACTTCAAAGTAGCTATTACTCAGCTATGAAATGAGCCACAGGTCTGAAACTTCACTATGTTATAGCTGACCCCAAAATAGGTGAATAACATATTGAAACAAAATACTCTAAATGCAATAGTTTTCAAGTTATAAGTGATTTACTCAACAGTGATAACCTAAAAGTAGCTATTACTCAGCTATGCCATGAGCTACAGGTCTGAAATTTTACTATGTTATAGCTGGCCCAAAAGTAGCTGAATAACATATTTATACGAAATTCTCTAAATGCAATAGTTTTTAAGTTACAAGTGATTTTACTCATGATGGAAGTTACTGAAAAGCCCAAAAGTAGCTATTACTCACTTAGCTATTGAGACAGACACCCAACTTACTCACCATATTATAGCTATGAAAAAAGTAGCTGAATAACATATTTTAACAAAATGCTCTAAATGCAACACTTTTCAAGTTATAAGTGATTTACTCAACAGTGATACCCTAAAAGTAGCTATTACTCAGCTATGCCATGAGCTACAGGTCTGAAATTTTACTATGTTATAGCTGACCCAAAAGTAGCTGAATAACGTATTTATACGAAATTCTCTAAATGCAATAGTTTTCAAGTTATAAGTGATTTACTCAACAGTGATAACCTAAAAGTAGCTATTACTCAGCTATGCCATGAGCTACAGGTCTGAAATTTTACTATGTTATAGCTGGCCCAAAAGTAGCTGAATAACATATTTATACGAAATTCTCTAAATGCAATAGTTTTTAAGTTACAAGTGATTTTACTCATGATGGAAGTTACTGAAAAGCCCAAAAGTAGCTATTACTCACTTAGCTATTGAGACAGACACCCAACTTACTCACCATATTGTAGCTATGAAAAAAGTAGCTGAACAACATATTTTCACAAAATGCTGTAAATGCAACACTTTTGAAGTTATAAGTGATTTAGTGCATGATTTCATGAATTTTAATTCATTAAAAATTATTAAAAAAATTTATTAAAAAAAAGTAAGACAGATCCAGGTCTCATACTCACACAAGAGAATCCACCTCTGGCCTAGTACATATATGCAAGATATGAGAGAAATCCCTGCAATAGTCACTGAGAAAATTGTGATAAAAAGTTGAAATTTTCACACTTTTGGTGGGGGTACCCCCCTTGTAATGTCTCTAGCAAACAGACGAACAGACAGATTTGCATGCCTTGAACAATTTTTCATCCTCGATAGATAAGGTATCTTTTAAAAAAAACAGCATGTCTCTAGGCCTTGTAGTTTTGGAGAAGAAGTTGTTCATGCGGACGCGTACGCCCACGCCGCAGAGTGACTGACAAGTCAGCTGACATAATGATTAAAAATGTAGGGCTTAAGGACATAGAGGAGAAGCAAATAAATTGTCAGCAGCAAAGGACTCCACGTCCTTGTCCCTTAGCAAATCTAGTTCATTGTCTTTTGAATTGTCTGCTTTCTGTTTTCTAACATAGCGTTTTCTATTTTTGATCTTTAACATTTGTTCTTCCGAGAACCCAGAGGAAATCTCACATGGAGCTTCAAATGTGACACAGGGGTCATCCGCTTTCTTGGATTCCCTACAGGAAGGACAAAAAATGTGGTTATCAAATGGCAAACAGAAATGACAACACTTCAAAGATCTAGCTTTATTTTTGCTTGATCTTTGGTGGGAGGACATTTTTACAGCAATAAAAAGACACGTAGATGAGCAAGCCTGAACCGAGAAACTCACAAAACACAAATAATTAAAGAAATATTTATCCTGTCGAAACGTAACTTTCACAGAATATGCTACAGTGTTATTTAAACAAAATGGGTAAATGGTAACATCCAACAATATGCATAAACTGAGATATAGTAGAAACTAGAAATAGGACGCCCTGTTAACAGTAGCTGCAACATATGAAAAGAAACAGGATAGCATAGAAGAACACACATTATCATGTGTAATGTCCACCCCATGAACATTTTGCAACAATTGTACAGTAGTCTTACAAGACCCCGTTACATTTGTAAAATATATCAATGATACATAAATATTTTAGTATACATGTAAATTATTTCGGCTTCATGCCCTTTTGCACTGGTTCAAAATTTGCTCAAAATCACTCTGTCTGTAAAGGTTTTTGAGATAACCAAGATTTTTTATTTCCGATAAAACTGAAGATGGTGGGCAAAATTTGAGAAATTTGACATTTTTCAGAGGCAATATACCAAAGATCTCTAATATCCCAATGGTCAAAAATTAGCTTGAAATTGCTCTATCCCTTACAGTTTTCGAGATAAACGACATTTTCAATTTTCACCAAAATTCAAGATGGCCGAAAAAATTCTGGAAATTCAACTTTTTTCACAGGCTCTATATATACGGTCTCTAGTACCCAAAGGGTCCAAACATTGCTCGAAATCACTTTATCTCGGAGGGTTTTTGAGATAAATGGTTTCGTAGACTCAGCAGATAACCTGCAGGTCAGAAATTTTGTCAAACCACTCTATCTCGAACGGTTTGCCAGATAAATGTGTTTTGTGTTTTATGCATAAATTCAAGATGGCCACCAAAGTGATTTTTGCAAAATGTCGCCAGTACACTCTGCAGATACCCTGCGGGTCCAAAATTTTGTCGAAATCACTCTATCTCACACCGTTTCCGAGATGAATGCGCTTTTGCGCTTTACGCAGAAGTTCAAGATGGCTGCCAAAAGTGGCACGAAAGTGGGTTTTGCGAAAAAGTCGCCAGTAGACTCTGCATACATCCTGTGGGACAAAAATTTTTGTCAAAATCGCTTTATCACGCACCGTTTCCGAGATAAGTGTTTTTAACGTTTCACGCAGAAATTCAAGATGGCTGCCAAAAGTGGCAGGAAAGTGATTTTTGTAAAAAGTCACCAGTACACTCTGGACACCCTGGGGGTTGAAAATTTTGACAAAATCGCTCTATCTCGAACGGTTAAGGAGATAGAAGCAAATTTGTGTTTTTCCATTTTTGGCGAAAATTCCAAATGGCCGCCATTTTTGAAGAGAGTAAAATTTTTTTGAGAATTGCAAAGAGTAGTTTGCTAAAGTACCCTTTGGGTCGAATATTTCGATGAAATCACTCTATCTCGCACGGTTAAGGAGATAGAAGCAAATTTGTGTTTTTCCATTTTTGGCAAAAATTCGAACATTCAAAATGGCCGCCATTTTTAAACAGAGTAAAATCTTTTAAAGATGGGCAAGGGAAAGGTTAAGGAGATAGAAGCAAATTTGTGTTTTTGCATTTTTGGTAAAAATTCGAAAATTCAAAATGGCAAAATATTTCGACGAAATCGCTCTATCTCGCACGGTTAAGGAGATAAAAGGGAAAACGGTACCAAAGTACTCTGAAGAGGTAGGAAGCTCTGTAGATGAATTTCTTTCTTCGTGATAAAACCAGGCAACTTAAAACAGTGACCTGGCCATCCACAACCCCCACTACCAACAACAAAGCCGGGTCTGCAAGGGAGGGACTGATATCACCTTCTATTGTGAGGTCGGCTGAACTGGAGCTTGCCGGTCGACTAATGCTTTACAGCAAAGATGTCTGGACTAGTGTGCTCCAAAGAAATCTGAAGAAAGCATCTCATGCTTCTGTTGAAGAAACACTAAATACTCGAGCTAGGCTGGTGTGACTGATGCTTTACAGCAGAGAAGTCGGTACCAGTGTGCTCTGAAGAGATCTGAAGAATGCATCTCATGTTCTGTTGGGGAATTCCTTCTATTTATAGTTATAAATACTTACGTTTCTTTCGTGATTGTAGCTGGAAGCTTACAGAAGGCACATTCAAAATATAACGAACCTACTTGCAAAATTTCATGTGAATAGGTGAAGCGCTTTTTAAGTTATCATCCAGACAAGCACACCCTTTTGAAAAACATGTTTTTGGTCATGTGACTTTTCTGATTGGTGGAAAAACATGCAATGAGGAAAAATGATAGTCCTCCACCCAAGGAAGCTCCATACCACATTTCAAAGAAATCGGTGCAGTAGTTTCTGAGGAGAAGAGGCTGGAAAAAAAATTGTTGATGACGCCGACAACAACCACAACAACAACGAAGACGACGCCAGGCCATGCCATTAGCTTACGGCCGTTGGCCAGTAAGCTAACAAAAAACACGGATAAAAATACCTTATAAGTATGTTCATTTCCTTCTAAATAGAGACGATCTGCCCGTAGCAACACAAGTGTTGAATGGGAGGAAACTAGCAAAATGGCTGCCTTCATATTTCTCGTCGATAACTGCCCTATCATCAACCCTAAATTGAGTCAACTAGGGAGCGTTTCCAGCAGATTTCTTAATGTATGTCCGTGCTTGATATGTAGATAACACTTCTACACTAAACTATACACATATAAGGTTGAAAATTCTGTCATAATTCACACTTTTCCTTAAAATATCTAGACATTGTTGAAAACACGTCTGCATAGTACACGCGCCAAACTAGAAAAAAAGATGATATAACGTCATGTTGTCTAGACAGGAAGTAAATATTATACGCCACCTTGCGAATGCACAGTACTGGGACCGGCCACCCGGTGGAAACACAGGACGTCTTTTTCTGGCGTTTGGCCGGCCAGTCTGCGCAGACCGGATTAGCAATTGTCCATTGGATAGGATGTATTAATGCAATAGAAAGTACATTTCTTAGATACCCCGTGGGCCGAAAATTTCGACAAAATCGCTCTATCTCGCACGGTTAAGAAGATAGAAGCAAATTTACGTTTTTCCATTTTATTCGAAAATTCAAAATGGCCGCCATTTTTAGGGAGAGTAAAATTTTTTGAAAATTGCCAAGAGTACATTGATTAGATACCCTGTGTGTCGAAAATTTCGACGAAATCGCTCTACCTCGCACGGTTTAGGAGATAGACATATTTATGTTTTTTGCTATGTAGCTATTACTCAGGAGGTTAAAGCTATTACCACCAACAACAATGCCAAGCAAGCAATTGACGCTATAAACCTTCACACCAAATTTTAAAAAGATGAGTTAAATATGTTTCCTTTAAAAGAGTGAAAACAGAAATGCAATTCAGAGTAGGCTCAAAGTAGCAAAGCAGCTATTACTCAGATAGCTACAAAGCTATTATCGACGAAAAGCTATCCTGGCCAAACTATTGACCCAATTATCCTTCACATAAATTTTTGTGAAGATAGTCGACTCAAAATACCATAATAGCTATATAGCACAGTAGCTATTACTCAGTTAGCTATAAAAGCAATCCCAAGCAAGCTACTGATCCAATAATCCTCCATCCCAAATTTTGTGAACATGGGTGAAAAACTTTTCCTTCAAAATGCTTAAAATACAAAAGCTACTCAAAGTAGCTAAGTAGCTATTACTCAGTCAGTTATACAGCTATTATCACTAAAAGCAATCTCATGCAAGCTATTGACCTAACTATTGCTCATACCAAATTTGGTAGAGATATGTCAAATATTTTTCCTTAAAATGCCCGGAAACGAAAGAGGTACACAAAAGTAGCTAAGTAGCAATTACTCAGCTAGCTATAGCTACAAAGCTATCATTGACCAAAAGCTATCCTAGCCAAACTATTGACACAATTATCCTTCATATAAATTTTTGTGAAGCTAGAAAACATTGTTTCCTTTAAAATGCTTAAAATAAAAAAGCTACTCAAAGTAGCTGAGTAGCTATTACTCAGTCAGTTATATAGCTATTACCACTAAAAGCAATCCCAAGCAAGCTATTGACGTAACTATTGGTCATACCAAATTTGGTAAAGATATGTCAAATATTTTTCCTTAAAATGCCCAGAAAGAAAAGAAGTACACAAAAGTAACTAAGTAGCTATTACTCAGTTAGCTATAGAGCTATCTTCACCAAAAGCAATCCCATGCAAGCTATTAACCCAATAAACACCCGTACCAAATTTGGTAAACATAGGATAAATACTTTTCCTTGAAATGAGCGAAAAACCAAGTGTGACGGACGGCGGACGCCGGAAAAAGCAAAAATAATATGTCCACCCCCCAGTGGCGTGGACATAAATATGAATGCAAAAAGCAAATGCTTCCAAATCACGTGGCCAACGAGACAAGGAGGACGAATTGAGAAGAGTTCCACAAGAGTACAACCTGAGGCTATGGCCAACACTAAATGTCTATTTTTCTTGGACGTTATTTCTTGGACGTTATTTTTCTCATGGTAAGCTACAATAGCTTACCATGTGGGACTGAATGCTGAATCCAACTGGCTGCAGGCGGGATTACAGCTGAGACTGGAAGATAGGTTTGTTTTTTCTTAGATTTTAGATAGAATAGGGAGAATGAAAGTTATAAAATACCAGTCTGAGTCCCGTTTACAGTGCCCCAAACCCGAGGGTCAGGCCTGTAAGAAGCGAAAAAACCTAAAAAATGATTGACAGTGCTAATAAACTGTCTGGGTGTTTTGACAGGAGAAAGAGGTGTAGCCGAAGTACACTTAGGTGGGGTAAAGCCCCAAGGGCTATCACGGAAGGAACCTGAGCCTAAGGCTCAGAGATACCAAACTTCTTGCCACCCAAAAGAGATTAATTACAACCTTAAGGTCCTTTATACATTATACAATTAATACTAAAGCTAAAAGAGTATAAAGAACATAAAGACCTTACCCGAAACACCCTGATGAGGTAAACCTATACCTAGACCCTGGGATTAGACTCCTGAAGACTTGGCTGTAGCGGATGTGCCCCCCCCCTCTTTTCTTTCAGAGGATGACTGTTCTGAGGGGAAGGGTCTAGGACCTGTTGTGCCGCTACTACTGGCCCCAGATATATATTGTTGTCGTTGTCTGACCAAGTAAGGTCTTTAGATAAAAATTTGTAAATGTGTTGTGAGCTTTCCACTGCATGATTTGGTCCACTGATACCCCACCGTAAAAGGCCTTAGAGGCCGCGAAAGCCCTAATGTCATGCGCTTTAAATTGGACCAGGTCCAAGGCTTGTTGGTCTGCTTGTTTATAACAAAGTAGAATGGTTTGTTTCAACCAAGAAGAGAGAGTAGCGGATCTGATGTCTGAGGTATGTCTTTTCTTGAAGATGAAAAGGAGGGACCGAGACCCTCTCAGGTCTTTGGTTTGATCCAAATAGTACCTCAGGGCCCGCACCGGACACAGGGTCCTGTCTTCTTTGAATTGTCTATCTACAATGGTAGTCAAAGCAGGAATAGTCACAGGAGACACACTTTGAGAACCTTCTCTTGCTAGTTGGTTTTTGGCTATAAAGTCAGAAGAAGGGAACAAGGCAACCTTTTCCCATTGGCCTAGATTAGATACTTTGTTTGCAACCCAGGCATGGATTTCGCTGCGGCGCTTGCCGGAGGCCAAAGCTAGCAAGAAAGCAGTTTTGAGAGTAAGATGTTTGAGGTCTGTGTCTTTCATAGGCTCAAAGGGCACTTTTGTGAGCTCATTAAGAACAACAGAAAGGTTCCACTTAGGAAGATTTCTGGAACTTTTGGGACGATCCCTGTGGAAACTGGAGAGTAACCTGAAGGTCTACATTATGTGCAATACGGTGGGCCGTTGGGCCCAAAGTGTCAACAATGGCAGTCCTGTAACCATCAATGGTCGAGGGGCGCCTGTTTAGGTCTTGGTACAGGTACATGAAAAAAATCTGAGATTTGTTTCACAGATGGAGAGGAGAAATCCACCGAATTTTCTCTGCACCATTTTTCAAATAGGGGCCCACTTTGACTTGTAGATGGTCCTTGTTGATGACCGCTGAGGGGTAGCAATTCTCTCTGCCACCTCCACAGAGAAGCCTTGTTCTTGGAGTTGTCCACTCCTAGACACCAGGCGTGGAGGTTGAGATGATGCGGATTGTTGTGGAACACATACTTGTGGGAATGTTTGAGTAGTGTCGTTGAAACCCGGGAGTTGTACTGGGATCGAGAGCTGCACTAGGTCCCAAAACCAGGGCATCCCTGGCCAGCCTGGGGCTATTACTATGATTAGGCAGTGTCATTGCCTGATTTTTTGGATCACCCTGTGAAGGAGAGCTGTCGGAGGGTAAGCATAAGCAGTGAGACCCGTCCAGTTTATGTTCAGAGCATCTACGTCCCAGGCCTTTGGGTCTGGAATTGGAGACACGTAGAGAGGGAGTTTGTGGTTTAGATGAGTGGCAAACAGGTCTACATGAGGAGTGAACCACTTCTAGCAGATTTGTTTGAACACCTGTGGATGCAGTGACCATTCTGTTGACTGCACCTGGTTGGACCTGGACAGGAGGTCGGCCATCACATTCAGACACACTGGAATGTGTCTGGCTTTTAATGTTATGTGATAGTGGTGACACCATGTCATGATCTTCCACAGGAGAGCGCACATCTCTACTGAGTGAGTTCCTCCTTGTTTGTTTATGTAGGCTACCACTGTCGAGTTGTCCATTGCAACTAGAACTGTTTGGTTCTGGCACTGGTCCTTGAAATTTCGAAGGGCCAGTGAGACCGCCTTCAACTCTAGGACGTTTATGTGTAGCATTTTTTCCTGGTCTGACCACAGACCCTTGTTAGAACTTTGATCTAAGTGAGCGCCCCAACCTTCGTTTGAGGCGTCTGTAAAGAGCTGGATACTGTGGTCTTTGGGATGAAGGTTTGCACCTTTCACCACGTTTGCAGGATTCTGCCACCAGTCTAGGTGTTCACAAATGGCATCTGTCCAAGGAAGGTGGCTGTCCAGGATATCTCCAATACTCCTTGAGATGAAACTGAAAGGGCCTCATGTGAAGGCGTCCCTCCGGAAGTTTGAGCCATCTCTCTTGAGTGGGTTTTACAAGGGCTGAATCTAGATGGTATTCGTAGTAGGTTTCAGTTCTGATTTTTCCTGATTTATTATCGACCCCAAGGACTGGGTTAGGTCTACCACTGCCTGAGTGTTCATTTGGGCTTCTTCCTGAGACTGGAACCTGATCAGCCAGTCGTCCAGGTATTGGTGAAGTCTGAGTCCTCTGGAGAGGGCCATGAGCTTCACTTCCTTTACAATCATTGTAAAGACCTGGGGGGCTGTGGCTAGTCCAAAAGGAAGGGAGGTGAACTGGAACACCTGTGACCTGTGGCAAAACCTTAAGTATTTCCTTGAGTTTGGGTGGATGGGGATGTGAAGGTAAGCGTCCGATAGGTCTATCGACGATACCCATTCCCCTGGAACCAGGGAGGTCCTGATGGACTCTGGAGTTTCCATTTTGAACTTTTCTACATGTAGAAAAGTGTTGAGCCTGCTTAAGTCTATTACTGGCCTCCACCTTTGGTGAGGCTTGGGGACTAGAAACAGGCGACTGTAAAACCCAAGAGATTTTACATTTTCCACCCTTTCGATAGCATTCTTTGACAGAAGAGACTGGATGCAATCTGCTAGAGCTTGGTCTTTTTGAAGGGTCTTGTATTCTGACAGAATCAGAGGGAATCTGACCAAGTTTGGCTTTGAGAGGAATGGCAGTACGTAGCCATTGGTGATAATGTTTAACACGTTGGATGAACATTTGTTTGTTTGCCAGTCTCTCCTGAAAGAACGGAGGCGACCTCCTACTGGTGGACTGAGGGAGGCTTTGGAGGAGTCATTGGGAAGAGGGGTTTCCACGCCCTATTGTGGGGTCATTTTGGAGCCTCTGAAGTTTGGTTTTCCCCTGTTGGAGACATTTCCTGTAGGAGCCTCTTTTCTTGTGAGGACCACGAAAGGGCTTGTTCTGGTAGGGTCCGACACAGTGAGAGTCTTTTGAGGTGCCTTTTTAAAGAAGGAAGTCTTTACCTTCCTTGACTAGTTGAGACTTGAACAAGGAAGGCGGCCAAAAGGACGCATTCCTGAGTTCCTGATGTCTCGTCTCCCCTAAGTGTGGTTGTAACAGGGTCATTTCGGCTTCGCGCCTAAGCCAGCCAGTGTTGCCCATGGAATATAACTCCCTCTGGAGTATATGAGTAAGGGATTTGCTGAGGCAAGTCAAGGCCCTGTGCTGGATAATAAGTGTCTTGTTCCAAATATCCAGGTATTCACAGGCTTATTCGTATCCACGCTTTGCTACCTTTTCAGGGTCGGCACCTTTTCTAATTTGAGATTTGACCTTCTTGAAGGTCGACTTCAAACTATGCTGGCACTTTTTCAGGAAGAAGAAGTCTTGGCAAAGGTGGTAGTAAAGTTAAGCGTGGAGATATTTTGTCTCGCCTGGTGTTCCAACTAGAAATCGGCCGCCCTGTTGATAGTAGATGCGAATAGAAACAGGATAGCATAGAAGAACACACATTATCATGTGTAATGTCCACCCATGAACCTTTTGCCCAAATTGTACAGTAGTCTTACAAGACCCTGTTTCATTTGTAAAATATATCAATGATGCTTAAATATTTGTTAGTGTAGATGTAAATTATTTCAGCTTCATGCCTTTTTGCATTGGTTGGGTTGAAAATTTTGACGAAATCACTCTATCTGGCACGGTTAAGAAGATAGAAGCAAATTCCTGTTTTTCTATTTTTGGCAAAAATTTGAAAATTCAAAATGGCCGCCATTTTTGGGAAAAGGAAATTTTTTTGAAAATTGCCAAGAGTACATTTTTTAGATACCCTATGGGTCGAAAATTTCAACGAAATAACTCTATTTTGCACGGTTAAGGCCAGTTTGTGTTTTTCCATTTTGGGCAAAAATTCGAAAATTCAAAATGGCTGCCATTTTTGGGGAGGGGAAAATTTTTTGAAAATTGCAAAGATTACATTCCTTAGATACCCTGTGGGTTGAAAATTTCGACGAAATCGCTCTATCTCGCATGGTTAAGGAGATAGAAGCAAATTTGTGTTTTGCCATTTTTGACAAAAATTTGAAAATTCAAAATGGCCGCCATTTTAGGGGACGGGAAATTTTTTTTTAAATTGCCAAGAATACAATGCTGAAATACCTGTGGGTCGAAAATTTTGATGAAATCGATCTATCTCGCACGGTTAAGGAGATAGAAGCAAATTTGTGTTTTGCCATTTTTGGCAAAAATTCGAAAATTCAAAATGGCCGCCATTTTTGGGGAGGGGAAAATTTTTCGGAAAATTGCAAAGATTGTATTTCTTCGATACCCTGTGGGTCGAAAATTTCGACGAAATCGCTCTATCTCGCACGGTTAAGGAGATAGAAGCAAATTTGTGTTTTGCCATTTTTGGCAAAAATTCGAAAATTCAAAATGGCTGCCATTTTTGGGGAGGGGAAAATTTTTTGGAAAATTGCAAAGATTGCATTCCTTAAATACCCTGTGGGTCGAAAATTTCGACGAAATCGCTCTATCTCGCACGGTTAAGGAGATAGAAGCAAATTTGTGTTTTGCCATTTTTGGCAAAAATTCGAAAATTCAAAATGGCTGCCATTTTTGGGGAGGGGAAAATTTGTTGGAAAATTGCAAAGATTGCATTCCTTAGATACCCTGTGGGTCGAAAATTTCGACGAAATCGCTCTATCTCGCACGGTTAAGGAGATAGAAGCAAATTTGTGTTTTACCATTTTTGGCAAAAATTCGAAAATTCAAAATGGCCGCCATTTTTGGGGAGGGGAAAATTTTTTGAAAATTGCAAAGATTGCATTCCTTAGATACCCTGTGGGTCGAAAATTTCGACGAAATCACTCTATCTCGCACGGTTAAGGAGATAGAAGCAAATTAGTGTTTTGCCATTTTTGGCAACAATTCGAAAATTCAAATGGCCGCCATTTTTGGGGAGGGGAAAATTTTTTAAAAATTACCAAGAGTACAATGCTCAGATACCCTGTGGGTCGAAAATTTTGACGAAATCGCTCTATCTGGCACGGTTAAGGAGATAGGAGGAAATTTGTGTTTTGCCATTTTTGGCAAAAATTCGAAAATTCAAAATGGCCGCCATTTTTGGGGAGGGGAAAATTTTTTTTAAATTACCAAGAGTACAATGCTCAGATACCCTGTGAGTCGAAAATTTTGACGAAATCGCTCTATCTGGCACGGTTAAGGAGATAGAAGCAAATTTGTGTTTTGCCATTTTTGGCAAAAATTCGAAAATTCAAAATGGCCGCCATTTTTGGGGAGGGGAAATTTTTTGGAAAATTGCAAAGATTGCATTCCTTAGATACCCTGTGGGTCGAAAATTTCGACGAAATCGCTCTATCTCGCACGGTTAAGGAGATAGAAGCAAATTAGTGTTTTGCCATTTTTGGCAAAAATTCGAAAATTCAAAATGGCCGCCATTTTTGGGGAGGGGAAAATTTTTGGAAAATTACCAAGAGCACAATGCTCAGATACCCTGTGGGTCGAAAATTTCGACGAAATCGCTCTATCTCGCACGGTTAAGGAGATAGAAGCAAATTAGTGTTTTGTCATTTTTGGCAAAAATTCGAAAATTCAAAATGGCCGCCATTTTTGGGGAGGGGAAAATTTTGTAAAAATTACCAAGAGCACAATGCTCAGATACCCTGTGGGTCGAAAATTTTGACGAAATCGCTCTATCTCGCACGGTTAAGGAGATAGAAGCAGATTGGTGTTTTGCCATTTTTGGCAAAAATTCGAAAATTCAAAATGGCCGCCATTTTTGGGGAGGGGAAAATTTTTTGAAAATTGCAAAGATTGCATTCCTTAGATACCCTGTGGGTCGAAAATTTCGACGAAATCGCTCTATCTCGCACGGTTAAGGAGATAGAAGGAAATTTGTGTTTTGCCATTTTTGGCAAAAATTCGAAAATTCAAAATGGCCGCCATTTTTGGGGAGGGGAAAATTTTTGGAAAATTGCAAAGATTGCATTCCTTAGTTACCCTGTGGGTCGAAAATTTCGACGAAATCGCTCTATCTCGCACGGTTAAGGAGATAGAAGCAAATTAGTGTTTTGCCATTTTTGGCAAAAATTCGAAAATTCAAAATGGCCGCCATTTTTGGGGAGGGGAAAATTTTTGGAAAATTGCAAAGAGTACAATGCTCAGATACCCTGTGGGTCGAAAATTTTGACGAAATCGCTCTATCTGGCACGGTTAAGGAGATAGGAGGAAATTTGTGTTTTGCCATTTTTGGCAAAAATTCGAAAATTCAAAATGGCCGCCATTTTTGGGGAGGGGAAAATTTTTGGAAAATTGCAAAGATTGCATTCCTTAGATACCCTGTGGGTCGAAAATTTTGACGAAATCGCTCTATCTGGCACGGTTAAGGAGATAGGAGGAAATTTGTGTTTTGCCATTTTTGGCAAAAATTCGAAAATTCAAAATGGCCGCCATTTTTGGGGAGGGGAACATTTTTGGAAAATTGCAAAGATTGCATTCCTTAGATACCCTGTGGGTCGAAAATTTTGACGAAATCGCTCTATCTGGCACGGTTAAGGAGATAGAAGCAAATTTGTGTTTTGCCATTTTTGGCAAAAATTCGAAAATTCAAAATGGCCGCCATATTTGGGGAGGGGAAAATTTTTGGAAAATTGCAAAGATTGCATTCCTTAGATACCCTGTGGGTCGAAAATTTCGACGAAATCGCTCTATCTCGCACGGTTAAGGAGATAGAAGCAAATTAGTGTTTTGCCATTTTTGGCGAAAATTCAAAATGGCCGCCATTTTTGGGGAGGGGAAAATTTTTGGAAAACTAGAAATCGGCCGCCCTGTTGATAGTAGATGCGAATAGAAACAGGATAGCATAGAAGAACACACATTATCATGTGTAATGTCCACCCATGAACCTTTTGCCCAAATTGTACAGTAGTCTTACAAGACCCTGTTTCATTTGTAAAATATATCAATGATGCTTAAATATTTGTTAGTGTAGATGTAAATTATTTCAGCTTCATGCCTTTTTGCATTGGTTGGGTTGAAAATTTTGACGAAATCACTCTATCTGGCACGGTTAAGAAGATAGAAGCAAATTCCTGTTTTTTTATTTTTGGCAAAAATTTGAAAATTCAAAATGGCCGCCATTTTTGGGAAAAGGAAATTTTTTTGAAAATTGCCAAGAGTACATTTTTTAGATACCCTATGGGTCGAAAATTTCAACGAAATAACTCTATTTTGCACGGTTAAGGCCAGTTTGTGTTTTTCCATTTTGGGCAAAAATTCGAAAATTCAAAATGGCTGTCATTTTTGGGGAGGGGAAAATTTTTTGAAAATTGCAAAGATTACATTCCTTAGATACCCTGTGGGTTGAAAATTTCGACGAAATCGCTCTATCTCGCATGGTTAAGGAGATAGAAGCAAATTTGTGTTTTGCCATTTTTGACAAAAATTTGAAAATTCAAAATGGCCGCCATTTTAGGGGACGGGAAATTTTTTTTTAAATTGCCAAGAATACAATGCTGAAATACCTGTGGGTCGAAAATTTTGATGAAATCGATCTATCTCGCACGGTTAAGGAGATAGAAGCAAATTTGTGTTTTGCCATTTTTGGCAAAAATTCGAAAATTCGAAATGGCCGCCATTTTTGGGGAGGGGAAAATTTTTCGTAAAATTGCAAAGATTGCATTCCTTCGATACCCTGTGGGTCGAAAATTTCGACGAAATCGCTCTATCTCGCACGGTTAAGGAGATAGAAGCAAATTTGTGTTTTGCCATTTTTGGCAAAAATTCGAAAATTCAAAATGGCTGCCATTTTTGGGGAGGGGAAAATTTGTTGGAAAATTGCAAAGATTGCATTCCTTAGATACCCTGTGGGTCGAAAATTTCGACGAAATCGCTCTATCTCGCACGGTTAAGGAGATAGAAGCAAATTTGTGTTTTGCCATTTTTGGCAAAAATTCGAAAATTCAAAATGGCCGCCATTTTTGGGGAGGGGAAAATTTTTTGAAAATTGCAAAGATTGCATTCCTTAGATACCCTGTGGGTCGAAAATTTCGACGAAATCGCTCTATCTCGCACGGTTAAGGAGATAGAAGCAAATTAGTGTTTTGCCATTTTTGGCAAAAATTCGAAAATTCAAAATGGCCGCCATTTTTGGGGAGGGGAAAATTTTTGGAAAATTACCAAGAGCACAATGCTCAGATACCCTGTGGGTCGAAAATTTCGACGAAATCGCTCTATCTCGCACGGTTAAGGAGATAGAAGCAAATTAGTGTTTTGTCATTTTTGGCAAAAATTCGAAAATTCAAAATGGCCGCCATTTTTGGGGAGGGGAAAATTTTGTAAAAATTACCAAGAGCACAATGCTCAGATACCCTGTGGGTCGAAAATTTTGACGAAATCGCTCTATCTGGCACGGTTAAGGAGATAGGAGGAAATTTGTGTTTTGCCATTTTTGGCAAAAATTCGAAAATTCAAAATGGCCGCCATTTTTGGGGAGGGGAAAATTTTGTAAAAATTACCAAGAGCACAATGCTCAGATGCCCTGTGGGTCGAAAATTTTGACGAAATCGCTCTATCTCGCACGGTTAAGGAGATAGAAGCAGATTGGTGTTTTGCCATTTTTGGCAAAAATTCGAAAATTCAAAATGGCCGCCATTTTTGGGGAGGGGAAAATTTTTTGAAAATTGCAAAGATTGCATTCCTTAGATACCCTGTGGGTCGAAAATTTCGACGAAATCGCTCTATCTCGCACGGTTAAGGAGATAGAAGGAAATTTGTGTTTTGCCATTTTTGGCAAAAATTCGAAAATTCAAAATGGCCGCCATTTTTGGGGAGGGGAAAATTTTTGGAAAATTGCAAAGATTCCATTCCTTAGATACCCTGTGGGTCGAAAATTTCGACGAAATCACTCTATCTCGCACGGTTAAGGAGATAGAAGCAAATTAGTGTTTTGCCATTTTTGGCAAAAATTCGAAAATTCAAAATGGCCGCCATATTTGGGGAGGGGAAATTTTTTTAAAAATTGCCAAGAGTACAATGCTCAGATACCCTGTGGGTCGAAAATTTTGACGAAATCGCTCTATCTGGCACGGTTAAGGAGATAGAAGGAAATTTGTGTTTTGCCATTTTTGGCAAAAATTCGAAAATTCAAAATGGCCGCCATTTTTGGGGAGGGGAAAATTTTTGGAAAATTGCAAAGATTGCATTCCTTAGATACCCTGTGGGTCGAAAATTTCGACGAAATTGCTCTATCTCGCACGGTTAAGGAGATAGAAGCAAATTTGTGTTTTGCCATTTTTGGCAAAAATTCGAAAATTCAAAATGGCCGCCATTTTTGGGGAGGGGAAAATTTTTGGAAAATTGCAAAGATTACATTCCTTAGATACCCTGTGGGTCGAAAATTTCGACGAAATCGCTCTATCTGGCACGGTTAAGGAGATAGAAGCAAATTAGTGTTTTGCCATTTTTGGCAAAAATTCGAAAGTTCAAAATGGCCGCCATTTTTGGGGAGGGGAAAATTTTTTAAAAATTACCAAGAGTACAATGCTCAGATACCCTGTGGGTCGAAAATTTTGACGAAATCGCTCT
Source organism: Sabellastarte sp. h YS-2021 (assembly GCA_964017235.1). Classification (NCBI taxonomy): domain Eukaryota; kingdom Metazoa; phylum Annelida; class Polychaeta; order Sabellida; family Sabellidae; genus Sabellastarte; species Sabellastarte sp. h YS-2021. The sequence continues at coordinate 102,606,044 of OZ024931.1, read as the reverse complement.
ATCTGGCACGGTTAAGGAGATAGGAGGAAATTTGTGTTTTGCCATTTTTGGCAAAAATTCGAAAATTCAAAATGGCCGCCATTTTTGGGGAGGGGAAAATTTTTGGAAAATTGCAAAGATTGCATTCCTTAGATACCCTGTGGGTCGAAAATTTTGACGAAATCGCTCTATCTGGCACGGTTAAGGAGATAGAAGCAAATTTGTGTTTTGCCATTTTTGGCAAAAATTCGAAAATTCAAAATGGCCGCCATTTTTGGGGAGGGGAAAATTTTTGGAAAATTACCAAGAGTACAATGCTCAGATACCCTGTGGGTCGAAAATTTTGACGAAATCGCTCTATCTGGCACGGTTAAGGAGATAGAAGGAAATTTGTGTTTTGCCATTTTTGGCACAAATTCGAAAATTCAAAATGGCCGCCATTTTTGGGGAGGGGAAAATTTTTGGAAAATTGCAAAGATTGCATTCCTTAGATACCCTGTGGGTCGAAAATTTCGACGAAATCGCTCTATCTCGCACGGTTAAGGAGATAGAAGCAAATTAGTGTTTTGCCATTTTTGGCAAAAATTCGAAAATTCAAAATGGCCGCCATTTTTGGGGAGGGGAAAATTTTTGGAAAATTACCAAGAGCACAATGCTCAGATACCCTGTGGGTCGAAAATTTCGACGAAATCGCGCTATCTCGCACGGTTAAGGAGATAGAAGCAAATTAGTGTTTTGTCATTTTTGGCAAAAATTCGAAAATTCAAAATGGCCGCCATTTTTGGGGAGGGGAAAATTTTGTAAAAATTACCAAGAGCACAATGCTCAGATACCCTGTGGGTCGAAAATTTTGACAAAATCGCTCTATCTGGCACGGTTAAGGAGATAGAAGCAAATTTGTGTTTTGCCATTTTTGGCAAAAATTCGAAAATTCAAAATGGCCGCCATTTTTGGGGAGGGGAAAATTTTTTAAAAATTACCAAGAGTACAATGCTCAGATGCCCTGTGGGTCGAAAATTTTGACGAAATCGCTCTATCTCGGACGGTTAAGGAGATAGAAGCAGATTGGTGTTTTGCCATTTTTGGCAAAAATTCGAAAATTCAAAATGGCCGCCATTTTTGGGGAGGGGAAAATTTTTTGAAAATTGCAAAGATTGCATTCCTTAGATACCCTGTGGGTCGAAAATTTCGACGAAATCGCTCTATCTCGCACGGTTAAGGAGATAGAAGGAAATTTGTGTTTTGCCATTTTTGGCAAAAATTCGAAAATTCAAAATGGCCGCCATTTTTGGGGAGGGGAAAATTTTTGGAAAATTGCAAAGATTCCATTCCTTAGATACCCTGTGGGTCGAAAATTTCGACGAAATCACTCTATCTCGCACGGTTAAGGAGATAGAAGCAAATTAGTGTTTTGCCATTTTTGGCAAAAATTCGAAAATTCAAAATGGCCGCCATTTTTGGGGAGGGGAAATTTTTTAAAAAATTGCCAAGAGTACAATGCTCAGATACCCTGTGGGTCGAAAATTTTGACGAAATCGCTCTATCTGGCACGGTTAAGGAGATAGAAGGAAATTTGTGTTTTGCCATTTTTGGCAAAAATTCGAAAATTCAAAATGGCCGCCATTTTTTGGGGAGGGGAAAATTTTTGGAAAATTGCAAAGATTGCATTCCTTAGTTACCCTGTGGGTCGAAAATTTCGACGAAATCGCTCTATCTCGCACGGTTAAGGAGATAGAAGCAAATTTGTGTTTTGCCATTTTTGGCAAAAATTCGAAAATTCAAAATGGCCGCCATTTTTGGGGAGGGGAAAATTTTTTGAAAATTGCAAAAATTGCATTCCTTAGATACCCTGTGGGTCGAAAATTTCGACGAAATCACTCTATCTCGCACGGTTAAGGAGATAGAAGCAAATTAGTGTTTTGCCATTTTTGGCAAAAATTCGAAAATTCAAAATAGCCGCCATTTTTGGGGAGGGGAAAATTTTTGGAAAAATTACCAAGAGCACAATGCTCAGATACCCTGTGGGTCAAAAATTTTGACGAAATCGCTCTATCTGGCACGGTTAAGGAGATAGAAGCAGATTTGTGTTTTGCCATTTTTGGCAAAAATTCGAAAATTCAAAATGGCCGCCATTTTTGGGGAGGGGAAAATTTTTTGAAAATTGCAAAGATTGCATTCCTTAGATACCCTGTGGGTCGAAAATTTCGACGAAATCGCTCTATCTCGCACGGTTAAGGAGATAGAAGGAAATTTGTGTTTTGCCATTTCTGGCAAAAATTCGAAAATTCAAAATGGCCGCCATTTTTGGGGAGGGGAAAATTTTTGGAAAATTGCAAAGATTGCATTCCTTAGATACCCTGTGGGTCGAAAATTTCGACGAAATCACTCTATCTCGCACGGTTAAGGAGATAGAAGCAAATTAGTGTTTTGCCATTTTTGGCAAAAATTCGAAAATTCAAAATGGCCGCCATTTTTGGGGAGGGGAAATTTTTTTAAAAATTGCCAAGAGTACAATGCTCAGATACCCTGTGGGTCGAAAATTTTGACGAAATCGCTCTATCTGGCACGGTTAAGGAGATAGAAGGAAATTTGTGTTTTGCCATTTTTGGCAAAAATTCGAAAATTCAAAATGGCCGCCATTTTTTGGGGAGGGGAAAATTTTTGGAAAATTGCAAAGATTGCATTCCTTAGTTACCCTGTGGGTCGAAAATTTCGACGAAATCGCTCTATCTCGCATGGTTGAGATAGAAGCAAATTTGTGTTTTGCCATTTTTGGCAAAAATTCGAAAATTCAAAATGGCCGCCATTTTTGGGGAGGGGAAAATTTTGTAAAAATTACCAAGTGCACAATGCTCAGATACCCTGTGGGTCGAAAATTTTGACGAAATCGCTCTATCTGGCACGGTTAAGGAGATAGAAGCAAATTAGTGTTTTGTCATTTTTGGCAAAAATTCGAAAATTCAAAATGGCCGCCATTTTTGGGGAGGGGAAAATTTTGTAAAAATTACCAAGAGCACAATGCTCAGATACCCTGTGGGTCGAAAATTTTGACAAAATCGCTCTATCTGGCACGGTTAAGGAGATAGAAGCAAATTTGTGTTTTGCCATTTTTGGCAAAAATTCGAAAATTCAAAATGGCCGCCATTTTTGGGGAGGGGAAAATTTTTTAAAAATTACCAAGAGTACAATGCTCAGATGCCCTGTGGGTCGAAAATTTTGACGAAATCGCTCTATCTCGGACGGTTAAGGAGATAGAAGCAGATTGGTGTTTTGCCATTTTTGGCAAAAATTCGAAAATTCAAAATGGCCGCCATTTTTGGGGAGGGGAAAATTTTTTGAAAATTGCAAAGATTGCATTCCTTAGATACCCTGTGGGTCGAAAATTTCGACGAAATCGCTCTATCTCGCACGGTTAAGGAGATAGAAGGAAATTTGTGTTTTGCCATTTTTGGCAAAAATTCGAAAATTCAAAATGGCCGCCATTTTTGGGGAGGGGAAAATTTTTGGAAAATTGCAAAGATTCCATTCCTTAGATACCCTGTGGGTCGAAAATTTCGACGAAATCACTCTATCTCGCACGGTTAAGGAGATAGAAGCAAATTAGTGTTTTGCCATTTTTGGCAAAAATTCGAAAATTCAAAATGGCCGCCATTTTTGGGGAGGGGAAATTTTTTAAAAAATTGCCAAGAGTACAATGCTCAGATACCCTGTGGGTCGAAAATTTTGACGAAATCGCTCTATCTGGCACGGTTAAGGAGATAGAAGGAAATTTGTGTTTTGCCATTTTTGGCAAAAATTCGAAAATTCAAAATGGCCGCCATTTTTTGGGGAGGGGAAAATTTTTGGAAAATTGCAAAGATTGCATTCCTTAGTTACCCTGTGGGTCGAAAATTTCGACGAAATCGCTCTATCTCGCACGGTTAAGGAGATAGAAGCAAATTTGTGTTTTGCCATTTTTGGCAAAAATTCGAAAATTCAAAATGGCCGCCATTTTTGGGGAGGGGAAAATTTTTTGAAAATTGCAAAAATTGCATTCCTTAGATACCCTGTGGGTCGAAAATTTCGACGAAATCACTCTATCTCGCACGGTTAAGGAGATAGAAGCAAATTAGTGTTTTGCCATTTTTGGCAAAAATTCGAAAATTCAAAATAGCCGCCATTTTTGGGGAGGGGAAAATTTTTGGAAAAATTACCAAGAGCACAATGCTCAGATACCCTGTGGGTCAAAAATTTTGACGAAATCGCTCTATCTGGCACGGTTAAGGAGATAGAAGCAGATTTGTGTTTTGCCATTTTTGGCAAAAATTCGAAAATTCAAAATGGCCGCCATTTTTGGGGAGGGGAAAATTTTTTGAAAATTGCAAAGATTGCATTCCTTAGATACCCTGTGGGTCGAAAATTTCGACGAAATCGCTCTATCTCGCACGGTTAAGGAGATAGAAGGAAATTTGTGTTTTGCCATTTCTGGCAAAAATTCGAAAATTCAAAATGGCCGCCATTTTTGGGGAGGGGAAAATTTTTGGAAAATTGCAAAGATTGCATTCCTTAGATACCCTGTGGGTCGAAAATTTCGACGAAATCACTCTATCTCGCACGGTTAAGGAGATAGAAGCAAATTAGTGTTTTGCCATTTTTGGCAAAAATTCGAAAATTCAAAATGGCCGCCATTTTTGGGGAGGGGAAATTTTTTTAAAAATTGCCAAGAGTACAATGCTCAGATACCCTGTGGGTCGAAAATTTTGACGAAATCGCTCTATCTGGCACGGTTAAGGAGATAGAAGGAAATTTGTGTTTTGCCATTTTTGGCAAAAATTCGAAAATTCAAAATGGCCGCCATTTTTTGGGGAGGGGAAAATTTTTGGAAAATTGCAAAGATTGCATTCCTTAGTTACCCTGTGGGTCGAAAATTTCGACGAAATCGCTCTATCTCGCATGGTTGAGATAGAAGCAAATTTGTGTTTTGCCATTTTTGGCAAAAATTCGAAAATTCAAAATGGCCGCCATTTTTGGGGAGGGGAAAATTTTGTAAAAATTACCAAGTGCACAATGCTCAGATACCCTGTGGGTCGAAAATTTTGACGAAATCGCTCTATCTGGCACGGTTAAGGAGATAGAAGCAAATTTGTGTTTTGCCATTTTTGGCAAAAATTCGAAAATTCAAAATGGCCGCCATTTTTGGGGAGGGGAAAATTTTTGGAAAATTGCAAAAATTGCATTCCTTAGATACCCTGTGGGTCGAAAATTTCGACGAAATCACTCTATCTCGCACGGTTAAGGAGATAGAAGCAAATTAGTGTTTTGCCATTTTTGGCAAAAATTCGAAAATTCAAAATGGCCGCCATTTTTGGGGAGGGGAAAATTTTTGGAAAAATTACCAAGAGCACAATGCTCAGATACCCTGTGGGTCAAAAATTTTGACGAAATCGCTCTATCCGGCACGGTTAAGGAGATAGAAGCAAATTTGTGTTTTGCCATTTTTGGCAAAAATTCGAAAATTCAAAATGGCCGCCATTTTTGGGGAGGGGAAAATTTTTGGAAAATTGCAAAGATTGCATTCCTTAGATACCCTGTGGGTCGAAAATTTCGACGAAATCACTCTATCTCGCACGGTTAAGGAGATAGAAGCAAATTAGTGTTTTGCCATTTTTGGCAAAAATTCGAAAGTTCAAATGGCCGCCATTTTTGGGGAGGGGAAAATTTTTGGAAAATTACCAAGAGTACAATGCTCAGATACCCTGTGGGTCGAAAATTTTGACGAAATCGCTCTATCTGGCACGGTTAAGGAGATAGAAGGAAATTTGTGTTTTGCCATTTTTGGCAAAAATTCGAAAATTCAAAATGGCTGCCATTTTTGGGGAGGGGAAAATTTTTGGAAAATTGCAAAGATTGCATTCCTTAGATACCCTGTGGGTCGAAAATTTTGACGAAATCGCTCTATCTCGCACGGTTAAGGAGATAGAAGCAAATTAGTGTTTTGCCATTTTTGGCAAAAATTCGAAAATTCAAAATGGCCGCCATTTTTGGGGAGGGGAAAATTTTTGGAAAATTACCAAGAGCACAATGCTCAGATACCCTGTGGGTCGAAAATTTCGACGAAATCGCGCTATCTCGCACGGTTAAGGAGATAGAAGCAAATTAGTGTTTTGTCATTTTTGGCAAAAATTCGAAAATTCAAAATGGCCGCCATTTTTGGGGAGGGGAAAATTTTGTAAAAATTACCAAGAGCACAATGCTCAGATACCCTGTGGGTCGAAAATTTTGACAAAATCGCTCTATCTGGCACGGTTAAGGAGATAGAAGCAAATTTGTGTTTTGCCATTTTTGGCAAAAATTCGAAAATTCAAAATGGCCGCCATTTTTGGGGAGGGGAAAATTTTTTAAAAATTACCAAGAGTACAATGCTCAGATGCCCTGTGGGTCAAAAATTTTGACGAAATCGCTCTATCTCGCACGGTTAAGGAGATAGAAGCAGATTGGTGTTTTGCCATTTTTGGCAAAAATTCGAAAATTCAAAATGGCCGCCATTTTTGGGGAGGGGAAAATTTTTTGAAAATTGCAAAGATTGCATTCCTTAGATACCCTGTGGGTCGAAAATTTCGACGAAATCGCTCTATCTCGCACGGTTAAGGAGATAGAAGGAAATTTGTTTTGCCATTTTTGGCAAAAATTCGAAAATTCAAAATGGCCGCCATTTTTGGGGAGGGGAAAATTTTTGGAAAATTGCAAAGATTGCATTCCTTAGATACCCTGTGGGTCGAAAATTTTGACGAAATCGCTCTATCTGGCACGGTTAAGGAGATAGAAGCAAATTTGTGTTTTGCCATTTTTGGCAAAAATTCGAAAATTCAAAATGGCCGCCATTTTTGGGGAGGGGAAAATTTTTGGAAAATTACCAAGAGTACAATGCTCAGATACCCTGTGGGTCGAAAATTTTGACGAAATCGCTCTATCTGGCACGGTTAAGGAGATAGAAGCAAATTTGTGTTTTGCCATTTTTGGCAAAAATTCGAAAATTCAAAATGGCCGCCATTTTTGGGGAGGGGAAAATTTTTTGAAAATTGCAAAAATTGCATTCCTTAGATACCCTGTGGGTCGAAAATTTCGACGAAATCACTCTATCTCGCACGGTTAAGGAGATAGAAGCAAATTAGTGTTTTGCCATTTTTGGCAAAAATTCGAAAATTCAAAATGGCCGCCATTTTTGGGGAGGGGAAAATTTTTGGAAAAATTACCAAGAGCACAATGCTCAGATACCCTGTGGGTCAAAAATTTTGACGAAATCGCTCTATCTGGCACGGTTAAGGAGATAGGAGGAAATTTGTGTTTTGCCATTTTTGGCAAAAATTCGAAAATTCAAAATGGCCGCCATTTTTGGGGAGGGGAAAATTTTTGGAAAATTGCAAAGATTGCATTCCTTAGATACCCTGTGGGTCGAAAATTTTGACGAAATCGCTCTATCTGGCACGGTTAAGGAGATAGAAGCAAATTTGTGTTTTGCCATTTTTGGCAAAAATTCGAAAATTCAAAATGGCCGCCATTTTTGGGGAGGGGAAAATTTTTGGAAAATTACCAAGAGTACAATGCTCAGATACCCTGTGGGTCGAAAATTTTGACGAAATCGCTCTATCTGGCACGGTTAAGGAGATAGAAGGAAATTTGTGTTTTGCCATTTTTGGCAAAAATTCGAAAATTCAAAATGGCCGCCATTTTTGGGGAGGGGAAAATTTTTGGAAAATTGCAAAGATTGCATTCCTTAGATACCCTGTGGGTCGAAAATTTCGACGAAATCGCTCTATCTCGCACGGTTAAGGAGATAGAAGCAAATTAGTGTTTTGCCATTTTTGGCAAAAATTCGAAAATTCAAAATGGCCGCCATTTTTGGGGAGGGGAAAATTTTTGGAAAATTACCAAGAGCACAATGCTCAGATACCCTGTGGGTCGAAAATTTCGACGAAATCGCGCTATCTCGCACGGTTAAGGAGATAGAAGCAAATTAGTGTTTTGTCATTTTTGGCAAAAATTCGAAAATTCAAAATGGCCGCCATTTTTGGGGAGGGGAAAATTTTGTAAAAATTACCAAGAGCACAATGCTCAGATACCCTGTGGGTCGAAAATTTTGACAAAATCGCTCTATCTGGCACGGTTAAGGAGATAGAAGCAAATTTGTGTTTTGCCATTTTTGGCAAAAATTCGAAAATTCAAAATGGCCGCCATTTTTGGGGAGGGGAAAATTTTTTAAAAATTACCAAGAGTACAATGCTCAGATGCCCTGTGGGTCAAAAATTTTGACGAAATCGCTCTATCTCGCACGGTTAAGGAGATAGAAGCAGATTGGTGTTTTGCCATTTTTGGCAAAAATTCGAAAATTCAAAATGGCCGCCATTTTTGGGGAGGGGAAAATTTTTTGAAAATTGCAAAGATTGCATTCCTTAGATACCCTGTGGGTCGAAAATTTCGACGAAATCGCTCTATCTCGCACGGTTAAGGAGATAGAAGGAAATTTGTTTTGCCATTTTTGGCAAAAATTCGAAAATTCAAAATGGCCGCCATTTTTGGGGAGGGGAAAATTTTTGGAAAATTGCAAAGATTGCATTCCTTAGATACCCTGTGGGTCGAAAATTTCGACGAAATCACTCTATCTCGCACGGTTAAGGAGATAGAAGCAAATTAGTGTTTTGCCATTTTTGGCAAAAATTCGAAAATTCAAAATGGCCGCCATTTTTGGGGAGGGGAAAATTTTGTAAAAATTACCAAGAGCACAATGCTCAGATACCCTGTAGGTCGAAAATTTTGACGAAATCGCTCTATCTCGCACGGTTAAGGAGATAGAAGCAGATTGGTGTTTTGCCATTTTTGGCAAAAATTCGAAAATTCAAAATGGCCGCCATTTTTGGGGAGGGGAAAATTTTTTGAAAATTGCAAAGATTGCATTCCTTAGATACCCTGTGGGTCGAAAATTTCGACGAAATCGCTCTATCTCGCACGGTTAAGGAGATAGAAGGAAATTTGTTTTGCCATTTTTGGCAAAAATTCGAAAATTCAAAATGGCCGCCATTTTTGGGGAGGGGAAAATTTTTGGAAAATTGCAAAGATTGCATTCCTTAGATACCCTGTGGGTCGAAAATTTCGACGAAATCACTCTATCTCGCACGGTTAAGGAGATAGAAGCAAATTAGTGTTTTGCCATTTTTGGCAAAAATTCGAAAATTCAAAATGGCCGCCATTTTTGGGGAGGGGAAATTTTTTTAAAAATTGCCAAGAGTACAATGCTCAGATACCCTGTGGGTCGAAAATTTTGACGAAATCGCTCTATCTGGCACGGTTAAGGAGATAGAAGGAAATTTGTGTTTTGCCATTTTTGGCAAAAATTCGAAAATTCAAAATGGCCGCCATTTTTTGGGGAGGGGAAAATTTTTGGAAAATTGCAAAGATTGCATTCCTTAGTTACCCTGTGGGTCGAAAATTTCGACGAAATCGCTCTATCTCGCACGGTTAAGGAGATAGAAGCAAATTTGTGTTTTGCCATTTTTGGCAAAAATTCGAAAATTCAAAATGGCCGCCATTTTTGGGGAGGGGAAAATTTTTGGAAAATTGCAAAGATTACATTCCTTAGATACCCTGTGGGTCGAAAATTTCGACGAAATCGCTCTATCTCGCACGGTTAAGGAGATAGAAGCAAATTAGTGTTTTGCCATTTTTGGCAAAAATTCGAAAATTCAAAATGGCCGCCATTTTTGGGGAGGGGAAAATTTTGTAAAAATTACCAAGAGCACAATGCTCAGATACCCTGTAGGTCGAAAATTTTGACGAAATCGCTCTATCTGGCACGGTTAAGGAGATAGAAGCAAATTTGTGTTTTGCCATTTTTGGCAAAAATTCGAAAATTCAAAATGGCCGCCATTTTTGGGGAGGGGAAAATTTTTTGAAAATTGCAAAAATTGCATTCCTTAAATACTCTGTGGGTCGAAAATTTCGACGAAATCACTCTATCTCGCACGGTTAAGGAGATAGAAGCAAATTAGTGTTTTGCCATTTTTGGCAAAATTTCGAAAATTCAAAATGGCCGCCATTTTTGGGGAGGGGAAAATTTTTGGAAAAATTACCAAGAGCACAATGCTCAGATGCCCTGTGGGTCAAAAATTTTGACGAAATCGCTCTATCTGGCACGGTTAAGGAGATAGAAGCAAATTTGTGTTTTGCCATTTTTGGCAAAAATTCGAAAATTCAAAATGGCCACCATTTTTGGGGAGGGGAAAATTTTTTTAAAATTACCAAGAGTACAATGCTCAGATACCCTGTGGGTCGAAAATTTTGACGAAATCGCTCTATCTCGCACGGTTAAGGAGATAGAAGCAAATTAGTGTTTTGCCATTTTTGGCAAAAATTCGAAAATTCAAAATGGCCGCCATTTTTGGGGAGGGGAAAATTTTTTGAAAATTGCAAATATTACATTGCTTAAATACCCTGTGGGTCGAAAATTTCGACGAAATCGCTCTATCTCACACGGTTTCTGAGATATTAGCAAATTACTCAAAAGTAGTACTGAAAATACACAATGAAGTACCTAAATGGCTATTACTCATGTACTGACAAAGCTATCAGTCCCAAATGCAATACCAAGCGAGCTATGGACATAACAATCTTGTATTCAAAATTGTAGTAAAATATCTTTAATTATTTTGGCTTAAATGCACGGAAACCAATGGGTACTGAAAATAGCTGTACTTAAGTATTACTCAGTAAGCAAAAGAGGTACAACAGCCAAAAGCAATCCCAAGCAAGCTACTGACCCAATAAGCCTGCATACCAAATTTGGTGACAATAGCTCTAATACTTTTCCTTTAAATGAGCGGAAACCATGCGTGACGCCGGACATCGGACGCCGGACATCGGACGGCGAAAAAAGCAAAAATAATATATCCACCCCCCAGGGGGGTGGACATAATTACCAAGAGCACAATGCTCAGATACCCTGTGGGTCGAAAATTTCGACGAAATCGCTCTATCTCGCACGGTTAAGGAGATAGAAGCAAATTAGTGTTTTGTCATTTTTGGCAAAAATTCGAAAATTCAAAATGGCCGCCATTTTTGGGGAGGGGAAAATTTTGTAAAAATTACCAAGAGCACAATGCTCAGATACCCTGTGGGTCGAAAATTTTGACGAAATCGCTCTATCTGGCACGGTTAAGGAGATAGAAGCAAATTTGTGTTTTGCCATTTTTGGCAAAAATTCGAAAATTCAAAATGGCCGCCATTTTTGGGGAGGGGAAAATTTTTGGAAAATTACCAAGAGTACAATGCTCAGATGCCCTGTGGGTCGAAAATTTTGACGAAATCGCTCTATCTCGCACGGTTAAGGAGATAGAAGCAGATTGGTGTTTTGCCATTTTTGGCAAAAATTCGAAAATTCAAAATGGCCGCCATTTTTGGGGAGGGGAAAATTTTTTTGAAAATTGCAAAGATTGCATTCCTTAGATACCCTGTGGGTCGAAAATTTCGACGAAATCGCTCTATCTCGCACGGTTAAGGAGATAGAAGCAAATTAGTGTTTTGCCATTTTTGGCAAAAATTCGAAAATTCAAAATGGCCGCCATTTTTGGGGAGGGGAAAATTTTTTGAAAATTGCAAATATTACATTCCTTAAATACCCTGTGGGTCGAAAATTTCGACGAAATCGCTCTATCTCACACGGTTTCTGAGATATTAGCAAATTACTCAAAAGTAGTACTGAAAATACACAATGAAGTACCTAAATGGCTATTACTCATGTACTGACAAAGCTATCAGTCCCAAATGCAATACCAAGCGAGCTATGGACATAACAATCTTGTATTCAAAATTGTAGTAAAATATCTTTAATTATTTTGGCTTAAATGCACGGAAACCAATGGGTACTGAAAATAGCTGTACTTAAGTATTACTCAGTAAGCAAAAGAGGTACAACAGCCAAAAGCAATCCCAAGCAAGCTACTGACCCAATAAGCCTGCATACCAAATTTGGTGACAATAGCTCTAATACTTTTCCTTTAAATGAGCGGAAACCATGCGTGACGCCGGACATCGGACGCCGGACATCGGACATCGGACGGCGAAAAAAGCAAAAATAATATATCCACCCCCCAGGGGGGTGGACATAATTCTTTGAGAATTGGTAGGGGAACCTTGCCCTTAGGGGCCCCAGAGGGCTTAGGAGAAATACAGATCTTGGCAAAGTCTGTATTTAGTTCTTGAATCTTGTCTTCGTAACAAGGTTGTCCCACCTTGTACCACTTGGCCATGGAAGGAGGAGCTTTAATGTATTTACCCTCAGGTAAATTTGCTGCTTGAAAATCTTGGTCCAGACGAGTATTAGATGGGCCAGGTTTTGAGGCCGAAGCAGAGGTCTGATCTACCTCCACTTGTAAAGAAGTTTTATGGAGAGATTTCTGAAAATCTTCTCGAAGGGACTTCATTGCCTCTAAAATATTTGCCTGGAAAGCACCCATCTTTTGGTCTAGTTGAATGTCTAGCCGAGATCCCAAGGACTTCTCGAGCTTTGTTTCTAATTTTTGCTGTAAAGCAGTACCTGGAGTTGGTGGGACAGTTTTAGCTGGAGTTTTTAATGATAAAGCCTCGGAGGCAAGAGGTTGAGGGTGAGGCGGGGAAGTAAACAGATGGTCAGCAGCACTCTCGAGGTCTGCTTGTGAGCCTGCGAGGATTCTACAGAATTATCGCCCAATAAATCTAATTCTTGATAATTTTTGTCAGATTTTTTGTCAGTTTTTTTTAACATATCTCTTTCTATGAGTGATTTTGGTTAGTTGTTTCCGAAAAGGAAGCACAAATATCACAACCTCTCTGCAGGTAGGACAGAAATTATGAGTGTCGAAAGCATGACAAAAATGATGGCATTTAGATGCACGGGGTTTATCTTTATTGGATTGATGTGAAGACATGTTCAAACGCAATAAAAGAGGTGAAACCCGATCACATCAAATCTAGCCGAGGCGAAAACTCACAACAGGTATAAAAGAAAAAAATACTTATCCGACTGGACGGAAAGATATGTAATATGTGCTTTAAAGATTAATAAACAAAATGGCTGAAAAAAGACATCCAACAATCAAAATGAACTGAGATATAAGTAGAAAATAGCATCAGAGATGCCCGTACCCCACAGCGTGGGGAAATATTTTTCAACACCATGAGATATAGAAGTAGTGTAACAGTACAAAGATCAAGATACTTTCAGAGCAGTGTAAGTTATATTAAGCTCCAAATAATGCTTAAATAGAGAAAACTAGATTGGGCCAACTCGGCGCCAACATATCCCCAGACAGGTCATCACTCACACCACAGGTTTTGATCGGGAATTTTTTAAAACATAATTACCCATTATTATATGAACTTCAGCACATCAATCTACTCTGTTTATATCTTCCAAGGAAGACGGTGTATCCCCAGACGCCGAATACATAACTCAAATTATATTTTCAATCTTCCTGCAATGATAACTCTAAACCTATTTTCAAAGTATTTAAATGATTGATGATTGAATGTCCATTCTAAAATAATAATCCCAAAAGAGCATATCTGTTTCTATATTTGTTGACAAATAAAATATTATTTTTAACTCAACTCATCATACTTTTCAATCTTCCTTCAAAGTATTTAAATGATTGATGATTCAATGTCCATTCTAAAATTCATAATCCCAAAAGCGCATATCTGTTTCTATATTTGTTCACAAATAAAATATTATTTAAAAAAAAATTATTTATATTATTATTTTATTATATTATTTTTAGAATTTGCAAATTGTTTTCAGTTATTCATTTCCTCTATACCTATATATGTGGTCCATATATATGCAACCTAAATATGTGACACAATCTCAGTTCTGACTCCCCTTTGTGTTATATGTAATGAAGCCCACCACCTCCCACCCCACCCCTCTCCCCTTCTCCACACCTCTCTCACTATTACACAAGATCTGCAACCCCATTGAGTTCTTTGTTTCTCATCTGATATCATTAAATACCTTTGTTTATTTAGTGTCACTCAATATAGCTGGAGGTCCCAGAGGTGGGTGGGGGGAATCCGGGTGGGGGATGCATAAATGGTAAACAAACAATCTATATAAAAGGGGTACTCAAATACAAAAAGAATTGAGAATTTTAAGTATGTGATTATCAACTGAAATGAGTTCATAACTGTAGGAGCTGTGTCAAAATTAACTGAGGCAAGTTGAATAAAACTGGGCTAGTTGAGGGTTAAAAATCCCCTACTTTTACTACATAAGGATATAATTTCATTAATATTGGGACTTAAAGCTCACTTAAAGTGTCCATTTTGTCTACTTGAATATGTTTAACCAGTTTCATTTTAAAAAGTTAAAAACTCAGCAAGCAGAGGTATAACACACAAAAATAAGTTCTTAAAAGACTAAGATAGCCATAACATTATTAATATTCAAAATTTAAATAGACAGGCATTTCCTTTTAAAAATTCAAAGATTTCAGCTCTATAACCCACATAGTTTGACAGTTACTGGGCTTTAAAGTGGCATAATGTCCATAAATTGGGTTTGTGTGGGCATTTTACAATTGTTAAAGAGACCTTAGCAATTAAACAACAGATCTGAAACTTTTTGGGGGACATACATAACAAACAAAAATTATATATAATACAGTTTAAGACTTGTCACACTAAGCATTTCCAAATAACAGGGCAAAATACGGAAAAAATGTCCAAAAAGGCACTTGGGCGAGTGTCTATGGCCCTCATACACAGGTTAAATGTCTACTAAAAACCTTGATTTTCGGCATATGTAAAAAGGACATAATAATGCATTCCCAGATGGGATTTCAGCTCCATCAATCACATAGTTTAACAGTCACAGGGCTTAAAGGTGGTTAAAAAGTCCAAATATTGGGTCTCTGTGGGCCTTTTAGAGATCTCGATGTGGCTTTCAAATTAAAGCTTCAGACTTAAAATTTGTTACATACTAAGATTACACATAGAATATGTATCTAATAAAGTTTGAAACTTCTCAGACTTACCATTTCCAAGTTACAGAGCAAAATATGTGAAAAATGTCTTAAAAGGGTCACTCAGGTGGGTGTTTAAGGTCCTCATACACAGGTTAAATGTCTACTTGAAGCCTTGATTTTTGGCACATGTAAAAAGAACATAATAATGTATTCCCAGATGAGATTTCAGCTCTATCAGTCACATAGTTTAACAGTCACAGGCCTTAAAATTGGCAAAAAGTCCAAATACTGGGTCTTTATGGGGCCTTCTAGAGACCTAAATGTGGCCTTCAAATTAAAGCCTCAGACTTAAAATTTGTCACATACTAAGATTACACATAGAATATGCATCTAATACAGTTTGAAACTTCTTAGACTTACCATTTCCAAGTTACAGGGCAAAATATGTGAAAAATGTCTAAAAATGGTCACTCGGGTGGGGATTTATGGTCCTCATACACAGGTTAAATGTCTTCTTAAAGCCTTAATTTTTGGCACATATATAAATAACATACTAATATCTTCCCAGATAGGATTTGAGCTCTATCAGTCACATAGTTTGACAGTCACAGGGCTTAAAAGTAGCAAAAAGTCCAAATATTGGGTCTTTGGGAGCCTTTTAGAGACCTCAATTTGACCTTCAAAATTAAAGCTTCAGACTTAAAATCTGTTACATACTAAGATTACACACAGAATATATATCTAATACAGTTTGAAACTTCTCAGACTTACCATTTCCAAGTTACAGGGAAAAATATGTGAAAAATGTCTTATAAGGGTCACTCGGGTGGGTGTTTATGGTCCTGATACACAGGTTAACTGTCTATTAAAGGCCTAAATGTTGGGGCACATATAAGAAAACACATAGATATATTCCCAGATGATATTTAACTTAGATGAGAGACATAGTTTGAAAGCTACAGTGCTTGAAAGTGGCAAAAAGTGCATAAATTGGGTCTCTGTGGGCACTTTTGAGACCTTAAGTCGACCCCTTTGGGTAAACCTACAGCCCTAAAATTTTCTACAGACAAGGATTACATATCAAAGTTATACCTAGCGCAGTTTGAGACTCATCAGAATTACCACTTCCAAATTATAGGGCAAAATATGTGAAAAGTATAGCAAAAAATCCCCAAGTGGGGGTATTTATGGGCCTCAAACACAATTTTCTCCTCAACTTAAAGTCGTGATTTTCGGCACATGTACTAAGAACATATTAATGTGTTGTCAGGTAAAATTTCAGCCAGCTGAGCATCATAGTTTGTGACCTACAGGGCTCTAAGTGGCCAAAAGTCCAATTTCTGACCTTAAGGTGGCCATAAGTTCTTTTTTACTGGGAGTTTAAGGTCACCTTAAAATAGGGATCTTCCTTTGGGCACCCTTAACATGTGTACCAAGTTTGAAAAAAAAATATTAATTTGTTTTTGAGTTATCGCGTCCACAAGGAAATTTCTACGGCGGCGGCGGCGGCGGCGGCGCGACAGACCTGAATCCAATATATCCCCGACTTTCGTCTGGGGATATAATAATATCTAAGGAAAAGAAATGTATGTAAAGATGAAGTATTAAAACAAAACAATTCAATAACTAGACCTAGCGCATCGGAGAACCGATGCACCAAAACCTCTAGGACCAATAATAATCGAGTTATAAGCACTTTTAAGTTTGGCTGTCCTCATTTGACCTTCAAGGAGGGGCCCAAGGTCAAATCCGACCACGCCAGAAGATTCCCAGCGCATGATTTCCTATATGTTGGTTTACCATCAGAAAACATCTAGGACCAATAATAAGTGAGTTATAAGCACTTTTAAGTTTGGCTGTCCTCATTTGACCTTGAACGAGGGGCCCAAGGTCAAATCCGACCACACCAGAAGATTCCCAGCCCATGATTTTCTATATGTTGGTTTACCATCCCAAACCTCTAGGACCAATAATAAGCGAGTTATAGGCACTTTTACCTTTGGCTATCCTCGTTTGACCTTGAAGGAGGGGCCCAAGGTCAAATCCGACCACACCAGAAGATTCCCAGCCCATGATTTCCTATATAAGGGTTTACCATCCCAAACCTCTAGGACCAATAATAAGCAAGTTATAAGCACTTTTAAGTTTGGCTGTCCTCACTTGACCCTGAAGGAGGGGGCCCAAGGTCAAATCCGACCACACCAGAAGATTCCTAGTGCATGATTTCCTATATGTTGGTTTACCATCCCAAACCTCTAGGACCAATAATAAGTGAGTTATAAGCACTTTTAAGTTTGGCTGTCCTCATTTGACCTTGAAGGAGGGGCCCAAGGTCAAATCCGACCACACCAGAAGATTCCCAGCCCATGATTTTCTATATGCTGGTTTACCATCCCAAACCTCTAGGACCAATAATAAGTGAGTTATAAGCACTTTTACCTTTGGCTATCCTCGTTTGACCTTGAAGGAGGGGCCCAAGGTCAAATCCGACCACACCAGAAGATTCCCAGCCCATGATTTTCTATATGTTGGTTTACCATCCCAAACCTCTAGGACCAATAATAAGTGAGTTATAGGCACTTTTACCTTTGGCTATCCTCGTTTGACCTTGAAGGAGGGGCCCAAGGTCAAATCCGACCACACCTGAAGATTCTCAGCCAATGATTTCCTATATGTTGGTTTACCATCCCAAACCTCTAGGACCAATAATAAGTGAGTTATAAGCACTTTTAAGTTTGGCTGTCCTCATTTGACCTTGAATGAGGGGCCCAAGGTCAAATCCGACCACACCAGAAGATTCCCAGCCCATGATTTTCTATATGCTGGTTTACCATCCCAAACCTCTAGGACCAATAATAAGCGAGTTATAGGCACTTTTACCTTTGGCTATCCTCGTTTGACCTTGAAGGAGGGGGCCCAAGGTCAAATCCGACCACACCAGAAGATTCCCAGCCCATGATTTTCTATATGCTGGTTTACCATCCCAAACCTCTAGGACCAATAATAAGCGAGTTATAAGCACTTTTACCTTTGGCTGTCCTCGTTGACCTTGAAGGAGGGGGCCCAAGGTCAAATCCGACCACACCAGAAGATTCCCAGCCCATGATTTTCTATATGCTGGTTTACCATCCCAAACCTCTAGGACCAATAATAAGCGAGTTATAAGCACTTTTAAGTTTGGCTGTCCTCCTTTGACCTTGAAGGAGGTGCCCAAGGTCAAATCTGACCACGCCAGAAGATTCGCAGCCCATGATTTCCTATATGTTGGTTTACCATCCCAAACCTCTAGGACCAATAATAAGCAAGTTATAAGCACTTTTAAGTTTGGCTGTCCTCATTTGACCTTGGACGAGGGGCCCAAGGTCAAATCTGACCACACCAGAAGATTCCCAGCCCATGATTTCCTATATGTTGGTTTACCATCCCAAACCTCTAGGATCGATAATAAGCGAGTTATAAGCACTTTTAAGTTTGGCTATCCTCGTTTGACCTTGAAGGAGGGGTTCAAGGTCAAATCTGACCACATCAGAAGATTCACAGCACATGATTTCCTATAGGTTGGCTTCACACTGCAAACCTCTAGGACCAATAATAAGGGAGATATAGGCACTTTTAAAGTCCGCTATGTGGGTTACTTCGGCACTCCGTGGATGACCTTGAATTAGTAGCTTCAAGGTCAAATGTGTGCAAGGTTGTAGAGGACATGTATATGTGTCATACATATCACCTATGAAGAGATTCAACCTTCTACCTATGAGGAACAGCCAGTAGAAAAATGTAGATTATTTTCAAAGAAATGCCCGTGGCGGCCATCTTGTTTTTCAGAATGAGGCTATTTTCCTTCCCAGAGAAGCTTACCCCCCAATGAACATATCCTGCAAATTTGGTGAACCTGGCTGCTGTTGTTTTCCTCTTAGAGCGTTAAGGCCGAAAATCTCTCTACGTGCGGCAGCGGCGGCGTAGCGAACGCTAAACCAAAGCATCCACCGGATGCTTCCAGTGGATACAATAAAATGACCGCATTTATCAGTAAACCAAAAATGGCCAAATTATGGTTTGGACATTTTGAATATTACCCATGCATACAGAAGTGGCAAGACACTCAATGAATGCTTATGTGTGGTGTTGGAGAAAAGCCTGTGGCTCACTTGATGAAATTCCATCTGTTACAATGGGAACTTGCAAAAGGAAATTCTTAATGAATTCTAATATGACTATAACAGTGCTTAATCTGCATCAACGGACAGACCCAGGGTTGCAACAAGATTTTAAAGGTCAATACAGCAAGGTCAAAGGTCAATCAGTGTCACACCATGACGTGGCACACCTAAAACCCTCAACCAATGTACCTACCAAGTATCAACTTCCTACACCTCTTACGGTTTCCAAGATATAGCCCGGACCAGGTTTTATAGGTCAAGTTCACTACAGCAAGGTCAAAGGTCAAATCAAGGTCACACCATGACGTTGCACACCTACTACCCCCAACCAATGTCCTCACCAAGTATCAGCTTCCTACACCTTACAGGTTCCGAAATATAGCCCAGACAAGATTTTATAGGTCAAGGTCACTACGGCAAAGGTCAAATCAAGGTCACACTATGACGTTGCACATCTACACCCCCTAACCAATGTCCCTACCAAATATCAACTTCCTACACCTTACAGTTGCTGAGATATAGCCCGGACAAGGTTTTATAGATCAAGGTCACTACAGCAAGGTCAAATCAAGGTCAGACCATGATGTTGCACACCTACAACTCCTAACCAATGTTTGTACCAAATATCAACTTCCTACACCTTACAGTTGCTGAGATATAGCCCGGACAAGGTTTTATAGATCAAGGTCACTACAGCAAGGTCAAATCAAGGTCAGACCATGATGTTGCACACCTACAACTCCTAACCAATGTTTGTACCAAGTATCAACTTCCTACACCTTACGGTTTCCGAGATATAGCCCGGACAAGATTTTATAGGTCAAGGTCACTACAGCAAGGTCAAAGGTCAAATCAATGTCACACCATGACATTGGACACCTACACCCCCTAGCCAATGTCCCTACCAAGTATCAACTTCCTACACCTTACGGTTTCCGAGACATAGCCCGGACAAGATTTTAAAGGTCAAGGTCACTACAGCATGGTCAAAGGTCAAATCAAGGTCAGACCATGACGTTGCACACCTACTACCCCTAACTAATGTCCCTGCCAAGTATCAACTTCCTACACCTTATGGTTGCCGAGATATAGCCCGGACAAGATTTTCAAACTCAAGGTCACTACGGCAAGGTCAAAGGTCAAATCAAGGTCTCGGTTTCCGAGATATAGCCCGGACAAGATCACTACACATGGTCAAAGGTCAAATCAAGGTCAGACCATGACGTTGCACAACTACTAACCCTAACTAATGTCCCTGCCAAGTGTCAACTTCCTACACCTTATGGTTGCCGAGATATAGCCCGGACAAGATTTTCAAACTCAAGGTCACTACGGCAAGGTCAAATCAAGGTCAGACCATGACGTTGCACACCTACATCCCCCAACCAATGTCCCTGCCAAGTATGAACTTCCTACACCTTACGGTTTCTGAGATACAGCCGTGACTATTTCCCGCCGCCCGCCCATCCAGACAGCATGGGTGAAAACAATACCCCGACAGCCCTTAGGGGCTGTGGGGTAAAAACGGTAGAAAAACTTGACAAGATATTCCAATATGGCGGCGGCCAACTAGAAAGGAGAAGACAAATGGGGTAGGTCACGTGACGACAACCTGAGGCTACGGCAAACAATAAATGTCTCTTTTTCTCTTAGACGTTGGCCGGGCCTGGCAGCCATCCGAGAACAGCATTCAGTCCCACATGGTAAGCTATTGTAGCATAATAAAATATGGAGGTTTCACTGAGGAGAAGAGTACACACTTGTCTAGTATATGGAGATATTGCACTGAGTATAAATACACAATACAATACAATACACACAAGTACATAATGCCTCACACTGATACACACCCAAGCTTCTTGACCAGCTCTGTGTTAACAGTTTCCTCTGCGCCCTGTGCTGCAGAAACAGGCTGGGAAGTGCTTCCCCATGGCTGCTGTCCCGTGGCTGCTGCAGACTGTGAGGTGGGGGGCTGACCATAGCCATAGCCACTCCACTGACCTGCAGATACAAGCATAAATCTTGTGACTGGTCCGTGGTTGCTATTGACTGGGAGGCAGCTCTGACCATGGCCATTTTGGACCTAGTTACACCAGTGAAAGCGACTCCACTTACCAGCACACACAGACATGATACAAGTCAGAAGGGATTTACAACTGAAAAATTAGCATACAAGTTATTCTTAGCTTATTATCTAGCTTTAAGCTGGTTCTTACTTATTTTAACATCTGTACTTACCCATTTTGGAGTCTGTGGCTGTTGACTGCTGGGTCTGCCCACTCTCGGACTGCTTAGATGCTGGTGGTGGAGGCTGACCATATGGATAACCCCAGTAACCTAATCATAGACAACAGATTCACCATAACTCAGTCCCAAAAGACGTCTAAATTTTGGTGACATTTTTCACACGGAACATACAGAATCTGTAATCCTATTACAGATAAATTGAATAAATAAAATGACTTCAGGTTTTCACACCAAACTAGAAAAATGTTTTTGCTAACAAAAACTAAGCGTCCCAAAAAGGTTCACTGCAATATAATATACAGTAGAAAAAGGTTTTTGCAAATAAAAACATGCAGTGCTCAGAGAAGAAGTGAAAGTTAAGCAGACAGTGTGGAAGTTCATACATTAACATGAAAGAAAAACTTAAGCTTTATTTTGTTTTCTA
Organism: Sabellastarte sp. h YS-2021; assembly: GCA_964017235.1. Classification (NCBI taxonomy): domain Eukaryota; kingdom Metazoa; phylum Annelida; class Polychaeta; order Sabellida; family Sabellidae; genus Sabellastarte; species Sabellastarte sp. h YS-2021. Next base: position 102,584,262 of record OZ024931.1, on the reverse strand, counting down.
TGGTCATAAATTGCGAAAAGTTAATTGAATAAATGCTTTGGCTAAGAATGCATAAAGCATCAATACTTATAATAGGTCGAAAGTTACACCATAAAACTACTTAATTAAAGAGTAACAGTGCTTTATAAATGCCATATATCTATTTACATTTTAGAAAAAGGCATAGTAAAATGTGAGGCTTTAGAAAGGCAAGAAGTTTATGACACAATGCTTTGAACACATCTATCTGGTAAATCTGACCAGCTATCTAGACTCTTCACATAAGGTTTCCCAATACCTCTTAATACATTCTAAAGCTGTAAAAGCAAGAATAAAGGAGATAAAAGGCCAAAACACAAAATCGACTATTTTATGACCCCAGTTTGACCCATAAGGGAGAGTCTGGGGGTAAATATGACCAGCTAACTAGACTATTCACATATGGTTTCCCAATACCTCTTAATACATTCTCAAGCTCTAGAAGCAAGAATAAAGGAGATATAAGGGGAAAAGATGAAATTGGCTATTTTATGACTCCAGTTTGACCCCTACAGGGGGGTCAGGGGGGAAATTTGACTTGCTTTCTAGACTCTCCACATATGGTTTCCTACTACCTCCCAATACATATTATGGCTCTAAATGCAATACTTAAGAAGATAATAGGGGGTTCACATGAATTTTAAGCTTTCTGATTGGTACCTGTGAGAAAATCACTCATAAATCGGTCAATTTTCATCGGACTGCTCCCAAAATCTAATCGGCTCACGTTTTTTATAGTATAAACATGTGTATGAAGTTACAAGCCTCTGCGGTCAGTAGATTTTCCTGAACTGCGATGACAGGCGGGTGTACCCGAAAAAACTATTTTTTGATCATGTGACCTTGATAAAGATCAAAGGTCAAATTTAAGCATGTGGAAAAATTTTCCCACGCCTAAGGTATATAACTGCCAAATATGGTTAAAAAGCTTGCAATAATAAGGGAGATATTCAAGGGAGACCATAATGCGGCGAGGAAAACTGACGCGAAACCAAATAAGCGCCCTTTCAGGGACGCTTAATTAGTTTATGTTATTGTAATGTTATGATAGCAATAATTTTAATCTTACATCATGTTGTACACTGAGCCAGAATTTGTTCATAATACTTGGTTTACATAATCTACTTGCTAAATTAAGTCCTGCCTACATACAATTGACTTTTGATCTATATCAATCAGATGGAGTAGCCGGGTACATACCTTGAGACCAGTCTGTTTGGCCTGCCTGACCATAACCTGGGTATGAGTACTGGCTGTAGTCATACCCAGCCTGGCTGTAGTCATAGCCATAGTGCTTGTAGTACTCCTCATAGGCCTTCTGGTCATACTCTGGGTACTGTGGTGGTGGCGGCTGTGGGGGCAGCTGGGGCTGTTGGGGAAGGGGAGGAGGCTCCTGATCAGTTGACACCTGGTTGCTCAATATCTGACCACTTGTGTTCCTCAAGGTACTGTCAGTGACTGTGTTTATGCCAGACATATCTTTGTTTTGAGAAGATGCTGATGCTGGTTTTTGAGAAGATGCTGGTGGTCTTCCCAGCAGAGATGGTGGCCCCTCTTTGCTCTGTGCTATGTCCCCTCTAGGCTGTCTGTTGAATAAACCAGACCCAGAAAGTTCCTGCGAACTCTGATCATCTTGGGGAGTACCAAATCGACTTGATACTTGTTTCATGTTCATACCAGATCCAAACTGGCTTTTTGGAGTATCTATGGGATTTGCCAGTTGTTTCTGCATATTAGTATTTACCCTAGCTCCTGCACCTGGGGTTCGCCTGAAGCCATCTGTGATGTTATCCCCAAACATGGAATCCTCTTGAACTTTATTATTTCCCTTATTTTGAACCCCGAAGTTTTGTGCATTGTTCTCTTCTTTTTCATTTCCAAACTGGTTGTTGAGACCACGCTGGTCAAATCTATTCTGTCGCTGACCCTGACCCAAAGTACCTTGTCTTCCCTGTCCAAAATTACCCTGGCCCTGTAGATGACTCCTTTCACCATCAAACAATCCTCGATTGGAACCTTGGCCAAATGCTGTTCCACCTTCTTCACCAGTCTCAGTTTCAGCAAAGCTGGATTTCGGTTTACCTTGGCTGAAGTTTCCTTGAGTTTGCCCAAAACTTCTTTTATTAGGTCCCTCTGATTTATCCCCAAAACCTTGATTTCTTTGGAAGTTGCCAAAATTACTTCCACGGCCCACTCCTCTTTGAGGTCCACCAAACTCCATCTCATCATCCTCATCATTATCAAACCTACTCATATTTCCTTGCTTTCCAAACTCACTGAAACGTTGTTCAGTACTGGTCTGTCTAAAATTGCCCCGGTTTGACCCTTGTCCAAACCTTGTGGCAGGATTAGACCCTCTTCCAAATGCCATGTGCTTTCCATCATCATCATCATATTCGTCTTTATCTTCTTGTTGTAGGCCCCCCCGAACACCATATCCTCTGTGTCCTGGTGCTCCCCTTTGCTGACCAAATGCAAACGAACCCCTGCCAAAAGATTTCTGTCCAAAGGCCATTCTCTCACCTGCATCATCTTCCTCATCGTCCATGTCCATGTCGTGGTGCAGGTCTCTCTGCCTTCCTTGCATGCCAAAGTGGCTCCCAGACAGCATGCCTCCACCACCAAACTCGCCATCAGTGCTCTCATCAAAATCAGTCTTCTTTGTGGATCCAAAACTCATTGGAAAGTCATCCCTGTTCACATCAGGCAGATCTTCCCCACCATAGAACTTGTCATAGACATCTTGTTGGTCCGACTCCCTACCGAAATGGGACTTATTCATATCTAATCCTAGGTTTTGTTTACCACGGCCCATGGCAGGTTGCTCTGGCTTTTTGTATCCTTCACCGAGACTAGTAGAGGACATATTACGTCCTATAGATCCTCTGCCTCGACCAAGTGGTTGAGAGGGTACATTCTCATCATCTTCAAAATCATCTGTCATCTGTCCCCGTCCCCTGCCAAATCTTTCCCTGGGGAAGGATGTGTTAGCATCCAAAAGACTTGGAGGTTTGCCTCTTCCCCATCCAGTTTTTTCAGGTCCAACACCCAGAGTCAAACCTTGGTTCTTGCCAAAATTGGATCCTTTATTATTATTATTGCCAAACTGGTCTTCTTGATTACCTTGGAAACGTTGCACTCCAGAATTGCTACCATACTGTGTAGACTGGCTCTCCCCAAAACGTGAAGACTGGCCCTCTCCAAATCTGAGAGACTGACTTTCCCCAAATGACGATTTATTGTTTCTTAACTGATTGTCACCCAAACTAGTTGATTGACTTTGCCTTCCAAACTGAACTGGGAAATCTTGATCTTCCTTTTTATTTTTGTCAAATCTGTTCCATTGATCTCCGAATTGGGAAGATTTGCTCTCATTTGTCATCATTTTGTTTGCTCCAAAGCTGGATACTTTACTCTCACCAAAGCCAGATTGCATGTTTCTGCTTGTGTTCATGCCTCCCTGGTTGTCTTTCCCTCTCTGATTCCACCCCTTATTAATACCACCACTGCTTTGGCTTTTCATATCTTTCTGCTGATTCAAACTGTCTCTTAGGCCCATATTGTCCTGTTTCTGCTGATTCCAATTGCTTTGATAACCCTTGTTGTTCTGTCTTTGTTGATTCCAGGTGCTTTGTTGGTCCTTACTGTCTTGTTTCTGCTGATTCCAGGTGCTTTGCTGACCCTTATTGTCTTGTTTCTGCTGATTCCAGGTGTTTTGCTGACCTCTACTGTCTTGTTTCTGTTGGTTCCAGGTGCTTCGCTGATCTCTGTTTTCTTGTTTTTGTTGCCAGCTGCCTCCTGCTTCCTGATTCTGTTTAAAGCCAGAGCTATCAGGCCTGTTCCATCTATTTTGGTTTGGTGGTTCTTTGCGTTTTTTGTCTTCTACTTCACTTTCTTTCAGCTGACTTAAAGTAGCTGAAAGACTTTAAAAACAAAACACAATCTAAGTTCAGTTTGAACATTACAAAGGCTTACAAATTCATTGTGTGCACATGTAAGTATTTGCTGATTAGAGACCTTAGTCAAATACAAACTTTAAACCCTGTGGGAGATCATAATAATGGTTTCCTGTAAGTTATAAGAACATCCCAAACCTCTACCAGCAAGAACATATTGAAATAAAGGCCTTTGAAAGATCAGTTGCATTGTTTGACCTTGAAGGAGTGCCAGAAGTTGAAATCTGACCACACCAGAAGATCCGCAGGCCAGGGTTTCCTATAAGTTGTATCAACATTCCAAACCTATACAAGCAATAATATGGGAGATATAGTCCTTTTTAAAGTTTACTTTCATCATTTGACCTTGAAGGAGGGGTCACAGGTCAAATCTTACATCAGAAGATTCGCATCACATGGTTTCCTGAAAGTTGTTTGTACATTCCCAACCTCTACAACCAATAATAAGTGAGATAAAGACCCTTCATGATAACTTTTCTTGAGTTGACTTTGAAGAAGGGGTCAACCGTCAAATCTGACCACATGAAAATATTCACACCATATGATTTCCTATAGGTTGGTTAAACATGGCAAACCTCTAGAAGCAACATTTTTAAAGTTACCAGTGATTTACTCAACAATGAGTAAGTTAAAGTAACTATTACTTAGCCATACAATGAGCTACAGGTGCAACCTCACGATGTACTCTAAAGTACCTGAATAAAATACAGAGAGAAATTGGCTATCAATAATATTTTTAAGATATTTGATAGTTACTCATTGTATTATTTAGTTAAAAATAAAAAGTGGACAATTCTTTGCTATGCAATGCACAACAGGTCTGAAACTTTATTATACCATAGATTATCTAACAGTCGATGAAGAATAATTTTGATATGATTCATGTGACTTCAAAAGTTTTGAGGATATTAGACATTTACTCATTATACTAATTTCCTACAATATACAAAGTAGCCATTTCTCTTAACGAATGCAATAGATATCCAAACTTAATGTTATCTTGTAGCTAAGGATAAAGTTTCTGAATAACATATTCTATGCAACTACTCCATATGCAACAATTTTTGAGTTATAAGTCATTTACTTAGAAAATCTAAAATAGCTATTAATCGCTTGATTTTGAACCTAGGCCTATGAAAAAGATAGGGTGGCAAGACATCATACCCACCAATTCATGCACCAAATATAAAAAAAATCTGAAAGAAACTGTGCGATTTAGCTTGAACACAACCAATAGTCCAAATTTTTCACGTTTTGACTCCCCAGAACATAATTTAAACTCTGCTGGTTCAACACAAGAAATCTGCGTACACCGACGATGACTGTGCATGATCCACAGTATCCCCGATTTTCGGGGATACAATAACTGCTGCAGAACAGTCATGAATCTGTAGAAAACCTTAAAAAATAAATTTAGAATAGTCTTGCCAGGCCCTGATTAATCAAAACATTCTACTCCCTCTAAAGTAGATATGCAAGATAGGGGTAAAGATCACAGCTAGCTTTCGTGACACAAACAAATCTACTGGGCCCATGGATACTAACTGGCAGAATATTCAGGCTTTTACACATTTGTTTTTGCCAAGAACAGTACAGGGAATATAGTTACACTAGTTGTTAGAAAAGAAGAAAATAGCATCAGAGATGCCCGTACCCCACAGCCTGGGGAAATATTTTGAACACCATGAGATAGAGTAGTGAAACAGTTGGAAAATTTAATAAGTAAATTAAATTTTTATAAGTTAATACCTTACCCAGTGGACAGATGCAATTGTCCGGCACCTTGCGGGTCTCACCAAACGTTAGAAAAAAACGTCCTGAGCTGGGCTCTGGCCGGGACCGGTAGTGTCCTGTTCATTCGCCAGGGGGCTGTGTAGCCTGCTGGTGTAAGTTTGTGATTGAACCGGGTTGCAAACAAGTCTACCTGTGGCCGGGCCCATCTGGAGTACAAAAGATTGAACACCTGCTGAGATAGGGACCACTCTGTTTGAATCACTTGATTGTGTCTGGAGAGCTTGTCCGCTATCACATTCAAGCAACCTGGAATGTACCTTGCCCTCAGGACTATTCCTCTGGGGTGGCACCAGGAAAGAAGCCTCCATAGGAGGGCACAGAGAGAGCCTGACTTCATACCACCCTGTTTGTTTATGTAAGCAACCACCGTTGTGTTGTCCGTTGCAACAAGGACAATCTGGTTCCTGCACAGATGCTCGAAACTCTTTAGGGCCAGAAGGACTGCCTTTAGCTCCAAAAAATTGATGTGGAGGCGACTTTCTATGGCTGACCAAACGCCTCTTGCAGTGGAGTACCCTAAGTCTGCGCCCCAGCCTTTGTTTGAGGCGTCTGTAAACAGCTGAACAGCGTGTTGAAGGGGGTGCAGGGGTTGGCCCCTCAGCAAATTGGAAAATTTAAGAATTAAATTAAATTTTTATAAGATAATATCTTACCTAGTGGACCTAGTGCAATAGTCCGGCGCCTAGCCGGTCCCGCCAAACATTAGAAAAAAATGTCCTGAGCTGGGCTCTGGCCTGGACCGGTAGTGTAGTATTCACTCGCCAGGTGTCACCGGACACCCAGCTCCCCTACTGCGCGTGTGCGCGCATGCGCACTTCCTCTTTTTGTGCCTACCAAGTAAAGTCCCCTTGATTTAAGCGGGGAAGGTAGGGTGGGACTCTCCTTGTCCACTAGGTAAGATATTATCTTATAAAAATTTAATTTAATTCTTAAATTTTCCATTTTATTGCGTTAATATATCTTACCTAGTGGACCGGTGCAGAATAACTACCCATTGGATGGCGGGTAGATCAATCAAAATTCAAGGGACTCACTATGGGAGATAACTCCCAAACTCATATAGACTGAGGTAACAACCTAGACCGGTTTCTAACCTTCTCGGTTACAATACATTACCCCCCCCCCCCCCCCTTTTTTTCAGAAATCTGACACTCATGAAGAGGGGAGGAGAGAAGAGTCCCAATGAGTCCTGAGGAAGTAATAGGGGAAAATCCATTTGGTCCCTCATCTATCCCGAGGTAAGGTAGACTGCAGAGACATTTTTTTTTTTTTTTTTTTTTTTATGTACATATTTACAAAGAAGACTCAAAATTAATCTCTAATTTGCTGAGCTGCTACCACCGGGCCCAGGTGGTATAGCTCAGAGTCTGCCCAGGCTACATCCTTTAGGTAGAACTGGGTGAATGTGTTATGCGACTTCCAATGGCAGGCTGATAGAATTTGATCTAAGGGTACGCCTCCCTGAAAAGCTTTAGAAGCCGCGAAAGCCCGGACATCATGAGCCCGAACTTGATGCAAATTTTGAGACTGCTCATCCGAGAGTTGGTAACATAAACCAATCGTTTGTTTGATCCAGGAAGAGACAGTGGCTGGTACAATGTCTTTCTTGAAGCTCTTCCTAAAAGAGACGAAAACCAACTCCTTGTCTGACCGAAGGTCCTTGGTTTTGTCTAGATAGTAACGCAAGGATCTCACCGGACACAAGGTCCTGTCCTCCTTAAGAGACTTGTCCAAGGTCGGAGCAAGAGCCGGAATAATAACCGGGGCTACACAACCCGGACCCTCCTTAGCCAGGTGGTTCTTGGAGATGAAACTTGGGGAAGGGTACAGGGAGACCTTAGACCAATCCTCCTGATGCCTGATGTTCCTATGTACCCAGGCATGAATCTCGCTTCTTCTTTTGCCCGACCCTAAGGCAAGAAGGAAGACCGTCTTAAAGGTAAGGTGTTTAAGGGAAGCCTTCCTAAGCGGTTCAAAGGGAGGTTTCGTGAGCTGATGAAGAACCAAGGAAAGGTTCCAGGAAGGAACACCCCTCCTACCTTTAGGCTTGTCCCTATGGAAACTGTCCAACAGTCTGGTAAGATTCTCATCCTTACCAATGTTCACCCGGCCATTCCCTAGCTTGTCAGATATAGCGGTTCTATAGCCATCTATGGTGCTAGGCTGCAGATGTTTCTCCTGAAATAGGTAAAGCAAGAAGTCAGCGATCTGCTTTATAGAAGGAGACCTGAAGTCCACCTTATGTTCCTCACACCATCTGACAAAAACGGACCACTTTGATTCGTAGATGGCTCTGGTTGAACGTCTCTGAGGAGCTTCAATTCGTGTTGCCACTTCTTCAGAGAAGCCTGCCTGTTGGATGGCAAAGGCCCTAGGAGCCATGCATGCAGATTCAGACTGTGAAGGTCCCTGTGAGGACACTGGTTGAAGGGTTGAGTCAATAGGTTCCCTACTCTCGGTAGACTTAGGGGAATCTGTACTGACATGCTGACCAGATCCCAAAACCATGGCATGTTGGGCCACCCTGGTGCAATGAGAATGACCCTGTTGAATCCTTGATCCATCAACTTGGAGACCACCTTCCCTAGGAGAGCCACCGGGGGAAAAACATAGGCATCCAGATCTTGCCAGGGAACGCTTAGAGCATCCACTTTCCAGGCTAGCAGATCCGGGACCGGGGACACAAATCTGGGAAGTTTGCGATTGAACTTGGTCGCAAATAGGTCCACCTCCGGTTTGTGCCATCTTCTGCAAATTTGGTCGAAGACTTCCTGCAGGAGGGACCATTCCGTTTGTATCACCTGACCGTGCCGGGACAACTTGTCCGCAATGACATTGAGGTGACCCGGAATATGCCGTGCTCTTAATACAATCTGCCTCTGGTTGCACCACATCAGCAGCCTCCAGAGGAGAGCACAGAGAGAGCCGGATTTCATACCGCCCTCCTTGTTTATGTAAGAGACCACTGTTGTGTTGTCGGAACACACCAGAATGGTCTGGTTCCAACACAATCGCTCGAACTGTTTTAGGGCTAGCAGGACGGCCTTGAGTTCCAGCAAGTTTATATGCAAGGCGCTTTCTTGTGTGGACCAAAGGCCTCTTGCTGTGAAATCGCCTAAGTGAGCACCCCAACCTTCGTTTGAGGCGTCGGTAAACAGCTGAAGAGCGTGTTGAAGTGGGTGTAAAGGCTGACCTTTTAGGACATTGTTCGGGTTCAACCACCACCTCAGGTGTGGATGAAGGGACTGAGGCAGAGGGATAATCTTTTCCAATGACTCCGGGACATGCCAATGCCTCTTCAGATGCCACTGGATAGGGCGCATGTGAAGTCGCCCGGCTACTACCTGTTTCTCTGTGGCTGTTAGCAGTCCTATAAGGGACATGAACTGTCGGACCGGACACACCTGTTGATTGAGGAGGTTGTTGATCTTTTGGGACAGAGCCATCCACCTCTCCTGGGTCGGTTTGACCAACCCCTGAGAGAGGTCGAAATGGTAACCTACAAAGTTGAAGACCTGCTGAGGCACCAACTCCGACTTGGTCATATTGACTACCCACCCTAACCTGTGGCATAGGTCCAAGAGGGTCCGGGTATGAAGTAGGCACGTTTCCGGGCACGGGGCTCTCAGCAACCAGTCGTCGAGGTACTGGTGGATTCTGATACCCCGAGCCTGTGCCATTAACTTGACTTCCTTGGCCACCTTTGTGAACTCCAACGGAGCCGTTGAGAGGCCAAAGGGGAGGGCTGTGAACTGATAAGCTTGACTGTGGAGGAAGAATCTGAGGAATTTCCGCGACCTTGGTCCTATTGGGATATGGAAGTAAGCGTCGCTGAAATCCAGAGACGTCACCCACTCCCCTTTTTGAAGGGAGAGTCGGATGGTCTCTGGTGTCTCCATCTTGAAAGATGAGGTTGCTAGGTAACAGTTCAGCCGACTTAGATCTAGGATGGGCCTCCATTTGTTGTTGGGTTTTGGTACTAGAAACAAGCGGTTGTAAAAGGCCAGGGAGGACGGAGTTGTCACCTTTTCTACCGCCTGTTTCTGAAGGAGTGCCTGTAAGGAGTCCTTTATGTGCTTGTTTTTGACCGGATTTGCGTATCCACTGATAATTACCGGTGACCTTGTCAGGGGAGGTTTCTCTTTGAAGGGTAGGGTGTACCCTTCCTGAAGAATTGAAACTACTCTTTTGTTTGCACCCAGGAAGTGCCAGACCTGCCAAAACCTTTGCAGTCGGGCCCCCACAGGTGGATTTGGTACAACATGAGGGACATTTTGAACAGTTGGAACATAAAGACAAGGATTTACACAGCAAACAGGTTTCACACACTTTATTTCTGTTTGGTTCTGATTGGGTCTTATGTCTTTGTTTTCCGACAGCCCGGTTACAGAAGGTGCAGGAAAGACAACATTTAAGTTTACAGTCTTGATTACATGTTTGTTTAAGTCTTGACACATTGGATCCTCCCCACTTGGCTTTAACTGAGGATCTACTAAAAAATAATTGTCATTTATAAGACTGTTGACGGGACGATCTGGAGAAATGACTGGAATTGCTGCCTCCACGTCCGCGACCGCGACCCCTTCCTCTATAAGAAAACTGGCGCCAAGGCTGGCTAGACTGAGAGGAAGAGTGGCCCGATTGCCTACTATCTTTTTTGTCATATGGCTTGTAACGATATGACTGGTGTTTCCTACCAGAGTGCTGCCCTGTGCCCGGACCGGGACCTTGAGCACTTGGTGTAGACTCAAACTTTGCTATATCCTGCTCTGCTGCAGCTAGGATGTCATCTGGAAACAGAGACGAACTGAACAGGGGAGCATTACGTAATCTGTTCCAAGAATCCGGTTTCAAACCGGGCTTAGCAAACTCAAGATAAGAGTCTCTGCGGAGTAAGATGAAGTTAGCTAGTTGAATGAACAAGCCGTCTGCAAGGTGTTGGAGAGAAGTTCCCAGTGCCACAGAGACACTTGAATGAAATGAAGACAAGTCTTTAAGATCTCTGATGGCATCTACCACCTCTTTAGGGGCTTTCCCCTTCACAATAACGTCATTTAGCAAACTGATGTGAGAGTTCATCTTGTCTTGGATCTCACTGGTGCATCTGTTAAATGCTGCCGCGTGGTTGGTAATGTATGTCCCTTCTCTTGCACACTTTTCCCACCGGCGTAAAATATCCTGTGGTACCGGGCGAGAAGCGGGACCAGACTGAGGATAAGATGAGGCTTTAGCTACCCTAGAGTACTGAGCATTCAGGCGGGCCTCAGAGTCCGACCAACTAAAGATGGTTCTACCTGGCCTAGAAGAGGATTCTTGTCTAAGTCTATGCTGTCTGTACCATTTGGATTGGCTTTTAGGTGTACGGATGAACTGGTCAACCTTCAAGCCCGCTGATTCCTGCGACCTTGAGGGATAACCCTCAGCGACCCTGCAATTCAACTTCTCCATCTTGTGACAGAGCCAGTCATCCGGGGGGAATTCCACTGAAACTTTGCCTGTCTTTCTAGGTCGTTTGCCTTTCCACGGGTTGTTTGAGGTATCCCCATCCGATACTGAAAGTTCAAAATCTGGGATATGAGTCCATCCTAAAAAGGCCCTGACAGCTCTACACGTTTCGCGATAGTTCATTTCTTCGTTTTGCTCTGTGGTTTCAGAGTCTGATATCTCACCCTCATCAGAGTCCTTGTTAGACTGGTCATGGTTTGAGTCAACGTCAGAAGCGTCCGGATCAGCAAAGAAGGACTGACCGACACCGGAAGCACCGGTGACCGGAGCCGACAAGGTGGAAGAGCCTGAAAGGGTAGCTGGTTTGAAGATGGAATCACCACCGGAAGAAAGTGACAAGGCAGAGCCCGGAACGGGAATGTCCACTTTCGCCGGTTGCTCAGTATGTTGAGTAGGCAGGGAAGTGCTTACAGTGTGTTCCTTCACCGGAGCCGGTGCCTCAGACACAACTGTAGCAGTAGGAACAGTCTTTTTCTTTTTTAGCTTCTTTCCCGTGCCCTTATTCTTTGCATCCTTTGGATGTGAAATTTGCCCGTCTGAAGCCGGAGGCCTCACCGGACCGGTGGCTCCAGGCTCAGAGGGATTGAAGAATGGTTGTTCAGAAGTAATAACAGCAGTATTGGTAACTGGGGCTTTAGGAGTAGAGAAGATGTTAGTTCTAGTAAGTAAAGCCTCGAATCGGGCGAACTTCTCCTCTAACTTGTTGTTAAGATTGTCAAAGTCTTGCTTTGAGACAAATTCTTCGGGAGAATGATGGGTAATAGAGAAAACCTCTTGATCCCCGGAACCGGAAGCTTGAACCGGAACGTCCTCTTCCTCTAGTTCATCTCCACCCAATTCTTCTTGGGGAACTACTCCCACCATGGTAACCTTGGAAGGGGATACCAAAAGTCCGGACTTTTTGTCTTTTCTGATTTTATACTGAGGGGTGGAGAGCATAGAACGTTGTTGTTCGGTGAAAGAATCACATATAGTACATAACTGGTTCTTCACACAAGGGTCATCCCCCAACTTTTTGTCTCTACACCTGGCACACTTTTTATGTCCATCAAATGCCGCCATAATGTGCCCGCAGTTACCTCTACGTTGTCCTGGTGATGCCATGATATATATATGAACTAGTAATCCACGTTTAAACAATCACCACACAATATGTCACTTATAAAATAATAAAAAGTTTCTCTTATAACTTTCACGATTTCAAACACAATGGCGCCAAACAAAAAGAGGAAGTGCGCATGCGCGCACACGCGCAGTAGGGGAGCTGGGTGTCCGGTGACACCTGGCGAGTGAATACTACACTACCGGTCCAGGCCAGAGCCCAGCTCGGGACATTTTTTTCTAATGTTTGGCGGGACCGGCTAGGCGCCGGACTATTGCACCGGTCCACTAGGTAAGATATATTAACGCAATAAAATGCTCTCTTCCGACCACCAATCTAGATGGGGGTGAAGAGATTGAGGAACCGGAATAACCTTCTCCAAAACTTCGGGAACATGCCAATGTCGCTTCAAGTGCCATTGGATGGGCCTCATGTGAAGTCGACTGGACCACACCTGCTTTTCCGTTGCTGTGAGCAGTCCTATCAGAGACATAAACTGCCTGACAGTACAACTCCTCCGGTTTTTTATGAACTTCAACTTCTCCTGGAGGGTTGTCCACCGGTCCTGTGTGGGCAGAACCCGACCGGTCACTAGGTCGAAACGGTAGCCTACGAAATTGAAGACCTGTTGCGGTATAGCTCTGATTTTTTCATGTTTACCACCCACCCTAATTGCTGGCAAAGGGCCAAAAGGGTCTGGGTGTGTTGTAGGCAGGGTTCCGGGCACGGAGCTCTCAACAACCAGTCGTCTAGGTACTGGTGGATCCTGATACCCCTTGCTTGAGCGATAAGCTTCACTTCTTTGACCACCTTGGCAAACTCGAGAGGAGCTGTTGCCAGACCAAAGGGAAGAGCTGTGAATTGGAAGGTTTGATTGTACAGGAAGAACCTCAGATATTTTCGTGACATTTGATTTATTGGAATGTGGAAATACGCGTCACTGAAGTCCAGCGATGTCACCCATTCCCCTGTCTGTAAGGATAACTGGATTGTCTCCGGAGTTTCCATCTTGAAGGTATTGGTACTGAGGTATAAGTTCAACTGACTCAGGTCCAAGATTGGTCTCCATTTTCTGTTTGGTTTGGGGACAAGGAAAAGCCGGCTGTAAAAAGCCAGAGACGACTTGATAACCACCTTTTCTACTACCAACTTGTTCATGAGACTCAGTAAGGCTTCCTTTAAGAACCGGTTCTTTACTGGGCTTGCATAACCACTCCGAACTATGGGAAACCTTGTCAAAAGGGGTCTCTCTTTGAACGGAAGGGTGTAACCCTCTTTCAAGACAGAAATCACCCGAGGATTTGCACCCATTTCTTGCCAAACTTGCCAAAATTTTTGTAGCCTTCCCCCTACACTCTGTTCGATGACAGCATTGGGGACATTGGGAACAGGAGGGACAGAAAGACATGGATTTACACAACATACACCTTTGACATGCTTTATTTTGTTCACTGACTGATCGGGACTTACTCCTTTCCTTTGTGGAAGCCGGGGTAAAGGTACAATAAGAGCATGAGTAACAGCATGACAAGACACATCCAACTTTAAAGTCTGAGTAACTACTGGATTTATTGTCCTTGAAACTAGTTTGTCTGACATTTGAGCTCTTGGGCACATCCCTTTTTGAACTTTGGGTAGGTCCAACTGACACTGATTTACCTGAATAGGTGTTGGACCGTCATAATAATTGTCATTTGTAGGGCTTGTATTGTGAAGACTTGGAGAAACGAGGGTTGGCACCTCGTCCGCGTCCACGACCCCTGGAGCGACTCCTACTGAATTGCCTCCAAGGCTGATGCTGTTGCTGTGAAGCTTGATCAGAGGAAGCAGGGGCTTTTTTTATCTCTGCGCTCATAAGGACGATACCTGTGGGTCCCTCCCTAGCTAGTGTGCTGAAGAGCACCCGGACCGGGTCTCTGAGCAACACTGCTAGTTTCATGTTTTTGTATGTCTTGTTCTGCCGAAACAATGGCAGCATCCGGGAATAGCCCGTAGCCAAACAACGGTGCGTTCCTCAAAAGGTTCATTGTGTCCTGTTTGATCCCATTCTTCACAAAGTCCAAATACGAGTCCCGCCTGAGAAGGATCAAGTTTGATAAATGAACAAAGAGACTATCCGACAGGTGCTGAAGAGACGCGCCCATGGCTACAGACACATGTTGATGAAAAGCCATGAGGTCACACAAGTCATTCAAAGCACCTGTGACGTCCTTCGGGGTCTTGCCTTTGTTAATGCGGGAACCGAGGAGGGCAATATTTTGAGACATCCTGTCCTGTAACTCGGTTGAACATCTATTGAAACCAGCGGCGTGGTTAACGATGTAACTGTTCTCTCTAGCTGCCCTTTCCCAACGACGTAATGACTCCTGTGAAATGGGTCTACAAGGCGGTCCAGTTGAGGAATAAGCAGAGGCCCTTGTGATCCTAGGGAACTGCGAATTAACCTTCGCCTCCGTGTTGTGCCAGCTAAATACAGAACGTACAGGTCTGTGAGGCCCCTCTGGTTTCATCAGGTGCATCTTATACCACTTTGACTGAGATTTGGGAACTTTAATGAATTGGTCACGTTTGAGGCCGGCAGAATCTTGAGCCCGCGACGGGTAACCTTCTGCTACCGTTAAGTTTAACCGTTCTAATTTTTGGCATAACCAATCATCTGGGGGCATGGCAACAGATATCCTAGTCGGTTTCCTGGGCTGCTTGCCTTTCCACGGATTATTTGACTTATCTGGTTCAGAGTAATCCGACTCTGGAATATGGTGCCAGCCCATAAACGATCTGACTGAACGTACTGTCTCTCTGTACGTCATATCTTCTGTTTGCTCCGGGGCTTCAGTAGAATCTGACAACTGACCCTCATCTGAACCGGAAGGGGAATCTGACCGGTTAGCATTGTCATCAGAGAATTGTTCAAAAAGTGTATCCTCGATATTTGTCGGATATGCACAGGCACCGGTGGAGGAAGGTCCATAAACTGGTAGCTGTGAGAGGGAAGCATCAGCACCGGTGGGACCGGTAGAAACCTTCTCAGAGCTGGAGGGTTGTTGTTGAGTTTGTATGTCCTCTATACCGGGCTGTTTACCAGACTCCGGACCGGAGCTGGAGACAGCCGGAGTGTAATCAGAACGTCCCTGCTTGGAAGCACTTTTGGGAGCCGGTGACTTGGACCGGTCACGTTTCTTGTGTGACTTTGAATCACGCTTTTTATCAGTCTTTCTATCTGGTTTAGTGTCTTTTTCAATGGGAAGATCAGACTTCCTTGATTTATGAGATTTCTTCTTATCTTTGTGAATGTCTTTAGACCCAACATAGTTGGAGGTAGAAGCAGAACTAACTGAAGCCTCCACAGCTACCGGAACCTGCACCGGACCGGTGGGACGGGTAGCTGGGGGCAAAAAGGGTGTCTCAGATATTAAATGTTGAGAATCCATGGGTTTGAGATTTGAAACTGGAGTAGAAAAGATATTTCCCCGTGATAGGAGAGCCTCCATGCGGGCAAATTGCTCGGCCCACTTGTCTGACATGGCTATAAACTGCTCTGAAGTAACAAACCCGGAAGATTGATCAGCAGATGAAATAGTACTTGGAGGTTGAGCAGAAGACTGCGTGGATGGACCACTTGGGGATTGAAAAACTGGTTCATTATCCACGGCACTAATAACAGTTACCTCCTTGGGGGATACAAGTACACCTGCTTTTTTGTCCTTTCTAATTCTATAGGAAGGAGTGGCCAGTAATTCCTTCTGTGAATCTGAGAAAGCATCACAAATGGAGCAAGGGTTATTCAAAACACAATTGTCCTCCCCTATACGCTTGTCTCGACATCTTGCGCACTTGTCGTGCGAATCAAAACCAGCCATTATATGGCCACATGAACCCTTCCGTTGTCCTTTTTTGTCACTTGGTGATGCCATGATATTCACTAATCAACACTCACACAAAAATTTTTATCCAACGAAAGATATAACACTTATAAAATAAAATAAAAGTTTCTCTTAAACTTCAAGCGTTTTCCTTCCACGCGCCAAACAAAAAGAGGAAGAGCGCATGCGTGCTACACAGCCCCCAGGCGAATGAACAGGACACTACCGGTCCCGGCCAGAGCCCAGCTCAGGACGTTTTTTTCTAACGTTTGGCGAGACCGGTAAGGTGCCGGACAATTGCATCTGTCCACTAGGTAAGATGCATTAACGCAATAAAAACACAGATTGGGATACTTTCAGAGCACTACATGTAAAGATTAAGTATTAAAACAAGACAATTCAGTAAACTAAAAGTTATGAAGCTGTAAAATTTCTTAACTGGAGAATGGCTGTCAATGAAAATATCACAATTATGTATGGTCGAATTATGGTTTGAATGTTTTGAATATTAACCATACACACAGATGTGGCAATACATGCTTATATGTGGAGTTGGGGCAAAACCTGTGACTCACTTGATGCAATACCATCTGTTACAATGGGAAGTTGTAAAAGTAAAACCTTTAATGAATTCAAATATGACTTTAACAGTGCTTAATCTACATCAAAAGACACCCAAAGGTGCAACACCCAAGATTCAAGTAAAAAGATATGAGAGATATAAGAGAGATAAAATAGTATCACATATCCCTGTAGAGATAAAATAGCATCAGATATGCAAGATGAAAGGTCAAATCCAGGTCACACCATGACGTTGCACACCCATAGCCCGCGACCAATGTCCCTACCAAATATCAACTTCCTACACCTTATGGTTTCTGAAATATAGCCCAGACAAGGCATTATAGGTCAAGGTCACTATGGCAAGGTCAAAGGTCAAATCAAGGTCACACCATGACATTGCACACCCACACGCCCTAACTAATGTCCCTACCAAGTATCAACTTCCTTCACCTTACAGTTTCCGAGATATTGCCAGGACAAGATTTTATAGGTCACGGTCACTACAGCAAGGTCGATCAAATCAAGGTCACGCCATGACGTTGCACACCTACAACCCCGAACTAATGTCCCTACCAAGTATCAACTTCCTACACCTTACGGTTTCTGAGATATGGCCCGGACCAGATTTTCAAACTCAAGGTCACTATGGCAAGGTCAACAACTGGATTCTCCATTTGCATAGCTGTCATATGCCTGTAAAAGTTTGTGTCTCAACGGTAAATACATAAAATAGCCATAACTCAATTATTTTTTTAGGTAGATCTCTAAGCAGATACCATTTTTAAGGTACAAAGAAAGTAGCTAAATAACAGATTTTGGCAAAATATAAGCACAAGACCCCAAAGACTTTCACTTTAGAGAAAATTGTGTGACGCATGTACATATTCACCCCTGCACTCACAAAATAATTTACTTTGAAAAGTAGTTAATCTTTTCCTGATCTTTTTTACAACTGTATTTATATAAAAAAAAAAAAAAAAAGAAAGAAAGAAAAAAAGATGAAGAATAGAGATGAAGCTGGAGCAATGGATTTAATTTTGATTCCTTGTTGATAGAAAGATAATTTCGAAATAGCTTTACAATGCCCTTTAATGAAAGTCACATAACATGCAATCTGTTTAAGATTCTTAACTTGGATTCAGTTCCTTTTACTTTTCTGTAATCTATGAATTACATCCCTAACTCTACCGTTACATTCAAAATTTGATTACCTTGATGCCATCTTTTCATCTCGCCCAACTTGATCTGTTTTGGCAGAGTCATCCATCTTTGATACTTTAGCTGGAGTTGGACCAGAAATGTCTTTCTGCATCAAAAGATAATACAAGACATCTTAACTTCACCAGTAAAAAATGCACACAAATCTAATAATAATAATAATATGTCCAATACACAAGAATGTGATCAGTGTATTTATGTGACCAAAAATGGCAATATGAGGTCACACTTGTAATGACAGACTGATGTCAAATCCCTCTTGAATAAAGCATTCAGTACCTTGCCCTCCACCTTGGTGGTCACTGCACCTGCTTTCACCTTTGGCTCGCCCCAGTCTTTGTGAATTCCTCCAAGGTCAACTTTGAAGGAACTCTGAAAAAAAAACACGAGAAATGTTAAATTGTTTGCATGGTAGACATCAGAAATACCATTGGAGATGTCCATACCCCGCAGCCAGAGGAAACAATTTTTGACACCATGAGATATAGAAGTGAAACAGAAAAAGATCAGGAGAATTTCAGAGCAAACAGTGTGTTATAAAAAGATCCAAATAATTATGAAGCTGTAAGATTTATTAAATGAAGTATAGCTGTCAATGGAAATAGCACAATTTAAGCAAACATATATATAATAATAAGTTACAGCAATCCATATATCTTTGTCAGGAGAGAAATATGTCTAAAATATGGCAGGTGATCACACTTTGGCCGAGCCAAGTCACACCATAATGTAGCACACCTACACTCACCAACGAATGATTTCCTCCAAAAATCAAATCCCTACACCTTATGGTTTCCAAGATATAGCCTGGACAAGATTTTAAACATCAACATCAATACGGCAAGGTCAAGGTCAAATCAAGGTCATACCATGACATTGTGCACCTACAACCCCTAACCAATGTCCCTACTAAGCATCAACTTCCTACACCTTACAATTCCTGAGATAGAGCCATCTTTTCCCCCCGTCGGCCTCGAACCCGCCCATCTGGACGCCATGGGTGAAAAAAATACCTAGAGCCCTTAAAGGCTGTGAGGTAAAAATCATTCAATACTTGGAGAAATCTTTACATCAAAATTCTTTTTTAAATTGAACACATACAGTTTCACTGAAGAACAAGCATTCTGACGCATGCATTTATCTCCCGCCATATAAATTAGATGTACTAAAGATAACATATTTTAACAAGGTGCTGTAAATGTAATACTTTTCAAGTTATAATCGATTTAGTGTATGATTTCATGAATTTTAATGCATTAAAAATTATTTTAAAAATTCATTAAAAAAATTTAGCATGTGAAAGCTCTCCAAAATGTAGGTGAATGAGTTATTTGAGAAATATTGGCTATCTGCAATACTTTTAGTGATAATAGGCAGTTATTCATTTTGAGTAGGTGAGTAATTAGCTACGGATCTGAAAATTCACTAATTGAAAGCTCTCGAAAATGTATGTGAATGAGTTATTTCAGAAATACTGGCTATCTGCAATACTTGTAGAGATAATTCGCATTTACTCATTTTCAGTAGGTGAATAATTAACTACGGGTGTGAAACTTCACCAAGTGAAAGCTCTCCCACAAGTAGGTGAATGAGTTATTTGAGAAAAATTGGCTATCTGCAATACTTTTACAGATAACTCACATTTACTCATTTTGATTAGGTGAGTAATTAGCTGCGGGTCTGGAACTTCACCATGTGAAAGCTCTCCCAAAAGTAGATGAACGAGTAATTTGATAAAAATTGGATACCCGCAATACTTTTAGAGATAATTAGCATTTACTCATTTTGAGGAGGTGAATAACTAGCTACGGCTCTGAAAATTCACCAAGTAAAAGCTGTCCCAAAAGTAGGTGAATGAGTTATTTGATAAAAATTGGCTATCTGCAATACTTTTACAGATAATTCACATTTACTCATTTTGAGTAGGTGAGTAATTAGCTACGGGTCTGGAACTTCACCATGTGAAAGCCCTCCCAAAAGTAGATGAATGAGTTATTTGATAAAAATTGGATATCCGCAATACTTTTAGAGATAATTCACATTTACTCATTTTGAGTAGGTGAATAATTAGCGACGGGTCTGAAACCTCACCAAGTAAAAGCTCTCCCAAAAGTAGGTGAATGAGTTATTTGAGAAAAATTGGATATCTGCAATACTTTTACAGATAATTCACATTTACTCATTTTGAGTAGGTGAGTAATTAGCTACGGGTCTGGAACTTCACCATGTGAAAGCTCTCCCAAAAGTAGATGAACGAGTAATTTGATAAAAATTGGATATCCACAATACTTTTAGAGATAATTAGCATTTACTCATTTTGAGTAAGTGAATAATTAGCTATGGGTCTGAAACTTCACCAAGTGAAAGCTCTTCCAAAAGTAGGTGAATTAGTTATTTAAGAAAAATTGGATATCCCCAATACTTTTAGGGATAATTCACATTTACTCATTTTGAGTAGGGGAGTAATTAGCTACAGGTCTGGAACTTCACCATGTGAAAGCCCTCCCAAAAGTAGATGAATGAGTTATTTGATAAAAATTGGATATCCGCAATACTTTTAGAGATAATTCACATTTACTCATTTTGAGTAGGTGAATAATTAGCTACGGGTCTGAAATCTCACCAAGTAAAAGCTCTCCCAAAAGTAGGTGAATGAGTTATTTGAGAAAAATTGGCTATCTGCAATACTTTTACAGATAATTCACATTTACTCATTTTGAGTAGGTGAGTAATTAGCTACGGGTCTGGAACTTCACCATGTGAAAGCTCTCCCAAAAGTAGATGAACGAGTAATTTGATAAAAATTGGATATCCACTATACTTTTAGAGATAATTAGCATTTACTCATTTTGAGTAGGTGAATAATTAGCTACGGGTCTGAAACTTCACCACGTGAAAGCTCTTCCAAAAGTAGGTGAATGAGTTATTTAAGAAAAATTGGATATCCCCAATACTTTTAGGGATAATTCACATTTACTCATTTTGAGTAGGTGAGTAATTAGCTACGGGTCTGGAACTTCACCATGTGAAAGCCCTCCCAAAAATAGATGAATGAGTTATTTGATAAAAATTGGATATCCGCAATACTTTTAGAGATAATTCACATTTACTCATTTTGAGTAGGTGAATAATTAGCTACGGGTCTGAAACCTCACCAAGTAAAAGCTCTCCCACAAGTAGGTGAATGAGTTATTTGAGAAAAATTGGATATCTGCAATACTTTTACAGATAATTCACATTTACTCATTTTGAGTAGGTGAGTAATTAGCTACGGGTCTGGAACTTCACCATGTGAAAGCTCTCCCAAAAGTAGATGAACGAGTAATTTGATAAAAATTGGATATCCATAATACTTTTAGAGATAATTAGCATTTACTCATTTTGAGTAGGTGAATAATTAGCTACGGGTCTGAAACTTCACCAAGTGAAAGCTCTTCCAAAAGTAGGTGAATGAGTTATTTAAGAAAAATTGGATATCCCCAATACTTTTAGGGATAATTCACATTTACTCATTTTGAGTAGGTGAGTAATTAGCTACGGGTCTGGAACTTCACCATGTGAAAGCTCTCCCAAAAGTAGATGAATGAGTTATTTGATAAAAATTGGATATCCGCAATACTTTTAGAGATAATTATCATTTACTCATTTTGAGTAGGTGAATAATTAGCTACGGGTCTGAAAGTTCACCATGTGAAAGCTCTCCCAAAAGTAGATGAAGCAGTTATTTGAGAAAAATTATGTCATTATTTTGCCACAAATAAGAAAATAGCTATTACTCACTTATGGCATGCAATAGAACATCAAACTATATGCATTTACCCTACAGTCACAATTTCAAAGTAGGTATTACTCGGCTATCCAATGTGCAACAGGTCTGAAACTTTACTATGTGATAGGTTATCAAAAACTAGATGAATAACATATTTGAAAATATTTCCCTAACTTTAATACTTTTGAAGATATTTGACATTTACTTATGTCGTTATTTTGCTACAAATAAGAAAATAGCTATTACTCACTTATGGCATGCAATACAACCCCCAAAAATATACCATCTTATAGTTAAGGACAAATTAGCTGAACAACATATTTGAAGAAAAAGCTGTAACTGCAATAGTTTTGGAGTTACAATGGATTTACTCAACACTCACAATTTCAAAGTAGCTATTACTTAGCTGTGCAATAGGTCTGAAACTTTACTATGTGATAGCTTACAAAAAAGTAAATGAATGACATATTTGAAAAGAATTCCGTAACTTTAATACTTCTGAAGATATTTGACATTTACTTATGTCATTATTTTGCTACTAATAAGAAAATAGCTATTACTCACTTATGGCATGCAATAGAATCCCAAACTACATGCCAGCTTATAGCTAAGGACAAAGTAGGTGAACAACATATTTTACGAAAATATTGTAACTGCAATAGTTTTGGAGTTACAATGGATTTACTCAACTGTAGAATTTCAAAGTAGCTATTACTCAGCTATCCAATGTGCAACAGATCTGAAACTTTACTATGTGATAGCTTATGAAAAAGTAGATGGATAACATATTTGAAAAGAATTCCCTAACTTTAATGCTTTTGAAGATATTTGACATTTACTTATGTCATGATTTTGCTACAAATAACAAAATAGCTATTACTCACTTATGGCATGCAACAGAACCCCAAACTATGTACCATCTTATAGCTAAGGACAAAGTAGCTGAACAACATATTTTAGGAAAATACTCTAACTGCAATAGTTTTGGAGTTACAATGGCTTTACTCAACAGTCAGAATTTCAAAGTAGCTATAACTCAGCTATCCAAGGTGCAACAGGTCTGAAACTTTACTATGTTATAGCTTACCAAAAAGTAGATGGACAACATATTTGAAGAGATTTCCCTAACTTTAATACTTTTGAAGATATTTGACATTTACGTCTTCTGTTATTTAGCTACAAATGAGGAAATAGCTATTACTCACTTATGACAAGCAATAGAACCCCAAACTATGTACCATCTTATAGCTAAGAACAAAGTAGCTGAACAACATATTTTAGGAAAACACTCTAACTGCAATACTTTTTTAGTTACAATAGCTTTACTCAACAGTCAGAATTTCAAAGTAGCTATTACTCAGCTATCCAAGGTGCAACAGGTCTGAAACTTTACTATGTCATAGCTTACCAAAAAGTAGATGGACAACATATTGGAAAAGATTTCCCTAACTTTAATACTTTTGAAGATATTTGACATTTACTTCTTCTGTTATTTAGCTACAAATGAGGAAATAGCTATTACTCACTTATGGCAAGCAATAGAACCCCAAACTATGTACCATCTTATAGCTAAGAACAAAGTAGCTGAACAACATATTTTAGGAAAACACTCTAACTGCAATACTTTTTTAGTGACAATAGCTTTACTCAACAGTCACAATTTCAAAGTAGCTATTACTCAGCTATCCAAGGTGCAACAGGTCTGAAACTTTACTATGTCATAGCTTACCAAAAAGTAGATGGACAACATATTTGAAAAGATTTCCCTAACTTCAATACTTTTGAAGATATTTGACATTTACTTCTTCTGTTATTTAGCTACAAATGAGTAAATAGCTATTACTCACTTATGGCATGCAATGGGACCCCAAACTATGTACCATCTTATAGCTAAGGACAAAGTAGCTGAACAACATATTTGAAGAAAAAGTTGTTACTGCAATAGTTTTTGAGTTATGAGCCCTTTACTCAAAGTAGCTAAGATTGCTATTACTCACTTATCTTTAGGCCTAAGTCAATAAAACCAAAAATTTTTTCAAGGGCATGAAAATTCATTGGAACAATTAATTTACAAAAAATCTGTAGCTGTAGTAGTTTTGGAGAAATCTGCGTGACTAACTAACGCACGCACACACGCACGCACGCACACACACACATCATTTCATAATCTCCCTCCCGGGCTAAAGCCCGGCGGGAGATAACAAGCCTGAGAACACTTTTTTTTTTTTCAATCCTGCCCCAACTGAGCATACATTTTTGGTTAGCTTATGCATCCATGCATTCTGACTAGGGACGTCATCGTGTACCGTGATATCATCATATCGCCGATGTTTCAAGTCCGCACACGATATCGAGCTTTGTTTTCATAGGTCGATTTCCGGGGTTTAGTTATTACATTAATAAAAAGTATATATGTGGGTGTACATGAGCCAGAACTCGTAACTGGAAATGGCTTTCAGTTTATTCTAAAATGAAGATTCTTGGATTTTACCCTTAATAAAGTAAAAATCTTTGTTCTTTCGGAGAATTTACAGGGTTTATAATGTTTTGAATTAAAAATATGAAGTTGAAATGTAGATATTAACTTAAGTGATAAATACCGCGATATCGCCCACTGTTTTGTTCACGGTATCGAGACAGCAAACTTCCCAACGATGACGTCCCTAATTCTGACTAACTGAATACTAGATCTGAAAAGACCAAAAAAGCAGAAATGCCCACATTTAAAAAAAGATGCCCATAAATCCTGCTGACTAATTGAAAGAGCATACACTGCAATGTGCATAGACTCACAAAGTCTCCAGTCTGCCAGGCTTTGCGCATCTCTGTGGACATGAAACTTGCAGGCTCTGGGAGTGATGCATAACCAAGCTTTTTCCTGATAGCTGCATCCACTGCCAGTTTCTCCTCCAACACACTCATCTCCTGAAAATACAGTGAGAATACATAGACAACATATCCACACAACTACCCTCTCCTGAAAATATAGTGAGAATGTTTAGACAACATATCTACTCAACATCCATCTCCTCTAAGTACACTGATAATGTATAGACAACATATCTACACGAAAAAAAGTCTGAGAAGTACCAAGACAAAAAAATATATATGAAAGACCTGACAATAACTTAAAAGTGATGGATCTTCACATTTTCATGTCATGTAATGATCACCCCACAATTTTATAAGACTTTGTCAAAATGTCACACCATGATTACAGGTGCTTGAATGAAGAAAGCTTACAGCTTTATGCAGTCTGACTTACCTTGAGCAGACTCTGGTCAGTGGAGCGGTCTCTGTTATAGGGTCCACTCTTGGCTCTGTTGAAGTCCAGTGTGGCCTGGTGGTGCTTCTCTGACAGCTTCAACCTCTCACTGTCTGGCAGCACCAACCCTGTAAGCACAATCCCCATTCAACTAGACCAACGGCGCATATTTGGCCAAATGCAAGATGCATCTACCAGAAAAGTAGGACCAATATAACACCGTTTTACTATGATAATCCTTTTGACCTTCCAAGTGTGGTTGAAAGGTCAAATTAAATCCCCCTAAAAATGGTAAGTCCTTACTGATCGAAGGAACCACAATTTGCTCAAAACTGCTTTATCACTGTTTTCCAGATAAACATTTTCAATATCCACGATAATTCAAGACGGTGGCCAAAATTCAGAAAAAAAGAACATTTTAAAAAGAAAATGTGTAACTGTACTTCTTTTTAAGATAGAAGTCATTCACTCATTAGGGCTAACTGCTGAAAAGAGAAAAAGTGGCAATAATTTAGCTATTGTGACTGGCATCCTAAAAGTAATCAATCCGCTCTCTGAAGTGCCCATTGACAATGTGACCAATATTTGCAAAAGATGGGGGATAGGCATTGATACAAATGAAAACGAAAAAATTACCTGAATTTGGGTATTCACGGTTTAGTATACAAAATCTTTTTTTGGAAGTAAAATGCAATTAATGTAAATAAATCTCTTGGCAATAAAAATGTGAAAGAATTGCTAAAATAAGGAAAATTTTGTTGAATATGGGTATAAAGCAATAAAATTAGACTTAATATTGTGTTTTCATGGAGCTAGTATACCTTGAAATGATATATTAGCAATTTATTAGTGATGACGTAAGATTTGTAGAGGGGTGCTTACAAAAGCATGGGCAATACAGAGTGTGGCACCAGTTAGTTGCAGCTAAAGAAAAGTATCTGAAGAATGTATTTTGTAAAATTGTTAAAAACACATTAGTTTTCCCCGAAAAAATAAATTAATGAATACTTTGAGAGAAATTGTGTACCTGCATCACTTCTAAAGATATAAGCCATTTATACATAATAGCAACCACAAAGAGAAAGTAGCTATAACTCACTTAAGACATTTTGATATACCATAACCTACTATAGTTATGGAAAGAGTAGCTGGTAGCTAGAAAGGTATTTCACCAAAAAAATGTGATAAATGCAAGAGTATTCAAGTTAAAACCAATTTACTCAATGCAGTTAAAACTGCAATAACTCGCATAACTGTGGGCCTAAGGCAACAATAGTTGCAAACAATTGAAGGGCGTAAAATTCATTAGGACAACTACTGGAGTAAAATGCTTCAAGTCAAATAGGTTGGTTTAGATAATATAGTATATTCAACCTTCATAATGATAGAAACAACTTCATCGGAGACATTTATAGGCAAGAAAATATCTTTAAAAAAAGTGGGATATTGTTGGGGGTCAATGGATAATCCTGAAATATGAGCTTCAATGTGAAATGTCTGCAGGCTTAGTAGAGGATATATATAACTTTTTAAAATTTCACACATAAAATGAAAATTAATTTGAAAGGGTTAAAAATTTGACAACTTTTCTAATACAAGAACATTTCAACAGATCTCACTGTGTTTGTCCTCTTCAAGGTTTGCAGGGACCTTTGGGTACATGGAAACCTCAATGCGGGCACCCTCTAGGTACAGATTCCTGTTCTTATTGAAGGCAGCCTGAGCATCTGCAGTGGTAGCAGACTCCACAAAACCATACCTACAACAAACAGCTTCAGATATACACATCAGTCTCGGACTGCACTATGAATAGCAAGCCATAGAGAGCATACCCAAATACAACTACAGAGAAATACACCAAGATTGGACAACATATTTGATATGTGCAAGACACGCCTTACTTTTAATAGCACCCAACAATTACCCAATCTGATGGGTTTCATACAATGCACTGATAAAAAACAGTAAATTCCCTTCCTTACAAAATCGACTACTTTTTCAGTGCAGAAGTGGATACAATTTTAAGGCTGAAGCATCAGTGTGTTGTTTCTCGTAAAATAATAATCAAAGTGGTATTGTGATATCTGGCACAATTAATTCATCTAATTAATTGACGTTTTATTTTTCATGATTAATTTGTGTTCCGTAGTACAATGGATAATGTAATATTGAAAGTTTAATCTTTCTTTTCTGTTTTTTTTTTTTTTTTTTTTTTTAAATTTAGGAGTACTTGGAAAAGAAATATTAGTTTGAAAAGTAGCTGAATTCAACCAAGTTGTCAAAATGTCAAACCTTAAGAATCCCTCCATTTTTTTAACATTGAACATTACTTTGTGTTCAGTTACTCAAAGAAACAACAAAAAGAACAGAATCCCTCAAAGGAGTGGTTAAAACGACAGTGAAGCTGAATATTGCAATGACACTATATAAACTGACAGGAAACTGTTCACCGCTGGGGTGAAAGGAGCAATAATTCGAGACAAATAATGGTCTTAAACTGCAATAATGTTGCTTAATCTTGAAGAGGTCAAAGGTTAAACCTGGTCCTACAAAGAGATTCATAAAGGATCCAAATCTGACCACGAGAAAAGAACTACAGCCCCAAATTGATAAACTGTTTCCACATTTCAAAACTGTAGCAACAACAAGATCTAATGGCTTACTGGTTAAAAAAAACACAAAACAGAACAATGTCACATTGTAATCAAGGTTAAGGGTGATATCTAAACATGTCCAAGTAATAAGCAATATGTATTATCTCCAAGGTACACAAAATGCGGTTTGACACTGATAGAAAGTCAAATATGAGCCTGCAAAGAAGATCACAGTCCATCTCCTCAAACCCCAAACCCATGGTAACAATAACTAGAAAAGCACTGATAGATTGCAGATCTCCACTAAGTAGCTTGTTACCATCCAATTTTTTTCTTTTCTGGCTCACAGTATCCAGAATTTTGCTAGGATTACCACAAGAGTTATCTGTTCCTTGTGCCATTGTCAAATTTACTTAAATTTTCAAACTTTTCAAGTTACTTTGCAACAGAGTCAAACATATCCTCCTTGGCCATGGTAATAAGAATGCAATAAACAAAGCATCATGTAATAAGGTGCTAAACTCCCATTTGACCTTGAAGGGAGCAGGCACATCTAACCCCACAAAAAGATTCGTAGCTCATTGTACATGTGGGCTATTTTCACATCCCGAACCTCTAGGGACAATAATAAATTGCTCCCAAAATTGACTAGACCTGAGATTTTCATAGGGCATATCTGCCTGCCAAATTCCACTGCTACAGTTGAAATGTAAAAAAAAAAATTTATATGTTCTTCAAATAAAAATCAGTAATTTTGATTATGTAACTCTGTTGATACAGTACCAGAAATCTTTCCAAGACATGCTCTATACACTCGCAAAATTTAATGAAAGAGGTATCTTCTAGCTTATTCTCATTTATAAATATTTTAGTGATGATTTATAATCACACTTTAACTATGATGCATTAGAGACACCTGCATATTATCTGCATACTTAGCTCTCAAGTGTAAGTCTTGAATGAAATATTATTATAATCCACAATTGGACAATATAACACCAATATCTACAACACTTCTATTCAATCAAATCAGTAAACATCAAATAATCCTGATTAGCTTGAAGTAGCTGTTAGTAAAACCTCATCAAAATTGCTTGAAAAAAAAAATTATACTTCCAAATATTTACCAAACTTAACAATTTTTGTTAAGTGAGATTTAAACATAATTTTAAAGTTCCTATATGAAAATGCCATAACATTCACAAGCATTTGCAAGTTTAGCAACAGTGAAAGTTTTTATCCTTATGAACACAAAAATTTTGATATTGACAGCAGGTGGACACAGATGTATAAAACATGATTAGCATTGTTCAAAATTTGAGGATAATCCCTTTGTAAGGCTAGATTAAACATAAACTTCCAGTGAAAAAAACCGAAACCAGTTTCACATCACAAACTCATGGAAAATCGAAACATTGCCAATCTTCGTATTTTCAGCGTTTTGTTTCTCAAGCGTGTGCCCATGAAATTAAATCCGAATTATGTATTTTAAATTTGTTTTTTGTTAACTTTATTTTCATAATTTTATGTGAGTGGTTATGAAAAATGTTAAGTTAAAAGAAGAAAGATCATGTAATTTGAAGAAACTGAAATTACCGGATTTAAAGAAAACTGTTATTGCTGATTTACACTGGCCATATCCGTATATAAAAACCAATATTTGAGATGCAACAGAATCAACTAGACCTACGCATCGGAGAACCAATGCAAATCTGTATCCATCAGAAAGACAACTCACCAAAGCCAGTGACCCATCATTTGACCTTGAAGGAGGGACCAAAGGTCAAATCTGACATCAGAAGATTAACAGCCCGCAATATCCTGCAAGTTGGTTTCACATTGCAAACCTCTAGGACCAATAATAAGCGAGTTATAAGCACTTTTAAGTTTGGCTATCCTCGTTTAACCTTGAAGGAGGGGTCCAAGGTCAAATCTGACCACATCAAAAGATTCCCAGCCCATGATTTCCTGTAAGTTGCTTTGCCATCCCAAACCTCTAGGACCAATAATAAGCGAGTTATAAGCACTTTTAAGTTTGGCTATCCTCATTTGACCTCGAAGGAGGGGCCTAAGGTCAAATCCGACCACATCAGACGATTCCCAGCCCATGATTTTCTATAGGTTGGTTTACCATCCCAAACCTCCAGCACCAATATTAAGCGAGTTATAAGCACTTTTAAGTTTGTCTATCCTCATTTGACCGTGAAGGAGGGGCCCAAGGTCAAATCCGACCACACTACAAGATTCCCAGTCCATGATTTCATATAGGTTGGTTTACCATCCCAAACCTCTTGGACCAATAATAAGCGATTTATGAGCACTTTTAAGTTTGGCTATGCTCATTTGACCTTGAATCAAATCTGACCACATCAAAAGATTCGCAGCACATGATTTCCTATAGGTTTGTTTCACATTGCAAACCTCTAGGACCAATAATAAGGGAGATATAAGCACTTTTAAAGTCCGCTATGTGGGTTACTTTGGCACAGTGGATGACCTTGAATTAATAGCTTCAAGGTCAAATGTCTGCAAGGTTGTAGAGGACATGTATATCTGTTATACATATCACCTATGAAGACATTCAACCTTCTACCTATGAGAAACAGCCAGTAGAAGAATGTAGATAATTTTCAAAGAAATGCCCGTGGCGGCCATCTTGTTTTTCAAAATGAGGCTAATTTCCTTCCCAGAGAAGCTTACCCCCCAATGAAGATATCCTGCAAATTTGGTGAACCTAGCTGATGTAGTTTTCCTCTTAGAGCGTTAACGCCGAAAATCTCTCTACGCGCGGCAGCAGCGTAGCGAACGCTAAACCAAAGTATCCACTGGATACCTCCGGTGGATACAATTAAAACATTCATACAGATGTAGGACCAATATTCAGACATCCTTTTCATTAAAATTTACATGCAATATTTTTCTAATTTTGGCCACATTTTTTAGGCTGACCACAGCAGGACATAAACACTAAACCAGTGCCCACCTGGTTCAAATATTTGTATTACATTCACAGCAAGTAATGGGTATCTGCACACATACCTGCAGAATGCAAATAGGGTTTTGATTCTGTTAAACATCAACATCACACTGACAGATTTTTATGTGGATTCAGTCAATGTGAATCAACCTTGAATAGTATTGGCTAATAAAAATTTATATCTGAGAAGTGGCAAAATTAGAAATTCCAATTATTTTGGCATCCGGCACTTTACTTTTAAAAGATTCAATCAATACTCTCACAGTTTTTTGAAAATAGTAAAAACCTTTTGCAAAATTCCCATGTAAATACCAGAAATAAAGGTATTAATACCATAGCAGGCTATGTGTTGACTCGTATCCATTTTTGAAAGGTATATGAACTACCCATCACATATATGATGTACATGGGGTCTCTTTCAATCCTTCAACATTTAGAAGCTGCTTTTCCATTGCAGTGTGTGCTTTGAGTGTTGAGTAATATTCAAATGTTCAAAAGAATATTTATGTTGAACATTTATTCCAGATAGTATCTGTACTTATTTCTCTTTGATTTAGTGTTGGTTGAAATTTTAGTGTTTTTTGGTGTGTTTTTTCTTCTTTAATTAGGTAAAAGTTAACTGTGGCTCCCAAGGGGTTATGTTGTGTTAAGTTTACAGCTTTTCTTGGAACAAAATTGCAGGAGATATTCAGTAAGTTGTACATTCAAATAAACACAGGTTTGAAGTTACTGTTTCATATAATATGAAATTACATTACAGTTTTTATTTTACATGGGTATTGACTATTGAATAAGATATTATGGCAATATGTTGTACACGCATTGGTGTTGAAATTCTATTCTAGACTTTTAAAGCCTTTAATCTCTACCCAAGGTGCAACATCAGAAACCACTTGAATAATCATTATTCCTGAGACATAGCTTGGTTCATACCATAGAGCAACCGTGTAGTTTATGCACTAAGGCAGGAATGACTTGACAGATAAGATTTTGGCTTTTTACCTGAAACCAGCAAAGAGAGGGGGCAGAATGAAAAAGTCAAATCATTCCAAACTGTGGGAGCATCTAAAACAAAACTGTCACCGAACTGTTTTATCTTTTACGCACAGATGGGCAGAATTGATGAACCTCCAACAGTCTTTCACCGGGTTGGCTCTATCTTGTGTCATATCAACCATAACAAATAGACAAAAGAAAACCAAAATTTTTCACGGTGAACAAACTTATAAACCAAAGTGACCGTTTTAAAAATGAAGTGAAATTCAACTGGCAACCAATGGAGTCTTTTGAGAATAGGAGATGCCTGTAGGTATCTATTACAGTTTGTGTCAATCTTAGGAGGTGTATTTTGGATACACTGGAGTTTGCACAGCCCATAACTGCAGACTTCTGAAGGAATAGCAACAGTTAAGATGACTGCCAATCAACGCATCTGCTACCAGGACAGCAGCCTCATCTTTTAGATACTGTCTAATCCGCCTGATATCACTGCATTTGAACCAGTCATATAAATATTGTGAACATGATCATCATGGGAAAAATTTGCATCAAACCAGACACCAAGTTTCTTTATAATAACTGGCGGATGTATGAAGTTATCAAATATTCTGTTAAAGAGGTAGGAATATAATTTCATGAGTGGAGCATTAGAGCCAAAGACAATGAACTCAGTTTTGTCTGGGTTCAATTTTAACATACTAGACATACTACCTTTCAATAAGTTTACTCTTATAGGAGTGGCGTAGGGGTCCAAACGTAAGCTTTATGGGACACTAAACATACTCTCATGAGAGGGTTAACCCAATTTTAATAGCTTGGAATTGGTCACTGAGATAAGAGGTGAACCACTTCAGGACCACGCTACACACACCAAACCATGATTTAATGTAGTCAAGAGGTCAGTATAATTGTCATTTACGTTGAAAGCAGCCAAAAGATCAAGACAAGTGCAGTAGTCTTGCCATATGACACACACACAGAGAGAGAGAGAGAGAGAGAGAGAGAGAGAGAGAGAGAGAGAGAGAGATGGATCTCATTTTTATATGCAGTAAGGCAGTTTCAGTGGAATGACCAATTTTATATGCAGATTATATTTTTGAAGTTGTACATTTACTTTATTAATACCTAAAAACCACTGAAGATACAGGCAGGGCACATATTTGTTGAGGACAAATTGCTTCAATGGATCTTGAATTGAGTAAAAACTTTTTGCTTTTGTTTGTTCTATATCAATATAGAAATTGCATTTTAATTGTTACACTAACTCTGTTATTAAGATTTAACTGAAATTTAAGATTTGGCCCCAAATGACCACTGAATTCCAGGGTTATTTCATATAAAGCCCCATATTCACCTGAATGCACAATTTATTCTGAACCAAATCACATATAATCTTTGTAATAACTACTTAATTAATGCTTTACCAAATCTTTGGTCAAGCTTACTCAAATATTTAGTGTGAACTTTAATTCTGCAAGTAGAGATACATACATTGCATTCACACAAATCATTAGATGCATTGTAATTGTTCCCTATTCACAGAATTACACAGAATTTAAGCTGAATTAAAGTCAGAATAATTTCTGCCAAGCTTTATATAAATCTAGAGATAGCGTTTTGACGCAGTGTATCCCCGGATGGGACATGGTTGAAGCGTGACATACAGAGTATTATGGTTGACACAAATATACCCCTGTGGGGAGGGGGGCATAACTGTTTATGGGAGCAACTTGTACTGACACTAAGTAAAGAAAATGTTTGCTTAATGTAAGATACAAATGTAACTAGACGTAGCGCATCAGAGAACCTATGCAAATTGTATCCACCAGAAAGAAAACTTGTCAATCAACCATCACTTTCACATTATAAACCTCGAGGACCAAGAAAAAGTGATTTATAAGCACTTTAGATTTTGCTATCCTTGTTCGACCTCAAAGGAAGGGCCCAAGGTCAAACCTGACCACGACAAAAGATTCTCAGCCTATGATTTCCTATAGGTTGGTTTCACATTGCAAACATCTAGGACCAATAATAAGCGAGATAAAAGCATTTTTAAGTTTGGGTTTCCTTCTTTAACCTTGAAGGAGGCGTCGAAGGTCAAATCTGACCACATCAAAAGATTCCCCGCCCATGATTTCCTGTAAGTTGGTTTGCCATCCCAAACCTGTACTACCAATAATAAGCGAGGTATGAGCACTTTTAAGTTTGGCTGTCCCTGTTTGACCTTGACGCAGGGGTCCAAGGTCAAATATGACCACGTCAAAAGATTCCCAGCCCACGATTTCCTATATGTTGGTTTACCATCCCAAACCTCTAGGACCAATAATAAGCGAGTTACAAGTATTTTAAGTTTGGTTATTCTCGTTTGACCTGGAAGGAGGGGTCAAAGGTCAAATCTGACCACATCAAAAGATTCTTAGCCCATGATTTCCTATAAGTTGGTTTCACATTGCAAACCTCTAGGACAAATAATGAGCGAGTTATGAGCACTTTTAGGTTTGGCTATCCTTGTTTGACCTTGAAGGAGGAGCCCAAGGTCAAATCCGACTGCACCAAAAGATTCCCAGCCCATAATTTCCTATAGGTTGGTTTTCCATTCCAAACCTGTAGGACCAATAATAAGGGAGATATAAGCACTTTTCATGACTGACAAAAAAACGCCCGTGGCAGCCATCTTGTTTTTCAAAATGAGGCCGAAAATATTTCAATATTTCAAGATTTTGTAATGCGGAACATATTCTGCAAATTTGAGATCTCTACCTATAATACCCTTTGCTCTAGAGGGCCAACAAAAGTCCTTGGTTTAAGTCGAATAAACGTCCCTGGCAGCCATCACGTTTTTCAAAATGAGGCCAAAAATATGCCCAGGCAAGATTTTATGGTTATGAATATATCCTGCAAATTTGAGAAGGCTAGATAAAATTTTTTTTTTTTTTTTGTTAGAGCGATAACAGCCAATAATAAAGAAGGTATATGGCCTCACAGTCTAAGGTACCATTTTGGGTCATTTTAGCAGGCC
Source organism: Sabellastarte sp. h YS-2021 (assembly GCA_964017235.1). NCBI lineage: Eukaryota > Metazoa > Annelida > Polychaeta > Sabellida > Sabellidae > Sabellastarte > Sabellastarte sp. h YS-2021. The sequence continues at coordinate 102,549,619 of OZ024931.1, read as the reverse complement.
TAAGTTGACCTTGGAAACAATATCCAAGATCAACAAACTGGATGCTGGTACTCCATCATGTACTGAACCTCCAAAGCTATTTTCAATAGTTTCCATGAAATATAGTCAGCATTAAGTGGGAAAATATCTTCAAAAAGGTCAAAAATGGCCTCGGTGAGTTACTTTGGCAGTCTGTGGATGACCTTCAATGAAGAGCCTCAAGGTCAAATTTTTGCATGCTTACAGAGGACATATATATGTATTATATATACCAGCCATAGGATGATCTAACTTTCTGTATATGAAAACTGGGCCAAAATGTGAAAAAATGGCCAAAATCTGACCTTTAAGAGGCCACCAGTGACCTTGAAATTGAAGGTCAAGTTCACAAAACAATAGTGTTCGTGGCATTGCCCATATATACCCACATACCAAATTTGAAAGGTCTAACTAAAATAGTTTTTAAGTTTTCACATCCGAATGAAATATCTGCGGTGGCGGCGTGACCGTACTGAATCCTAAGTATCCCCGACTTTCGTCTGGGGATACAGTTACTAATACCATTTATGAAAAGTAAAGAATTGGCTCTGGTAATTTTTTAAATCAACTAATTTATTCACACCAATTTTAATGCTCCCTAACCTTGCTAAAGAATGACCCCATCATTTTTACTCAAATATTAAACTTGCTCTTCAAGTCCTTATTTGATCCTCATACTTTATATTGTAATGTAATGGATTAAAACATTGCAGAAGTGATTTCAACAGTTTTACAATCTTCAATCATCCTTTCTTTAGGTCATCAAACTTATGTTGCAGTGAAATTGACTTACATGTCATATTTATGATCATTCAAATATGTAAAATAAGATTATATATCTGCAAATATAAACTTTTGTCAAGGAATTTAGAACTAAGTAAAAGCTTGAAGTGTCCCCAATACTGACAATACTGAGTTGTAATTCTGAAAGAATGTTATGATTCTCTAAATGTGTGCCTGCTATTGATATCCGAGGTTTTCTTCAGTGAATGCAGAAAATAGAATAATTTTACAGAGCTATTCCTCCTTCAATGTTGGGGTTTCACATTCGTTGCAACAGCTAGGTTCACATTAGGATAAAGCCTTTAATCCCATGACCACCGAGCTGAGGGTTACGTGATTTAATACTAAACCACTCAGCCACAGAGACCCTCTATCGTCCTGCAGGATTAATATCACATGTGAGAATGAGTTCACAGATCAAAGACACAGAGGTGTGAACCAAACATATATATCATCAACACTATCAGGCTGTGTATGGCTTCAGTGAGACGTATCATCATGTCAAACACCTTGCTAAATAAGTGATACAGTGAAATGTATAACAGTGTCCAGACAAAGTAAATGCTTTGTTTTCAGTTGTGATGTACTGAGTTCCCTGTAATTCAAAGTTGTTTGTTTCTGATCTGCAAGTAGCAATTAATTCTACTAGAACAAATTCTTGGTACAATTTAAGTAAATAATTAAGATCTGGCTGATAAGGAAGATGTTTTCCATTAAGCCACTGCGCAAAAAAATGAATGAAATTTCAATAAAATGTCTCAAAACAAATTGTATATAACCTGGTAAACTATTACTGATGAGGTAAAACAGCATCAGACATGCCAGTACCCAACAGCCTAGGGAAATAGTGATAGACACCATGGGATATAAAAGAGGTGAAAAAGTACAGGGAGTCTTTCATAACAGTAAACAGGAGAAACAACGTTTAAGAGAAACTGTATTGAAAGACAAAGTATCAAAATAAGACAATTTAATAGCAAGCTTATAGCATTAATTTGTAAACTAAAATCAACTAGACCTACACATCGGAGGACCAATGCAAATTTGTATCCACTGGAAAGACAACTCACCAAAGCCAGTGAACCATCGTTTGACCTTGAACAAAAAGCTCCAAGGTCAAATCTGACCACATCATTAGATTCTCAGTCCATGATTTCCTATTCATTGGTTTCACATTGCAAACTTCAAGGATCAATAATAAGCAAGTCATAAGCACTTTAAGTTTGGCTGTCCTTGTTTGACCTTGAAAGGAGGCTCGAGGTCAAATGTCACCACAGCAGAAGATTCTCAGCTCATGATTTCCTATAAGTTGGTTTCACATTGCAAACCTCTAGGACAAAAAATAAGCAAGTTATAAGCACTTTTAAGTTTGGCTGTCCTTGTTTGACCTTGACGGAGGGGTCCAAGGTCAAATATGACCACATCAAAAGATTCCCAGCCCATGATTTCCTATAAGTTGGTTTCACATTGCAAAACTCTTGGACCAATAATAGGCGAGTTATAAGCACTTTTAAGCTTGGCTATCCTCATTTGATCTATCAAAAGATTCCCAGCCCATGATTTCCTACATGTTTGTTTCATATTGCAAACCTCTAGGACCAATAAGCGAGTTATAAGCACTTTTAAGTTTGGCTATCCTCGTTTGACCTTGACGGAGAGGTCCAAGGTCAAATCTGACCACATCAGAAGATTCCCAGACCAGGATTTCCTATAGGTTGGTTTCATATTGCAAACCTCTAGAATCAGTAATAAGGGAGATATAGGCATTTTTAAAGTCCGCTACGTGTGGTACTTTGCACTCATTGGATGACCTTGAATTAAGATCTTCAAGGTCAAATGTCTGCAAGGTTGTAGATGACATGTATATCTGTTATACATATCAGCTATGAAGAGATCCAACCTTCTACCTATGAGAACCATCCAGTTGAAAAAGGTAGATAATTTTCAAAGAAATGCCCGCGGCGGCCATCTTGTTTTTCAAAATGAGGCTAATTTCAGTCACACAGAAGCTTACCTCCCAATAAAGATAACCTGGAAATTTGGTGAACCTAGGTGGTGTAGTTTTCCCCTGAGAGCATTAATGCCGAAAATCTCTCTACGCCTGGCGAACGCTAAACCAAAGTATCCACCAGATGCCTCCAGTGGATACAATTAATAATTAATCTATTTATGAAAGTATAGCTGCCAAGCCAAATAGGTAAAAATAAACATAATACCCAAGTTGCAGCAATTCATATAGTATTGTGAAAGGAGAAATACATCTCAAATATGTTTGTAGCAAAAATTCTGGCACAGCCTGGGTCAAAGGACGCAGTAAGGTAACAACATGAGGATGCACACCTCCACCCACCAACCACGTAATAACTTCATACACCTTACAGTTTCCAAGATATAGCCCACACAAGATTTTAAAGGTCAAGATCACTATCGCAAAGTAAAACTAAAATCTTCACACCTACACTCCCCTACCAATAACCTTGCAAGTATCACTTCCTACAGCTTATGGTTTCACAAATATAGCCTGCACAAGATTTTACAGGTCAAGCTCAATATGGGAAGTTCAAATAAATAAGGCCAAAATAAGAAGAAACAATGACAATACTAAATATCTGCTTGCAACACCTTACCATTCCCAAGATAGGGCCCAGACAAGATTTTAAAGTTTGGTGTCACCAAAGCAATGTCAAAGGCCAAGTTAAGGTTACACCATGACATTGCAGACCTAAACCCCTTCACCAATGTCCCCATCAAGTGTGAACTTCCTGAACCTCATGGTTTTTGAGTTACAGCCTGGACAAGATTTATCCCCGCGATGGTCTGACCAGCCAGATGCAATGGGTGAAAACAATACCTATACTGCATTTAAAGGCTGTGGGGTAAAGGCTGGGTTCACTGGTGTTACTTATGACACAATTACATTCAATCCTTTGTAGAAGTATTACGCATGCAGCAACTCGACAGTCACTGCTGTATTCACTGCACAATCATCATAAAGCACACAGTTGGTCTGAAATATTTGAATGCTACGGATAATCAGACACAATTAATGCAGAACATTCCTTACTATGATAAATACTGTTCAAAACTTGAGCAAGTTGTAAATCTCATTCAAATATTGTACATTTGCAAAAGTTAAATGAATAATATGGTAAGGAATTCTATGGGAATAATGTTCCCTATCACCTGGTCCAATCCAAATCTGATTAAAATCTTATCCTGGTGGAAACTTTCCTCAATATGGGAAAATTGTGTGCAGAAGCATTGTCCATTGCAATGATATGAAGTGTAAATTATTCCAAATTGAAACCAAAAGGATTCCTTTGGCAATAATAATTGTTAATTACAGCCAGAACTTATCCAGTTTAAGCTCAAAGTTTAATATTTCCAGCAAATTTGGTAAAGCATTGCAGATGTTCAGTCTGCAGCACTTACAAAGAATTTACATCTGTTTGCACAAAAATGGGAGTGCCAACAAACCATTCTCAGATCTCAGCTAATTCTGTAACAGTTGGACAGCTCAAAATGGTTTATGTATCCTGTTCAGCTGGAATAATCTGTAAGCATCCACCACTTCACTCCAGTTATACACAATGATGTTGGTGGCATGTAATCCAGACAGGTATTAAGATCAAAACAGTGTGAATAAACTTAAGACTATTAAGTGAATCTAAATTTTAGGAGGCTGTCCGAAGTAAGTGGTGACTAGGATTCGTACTCCGCACCACCAGCAGCCACGCACATAACACATATATACGTATCTGTACATCTGTCCACAGCATATGCACAACCATGGACACTATATCTCCACAGTGTTAATACAGCTTAATTTAATAAACTGGACATTATCTCAAGAAAGTACTTGCAGATTAGGAAAACTTCTACAGATATTAACAGACACACTTGCTAAAATGTCTGCTATAAAAGTTTCGAGTGAACTGGCCATGTCTAATTACCCTTTTGACACATTGAAAGAATCCTTTGCAATACATATTGATGCAGCATCACTAAATTTTTCAGCAAGAGACCCCTCTTTAAGTTTCATCGGCAGCTTGTTCAAGAAAATTAAGCGGTTGACTGAAATATAAAATACAGGATTAACATGGTAACATACATTGGGGTTGCCTACATTGAAAAGGTCAACCCCAAGTTACACTGTATACTGCAATAACTGACAATACAAAGCTTTAACTGAAAACTACAACCAGAGCACACCAGATGAAACTATATTTCACATGCTGTGAATTTATATGTAGCACTGAACTTAATCTTTACATAAGTTAGTTTCAGTGTTACTTTAAACATGTAGAATAAAATTTTAAACAAAGTCTGATTTAATAAGAGATGTCATATGTTTAAGTTAGACTAACATCTTTAGAAAGCATCAGACTACTTTTTGTGAAAATGGTAAAAATATTATGTACAATAACCTAATTTAATTAAAAATAAGTAGCAATATTTAATACAATTACTTATCACCGTCATATTAATATGATAAAGAATAAAGTAGGCTCTGAGACACTTTCATACTATTTGAATCATTTAACCAATATTCAAAGAAGAAACTCTCAAGAATATTGGGGATGGGCTAACCACCTGACAGTTAAAAATGTGATTCATTTGAACAAAAATTTTATTGTAACTAAATATATTTGCACAATTACAAGAACACTTTATTCACAAAAGTAGAATTGTTACATTTCAAATACTGTGTTGTTAAGTTGTAAATTGGAAACATGCAAACTGAAAAACATTAATTCAAATGAAAACCACTAATTTTTAGATGGTTATCTTTAGATTGATTCACTCTTCCATTGTTGCAAATCTAAAGTATTCATAAAACTGATCTGGTGCACTCTGGCTCACACTTACCTTTGTCACACCCAAGAACTTGAAAACATCTGTATAGAGTTCTGCTTTTATTGACGGATGAAAGATATTTAATGACCTCCTCTCAATTTTAAGTGATTTCACAGCAGTACAGTAAACATAGTGTTAAGATAGATGTTTAAACTACAGGTCTATTTTAATGGATAATACAGTACTGAGACACTGGCTAAAAGTTACATATTGAGGAGGTCAAAAATAAAAGTAACTCTGTAGAAATATTAATTTTTAAATATACTATCCTGGGGAGAAGTGGTTCTTTGTAAGGTTATTGGCATTTAAGGTAATACTGAATTTATCTTTCCCAGACTGGTATGAAGGCTGATTTTGTCAGAACAATTATTTCATTTATTTAGATATTGACAATGTTAGTGTGAGATGTCACCAAAGATATTGCTATTGTAGAAAGATGTCATCACAAAAGCAGTTGCCATGGCAATAATTTCCATTATATCATCCATAATCCTAATCAACTGTAGATCTCTTTGAGGTTCAGATTTTCATTTAATTTGGTAAAACCATATCAAGGGGTTTAATCTACTGCATAGAGAGACAAACATCCCCAAAACATAAATTTCAAACAAAAATGGTTGTCCAGTCAACAGTTTTAATTGTACCATACTTAAAACTAATTCATGGGGTGGACAGGGTTTACTTTTTTTTCCAAAACATGTTTTACTCTCACAAAGAGTTCAGTCTGTGGCAACAAAAAATCCCAAAACCCTGAATATTCATTCAAACAAAGAAATTATTGCCAGGGGAGAGTGTTGGATCATAATCAAACCTTAATGATATGTAGATATTTCATAAAAACTGGAAAAGGGGCTTAGTCTTTTGAACAAAATTTAGGAGAATTTTAAATTAAAAATGCCATTTCAGCAGTATTCATTTGATCCTGACCAAAATCTTATCAACTGTAGTTTTCTTGGAGAAACACTTTTCCAACAAATTTGGTGAAAATCTGCCACGAGGTTTAAAAGTTATAGGTCAGGTTTAAGTTTTGTGACTACGTGACAAATGAAAAGTAATGTCTATCTTTCCACTTTAGTGGAAGTGGGAGACAAGACCACTACGGTATTATGATCTGCCAACGGGAGTAAATACTAAATTGATTATCAATAGATTAGGATCCATGATTTCCTTCACATCTTTAGCCTTACGGGCCAATAATGAAGGAGATGGTGGCATACAAGCATTCAGCGCCACACTTCATCTTAGAGAATCAGTTCACAATCAAATTTGACATCAAAATAGTTGTTACTCAGTTAGCTGTAGAGCTACAACTGTGAAACTTTGCCATGACACAATGCTTCAAAAAGTGGAAGTGGATACAAAACATATTCCACAAAAATCCTCTATTTCAATACTGTTGGGAGTTGTAAGTGGTTTACTCAATGGCTAAAGGTGAAAGAAGCTGCAACTATCTTTAATCTATTACGGATCAGCAGGTTTGAATCTTGTTTGTGATACATTATACGAAAAAGTAGCTGCACAACATACTTGACATAAACATTGGAACTGTAACATTTTTAATATAAAAGCCATTTACTCACTTGATCAGTGTTAAAGCTAAAAATTGTCTTTACTCACTTTGCTATAGACCTGCTTATGTCTTAACACATTTTAGCAAAATGCTGCAAATGCAGCCATTTTGGAGTTAGAAGAATTTAATTCAAACTTGTTGCCAGTGCCATTTCCCATTTAGCCGTGGACCTCGGTTTTCTCCCCAAAATTGGAGGACATAAAACTAAAGGAAAAGCTGTCCAAGAAAAAGACAACCAGCCCCTCATTTTAGAAATATCTACTTGACACACGCACAAGGGACATTCTATAATCTCCTGCCCGGGTTCGGGGGTGGGGGATGGGAGGAAAGATATAAAACAGGTAATCCACCAATGGCTGAACCAACAGAATATTTAGTTGGCACATGGTGTTCATATGTCCAAACAAGTGGTCAGTGTGCAGTCAATGTACAAGAAATGAAATATGGTTAGAATTGCTTAATGATGGCTGGGGCTGAAGTTCTGATAAATTAAAACAGCTCCCCAATATCAAACTACTGAAGCAAGCATTGCTACAACTGTAGTCTATGTTTACAGTGCTGGTTCAAATGAGAGGTATTGGTTGATCTGATCAAGTATGATCAATCATATATGTAAAATTAAGGAAAATCAATCATCTGAAGGTACCAGTTTTAGTTCTGATAAGATAAAAATACTTTTTAACTGCCAAGGTGAAGATGAGTGCAATTGTACTGGAGTCCGTCTTTGAACAGGTGATTCCAAACTGCCAGCTGCAATTTGAGTATAAATTCAAGTTGGACCGTCATATTTATTGTTGGTGCAAGCCAGAGTGATGCTTATTTTTTTTTTTTTTTTTGTCAAATTAGGAGCAGCAGCAATATATTTTTGGGTTGGGTCAATAGTATTTTTTGTCTGTCGGTTTCCCGCTAGTGTAAAGCCATTCTTATTCTGGGATATCAAAAAAGTGTTCTGCATGTTACCATATCCCAAACCTAATAGATCTGCTAACATAAAATAAAACTTGCTCAAAAAATTGATATAAAAGTCTAAGTGGACAAAAACATAGGATAAAAGTTTATAATTTCTTTGGATTTAAGGTTTGATTTTAGGACTTTAAGTTTCCCTTCAATTGTATGCACTGACAATTGATATGCTGGTTGTAAAAGTGTCACAGTATTTCAGTACAATGCACTTGACGCAGAGAGTCCGGGGTCATCAACCCATCCCTAATATACTTACATTTCCAATGTTTTGGCCTTTTACAAAGGGCGCAATATTGCTTTTTCCTTCTTGACTTCTGTCGAGTAATCGGATTGGGCAACAAGTAATTCATGTGACCAAAATGAATTTCTCAATTTGGAATGAACCTTGATGACGGTCAATCTATATTATCGCCCATTAAATCAAATTTGAGATTAATAAAGTTAAACATGTGAAAAATAAGTTTACTTAGCATCATCTTACTGTTTCTTTTACCGCATTTAAACACACCATGACCCATGACCATCCAAGAACAAACTTCACACACACCTTACAGTTTCTGAGAAATAGCCAAGGCAAGCTTATAAAGGTCAAGGTCACTACAACAAAGTCAAAGGCCAAATCAAGGTCACACCATGATGTTGTACACCCACACCCTTCAAACTAATGTCCCTACTAAGGACCAACTTCCTGCACCTTACAGTTTCCGAGGTATAGCGCTGACAAGATGTTACAGGTTGAGATTTCTTTGGCAAGGTCAAAGGTCAAATAAAGTTCACACCATGGCATTGCATACCTACACCCCCAACCAATGTCCCCACCAAGTATCAACCTTCTAAACCTTATAGTTTCCGAGATACAGGCTGGAAGAGATTTTAAAGGTCAAGGTCACAAAAGCAATGTTAATGATCCAATCAATGTGACACCATGATGTTGCAGAGCTACACCCCCAACCAATGCCCTACAAAGTATCAACATCTGACACTGAAAACATCAGTTTTTATGATACAGTTCAGAAAAGCTTTTTCCTTCCACCTGCCCATCCAGATGCCTAAGGGCTAAAAATCCATTGAGTAGTTTTAGAGATACAGTCATTTTCTTACGTCCACACATTTTCTGGGGCTTATTTTTTCAGAGTTAAAATAAAGACTTCCTGAAATTTTGTATGTTGTCATTGACAGTTTTCTCAGTTTTAATAACAGAAACTCGTCCAAAAAACGTTTTTTTTTATGTCAGAAGAATGGTAAAGACACAAAGATTGCTTTGTTAGCATTATTCAAAACGCATCTGAAGACTGCTGCAATTTTTACTGTATGGTACAGAATAGTGTCGCGAGTTGTGCATGTATCAACAAATCGTCATGCAAGAATAATGAAATCTAAATGCACTTAACTGCATGGATGTACATCAGAAATTTTTTAATTATATACATGCAACACATTCATATCTGAGAAAATAGTGAATTTACAAATATAACTAGACTATTGCTTCGCAAGACAAAAAGAAATTGTTTTTGCATAGCAAAAACCAAGCGTCCCAATGAGTAGTAATGATTTTGTAGAAATGAACATCTTCCTGTGTTTAATATGTTTTTTACATTTGTGCCAAAATACAAGGTTTCGTAGATAAATGTGTATTATTTTTCACGCAAAAATTCAAGATGGCCGCCAAAAATGGCAGGAAAATGATTTTTGGGAAAATTCGCCAGTAGACTCTGCAGATACCCTGCAAGTCAAATATTTCGCCGAAATCGCTCTATCTCGCACCGTTTCTGTGATAAATGCATTTTTGTATTTTACTCAGACATTCAAAATGGCCGTCAAAAATGGTGGGAAAGCGATTTTTGGGAACAGTTCCAGTAACTGCATATACCCTGCGCGTCAAAAATTTGGTCGAAATCGCTCTCTCTCGCACTGTTTCCGAGATAAATACATTTTTCATTTTACGCAGAAGTTCAAGATGTCCGGCAAAAATGGCGGGAAAGCAATTTTTGGGAAAAGTCGCCAGTAGACTGTAAAGATACCCCGTGGGTCAAAAATTTTGTCAAAATCGCTCTATCTCGCACCGTTTCCGAGATAAATGTGTTTTTGTGTTTTACGCAGACGTTCAAGATGGTCGCCAAAAATGGCAGGAAAACGATTTTGGGAAAAGTTGCCAGTAGACTCTGCTTATACCCTGCAGATCAAAAATTTCGTCGGAATCACTGTATCTCGCACTGTTTCCGAGATAAATGCGCTTTTGCGTTTTACGTAGAAATTCAAGATGGCCACCAAAAATGGCGGGAAAGCGATTTTTGGGCAAAGTTGCCGTAGTAGTTTGGGTAACCCTGTGGATCAAAAATTTTGCCGAAATCGCTCTATCTCGCACTGTTTGCGAGACATTCAAGATTTTTCATTTTCAGCCTTAGGAAAAATCCTGCGGTTTAGATAATCGTTAATAAGTTGGCCATTTTTTGTATTGGATCACTTCCAAAAATTAATGATTTCCAGACATCCATAAACGAACCCACTTGTCAAATTTCTTGTCAAATAGGTGAAGCGCTGAAGTTATCATCCGGACAAGTACACCCCTTTCATGTTTTTGGTCATGTGACTTCTCTGATTGGTTGAAATGTCATGACACCATATTCAGAAATTTTTCCCAGAGCTACTGCATACACCTACTAAATATGAAGAGAATCCGCCTTATGGCTGCAAAGCTATTGCGAAAAGAAAATGCGGATCCACTGAATCCGCTACTCCCATATACAAACAAGCGTGGGACCGCGGGATGCTTAATTACTAACGTAAAGTTATGATGCTGCAAAATTTTTAATTGAAGTACAGGTGTCAAAGGATATATTACAATTAGGTAAAAATACATAACCAGTTGCAGCAATCCGTATACCTTTGTGATAGAAATGTCTAAAATATGGCAGTTGAAAGCATTTTGGCCAAGCCAAAGTCAAACATTACAACATTATATAACAATGTTGCACACCCCACCCCCAACACACACATCCAGTGTCCTTACCAAGTATCCACTTTCTACACTTTATGCTTTCTGAGTTACAGCCCAAACAAGACTTTAATGGTCAAGGTCACTATGTCAAAGACCAGATCGTGGTCACACCATGATGTTGCATAACTACACCCCACCCCCACACAAACCCAATGTCCCTACCAAAAATCAAGATTGTACAAATAAATTTTCCAAGATATCACCCAGACAAGATTTTCAAAAACAAAGTTCCTACGGCAAGGTCAAAAGTCACATTAACGTCCCTACCATGTATAAACTTCCTATGTCTTACAGTTTCTGAAATACACTGCCCATTGGCCGACCACCTACCCACCCAGCCAGATGCCCATGGGTGAAAACAATACCTGCACAGCCTTTAAAGAGTGTCCATATGAAAATTGTCATAATAACTGGAGTAGTGCTTCGCAAGAGAAAAAGAAATTGTTTTTGCATCCCAATGAGCATTAATGATTGTGTCAAAATGATTGTGTTCCTCTGTTTAATATGTTTTTCTATTTATGCAAAAATGCAAGGTTTCCGAGATAAATACATTTTTCCATTTTACACAGAAGTTCAAGATGGTCGCCCAATATGGCAGGAAAACAATTTTTGGGAAAAATCACCAGATAACTGTGCCGATACCCTTGGGATAAAAAAATTTCACCGAAATCGCTCTATCTTGCACCGTTTCAGAGATAACTGTGCTTTTGCGTTTACGCAGAAATTAAAGATGGCGTGGAAAAGATTTTTGGGGGAAAATTGCCAGTTGACCATGCAGATACCATTTCTGAGATGAATGTGTTTACACAGAAATTCAAGATGGCCGCCAAATATGTTGTGTGTATGGCCTGGAGCTAAAAATTTTGCCGAAATTGCTCATCTCACACTGTTTCCAAAAAAAATGTGATTTTGCGTTTTACGCCGAAATTTAAGATGGCCACCAAAAATAGCAGGAAAACGATTTTTGAGTAAAATCACCAGATGACACTGTGGATACATGGGGGTTAAAAATTTCGCCGAAATCACTCTATCTTGCACCATTTCAGAGATAAATGCATTTTTGAGTTTTACACAGAAATTCAAGATGACAGCAAAAAATTGCGGGAAAGCAATTTTTGAGAAAAATAACCCGTTGACTGTGCAAATACTGAGGGATCAAAAAGTTTGTCATTATCGCTCATCAAGATACCCTGAGTGATCAAAAGTTTTGTCGAAATTGCTCTATCTCGCACCGAAATTCAAGATGGCCTCCAAAATTGGTGGGAAAACGATTTTGGGGAAAAGGCACCAGATGACTCTGTGGATACCCTGGTGGGCAAAAATTTCGCCGAAATCTCTCTATCTTACACCGTTTCCATGATAAATGAGTTTTTGCATTTTAAACAGAAATTGAAGATGGCCGCTAAAAATGGTGGGAAAACGATTTTTGGGAAAGTCGCCAGTTCACTCTTTGGATACCCTGGAGGTAAAACATTTGATCAAAAATCACCCTATCCCACACCGTTTCTGAGATATTTAAGATTTTTCATTTTCATCAGTAAGAAAATCGTGGCATTTACTCGTTAATAAGTCACCTATTTTGTATCAGATCATTTCCAAAAGTTAATGATTTCCAGACCTCCATATAACAAACCTACTTGCCAGATTTCATGTGAATTGGTGAAGCGCTTTTTAAGTTAGCATCTGGACAAGCACACCCCTTTGAAAAACATGGTTTTGGTCATGTGACTTCTCGGATTAGTTGAAATGTCATGACACTATATTCAGAAATTTTTCCCAGGGCTACCGCACACGTGCTAAATTTGTAGCGAATCCGCCCAGTGGTTGCTGAGCTATAAGCAATAGAAAATGTGGGAGCCTGCAGACTCTCTCCCCTTTCCCCTGAATACAACCAAGTGTTCCTTGCAGGATGCTTAATTAGTTTTCATGAATGATAAGCACCACTTGTTTTGTGGTTTAAAAGGGACCACTTTTTACACTGGAGAACTTAATTTGCTGTTGAAAATCCACATTTGATAGTATGCACAGTATAGAGAAACTAGAAAAATGTTTTTGCTAGCAAAAACAAAGCGTCCCAAAAGGTCAGATGCTTTATAGTGTAAAGTAGAAAAAGGTTTTTCAAAAGAAAAACATGCAGCGCTGAGAGAAGAAGCTAAAGTTAAGCAGACAGTGTGGAAGTTTATGCATTAACATGAAAGAAAAATGTAAGCTTTGTTTTCTATGGTTATAAATTGTGTAAAGTTAATTTAATAAATGTAACGAGAGTAGTTTTAAAGTAGGGGTGCAAGCGAGCCCGAAAATGCGCCTCGATTCCTTGTTTTGAAAGAACCGACTCGGACTCGGTTAATCGCTTGATTATCGCCCATGAAATAATCTGTTTCATATTTTGACATATCACGCCTTATCAGATTATTAAAATGCACACCACAGGAAAGAATTTTGATAATTTATTGAATTTTGGAATAAATACACATTTATAATGCAAAAAAACAGGAACGTTTAACCATTTTAATATTGCAAGATTTGAGGCGTCTTCGAAATTTGTTATATTAAAATGCCATCTTATAGAAACATTGTTACGCGAAAATTTAAAGTTTGCAAATGCTTAAAATACAAAAACTGAAAACGGAAACACCTTATATTAGTAAAATATATAAATATGTATTATTTTTAAAGAAAAATCTAATTTTGTAGTAGATTTTACGTCTATTTTTAGTTGTTTTCGAAGACCCGGTTCACTTTTCTTGACTCGAGTATTAAACTGAATCGTTTCATTTCCGAGTAACCGAAGAATCGTTGCAGCCTTATTTTAAAGTAGATATAAGGCAAAACAAGAAAATTGAAATTTTTAATTACTTTAATATAGCTTTTATAAGGTACAAACTTACCATGTGGGACTGAGTGCTGTCCTCGGATGGCCGCAGGCATCCGGCCAACGGCTAAGAAAAAAAAGACATTTATAGTTGGACATAGCCTCAGGTTGTCCTCTCATGGAACTCTACGAGATCTCTTCCTACTTTTTCGTTACAATTTTTCTCCTCAGTCCCACATGGTAAGGTTGTAACTTACAAAAGCTACATTGAAGTAATTAAAATTTTCAATTTTATTGCGCTACAATAGCTTACCATGTGGGACTGAATGCTGAATTCAACCGCCCAGTGGCGGGATTACAGCTGAGACTGGAAGATGTCAGTTTTTCTTAGATTTTGAAGCAATAATTAGAATGAATGTATAGAAATACCAGTCTGAATCCCGTTTACAGTGCCCCAATCCCGAAGATCGGGCCTGTAACGAGTCTAGATGTTTGATTGTAGGAGTGAAGTGTAGCCGTGCTCACTTACAAAGAGTCAGGTCGCTAGGACCAATCCATGAAAAAAGAACCCAGCCCAAGGGTTGGGGTTCTAATAATTTTTGCCACCTAAAATGAGATTAATGACAACCTTGATAAGTCCTTAATACATAATATATTTTATAAACTGAAAATAAAAATGACCTTACCCGTAACATCTTGAGAGGTAAACCTACACCTAGACCCTGGGATTAGACTCTTGAAGACTTGGTTGCAGCGGATGTGCCCCCCCCCCCCCCCTTCTTTTGTTTCCGAGGACAACTGGTCTGAGGGGAAGGGTCTAGGACTTGTTGTGCCGCCACTTCTGGACCCAGATACATATTGTTGTCGGTGTCTGACCAAGTAATTGTGAGCTTTCCAGTGACAGGCTTGCATGATAAAAGGTCTTAGAGGCCGCGAAGGCACTAATGTCATGCGCTTTAACTTGGACCAAGTCCAAGGGTTGTTGGTCTGCTTGTTTATAACAAAGTAGAATGGTTTGTTTCAACCAAGAAGAAAGAGTAGCGGATCTGATGTCTGAGGTGTGTCCTTTTTTAAAGGAGATGAAAAGGAGGGATCGAGACCCTCTCAGGTCGTTGGTTCGATCCAAATAGTACCTCAGGGCCCGCACAGGACACAAGGTCCTGTCTTCTTTGAATTGTCTATCTACAATGGTAGTCAAAGCAGGAATAGTCACCGGAGACACACTTTGAGAACCTTCTCTTGCTAGTTGGTTTTTGGCTATGAAATCTGAAGAGGGGAACAAAGCAACCTTTTCCCATTGGCCTAGATTAGATACTAGGCATGGATTTCACTGCGGCGCATGCCGGAGGCCAAAGCTAGCAAGAAAGAAGTTTTGAGAGTAAGATGTTTGAGTAAGATGTTTGAGGTCTGTGTCTTTCATGGGCTCAAAGGGTGCTTTTGTGAGCTCATTGAGAACAACAGAAAGGTTCCACTTAGGAAGATTCCTGGAACTTTTGGGGCGATCCCTGTGAAAACTGGAGAGTAACCTGTGAAGGTCTGAGTTTTGAGAAATATGGTGCCCCGCTGGGCCCAAAGTGTCAACAATGGCAGTCCTGTAACCATCAATGGTCAAGGGGCGTCTGTTTAGATCCTGGTACAGACACATGAAAAAGTCTGAGACTTGTTTCACAGAGGGAGTGGAGAAATCCACCGAATTTTCTCTGCACCATTTTTCAAATAGGGCCCACTTTGACTTATAGATGGTCCATGTTGATGATCTCCGAGGAGCAGCAATTCTCTCTGCCACCTCCACAGAGAAGCCTTGTTCTTGGAGCTGTCCACTCCTACACACCAGGCGCGGAGGTTGAGATGTTATGGACTGCTGTAGAACACATAATTGTGGGACTGTTTGAGAAGAGTTGTTGACACCGGAAGTTGAAGTGGGATCTCTGTTGAGAGCTGCACTAGGTCCCAAAACCAGGGCATCCCTGGCCAGCCTGGGGCTATTCGATGATCAAGCAATGGCATTGTCTGATTTTTTGGACCACCCTGTGAAGGAGAGCCGTCGGAGGGTAAGCATAGACAGTGAGACCCGTCCAGTTTAAGTTCAGAGCATCTATGTCCCAAGCATTTGGGTCTGGGTCTGGAGACACATACAGTGGAAGTTTGTGGTTCAGATGAGTGGCAAATAGATCTACACGAGGAGTGAACCACTTTTGACAGATCTGTTTGAACATATGTGGATGCAGGGACCATTCTGTTGACTGCACTTGGTTCGACATGGACAGGAGGTCGGCCATCACATTCAGGCACTCTGGAATGTGTCTGGCTTTCAATGTTATGTGATAGTGATGGCACCATGTCGTGATCTTCCACAGGAGAGCCCATATCTCTGCTGAGTGAGTTCCTCCTTGTTTGTTTATGTAGGCTACCACTGTTGAGTTGTCCATTGCAACCAACACTGTTTGGTTCTGACACTGGTCCTTGAAGCTTCGAAGGGCCAGGGAGACCGCCTTCAACTCTAGGACATTTATGTGTAGCCTTTTTTCCCCGTCTGACCACAGACCCTTTGTAGAACTTTGATCTAAGTGAGCCCCCCAACCTTCGTTTGAGGCGTCTGTAAAGAGTTGGATGCTGTGGTCTTGGGATGAAGGTCTGCATCTCTCATCACGTTTGTGGGATTCTGCCACCAGTCTAGGTGTGCAGAAATGGTTTCTGTCCAAGGAAGGAGGCTGTCCAGTGACTAAGGATATCTCCAGTGCTCCTTGAGATGAAACTGAAAGGGCCTCATGTGAAGGCGTCCCTCTGGGACCATTTTCTCCATTGAGGCAAACAACCCAATTAGCGACATCAAACATCTTGCAGTCAAAACATGTTTGACTTGAGTCGTAGGATCAAATCCTGAAGTTTGAGCCATCTCTCTTGAGTGGGTTTTACAAGGGCTGAATCTAGATGGTATTCATAGCCCATGAACGAAAACGCCTGAGTAGGTTTTAGTTCTGTTTGTTTATTGTTTGTTTATTTGGGGTTTTACGTCGCTTTCCACACTGTACAGGTCATATCACGACGGGTAGTTGGAAGGGCAGAGGAAACTAGTACATATAGTTCGCTAGAGTTCTGTACTGTAAACTGCTGACCAACGGCAAGCAACTACCAGCTTTCCCACTTACAGCCATGACGGGGATCGAACCCTGGCCGCAGAGGTGGGAGGCGAGAGTGTTACCACTCTGCCACCATGGCCCCAGGTTTTAGTTCTGATTTTTCCTGATTTATTATCCACCCCAAGGACTGGCTTAGGTCTACCACTGCCTGAGTGTTCACTTGGGCTTTCTCCTGAGACTGGGACCTGATCAGCCAGTCGTCCAGGTATTGGTGGAGTCTGAGTCCTCTGGAGAGGGCCATTAGCTTCACTTCCTTTACAATCATTGTAAAGACCTGGGGGGCTGTGGCTAGTCCGAAAGGGAGGGAGGTGAACTGGAACACCTGCAACCTGTGGCAAAACCTTAGGTATTTCCTTGAGTTTGGGTGGATGGGGATGTGAATCTGATAGGTCTATCGACGATACCCATTCACCTGGAATCAGGGAGGTTCTGATGGACTCTGGAGTTTCCATTTTGAACTTTCGTACGTGTAGAAAAGTGTTGAGCCTGCTTAAGTCTATGACCGGCCTCCACCTTTGGTGAGGCTTGGGGACTAGAAACAGGCGACTGTAAAACTCGAGAGATTTTACATTTTCCACCCTTTCTATTGCGTTCTTTGACAGAAGAGACTGGATACAAGTGGCCAGAGTTTGGTCTTTTGGACGGGCCTTGTATTTTGACTGAATCAGAGGGAATCTGACCAGACTTGGTTTTGAAATGAATGGCAGTATGTAGCCTTTGGTGATAATGTTTAACACGTTGGATGAACATTTGTTTGTTTGCCAGTCTCTTCTGAAAGAACGGAGGCGACCTCCTACTGGTGGACTGAGGGAGGCTTTTAAGGAGTCATTGGGGGGAGGGGTTTCCACACCCTTGTCCCCTAGAGTGGGGTCGAAAAGGGCCCCTGGAGCCTCTGAAGTTTGGTTTCCCCCTACCTGAAGAAAACGATTGGTTACTGCTTTGTGAGGAGTTGCCCCCATAGGGAAGTTTCCTGTAGGAGCCTCTTTTCTTGTTGTGGGGACCACGAAAGGGCTTATTTTGATAGGGTCTGAAACCCTGAGTCTTTAGAGGTGCCTTTTTTTAGGAGGAAGTCTCCCTCCTTCACAAGTTGAGACTTGAACAAGGAAGAATGCCAAAAAAACGAGTTCCTGGGTTCTTGGCATCTCGTTTCCCCTACATGTGGTTGTAAAAGGGTCATTTCGGCTTCGCGCCTTAGCAAGCCGGTGTTACCCATAGTATAGAGCTCCCTCTGAAGTATATGGGCTAAGGATTTGCTGAGGCATGTAAGAGCTCTGTGTTGAATAAGAACAGTCTTATTCCATATGTCTAAGTATTCATAGGCTTGTTCATATCCACGTTTGGCTGCTCTCTCAGGATTGGCATCTTTTTGGATTTGAGACTTAACCTTCTTAAAGGTTGACTTAAGGCTATATTGGCACTTCACAAGAGTGGCATTGCAAGAAGATGAAGTCTTGGCAAAGGCAGCAGTAAAGTTGAGAGTGGATATATTCTGCCTAGCTTGGGATTGGTAGGGGAACCTTGCCCATAGGGGCCCCAGAGGGTTTTGGAGTAATACCGATTTTTGCAAAATCTGTATTCAACTCCTGGATCTTGTCTTCATAACAAGGCTGTCCCACCTTGTACCACTTTGCAGTGGAAGGAGGAGGTTTGATATATTTATCCTCGGGTAAATTAGCGGCCTGAAAATCATGCTCAAATTTATCAAAAGCATCTTTGATAACTGAGCTGAGGGGGAGCATAGAAGAAGGGCCTCTAGGCCTGAGCTCCTGACGGCCTTTCTCGTCGTCCAGACCCATGACTGAGGTGGAGGACCTAGGCATAGACTCCCTGGCATCTGGGTGTCCACTTCCTCAGTATACTGAGAGGGAACGTCAGACAAAGCTACTTCCCTATAATAAGGGGGGTCTGGATCGTGTTCAGGTTGGTCTTGATCAGAGATAGCCCCAGAGGGCTGGGCCCCAGAGGGCTTTGAAGACCTGTGTCTGGGTGCAGAGGACTGATCCTCCTCTGAAGATGATGACACATATCTGGACCTCACCTTATGTTTACTCTTGTCAGCATGTTTTTTAGGTTTAGAAGATGAAATCCGAGGTTTATCGGATTCATCTGTGTATTGATCCGAGGCAGACCTCAGTTCAATGTCATGCCTTTTATGAGAGTGAGAGTGCTTTTTAGGTCTATCTGAGGCCTTCTTAGAAGGCTCCTCGGACAGGCCTGAATGCTGATCCAATGCGTTATGATGACCAGCACTGAGACGTGGAGGAAGAGCAGGACTGTAGTCCACTTCCATTTCCTCAATAGAGTGTGAGGTAGGCCGAGGTCTCGGAGGGGGGTAGGTCCAGGTTAACAGCTTGATTGGAGGGTCCAGGCTTAGAAGCTGAAGCCGAGGTCTGATCCACCACCACTTAGTTTTTAGATGTCACTTCGTCTCAGAGAGACTGAAAAACATAGATGCCTGGAAGGACACCATTTGCTGTTGTAAATGGATGTTAAGTGTCTTACCCAGGGATTTTTCTAATTTTGATTCAATCTTCTGCTGTAAGGCAGTACCTGGGGTGGGTGAGACAGATTTTGCTGGTGCTTTTATAGATAGTGACTCGAAGGGTAGGGGCTGAGGACGTGGAGGAGAGGTAAATAAGTTGGCTGGAGCACACTCAAGGTCTGCCTGAGATCCAGTAAAGGATTCAACGTCCTCATCCCATAAGAGATCGAGTTCATAATCTTTAGAACTAGTAGTGTTTTTCTTTTGCTTTTTGACATAGCGTTTTCTGTGAGTAACTTTAATTAATTGCTCTTCAGTAAAAGAAGCACAGATTTCACAGGGGGATTCAAATGTGACACAGGGGTCATCACCCTTGTCAGATTCCCTACAGGTAGGGCAGTAATTGTGAGAATCAAACGCAAGGCAAAAGTGTCGACACTTGACAGATCTCGGCTTATCTTTATTCATTTGGTGGGAAGACATCTTGAAATGCAATAAAACGTTAGATGACAAAGACCTGTACCGAGAAAAACTCAAAAACACCAAAATAAGAAAAAATACTTATCCTGTCGAAACGAAACTTTCACAGAATAATCTATCATCCAACAATATGTATGTGCTGAGAAATAGATGAAAATATTTGTGTAAATGACAGAAGCTACCAAAACACGAGGCCAACGAGAAAGTAGGAAGAGATTTCGTAGAGTTCCTCGAGAGGACAACCTGAGGCTACGGCCAACTATAAATGTCTTTTTTTCTTAAACGTTGGCCGGATGCCTGCAGCCATCCGAAAACAGCACTCAGTCCCACATGGTAAGCTATTGTAGCACAATAAATCTGCTATTTTATGACCCCAGTTTGACCCGTAAGAAGGGGTCAGTGGGTAAACCTGACTGGCTGTATAGACTCTCCATATATGAGGTAGCGTGACCACAAAACTGGGTTAAAAGCCCAAGAAGCAATACTGAGAGGGATAAAAGACCTTTTTTATATGATAAAATCAACTTTGAAGCAACTTTACTGAGCAGCAGAAGTAAAATTTCCTAAAATCACTATGTTTTATAGTTAAATAAATGACATTTTCCATTTCGACAAAAAAATTCAAGACCCCTATCAGAAATTGAAAATTCAATTTTTTTTCCAGAAGAGTCCTTACTACTAGGGGGTGCAAGGAATCATAAAATTGTGAACTGAATTAATTTGCCAATCAAGTTTTGCAAACCAGATCAATTCATGAATTGACTTGGTTTAAAAAATCTTTTTCAATCTTGATGCTAAATATTATGTCAGTATGAATATCAATGTCTTAATAATATATCAGGCATTTAAAGAAAAATTTGCTAAGGAGGAACTTGCAACTCAATAAAAGTCTTTTTACATGAAACAGCTTGTCACTGTTAAATGCCATATATGTATTTATATTTTAGAAAAAGGCGTTGTAAAATTTGAGCCTTTAGAAAGGCAAGAAGTTTATGACACAATGCTCTGAACACATCTATCGCAATGAGTAAATAAAAGATCAATGTTCCCACAGGCCTATTTATATCTTATGAATAATGCTCATTTCTATTTATATGTAATTGCCCGTCTTTGATGAGTCCCCAGAGAATTAGTCAACTGGGTATATGCTGATAAGGGATAATATCAATAGTTAATGTGTCTCCCCCAACACCCCCTCTCCCCCTGTTTTAGTCTATGCATGAAGAAATGGGGGAATTTGACTTGCTTTCTAGACTCTCCACATATGGTTTCCTACTACCTCCCAATACATTTTATGGCTCTAAATGCAATACCTAAGAAGATAATAGGGGGGTTCACATGAATTTTAAGCTTTCTGGTTGGTATCTGTGAGAAAATCGCTCATAAATCAAGTCATTTTTCATCAAATCGCTCCCAAAATCTAATCAGCTCACGTTTTTAATAGTATGAACATGTGTGTATAATTACAAGCCTCTGCGGCCAGCATATTTTGCTGAGCAGCGATGACGGGCAGGTATACCCAAAAAAACTATTTTTTGATCATGTGACCTTGATAAAGATGAAAGGTCAAATTTAAGTACGTGGAAAAATTTTCCCACACCTAAGGTATACAACTGCCAAATATGGTTAAAAAGCTTCCAATAATAAGGGAGATATTCAAGGGAGACCATAATGTGGCGGCGGCGAGGAAACTGAAGCGAAAATAAATAAGCGCCCTTTTCAGGGACGCTTAATTGTTGATCCACTGGTTTGTCCCAGGAGTTATATCTCTGTGTGTGTTGTGTAAACGCCAGGATTTGATTCGCCAGAAGTTTGAGATATACAAACTTTTGCATTTATTAATATAGATTATTGGTAACATGCAAACAGGATTATTTTGTGTAAATCTGTGGGGAAGTTTTAATTTTGAAACAGGAAGTAGCAAAACATTGGACAAAACATCATTGTTCCAACCACTTGTTCTCTGCAGTAGTGTAATTATAGCTGTGAAGCAAAAGCTGAATTCATTAGTTCTACAGGTACAGACAAAGCAGTACTGAGGCAGAAATCGGAAATGATTATTATTCCTGTAAATGTAGAACCACTTACTTTTGGAAGAAGTTAAAAGCCAAGTACCTCTTAAGTACTCAATACTGACAAATTGTAATTCTATCTCACTACACACACAGCAACTCCAGAATTACCATAGATAAGGAATGCTTATCACTCAGTCTTGGTTTTCTTGTTGCTCAGTGTAGACATGTTTTTATCTGTGTGTACTTTTATGGAATGTGGAATTTGTGGACTGCATGTGAGATACAAATTCACTGACATAGTTTTAAACGGTCAGATGTAAAAGTTGTACATAATACAACCGTATTTCTAGATTTTTTATTCATTTTAAGGAAGTATTTGCAACTACAGAAACCAACCCTATACAAGACCATGACAATGTGTCACTTATTTAACTGACATAAGTATGTCCAAGCATTCTTGTACCAAGTCAGATAACTTATGTCACAGGTTAAATATTTGGGTCATTCGTCATAACTACTGAAATACCTCGCACAAAATGTATCGTTCATTCGGGCTACTCTGATAAACCTTAAAGTATAAGGCGACATTGCATCACTGCGCATATAAAGATTTTTTTTTTTTTTTGCCAATTCTTACAGGCAACTATGTCAGCCTTAATCTGTCATTAGACAAAAATTCCTGAATATTTTTGACACTGGGTCATATTTTAAGGGATCAGCCAATGACAAGTTAATGGTTTTTGCGGAAAATGGAATCTAATTTATGGGGGTCATCTTTTGCTGATCCCATTTGTGAATACATCTCCAGATGAGAAAAACATTAACTTGTATTTGCATGAAGGTTTGATAAAGTTTCAGTACTACTTCACTCTGGTTGATGTCTGTACCATGTACCTTGAATGACTAGGAACTGAAAGAAAACCATATTTGTGACACTGTCTCTTGAGACTGTCTTCTATTACTGCCAGTTAAAGCTAATATAAGAGATATGATAAAGGAAACATACAAAAACTAGATTACCAAGGTCTTTTGTGAAATCATCCACCAATTTGCATATGAAACCATGGCAACTTTTCAGTTTTGTAAATTTTCCAAAAGTTTATGCACATAAACAAACAAGCATGTTTCAGATTGCACTTCAAAGTGTGTTATCCAATAGTCATTTTAACATTTTCAGATACAGGGTTATGTTCCATAAAAAAGATGGAAAAACGAAAATAATGTGGGTTTTTTTTTCTCATTTAAAAGACTTATTTTTTGTAATAAAAAACAATTTGAATTTGTATGCAATTGCTTTGCTATATATTCAAATACTACAAAAATATTTTGAGTTTTTTTAAACTATGAGAAACTAATATTTCAAAATAAGTAGTTTTGGAATAATCATCCAGGAGAACCAATGAATAAGATTCATGTGCACATGCACAAGATACATTTTATAATCTCCCGTCCAGTCAGAAAATTCTCAAGCTTAAAATGAGATGTAGAATTTGAATAAATACAGCCCCCAGGGTGTAATCTACATAATATATGAAGACTTTCTCTTTGTATAGAAAAATGTAGTTTACAAGTAAAACTGTTTACAAGATGATAATTTAGACATTTGACAAGCATCGTAGATGGCAGGCAAACAAGTAGAATCAAGGCAGAATGTTGAATACATAAGTATGGGCAGGATCTCTTTACATCCTAACTAATCTCCTCAAGAGAGTTACAGCCTCAAACATGGATCAGTCATGGACTTTTCACTTTTACAGTGATCAACTGAGGGGGCATAGCTATGCGTGTTTGAAACTGGGCGTGGTTGTCACTGAGCATGAAGGGCTCATAATTAGGTGATACAGGGCTTTTGTGAGCACACTACATGGATAAGATGTGAAGAGGTTATTACCTGTTGGTTCTGACTTGGCAGGCCTCTCCCCAACCTTCACCAGGGCAGCATCTGCAACATAACAGCTTGATGTCAGTCACAAAGTCTTATGTCCACTCAAACTTTCTGAAAGAGTCTGATTGTGAATATTACAGATACATACCCAGAGTGTCATGGTCTGATAACATCTCCACTTTGAGATCTTTTCTCCAAGTCTTCAACTGTTCCTGTGCTGTTTGACAGGCCTTTCTGGTGAAAAACTCCAGCTCAACACTCCTACAAACAAAACACAATCAAATTGCTCATTGACATTGCTCAGTAACAAACCTAGGGTATATAATGAGAAAAACATGAACCACTCAGAAACATATCAATTCATCAAACTACACCTGTAACAACTAGATACTCTGCCTTTTTATAAAAATTTGTAAAACTGATTTATTTGTTGCAAACAACATGCCTAATTAACATTTCTGAAAACTTTTTAAATCAGTTTGAATCTCAAGAGCAAAAGGTTAGGATTAAAAAATCTCATTCAGTTATATAGATCACAAGTGGCAAGAGCAGAGGGATCAGAGTTTTGGCTCAAAAATTTGCAGAAGACTTAATGATCCACTTACCCTCTAAGTGCCCTGTTGATGGAGCGGTGGTCTGTAAACTTCAGAATACAGCTGCGTGCAGTCTGTCGGAGTTTGTTGAAGTCTGGGTCCTGTGTGTCCTTGTAGGTGATTGGGTACAGCAGCAGACTCCGAGCCCTCCTCTCACACTCCTTCACTGTACACACAGAAACAATAGCTTAACAGGGCTACACCTCCACTGTACAGACTGAATAGGTAACTGGGGCTACACCTTCACTGTACAAACTGAATAGGTCACTGGGGCTACACCTTCACTGTACAGACAGAAACAATAGGTCACTGGCGTTACACCTCTACTGTATAGTCTGAAACAATAGCTCACTGGGGCTACACCTTCACTGTTAGACAGAAACAATAGGTAACTGGGGCTACACCTTCACTGTTTAGACAGAAACAATAGGTCACTGGGGCTACACCTGCACTGTACAGGCAGAAACAATAGGCCACATCGGCTACACCTTCACTGTTTAGACAGAAACAATAGGTCACCGGGACTACACCTTCATTGTACAGGCAGAAACAATAGGTCAGTGGGGCTACACCTTCACTGTACAGGCAGAAACAATAGGTCACTGAGGTTACACCTTCACTGTACAGAAACAATAGGTCACTGAGGTTACACCTTCACTGTACAGAAACAATAGGTCAGTGGGGATACACCTTCACTACACAGAAACAATAGGTTACTAGGGCTATACCTTCACTGTACAGACATAAACAATAGGTCACTGGTGCTACACATTCACTGTACAGACTGAAACAATAGGTCACTTGTGTTACGACTTCACTGTACAGAAACAATAGGTCATTGGGGCTATACCTCCACTGTACAAACAAAAGATCACTACAGTCACACATATTTTGTTATAATATAACCTAATCCTTAACTTTTCTTCTAGACAGTGTAGTATGGAATCCAATTTTGCATTAATACACTTAATTGGCAAAGACACCATCCTACAGCACACAATAAGTTACAGAAGAAAGCTTCGTCAAAGAAAACTAGAAATACAAGTTGAAGAGTACAACCACTTCCGCAAACTGAAGTGCCCACAGTTTTACCTGGTAAATACTCCAGAAACACATCTGGACACTTTCCATTTTTGTCTTCCCAGTAGGGCAGCTTGGAGCTGAACTTCTTGGCTAAAAGTAAACATGTACACCTTTATAACAAATGGTTTCTCACCAAAATCACACCTAGATTTATGTAAAGGGTTGGTATTAAGAAGATGAAGTTTTATTATGTGATGTGAACTTTGATATTTTATGATTTAAGAATACACTTGTAGTTACTACTATGCTGAATTATGCAGCAATTCACCAGTGGGTACTTAAATACAGGACTGTAATGCTTGCACTGTGAGTATATAAGGTGGGATAAAATATCTACACACACTTGGTAGTCCAGTCATTAACAGTGTGCAAACATGAAACACATACCAGTCTCCACCTGCTCATCAGAATAGAAGTGTTTTACAGGCTGGGGTCTGTCTATCTCTTCAGTCTTGTCTGTCTGCACACCCACTGAACTGGTCACAATCCGTTTCACTGGTGCCACCTGAAACATGCACATACTCAAACTTGTTGAACAAATGCACACCAGTAGACCACAGACTCCAGTGTCCACCAGATAGCCAAGCAGTGTCATGTTATCATTTTTGAAAATATAAACCAGTTTCCAAGAGCTTTAAAACAAAATCTGATATTTGATTTGCTTGACACTGGTTTGCAAAAACGTAAAAAGTTATAAAAGTTTGGGGACCCCTACTACACTTGATGATGAGAGTAGCAACTAAAGATTTGGGCAATGATGTCATTGTCTTTTGTCTGTCTCTATGTTTGAAATAATGATTTATTGTGAGATTTATTTTACACAATTAGATGTTATACACCTAAAGTATATCTCTGGTAAATAAAATAGGCAATTTTCTTCAAAAAGATATCTGATCACAAAACCACACTGTCAATAAAAAGTGAAAAACCTGTATTCAATTTACAACACTACAAACTAGTCCTGATAATGCCACAACCTTATCAACACTTCCTGTCAGATTATCCAAAAGTTAATCAGTTTGGTAAACAAGGTATATATGCCCACAAGCATTTTGTACAAACATTTTGAATACTGTCATTCAAACTATTTGAAAAGTCCGATAGATATCTGTCTAACTTTATATAGCCACTTCCTTAGGATATAAACATTGTGATACTGTTCACACAGTTTGTTGGTCCATTACTAACAGTTTCTTTCACAACACAGAGAGTAGTGAATACCTGAACTGGTGCCTGTGCTGCTGGTGGCTTTACTGTCGGGCTGGGGGTCACTGGTGTTTTTTGAGCTACTGGGGACCAGTTGGACTCTGACACTTTAATAGAGGTGACCACAGGGCTTGGAGCTGGGGTCTGGGGCTTGCTGGTCACACTGGGAGTGGACAGCAGTTTGGACCCTGTGGTGTTTTGAGCTTTCTGTACATGTTGTTTAAGTCTCTCCAGCAACTCGGTCCTGCTTCCACTGATGTTCAACTTCTTGTTCACACACTCAATCTTGAGCTGTGCAAGGGTAAGCTTGTTTATCCTACACAAGACACAGTGAAACATTACCAACAACAGGTCAAAGCCTGGGTTCACAATACCTTCCACAGCTAAACAAACACCATATAATACAAAATAAAATTTCTGTGTCAAAACTTCAGCCGAAATTGCTCTATCCTGCACCATTTAGACGATTAGTGCACTTTTGTTTTGTTTTTTACACTGCAATTCAAGATTGTTTGGAAAAGTGTACACATGACTCTGCTACAGCCCTTTAAGAGCCAAAAATTCAACAAAAATTGCTCTATCTTGCTCCATTTCGGAGATATTTTTTGCAAATTTAATAGGTAAATTAAATTTTTATAAGTTAATATCCTATCCAATGGACAATTGCTAATGCAGTCGGCGCAGACCTGCCCGCCAAACGCCAGAAAAAGACGTCCTGTATATAAAATACTGGCCAGCCGCTCCCAGTACTGTGCACTCCCCAGATGGCGCCTTGTACTTCCTTCCTGTCTACATAACCAGACGTCATAGCATCTTTTTCGTTGTCTAAATCTCTTAGACCCCTAGTTAGCTGATAGCGGGGTCGGAGGGAGGGTCTTGTATGTCCATTGGATAGGGTATTAACTTATAAAAATTTAATTTACCTATTAAATTTGCAATTTTATTGCGTTAATACATCCTATCCAATGGACAATTGCTGAATAACTACCGCTTGGTTGGCGGGTAAGTTACTAGGGACTTATGTGAACTCGCAAATGACAGCAAATTTTAACCTACGGTCTAGGCTGACTTCTTCAGGAGATCTATAGGCCCAGGCCTGGGTTGACCTTAAGGTCAGGAAACCCTGTAAGGCTATGGTCGGTTACCAGCAGCCGGTTACCCGGGGCTATACCGACGTAGCCCCCCCTCCCCTTTTTTTAGCAGACGTGCTCTGAGGTAGGGGAAGAGAGGGGCGAGTTCAGTCCCAGAAGGCAAATAAACCTCCCGAAGGAAGTATGTCACACTTTTTTTTTTATACTATGTCCACGTAGAACTATTTACGCTATGTACACATATACAAATCTCCTCAATCTAAGGGCCACTTGTGGATCTGCTGAGCAGCCACTACTGGGCCCAAATGATAAAGCTCTGAATCAGCCCAAGCCACACCCTTCAGACAGAACTGTGTAAAGGTACTATCTGAATCAGCCCAAGCCACACCCTTCAGACAGAACTGTGTAAAGGTACTATGTGACTTCAGTGGTAGGAGTATGCATCCAGATAACCCCGTGGCAGACTGAGTGCAACCACTGCTGTGGCCAGGGGATCTGGTACCGGTGACACAAACAGAGGCAACTTGTTGTTGAACCTTGTGGCAAACAAGTGTATTTGGGGCCGGTTCCACCTGCTGCATATTGTTTAGAAGACCTCTGGAAGGAGAGACCACTCTGGATGGTCTGGCCCAGCCTGGATAGCTTGGCCTGGAATGTGTCAGGCTTTGAGAATCACTTGTTTCCTGGGACACCAGGTCAAGATGCTCCATAGTAGGGCACATAGTGAGCCCAACCTCATACCTCCTTCCTTGTTTATGTATGACACCACTGTGGTGTTGTCGGTTGCTACAAGAACTCTCTTGTCTGAGCAGAGGTCTTGGAACTCTTTTAAGGCTAGAAAGACTGCTTTTAGTTCCAGATAGTTTATATGCAGCTTGCTTTCCGGAAGAGACCAGGTTCCTCTTGCAGTGTGCTAATTTAAATGAGCGCCCCACCCTTCTTTTGATGCGTCTGTAAAGATTTGCAGAGCATGTTTTATTGGGTGTAATGCTTGGCCTGTGAGTACATTATCTTCTTTCAGTCACCATTGTAAATGGGGGTGCAGAGACCTGAGAATTGGGATCACCTTTTCTAGTGATTCCGGTACCCTCCAGTTGTTTTAGAGATACCACTGTATGGGTCTCATATGCAGCTGGCCCAGGTGAACTTGCTTTTCTGTGGCTGTTAGTAAACCTATAAGGGACATAAACTGCTGGACCAGACAGGCCGGTAAGGATAGCAGTTTCAGTATTTTCTCCTGGAGGTTCTGCCACCGGTCCAGCGTCAGTCGGACCTGACCAGACCTGAGGTCAAACTGGTAGCCTACAAAATCGAAGACCTGCTTGGGCTCCAGTTCTGATTTTCTAAATTCACCAGCCAACCAATTGGCGACATGTTTTCACTAGATCCTGCGTATGCTGGAGACAGATTTGGTGGGATCTGGCTCTCACCAACCAGTCGTCTAGGTACTGGTGGATTCTTATACCCTTGTATATGGTCATCAGTTTCACCTCCTTTGCTATCACAGTGAACTCCATGGGTGCTGTGGACAAACCGAATGGCAGGGCCTTGAACTGGAATGTCCTACCTTGGATGTGAAATCTCAGGTATTTCCTGGATTGTTCCTGTATAGGTATATGGAAGTAGGCGTCCTTGAAATCTATTGAGGTAACCTAGTCCCCTTGTTGGAGGGAGGTTCTGATGGTCTCCGAAAGG
The DNA here is from genome assembly GCA_964017235.1 of Sabellastarte sp. h YS-2021. Taxonomy (NCBI): domain Eukaryota; kingdom Metazoa; phylum Annelida; class Polychaeta; order Sabellida; family Sabellidae; genus Sabellastarte; species Sabellastarte sp. h YS-2021. Next base: position 102,519,948 of record OZ024931.1, on the reverse strand, counting down.
TGTAGATTGCTCAGATCTAAAATAGGTCTCCAACGGTTGTTTGGTTTTGGAACCAACAAAAGTCGGTTGAAGAAGTCCAGAGATTTTTTATTTGAACCAGCTCGACTACGTCTTAGTCCATAAGCTGATGTAATGCCTCTACCCGGTATAGGTTCCTGTGAGGATGTACATAGCAGTTGATGATATTCGGTGACCTTGTCAAGCTTGGTCTGGACTGGAAAGGGAGAGTGTAGCCCTCCTTCAACACTTGTACTACCTAAGGTCCAGCCCCCAAGGCGTCCTAAATTTCCCAAAACGGATTTAGTCTGGACCCTACAGGCAGATTGTGTGCCACATTTGGGACATTTGATAGTCTGACAAACATTTTCTGTCCCTCCGGACACTAGTCCAGTCTGGTGACAATGATCCAAGTTAACAGTCTCTCTGTTCTTGATGTGGTCCGGTCCGGTAGGGCTGACACAACTTTTCACATTTTACAGACTCTTTACCCCGGGCCAGCCGCCTGCAAGGTGCAGCATTTACACAGTAATTGTCACTCGTAAGATGGCTGACCCCTGACCGAACGTGATGAAAACTTGTTTGACTGTCGACCTCCTTTTCTCTTGCTGCTGAAATGACCTATTTGTTTTCATGTTGGTTAGTCAGGTCTCTGTTCCTGTCTTTGTCTATCCGATTATTTGTAAGGGTGAAATCTATTATCTTTCCAGTCAAGTCCAGCACCGATAACAGGCTGGTGAGAGGTGTGATAAGGGAAGGTTCTCTGGTAGTAGCTTGGGACACTGCCATATCATCAAAACCATTGACTGGTCTAAGAATTCTCTGTAACCAAATTTACCTTGGGCAACTCTGTCCGGTACCAGGTCTCTGTAACCGGTAATTCACTATAACCAGTAATTCTCTGTAACTGGCAAAACTTGTAGGCTGGAGTCACCAATGAATTTAGACAGCTACTGGTCTATATGTAGCTAGCTTTTTCAGTTTACGAAACTTGTTGTTTTCTATATAACCAGTAATTCTCTGTAACCGGCAAAAGGGTTGGAGTCAAAATAAGGGCTGTGTAGCCTGGTACCTGGTTGGTAGACTCCGTAATCAGTTGGTCGAAACAATTTGTTTGTAGATGCTTCCACATCTACATGCCCCAGAATCAACACACAGTTGAATGGACTAGGTGGGTAGACTCTGTAACCGGTTTTGGTGAAGCAAGGCTGTATAGCCGGTACCTGGTCGGTAGGCTCTGTAACCAGCCGAAGTAATCACTCTGTAACTGGTTTGGGTGGAAAATAGGCTGTATAGCTGGTAAACTGGTCTGGTGAAGCACTGTACAGTAAGGTCTGTGCAGCCGGCACTCGGTCGGTAGACTTTGTAACCGGTCGGTTAAAGCCATATCTTGCAGATACTTGCTGTCTGCCTACCCAGAACCAACATAGAGTTGACTGGCCTAGGTTGGTAGAAACTCCGTAACCGGTAGGGTGGGGTAAACTGTACAAGACTGTGTAGGCGTTTGGTATGCTCTGTAACCAGTTGTTGAAGCAATTCTACAACTATCTTTTGCGTTGAATCCAGCTAACAGCAGGTTTCCTGCATTAATTAAATGACTTCTCGTAAGTGCACATCTTATTGTGTAGATTTGACAGTTGCTGGGAAAGCCCTTGTGAGTTATTTTTAGAATGGTATTGCAGGTCGGTGTGTCATGTGACCAGCTGGCGAAGATGACGTCAGTGGTTGCATTCTTTGTGTGATACTTAACCGGCAACTTTACAGTATTCTGAATGTCCACAAAACCCCACTACCGACAACAAGGCCGGGTCTGCAAGGCAGGGACTGGTATCACAGTAGGCGTGAGATCTGAAGAACACACTTCCGACTTTCCTGGTCGGTGAATCTCGTGACCAGCTTCGTGTAGAAGGTGACGTCAGAGGTCGTGTTCTTTCGAGCTGGCTGGTCGACTGATGCTTCGTAGCAGAGAAGCCTGTACCAGTGTGCTCTGAAGGTGAAAATCCTGGTCAGTGCCGGTCTGAAGTCGGTACCAGTGCACTCAGAAGAGGTAGGAAGCTCTGTAGATGAATTTCTTTCTTTCGTGATAAAACCAGGAAACTTGAACAGTGACCTGGCCATCCACAACCCCCAATACCGACAACAAAGCCGGTCTGCAAGGGAGGGACTGATATCACAGTAGACATGAGTTCAAAAGAACGCACTTCATCCTCTTCTAACGGGAATTCCTTCTATGCAGATACTTGAGAAGACCAACGTTTCGTTGTGAACTGTAGCTGGAGGTTATAGAAGGTACATTTACAAAATAAACACGGATAATATTACCTAAAGAGGTGTGTATCCAATAAATTTCCTTATATTGTAGTTCTGCCCCTATCAACACAAAGATTGAACGGGAGGAAACTGGCAGCATGGCCGCATACATAATTCTCGTCGCTTACTGCCCTGTCATCAACACTCAATTGAGTCAGCTAGGGAGCGTTTCCAGCATATTTCTTAAAGAATATCCGTGCTCGATATGTTGATAACACTTCTCCACTAAAATATTTGCAAATATGGTTGAAAATCTATCATAATCCACACATTTTTCCTTAAAATATCTGGAGATTGTTGAAAACACGTCTGCACAGTACAGGCGCCAAATGAAAAAGATGCTATGACGTCAGATGCTATGACAGTACTGGGAGCGGCCGGCCAGTATTTTATATACAGGACGTCTTTTTCTGGCGTTTGGCGGGCTGGTCTGTGCCGACCGGATTAGCAATTATCCATTGGATAGGATGTATTAACGCAATAAAAAGTATTTTTTATTTTCATCATCACTCAGAATTTCAAGATGGCTGCAAAAAATGGCAGGACAATCATTCTTTTTTTTTGGTAAAAATGGACAGATGCCTTTGGCAAATACCCTCAGGGCTAAAAAATGTTGCCAAAATCACTCTGTCTTGCACAATTTCTGAGAAAAATGTACTTTTGCATTTTCCACAGAAATTCAAGATGGCGGCCAAAAATGACAGAACAACGCTTTTTTTGAAAAAAGGAGAGATGCCTTTGTAAATGCCATTTGGGTCAAAACCCGGCCGAAATCACTCTACCTCGCACCGTTTCCGAGATAAACTAGATTGGGCCAACTCGGCGCCAACATATCCCCAGACAGGTCATCACTCACGCCACAGGTTTTGATCGGGAATTTTTTAAAACATAATTACCCATTATTATATGAACTTCAGCACATCAATCTACTCTGTTTATATCTTCCCAAGGAAGATGGTGTATCCCCAGGCGCCGAATACATAACTCAAATTATATTTTCAATCTTCCTGCAATGATAACTCTAAACCTATTTTCAAAGTATTTAAATGATTGATGATTGAATGTCCATTCTAAAATAATAATCCCAAAAGAGCATATCTGTTTCTATATTTGTTGACAAAATATTATTTTTAACTCAACTCATCATACTTTTCAATCTTCCTTCAAAGTATTTAAATGATTGATGATTCAATGTCCATTCTAAAATTCATAATCCCAAAAGCGCATATCTGTTTCTATATTTGTTCACAAATAAAATATTATTTAAAAAAAAATTATTTATATTATTATTTTATTATATTATATTTAGAATTTGCAAATTGTTTTCAGTTATTCATTTCCTCTATACCTATATATGTGGTCCATATATATGCAACCTAAATATTTGACACAATCTCAGTTCTGACTCCCCTTTGTGTTATATGTAATGAAGCCCACCACCTCCCACCCCCACCCCTCTCCCTTCTCCACACCTCTCTCACTATTACACAAGATCTGCAACCCCATTGAGTTCTTTGTTTCTCATCTGATATCATTAAATACCTTTGTTTATTTAGTGTCACTCAATATAGCTGGAGGTCCCAGAGGGACTGGGCTAGTTGAGGGTTAAAAATCCCCTAGTTTTACTACATAAGGATATAATTTTATTAATATTGGGACTTAAAGCTCACTTAATCTGTCCATTTTGTCTACTTGAATATGTTTAACCAGTTTCATTTTAAAAAGTTAAAAACTCAGCAAGCAGAGGTATAACACACAAAAATAAGTTCTTAAAAGACTAAGATAGCCATAACATTATTAATATTCAAAATTTAAATAGACAGGCATTTCCTTTTAAAAATTCAAAGATTTCAGCTCTATAACCCACAGTTTGACAGTTACTGGGCTTTAAAGTGGCATAATGTCCATAAATTGGGTTTCTGTGGGCATTTTACAATTGTTAAAGAGACCTTAGCAATTAAACTACAGATCTGAAACTTTTTGGGGGACATACATAACAAAAAAAATTTTTTGTAATACAGTTTAAGACTTGTCACACTAAGCATTTCCAAATAACAGGGCAAAATACGGAAAAAATGTCAAAAAAGGCACTTGGGCGAGTGTCTATGGCCCTCATACACAGGTTAAATGTCTACTAAAAACCTTGATTTTCGGCATATGTAAAAAGGACATAATAATGCATTCCCAGATGGGATTTCAGCTCCATCAATGACATAGTTTAACAGTCACAGGGCTTAAAGGTGGTAAAAAGTCCAAATATTGGGTCTCTGTGGGCCTTTTAGAGATCTCGATGTGCCTTTCAAATTAAAGCTTCAGACTTAAAATTTGTTACATACTAAGATTACACATAGAATATGTATCTAATAAAGTTTGAAACTTCTCAGACTTACCATTTCCAAGTTACAGAGCAAAATATGTGAAAAATGTCTTAAAAGGGTCACTCAGGTGGGTGTTTAAAGTCCTCATACACAGGTTAAATGTCTACTTGAAGCCTTGATTTTTGGCACATGTAAAAAGAACATAATAATGTATTCCCAGATGAGATTTCAGCTCTATCAGTCACATAGTTTAACAGTCACAGGCCTTAAAATTGGCAAAAAGTCCAAATACTGGGTCTTTATGGGCCTTCTAGAGACCTAAATGTGGCCTTCAAATTAAAGCTTCAGACTTAAAATTTGTGACATACTAAGATTACACATAGAATATGGATCTAATACAGTTTGAAACTTCTTAGACTTACCATTTCCAAGTTACAGGGACAAATATGTGAAAAATGTCTAAAAATGGTCACTCGGGTGGGGATTTATGGTCCTCATACACAGGTTAAATGTCTTCTTAAAGCCTTAATTTTTGGCACATATAAAAATAACATACTAATATCTTCCCAGATAGGATTTGAGCTCTATCAGTCACATAGTTTGACAGTCACAGGGCTTAAAAGTAGCAAAAAGTCCAAATATTGGGTCTTTGGGAGCCTTTTAGAGACCTCAATTTGACCTTCAAAATTAAAGCTTCAGACTTAAAATCTGTTACATACTAAGATTACACACAGAATATATATCTAATACAGTTTGAAACTTCTCAGACTTACCATTTCCAAGTTACAGGGAAACAGACGTGAAAAATGTCTTATAAGGGTCACTCGGGTGGGTGTTTATGGTCCTGATACACAGGTTAACTGTCTATTAAAGGCCTAAATGTTGGGGCACATATAAGAAAACACATAGATATATTCCCAGATGATATTTAACTTAGATGAGAGACATAGTTTGAAAGCTACAGTGCTTGAAAGTGGCAAAAAGTGCATAAATTGGGTCTCTGTGGGCACTTTTGAGACCTTAAGTCGACCCCTTTGGGTAAACCTACAGCCCTAAAATTTTCTACAGACAAGGATTACATATCAAAGTTATACCTAGCGCAGTTTGAGACTCATCAGAATTACCACTTCCAAATTATAGGGCAAAATATGTGAAAAGTATAGCAAAAAATCCCTAAGTGGGGGTATTTATGGGCCTCAAACACAACTTTCTCCTCAACTTAAAGTCGTGATTTTCGGCACATGTACTAAGAACATATTAATGTGTTGTCAGGTAAAATTTCAGCCAGCTGAGCATCATAGTTTGTGACCTACAGGGCTCTAAGTGGCCAAAAGTCCAATTTCTGACCTTAAGGTGGCCATAAGTTCTTTTTTACTGGGACTTTAACGTCACCTTAAAATAGGGATCTTCCTTTGGGCACCCTTAACATGTGTACCAAGTTTGAAAAAAAAATATTAATTTGTTTTTGAGTTATCGCGTCCACAAGGAAATTTCTACGGCGGCGGCGCGACGGACCTGAATCCAATATATCCCCGACTTTCGTCTGGGGATATAATGAGTTTTTGTGTGTTACACAGAAATGCAAGATGACTGCCCAAAATTGATGGGAGGAAAGAAAAATAGCATCAGAGATGCCCGTACCCCATAGCCTTGGGAAATATTTTCAACACCATGAGATAAAGAAGTACTGTACCAGTACAAACTTCAGGATACTTTAAGACTACTGTCAGTTATATAAAGGTCCAAACAATGTTTAAATGGAGAAATAATGTTTAAAAGAAAGATATTGCGTATAAAGATGAAGTATTAAAACAAGATAATTCAATAACAAGATGACTAAAATTAAAGTAAACTAAAATTCAACACTCTTTATCTACATCTGCATGGCCAAATTATGGTTTAGATGGTTTGAATATTACCATGCATACAGAAGTGGTAATACATTTAATGAATGCTTATTGTGGTGTTGGAGCAAAATCTGTGGCTCACTTGATGAAATTCTATCTCTTACAATGGGAAGTTATGAAAGTAAAATTCTTAATAAATTCTAATATGACTTTTGCTTAATCTGCATCAAAAGACAGACCCAAAGGTCCATGAAGATTTTAAAGGTCAAGGTCACTACGATGAGGTAAAAGGTCAAATTAAGGTCACACCATGATAATACACACCTATAGCCCCTAACCAATGTCCCTACCAACTATCAACTTCCTACACCTTACGGTTTCCGAGATATAGCCCTGACAAGATTTTATAGGTCAAGGTCACTATGGCAAGGTCAAAGGTCAAATCAAGGTCACACCATGATGCTGCACACCTACACCCCCTAACCAATGTCTCTACCAAATATGAACTTACTACACCTTACAGTTTCCGAGATATAGCCCGGACAAGATTGTATAGGTCAAGGTCACTACGGCAAGGTCAAAGGTTAAATCAAGGTCAGATCATGACGTTGCACAAATACACCCCCTAACCAATGTCCCTACCAAGTATCAACTTCCTACACCTTACGGTTTCCAAGATATAGCCCGGACAAAATTTTATCGGTCAAGGTCACTACGGCAAGGTCAAAGGTCAAATCCTGGTCAGATCACGACGTTGCACACCTACACAGCCTAACCAATGTCCCTACCAAATATCAACTTCCTACACCTTACGGTTTCCGAGATATAGCCCGGACAATATTTTATAGGTCAAGGTCACTATGGAAAGGTCAAATCAAGGTCAGACCATGACGTTGCACACCTACATCCCCTAACCAATATCCCTATTAAGTATCAACTTCCTACACCTTACGGTTTCTGAGATATAGCCCGGACAAGATTTTATAGGTCAAGGCCACTACGGCAAGGTCAAAGGTCAAATCAACGTCACACCATGACGTTGCACACCTACACCCCCTAACCAATGTCCCTACCAAATATCAACTTCCTACAACTTACGGTTTCTGAGATATAGCCCGGACAAGATTTTACAGGTCAAGGTCACTATGGCAAGGTCAAAGGTCAAATCAAGGTCAGACCATGACGTTGCACACCTACATCGCCTAACCAATATCCCTACCAAGTATCAACTTCCTACACCTTACGGTTTCTGAGATATAGCCCGGACAACATTTTATAGGTCAAGGTCACTACAGCAAGGTCAAAGGTCAAATCAAGGTCACACCATGACGTTGCACATCTACACCCCCTAACCAATATCCCCACCAAGTATCAACTTCCTACACCTTACGGTTTCCGAGATATAGCCCGGAAAAGATTTTATAGGTCAAGGTCACTACGGCAAGGTCAAAGGTCAAATCAAGGTCAGACCATGACGTTGCACATCTACACCCCCAACCAATATCCCCACCAAGTATCAACTTCCTACACCTTACGGTTTCCGAGATATAGCCCGGACAAGATTTTATAGGTCAAGGTCACTACGGCAAGGTCAAGGTCAAATCAAGGTCAGACTATGACGTTGCACAACTACACCCCTTAACCAATGTCCCTACCAAGTATCAACTTCCTACACCTTACAGTTTCCGAGATATAGCCCGGACAAGATTTTCAAACTCAAGGTCACTACAGCAAGGTCAAATCAAGGTCAGACCATGACGTTGCACACCTACACCCCCTAACCAATGTCCCTACCAAGTATCAACTTCCTACACCCTACGGTTTCTGAGATACAGTCCGGACAAACTATTTCCCGCCGCCCGCCCGCCCATCCGGACACCATGGGTGAAAACAATACCCCGACAGCCCGCTGTGGGGTAAAAACATATTTTTGGTCTTGTGTCATATTCACAAAAATTCCCAGTGGTAGTGTGTACTTGTGCCTAGTTTGAAGAGAATTTTCCAAGTGGAAGTTTAGCTATGGTCTCTAAGAAAATGTGGGAGCAGGCATAGCTGGCAGCCCATGAATTTTCTCATATATAACAAGATTTAATAACGAAGGGCAAAAATTATACAAAAAATATCATAGTAGTAGTAGTGTTGGATATATATCGGCTTAATGTACACTAAACTCAAATATCTGAAATTAAAAATTTAAACTTTTCATAATGTACTTGATACCCCATCTCACAATTTTACGAATGGCCTACCAAAATGAAACATCACTATCTGACAGTGTTCACTACAAAATAAATATTGGAGATGAGAATACTAAATACAACTAGATTGGGCCAACTCGGCGCCAACATATCCCCAGACAGGTCATCACTCACGCCACAGGTTTTGATTGGGAATTTTTAAAAACATAATTACCCATTATTATATGAACTTCAGCACATCAATCTACTCTGTTTATATCTTCCCAAGGAAGATGGTGTATCCCCAGACGCCGAATACATAACTCAAATTATATTTTCAATCTTCCTGCAATGATAACTCTAAACCTATTTTCAAAGTATTTAAATGATTGACGATTGAATGTCCATTCTAAAATAATAATCCCAAAAAAGCATATCTGTTTCTATATTTGTTGACAAATAAAATATTATTTTTAACTCAACTCATCATACTTTTCAATCTTCCTTCAAAGTATTTAAATGATTGATGATTCAATGTCCATTCTAAAATTCATAATCCCAAAAGCGCATATCTGTTTCTATATTTGTTCACAAATAAAATATTATTTAAAAAAAAATTATTTATTTTATTATATTATTTTTAGAATTTGCAAATTGTTTTCAGTTATTCATTTCCTCTATACCTATATATGTGGTCCATATATATGCAACCTAAATATGTGACACAATCTCAGTTCTGACTCCCCTTTGTGTTATATGTAATGAAGCCCACCACCTCCCACCCCCACCCCTCTTCCCTTCTCCACACCTCTCTCACTATTACACAAGATCTGCAACCCCATTGAGTTCTTTGTTTCTCATCTGATATCATTAAATACCTTTGTTTATTTAGTGTCACTCAATCTAGCTGGAGGTCCCAGAGGTGGGTGGGGGGAATCCGGGTGGGGGATGTGGGTTGGGACTTAGTTTAGTTTATTAGTTTATTATAGTGACATGTATTATGTTGACAAGGATTATACAAAAACTATTGAAGTAATACCCAGCCCTATATGGGCTTATAAGTCACTTTAAATAGAGAGTTAATAACAAACAGAGCAAACATATTTTGAGGTAAGATACAGTAAATAAAGACAGCAATTCAATACATAAAAATTAACAATATAATTTACTTTTTCTTTCTTGCCACAAATCAAAAATAAAATTAATAACCATATTGACATTCATATGAGTTAATACCCTTGATAATTGATCTATTAATAATTCAGATTTATCTATATTTAAAATTTTGAAATATTTCATACGAATCAGCTCTAAAGCTGGACAAACACAAACAAAATGTATCTCATCTTCTACATCTTTTTTACACAGTTTACATGTTCTCTCAAAGAGATGGAGTGCTACAGCATAAATGGTAAACAAACAAGCTATATAAAAGGGGTACTCAAATACAAAAAGAATTGAGAATTTTAAGTATGTGATTATCAACTGAAATGAGTTCATAACTGTAGGAGCTGTGTCAAAATTAACTGAGGCAAGTTGAATAAAACTGGGCTAGTTGAGGGTTAAAAATCCCCTAGTTTTACTACATACGGATATAATTTCATTAATATTGCGACTTAAAGCTCACTTAAAGTGTCCATTTTGTCTACTTGAATATGTTTAACCGGCGTTTAACCAGTTTCATTTTAAAAAGTTAAAAACTCAGCAAGCAGAGGTATAACACACAAAAATAAGTTCTTAAAAGACTAAGAGAGCCATAACATTATTAATATTCAAAATTTAAATAGACAGGCATTTCCTTTTAAAAATTCAAAGATTTCAGCTCTATAACCCACATAGTTTGACAGTTACTGGGCTTTAAAGTGGCATAATGTCCATAAATTGGGTTTCTGTGGGCATTTTACAATTGTTAAAGAGACCTTAGCAATTAAACTACAGATCTGAAACTTTTTGGGGGGCATACATAACAAACAAAAATTATATATAATACAGTTTAAGACTTGTCACACTAAGCATTTCCAAATAACAGGGCAAAATACGGAAAAAATGTCAAAAAAGGCACTTGGGCGAGTGTCTATGGCCCTCATACACAGGTTAAATGTCTACTAAAAACCTTGATTTTCGGCATATGTTAAAAAGGACATAATAATGCATTCCCAGATGGGATTTCAGCTCCATCAATCACATAGTTTAACAGTCACAGGGCTTAAAGGTGGCAAAAAGTCCAAATATTGGGTCTCTGTGGGCCTTTTAGAGATCTCGATGTGGCTTTCAAATTAAAGCTTCAGACTTAAAATTTGTTACATACTAAGATTACACATAGAATATGTATCTAATAAAGTTTGAAACTTCTCAGACTTACCATTTCCAAGTTACAGAACAAAATATGTGAAAAATGTCTTAAAAGGGTCACTCAGGTGGGTGTTTAAGGTCCTCATACACAGGTTAAATGTCTACTTGAAGCCTTGATTTTTGGCACATGTAAAAAAAACATAATAATGTATTCCCAGATGAGATTTCAGCTCTATCAGTCACATAGTTTAACAGTCACAGGCCTTAAAATTGGCAAAAAGTCCAAATACTGGGTCTTTATGGGCCTTCTAGAGACCTAAATGTGGCCTTCAAATTAAAGCTTCAGACTTAAAATTTGTCGCATACTAAGATTACACATAGAATATGGATCTAATACAGTTTGAAACTTCTTAGACTTACCATTTCCAAGTTACAGGGCAAAATATGTGAAAAATGTCTAAAAATGGTCACTCGGGTGGGGATTTATGGTCCTCATACACAGGTTAAATGTCTTCTTAAAGCCTTAATTTTTGGCACATATATAAATAACATACTAATATCTTCCCAGATAGGATTTGAGCTCTATCAGTCACATAGTTTGACAGTCACAGGGCTTAAAAGTAGCAAAAAGTCCAAATATTGGGTCTTTGGGAGCCTTTTAGAGACCTCAATTTGACCTTCAAAATTAAAACTTCAGACTTAAAATCTGTTACATATTAAGATTACACACAGAATATATATCTAATACAGTTTGAAACTTCTCAGACTTACCATTTCCAAGTTACAGGGAAAAAGATGTGAAAAATGTCTTATAAGGGTCACTCGGGTGGGTGTTTATGGTCCTGATACACAGGTTAACTGTCTATTAAAGGCCTAAATGTTGGGGCACATATAAGAAAACACATAGATATATTCCCAGATGATATTTAACTTAGATGAGAGACATAGTTTGAAAGCTACAGTGCTTGAAAGTGGCAAAAAGTGCATAAATTGGGTCTCTGTGGGCACTTTTGAGACCTTAAGTCGACCCCTTTGGGTAAACCTACAGCCCTAAAATTTTCTACAGACAAGGATTACATATCAAAGTTATACCTAGCGCAGTTTGAGACTCATCAGAATTACCACTTCCAAATTATAAGGCAAAATATGTGAAAAGTATAGCAAAAAATCCCTAAGTGGGGGTATTTATGGGCCTCAAACACAATTTTCTCCTCAACTTAAAGTCGTGATTTTCGGCACATGTACTAAGAACATATTAATGTGTTGTCAGGTAAAATTTCAGCCAGCTGAGCATCATAGTTTGTGACCTACAGGGCTCTAAGTGGCCAAAAGTCCAATTTCTGACCTTAAGGTGGCCATAAGTTCTTTTTTACTGGGAGTTTAAGGTCACCTTAAAATAGGGATCTTCCTTTGGGCACCCTTAACATGTGTACCAAGTTTGAAAAAAAAATATTAATTTGTTTTTGAGTTATCGCGTCCACAAGGAAATTTCTACGGCGGCGGCGGCGGCGCGACGGACCTGAATCCAATTTTTTCCCGGACTTTCGTCTGGGGATATAATAAATATTTGAGAGTATGCCGACAAAGTTGAAATTGTGAGTACTAACCTTTCTATTTCTACTTTCACAATGTCCTGCTGTGGCTGTTCCACTGGTGGGGAGGCTTTAGCAGGACTTGGGGTGGTGGGCTTTATGGCAGGTGGAGCAGTGGTATCGGGGGGTTTCTGTGTGGGAGGAGTGACTTGCTTGGTTGGGGGCATGACTTTAGCATCCGGAGAGGAGGCCACAGGTGTTGGTGTGTTCGTCTTCACAATTGTACTCACTAGCAGCTTCTTGTTCAGTGAGTCATAACCTTTCAGTCTGTTTACAAGCGTGTACTTGTTGCCCATAAAACTGAGGTTCCTCTTAGAACACTCATTCTTCAAATCCTGCATGGAAAGAGTCCACCAATCCTTCGGTTTTTCTTCCTCTTGTTGTTGGTTGGACTCTGAAAGTTAAAAATTAACTAGAGGATCGCTCACAAAAAAAAAAGATAATGTTTTTGCATAGCAAAAACAAAGCGTCCCGAAAAGGATATAAAGGTGAGTGCTAAACTATTAAGAAAATGCCTCGTTTCTAGCCTTATACTGTTGTGGCAACCAAAGTCAGCGCAGTCTGCTCTATCTAGCACGGTTTTCAAGATATAAGCATTTTTGTGTTTTGCAAAAAATAAAAAAATAAAAAATGTCCGCTATATTTGGCGAGACAAAAATATTTTGAAAATTGGCATGGCTACTCTGCAGAGATACCCAGCAGGTCCAAAATTTTTTTGAGTTCACTCCATATAGCACGGTTTTCGAAATATAAGCATTTTTGTGTTTTGCAAAAACTTTGAAAATTCAAAATGGCCACCATTTTTGGGGAGACAAAAATTTTTGTCAAGACCACTGCCGTGGTGTGTATCTCCCGCCGAGCATTAAAGCAGAAGAAATAGCTTTTCCGAGATATTCACAATTTTTCATTTTCGTGTGTGAAAGGTCTTCCAAAAGTAGGTGAATGAGTTATTTGAGAAAAATTGGCTATCTGCAATACTATTAAGAGATAATTCACATTTACTCATTTTGAGTAGGTGAATAATTATCTATGGGTCTGAAACTTCACCAAGTGAAAGCTCTCCCAAAAGTAGGTGAATGAGTTATTTGAGAAAAATTGGCTATCTGCAATACTTTTAGAGATAATTCGCATTTACTCATTTTGAGTAGGTGAGTAATTAGCTATGGGTCTGAAACTTCACCATGTGAAAGCTCTCCCACAAGTAGATGAATGAGTATTTGATAAAAATTGGGTATCCGCAATACTTTTAGAGATAATTCGCATTTACTCATTTTGAGTAGGTGAGTAATTTGCTATGGGTCTGAAACTTCACCAAGTGAAAGCTCTCCCAAAAGTAGGTGAATGAGTTATTTGAGAAAAATTGGCTATCTGCAATACTTTTAGAGATAGTTCGCATTTACTCATTTTGAGTAGACGAGTAATTAGCTATGGGTCTGAAACTTCACCAAGTGAAAGCTCTCCCAAAAGTAGGTGAATGATTAATTTGAGAAAAATTGGCTATCTGCAATACTTTTAGAGATAATTCGCATTTACTCATTTTGAGTAGGTGAGTAATTAGCTATGGGTCTGAAACTTCACCAAGTGAAAGCTCTCCCAAAAGTAGGTGAATGAGTTATTTGAGAAAAATTGGCTATCTGCAATACTTTTAGAGATAATTCGCATTTACTCATTTTGAGTAGGTGAGTAATTAGCTATGGGTCTGAAACTTCACCAAGTGAAAGCTCTCCCAAAAGTAGGTGAATGATTAATTTGAGAAAAACTGGCTATCTGCAATACTTGTAGAGATAATTCGCATTTACTCATTTTGAGTAGGTGAGTAATTAGCTTTGGGTCTGAAACTTCACCAAGTGAAAGCTCTCCCAAAAGTAGATGAATGAGTTATTTGAGAAAAATTGGCCATCTGCAATACTTTTAGAGATAATTCGCATTTACTCATTTTGAGTAGGTGAGTAATTAGCTATGGGTCTGAAACTTCACCAAGTGAAAGCTCTCCCAAAAGTAGGTGAATGAGTTATTTGAGAAAAATTGGCTATCTGCAATACTTTTAGAGATAATTCGCATTTACTCATTTTGAGTAGACGAGTAATTAGCTATGGGTCTGAAACTTCACCAAGTGAAAGCTCTCCCAAAAGTAGGTGAATGATTAATTTGAGAAAAATTGGCTATCTGCAATACTTTTAGAGATAATTCGCATTTACTCATTTTGAGTAGGTGAGTAATTAGCTATGGGTCTGAAACTTCACCAAGTGAAAGCTCTCCCAAAAGTAGGTGAATCAGTTATTTGAGAAAAAATGGCTATCTGCAATACTTTTAGAGATAATTCGCATTTACTCATTTTGAGTAGGTGAGTAATTAGCTATGGGTCTGAAACTTCACCAAGTGAAAGCTCTCCCAAAAGTAGGTGAATAAGTTATTTGAGAAAAATTGGCTATCTGCAATACTTTTAGAGATAATTCGCATTTACTCATTTTGAGTAGGTGAGTAATTAGCTATGGGTCTGAAACTTCACCAAGTGAAAGCTCTCCCAAAAGTAGGTGAATGAGTTATTTGAGAAAAATTGGCTATCTGCAATACTTTTAGAGATAATTCGCATTTACTCATTTTGAGTAAGTGAGTAATTAGCTATGGGTCTGAAACTTCACCAAGTGAAAGCTCTCCCAAAAGTAGGTGAATGAGTTATTTGAGAAAAATTGGCTATCTGCAATACTTTTAGAGATAATTCGCATTTACTCATTTTGAGTAGGTGAGTAATTAGCTATGGGTCTGAAACTTCACCAAGTGAAAGCTCTCCCAAAAGTAGGTGAATGAGTTATTTGAGAAAAATTGGCTATCTGCAATACTTTTACAGATAATTCGCATTTACTCATTTTGAGTAGGTGAGTAATTAGCTATGGGTCTGAAACTTCACCATGTGAAAGCTCTCCCACAAGTAGATGAATGAGTTATTTGATAAAAATTGGGTATCCGCAATACTTTGACAGATAATTAGCATTTACTCATTTTGAGTAGGTGAGTAATTAGCTATGGGTCTGAAACTTCACCAAGTGAAAGCTCTCCCAAAAGTAGGTGAATGAGTTATTTGAGAAAAATTGGCTATCTGCAATACTTTTAGAGATAATTCGCATTTACTCATTTTGAGTAGACGAGTAATTAGCTATGGGTCTGAAACTTCACCAAGTGAAAGCTCTCCCAAAAGTAGGTGAATGAGTTATTTGAGAAAAATTGGCTATCTGCAATACTTTTAGAGATAATTCGCATTTACTCATTTTGAGTAGACGAGTAATTAGCTATGGGTCTGAAACTTCACCAAGTGAAAGCTCTCCCAAAAGTAGGTGAATGATTAATTTGAGAAAAATTGGCTATCTGCAATACTTTTAGAGATAATTCGCATTTACTCATTTTGAGTAGGTGAGTAATTAGCTATGGGTCTGAAACTTCACCAAGTGAAAGCTCTCCCAAAAGTAGGTGAATACGTTATTTGAGAAAAATTGGCTATCTGCAATACTTTTAGAGATAATTCGCATTTACTCATTTTGAGTAGGTGAGTAATTAGCTATGGGTCTGAAACTTCACCAAGTGAAAGCTCTCCCAAAAGTAGGTGAATGAGTTATTTGAGAAAAATTGGCTATCTGCAATACTTTTAGAGATAATTCGCATTTACTCATTTTGAGTAGGTGAGTAATTAGCTATGGGTCTGAAACTTCACCAAGTGAAAGCTCTCCCAAAAGTAGGTGAATGAGTTATTTGAGAAAAATTGGCTATCTGCAATACTTTTAGAGATAATTCGCATTTACTCATTTTGAGTAGGTGAGTAATTAGCTATGGGTCTGAAACTTCACCAAGTGAAAGCTCTCCCAAAAGTAGGTGAATGAGTTATTTGAGAAAAATTGGCTATCTGCAATACTTTTACAGATAATTCGCATTTACTCATTTTGAGTAGGTGAGTAATTAGCTATAGGTCTGAAACTTCACCATGTGAAAGCTCTCCCACAAGTAGATGAATGAGTTATTTGATAAAAATTGGGTATCCGCAATACTTTGACAGATAATTAGCATTTACTCATTTTGAGTAGGTAAATAATTAGCTATGGGTCTGAAACTTCACCATGTGAAAGCTCTCCCAAAAGTAGGTGAATGAGTTATTTGAGAAAAATTGGCTATCTGCAATACTTTTAGAGATAATTCGCATTTACTCATTTTGAGTAGGTGAGTAATTGGCTATGGGTCTGAAACTTCACCATGTGAAAGCCCTTCCAAAAGTAGGTGAATGAGTTATTTGAGAAAAATTGGCCACCTGCAATACTTTTAGAGGTAATTCGCATTTACTCTTTTTGAGTAGGTGAGCAATTAGCTATGGGTCTGAAACTTCACCAAGTGAAAGCTCTTTGGGATAGCTGCTCTGCACAGATACCCTGAAGATAAAAAATTTCGTCGAAATCGCTCTATGTAGCACGGTTTTCGAAATATTAGCTTTTTTGTGTTTTGCAATTTTTGCGCAAAAATTCGAAAATTCAAAATGGCCGCCATTTTTGGCAAGAGAAAATTTTTTTGAAAATTGGCATGGCTACTCTGCAGAGATACCCAGTGGGTCAAAAATTTCGTCGAAATCGCTCTACCTAGCACGGTTTTCGAGATATAAGCATTTTTATGTTTTGCAATTTTTGCGAAAAATTCGAAAATTCAAAATGGCCGCCATTTTTGGCGAGACAAAATTTTTTTGAAAATTGGCATGGCTACTCTGCAGATATACCCTGTGGGTCAAAAATTTTGTCGAAATCGCTCTATCTAGCAGGGTTTTCGAGATATAAGCATTTTTATGTTTTGCAATTTTTGCGAAAAATTCGAAAATTCAAAATGGCCGCCATTTTTGGCGAGAAAAATTTTTTTTCAAAATTGGGATAACTACTCTGCAGAGATACCCTGCGGGTCAAAAATTTCGTCGAAATCGCTCTATCTAGCACGGTTTTCGAGATATAAGCATTTTTGTGTTTTGCAATTTTTGCGAAAATTTTGAAAATTCAAAATGGCCGCCATTTTTGGCGAGACAAAATTTTTTTGAAAATTGGGAAAAGTACTCTGCAGAGATACCTCGCGGCTCAAAAATTTTGTCGAAATTGCTCTATCTAGCACGGTTTTTGAGATATAAGCATTTTTGTGTTTTGCAATTTTTGCGAAAATTTCGAAAATTCAAAATGGCCGCCATTTTGGGCGAGACAAAAATTTTTTGAAAACTGGGAAAACTACTCCGTAGAGATACCCTGTGGGTCAAAAATTTCGTCGAAATCGCTCTATCTAGCACGGTTTTCGAGATATAAGCATTTTTGTGTTTTCCTTATTTGGAAAATTCGTAATGATTAATTAATCATTAATGACTCGGCCATTTCTTGACCAATCAATGCCAAAATCTAATGATTTCCAGATTTTAATAGAATGAATGTATTTGCCAAGTTTCAGGTGAATTGATAAAATTCCTTTCAAGTTATCATCCGGACAAGCTTCCCCATCGAAAAAAGACATTTTTGGTCATGTGACCTCTCTGATTGGTTGAAATGTCACTGCAGCATATTCAAAAAAATTCCCCAAGGCCACTGCCTAAACCTGCCAAATTTGAAAAGAATCCGCCCAACGGTTACAGAGTTATAAGGAAAACAAAATGCGGAGCCGGCGGAGCCGCCGGAGCCGCCGGAGCCGGCGGAGCCAGAAGCTCTCCCATACACAAACAAGCGTCCCTTGCGGGACGCTTAATTCAATGTATAGATTTAACTGCCTTGATTTAACTGTCCGGAAAATATCCTTAAAGTTAAATAATAGTCTATCAAAAACCATCATGGAAAAAATAGCAGAGATGTAGTCTTTAAGATTCTGTTTTGTTTGTAAAATATATCAAAGATGATCGGATAATTATTACCTATAAATTATTTCAGTTTCATGCCTTTTTGTATTGGTTTAAAATTTGCACAAAATCACTATATCTCTAAAGGAAATTGCTCCATCTCTTACAGTTTTCAAAATAAATGACATTTTTCAATTGCCACCAAAATTCAACATGGCAGTTGAAATTCTGAAAATTCAACATTTTTGCAGGGGCCCTATACCTAAAGTCTCTTGCAACATTGGAGATAAACAATACCATAATAATTAATACCATGTGCAACTTGGCCTGGGGTGCAACAGATTTCAACCTTCTGGGTATCAATTTTTCAACAGATCTGGAATGGATCACTAAGCTTAACTTTCCCCAGCAATCAAAAGTATTAAAAAATAGCATCAGAGATGCCCGTACCCCACAGCCTTGGGAAATATTTTCAACACCATGAGATATAGAAGTACTGTACCAGTACAAACTTCAGGATACTTTCAGAGCACTGTCAGTTATATAAAGGTCCAAACAATGTTTAAATGGAGAAATAATGTTTAAAAGAAAGATAATGCGTATAAAGATGAAGTATTAAAACAAGATAATTCAATGACAAGATGACAGCATTAATCAGTAAACTAAAATTCAACACTCTTTATATACATCTGCATTTCCGAATTATGGTTTAGATGGTTTGAATATTACCATGCATACAGAAGTGGTAATACATTTAATGAATGCTTATGTGTGGTGTTGGAGTAAAATCTGCGGCTCACTTGATGAAATTCTATCTCTTACAATGGAAAGTTATGAAAGTAAAATTCTTAATAAATTCTAATATGACTTTTGCTTAATCTGCATCAAAAGACAGACCCAAAGGTGCAACAAGATTTTAAAGGTCAAGGTCACTACAGCAAGGTAAAAGGTCAAATTAAGGTCACACCATGATAATACACACCTATAGCCAATAACCAATGTCCCTACCAAGTATCAACTTCCTACACCTTACAGTTTCCGAGATACAGCCCTGACGATTTTATAGGTCAAGGTCACTATGGCAAGGTCAAAGGTCAAATCAAGGTCACACCATGATGTTGCACACCTACACCCCCTAACCAATGTCTCTACCAAATATCAACTTCCTGCACCTAACAGTTTCCGAGATAAAGCCCGGACAATATTTTATAGGTCAAGGTCACTACAGCAAGGTTAAAGGTCAAATCAAGGTCAGACCATGACGTTGCACACCTACACCCCCTAATCAATATCCCTACCAAGTATCAACTTCCTACACCTTACGGTTTCTGAGATATAGCCCAGACAACATTTTATAGGTCAAGGTCACTACGGCAAGGTCAAAGGTCAAATCAAGGTCAGACCATGACGCTGCACACCTACACCCCCTAAGCAATATCCCTACCAAGTATCAACTTCCTACACCTTACGGTTTCTGAGATATAGCCTGGACAAGATTTTATAGGTCACAGGTCAAATCAAGGTCACACCATGACGTTGCACACCTACACCCCCTAACCAATATCCATACCACGTATCAACTTCCTACACCTTACGGTTTCTGAGATATAGCCCGGACAATATTTTATAGGTCAAGGTCACTACGGCAAGGTCAAAGGTCAAATCAAGGTCACACCATGATGTTGCACACCTACACCCCCTAACCAATGTCCCTACCAAATATCAACTTCCCAAGCCTTACAGTTTCCGAGATATAGCCCGGACAACATTTTATAGGTCAAGGTCACTACGGCAAGGTCAAAGGTCAAATCAAGGTCAGACCATGACGTTGCACACCTACACCCCCTAACCAATATCCCTACCAAGTATCAACTTCCTACACCTTACGGTTTCCGAGATATAGCCCGGACAAGATTTTATACGTCAAGGTCACTACAGCAAGGTCAAAGGTCAAATCAAGGTCAGACTATGACGTTGCACAGCTACACCCCCTAACCAATGTCCCTACCAAGTATCAACTTCCTACACCTTACGGTTTCTGAGATACAGCCCGGACAAGCTATTTCCCGCCGCCCGCCCGCCCGGACGCCCGACCATCCGGACACCATGGGTGAAAACAATACCCCAACAGCCATTAAGGGCTGTGGGGTAAAAATGTTGCGTGTTTGGCATCAAAATTTTGGCATCAAAGGTATCTTACACCAATTGGGAAAATAGCTGTCATTAAAACACTGGCAATATCTAAATTGCAGAGTTAATTTTACCACGCATTTCTGCGTCTTTTGTCACTGTACTGGGGTGAAAAGACGAATACACGTTATGGTCCCGAGTCGCGGTAACGCATAGATCTTGCACTATTTCCCGCGTTTTCGTTGTAAATATTGGGAAATTAGACGAATTTTGTTTAAAAATCAAAGAAAAGGACACATATATTGTCTTTTTAACCTAATTCCTCCATGTTTCCTTGGTTCTAAATGCCTTAATTTGATTGGCCGAGCGGAAACGGCATTGTCCAATCACACTTCGTTTAACAAATATTCAGTATTTATCAATAGAAAACATGTAAATATGGACAAGATGTCATAGTTTTGTTAAATATATAAAGATTAAGTATCTATTGCACAACAAGATTTTATTATCCAGATTTTCATATTTTCACTTTTTAAAATATATTTTAAATAATGCACTCTTACAAGTGACTTCAAGAGTGTAAATTATACAATTGTTAACAACATTTTAAACTAATGTGGGACAAACTTTTGAAAAGTTACATCTATGTTAATAACAATCTTCAGCTGGAAAAGATGTTAAATAATAATTTAACTTAAATTTTACATGGTATGTTATTGCTTTGAAACCAGTTTTTTTTTTTTTTTTAATTGATGAATTTATATCCATTTTCATAAACAATGGAGTTTTTTTGTATGAAATAAAAACAACTAGACCTAGCGCATCGGAGAACCGATGCAAATTGTATCCACCATAAAGACAATGCACCAAAACCTCTAGGACCAATAATAAGCGAGTTAGAAGCACTTTTAAGTTTGACTGTCCTCATTTGACCTTGAATAAGTGAGTTATCAGCACTTTTACCTTTGGCTGTCCTCGTTTGACCTTGAATGAGGGGCCCAAGGTCAAATCCGACCACACCAGAAGATTCCCAGCCCATGATTTTCTATATGCTGGTTTACCATCCCAAACCTCTAGGACCAATAATAAGCAAGTTATAAGCACATTTAAGTTTGGCTGTCCTCATTTGATCTTGAAGGAGGGGCCTAAGGTCAATTCTGACCACACCAGAAGATTCCCAGCCCATGATTTCCTATATGTTGGTTTACCATCCCAAACCTCTACAATCGATAATAAGCGAGTTATAAGCACTTTTAAGTTTGGCTATCCTCATTTGACCTTGAACGAGGGGCCCAAGGTCAAATCTGACCACATCAAAAGATTTCCAGCCCATGATTTCCTATAAGTTGGTTTACCATCCCAAACCTCTAGGACCAATTATAAAGGAGATACAGGCACAAGTCCGCTATGTGGGTTACTTCAGCACTCTGTGGATGACCTTGAACTAAGAGCTTCAAGGTCAAATGTGTGCAAGGTTGTAGAGGACACGTATATCTGTTATACATATCACCTATGAAGAAATTCAACCTTCTACCTATGAGAAACAGCCAGTAGAAAAATGTAGATTATTTTCAAAGAAATGCTCACGGCGGCCATCTTGTTTTTCAGAATGAGGCTATTTTCAGTCCCAGAGAAGCTTACCCCCCAATGAAGATATCCTGCATGAACCTAGCTGGTGTAGTTTTCCTCTTTGATCGTTAACGCAAAAAATCTCTCTACGCACGGCGGCGGATACAATGTGTGGAAATAAGTAACTATTCCACCCTGTTACTTATTATAGCTTTTACCTGTGTCAGTGACTGCACTTTTCTGCTGGTCAGGCTTTGCAGTGTCTGGTACAGGTGGACTCTCTTTCACTGGGGCTGGCTCACCACTGCTCACTTCACTTTTTGCAGGTGACTTGCGCATCTGGACTGGAGTACTCTTGGCCTTCAAGGCTAGAAAGCAAAACAAAAACAACAGTAGAACATTTTATATCCTTCAGGGTCTAATTATTCCTAAATGAATTATTTTTAGAAGTAACAACTTGCAATATATAATTAATCTAGTGATAGATCTTTTTTATTAATTAGCTTGGATGGTGTTGACGACAGCCCAGATTATCTATTTATTGCTACATTCAATCAGATTTGAACAAACATTTACAGAATTAATCACAGAACAAATACTTGTTTAAAATATTTTTGATATCGTAGGAATTACAGATTATATTATGCGATTATTATTATTATTATTATTTTTTCTGTCATTTTTATTGGAAGATAATCAATAGTTGGGGTTTATAACATCTCATGGGTTTATGTGATTTTGAATGGTGAGGAGGTAAACTCACATCTGAGAAATGAATTATGCGATTATTAATTAAGGAGCAAAAAATATTACACCTTTATTTAAGTTTTTCAGTTAATGACATTTATTGTTTAAACTAGAGATTGCGTCTCAACGCAGTGTATCCCCGGACGGGACATAGTTAAGGCGTGAATGTGTCGGGCTTGAGCCTGTTTCCTGGAGCACCAGGTCAGGATTCTCCATAGTACCAGATTACTTCCAAAAGCTAATCACTAGTTGTTTCACTTATATCTGTCTTTAAAAATTATATTTCATGGATCCAGAAGATCCATATAGTGATCCGGATCGCTTCCAAAACTCAATCATTTCATCCTTTTACCTTTTCAGACATATTCTAAAAATTTCATCGAAATCCATCCATAATTTTTTGAGTTATCTTGTACACAGACACATCTGGCAGCCTGGATCCACATGATCCAGACTGATCCAGATTACTCCCAAAATCTAATCACTTGTTCTTTGTCCCATTTAAGACATTTCCTGAAAATTTCATAAAAATCCATTCATGACTTTCTGAGCTATTTGTCTTTAAAAATTACATTCACGGATCCAGAAGATCCAGATAGTGGTCCAGATCACTCGCAAAATTGAACCATTTCTTCCTTTTACCACCTCTTCCTTTTACCATTTGTAACATATCCTGAAAATAGTAAAATCCATTCCAAGATTATGTGCAAGCCTGGATCCAGATGATCCAGATCACTCCAAAAATGTAATCACTTATTCCTTGTACCATTTAGGCCATTTGCTGAAACAATCCATCCATAACTTTTTGAGGTATCTGTCTTAAAAAATTACATTTCATGGATCCAGAAGATCCATATAGTGATCCGGATCACTTCCAAAATTCAATCATTTCATCCTTTTACCACTTCTTCCTTTTACTATTTGTAACATAGCCTAAAAATATCATCAAAATTCATCGTAAAATCATGTTGCAGGCTCGATCCAGATGATCCAGACGGTGATCCAGATCATTCCAAAAGTATAATCACTTGTTCCTTGTACCATTTAGGTCATTTGCTGAAAATGTCATCACAATCCATCCGTAACTTTTTGAGGTATGTCTTATTGCATTTCACGGATCCAGAAGATCCATACAGTGATCCGGATCACTTCCAAAATTCAGTTATTTCATCCTTTTACCTTTTCAGACATATCCTGAAAATTTCATCAAAATCCGTCCATAAGTTTTTTTGCTACAATGTACACAAACACATCTGGGCTGGTATTCATGAAATATCTTATTCTCAGTCTCAAACTCAAACTTAAATATAATCCCTATAATTTAGGGTTTAAACCCTATATTTGAGTTTATACTTACTCTCAAACTCAAATGTAAGTATATACTCAAACTTAAATATAATCTGTATTCTCGAGTGAGTATATACTTAAACTCAGACTCAAACTCATTTATAATCCCAATATTTAAGGATTATATTTAAGTCTGCATGAGAGGCGTCTTAAATGTTTGAGTTTAAACAATTTTGGGCAACTAGAAACATGAATTGGTAAATTTGTAGTACAATTAGGTGTACAAGTCAGCCAAATACTTTTAATTTTTTGGCTTCTAAAATCTAAAGTTTTATGAATAAGTTTTTGAGAGTAAGTATAAACTCAAATATAGGGTTTAAACCCTAAATTATAGGGATTATATTTCAGTTTGAGTTTGAGACTGAGAATAAGATATTTCATGAATACCAGCCCTGGCAACCTGGATCCAGATGATCCAGACAGTGATCCAGATCACTCCCCAAATCTAATCACTTGTTCCTCGCACCATTCAGGTCATTTGCTGAAAATGTCATCACAATCCATCCATAACTTTTTGAGGTATCTGTCTTATTACATTTCATGGATCCAGAAGATCCATATAGTGATCCGGATCACTTCCAAAATTCAGCCATTTCATCCTTTTACCTTTTCAGACATATCCTGAAAATTTCATCAAAATCTGTCCATAAGTTTTTTTTGCTACAATGTACACAAACACATCTGGCAATCTGGATCCAGATGATCCAGACAGTGATCCAGATCACTCCCCAAATCTAATCACTTGTTCCTCGCACCATTTAGGTCATTTGCTAAAAATGTCATCACAATCCATCCATAACTTTTTGAGGTATCTGTCTTATTACATTTCATGGATCCAGAAGATCCATATAGTGATCCGGATCACGTCCAAAATTCAGCCATTTCATCCTTTTACCTTTTCAGACATTTCCTGAAAATTTCATAAAAATCCATTCATGACTTTCTGAGCTATTTGTCTTTAAAAATTACATTCACGGATCCAGAAGATCCAGATAGTGGTCCAGATCACTCGCAAAATTGAACCATTTCTTCCTTTTACCACTTCTTCCTTTTACCATTTGTAACATATCCTGAAAATAGTAAAATCCATTCCAAGATTATGTGCAAGCCTGGATCCAGATGATCCAGATCACTCCAAAAATGTAATCACTTATTCCTTGTACCATTTAGGCCATTTGCTGAAACAATCCATCCATAACTTTTTGAGGTATCTGTCTTAAAAAATTACATTTCATGGATCCAGAAGATCCATATAGTGATCCGGATCACTTCCAAAATTCAATCATTTCATCCTTTTACCACTTCTTCCTTTTACTATTTGTAACATAGCCTAAAAATATCATCAAAATTCATCGTAAAATCATGTTGCAGGCTCGATCCAGATGATCCAGACGGTGATCCAGATCATTCCAAAAGTATAATCACTTGTTCCTTGTACCATTTAGGTCATTTGCTGAAAATGTCATCACAATCCATCCGTAACTTTTTGAGGTATGTCTTATTGCATTTCACGGATCCAGAAGATCCATACAGTGATCCGGATCACTTCCAAAATTCAGTTATTTCATCCTTTTACCTTTTCAGACATATCCTGAAAATTTCATCAAAATCCGTCCATAAGTTTTTTTGCTACAATGTACACAAACACATCTGGCAACCTGGATCCAGATGATCCAGACAGTGATCCAGATCACTCCCCAAATCTAATCACTTGTTCCTCGCACCATTCAGGTCATTTGCTGAAAATGTCATCACAATCCATCCATAACTTTTTGAGGTATCTGTCTTATTACATTTCATGGATCCAGAAGATCCATATAGTGATCCGGATCACTTCCAAAATTCAGCCATTTCATCCTTTTACCTTTTCAGACATATCCTGAAAATTTCATCAAAATCTGTCCATAAGTTTTTTTTGCTACAATGTACACAAACACATCTGGCAATCTGGATCCAGATGATCCAGACAGTGATCCAGATCACTCCCCAAATCTAATCACTTGTTCCTCGCACCATTTAGGTCATTTGCTAAAAATGTCATCACAATCCATCCATAACTTTTTGAGGTATCTGTCTTATTACATTTCATGGATCCAGAAGATCCATATAGTGATCCGGATCACGTCCAAAATTCAGCCATTTCATCCTTTTACCTTTTCAGACATATCCTGAAAATTTCATCAAAATCCGTCCATAAGTTTTTTAGCTACAATGTACACAAACACATCTGCAACCTGGATCCAGATGATCCAGACAGTGATCCAGATCACTCCCCAAATCTAATCACTTGTTCCTCGCACCATTTAGGCCATTTGCTGAAAATGTCATCACAATCCATCCATAACTTTTTGAGGTATCTGTCTTTAAAAATAACATTTCATGGATCCAGAAGATCCATATAGTGATCCGGATCACTTCTAAAATTCAACCATTTCATCTTTTTACCTTTTCAGACATATCCTGAAAATTTCATCAAAATCCGTTCATAAGTTTTTGAGCTATATTGTACACAAACACATCTGGCAGTCTGGATCCAGATGATCCAGACAGTGATCTGGATCACTCCCAAAATCTAATCACTTGTTCCTCGTCCCAATAAGGACATCTGAAAATTTCATCAAAATGCACCCATAACTTTTTGAGCTATCTGTGTTTAAAAATTAAATTTCATGGATCCAGAAGATCCAGACAGTGATCCGGATCACTCCCAAAATTTAATCACATCTTCCTTTTACCGATTTGGACATATCCCGAAAATTTTATCAAAATCCGTCTGTTAGTTTTTGATTTATCTTGTTTACAAACAAACAAACAAATAGAGGGCCCAAAATGACCCTCGTCAGGTACTTTGGCGGTCAGTGGATGACCTTCAACGAAGATCTGTAACCGGTCAGCCTGGATGCTGGTACTCCGTCATGTACTCAACCTCAAAAGCCATTTTCAATAGTTTCCACGCAATGTAGTCAGCATTAAGTGTGAAAATATCTCCAAATATGCCAAAAATGACCCTTGGTCAGGTACTTTGGCGGTCAGTGGATGACCTTAAATGAAGATCTGTAACCAGTAAACCTATATGGCAGAAGTCCATCATGTACTCAACCTCCAAAGCCATTTTCAATAGTTTCCATGCAATATAGTCAGCGTTAAGTGTGAAAATATCTCCAAAAAGGCCAAAAATGCCCCTCGGTCAAGTACTTTGGCGGTCAGTGGATGACCTTCAATGAAGAGCTTCAAGGTCAAATTTCTGCATGCTTATAGAGGACATATATATGTATTATATATACCAGCCATAGGATGATCTAACTTTCTGTCTTGGAGAACTGGGCCAAAATGTGCAAAAATGGCCAAAATCTGATCTTTTAAGTGGCCACCAGTGACCTTGAGATTGAAGGTCAAGGTCACAAAACAATAGCGTTCGTGGCATTGCCCATATATACCCACATACCAAATTTGAAAGTTCTAACTAAAATATTTTTTAAGTTATCACGTCCAAAAGGAAATCTCTGCGGCGGCGGCGGCGGCGGCGTGACCGTACTGAATCCTAAGTATCCCCGACTTTCGTCCAGGGATACAATGAGATGCAATTTAGGATCCTGAGATTATCATGATTAGATTTGTACAGTTTGTAACTTGAAACTTTTCAACCATGGAGTTGAATTATTTAAATATATATATGTTACAGGCAATCTGTGTAACCAGGCATTACGCGTAATGACTGAACATTTCAGTCATTTCGCGAAATGCCTAAACAGTTTAGCCATTTCGCGAAATGCCTAGGCATTTCACGTAATGACTGAAAATGAGCTCTAGGCATTACGCGTAATGCCTAAACATAGTTTTTTATCATATTTGATGATTATTCATAAATTATTTTGATATTGTATACTTGTATCCTTGCTTGTGGTGTACATAGAGAATATATTTTATGTCCATTCATGAACAACTATAATGAAAATGGTATAATGATTAAAATATCTCATTTTATTGAAACTGTTTTGTTATTGATATGTTCATCTATGCATGCAAAGTATACAGAAAACATAATAATATATAATTACAAATACTAGAGAATGTTAACCACAATGTTGTTCTCATTATATGAGTTATTTAAACTAAAAGACTGTCCCAAAGTGAGTTTTAACTCATTAAATCCTTACTCAGGTTCTTGCACCTTCGATGTTTTCACATAAAATATTTTGTCCTATATCAAAGCTGCTGGTACCTTTCATTGGGGGCATTTGTGCAGAATACTCACTTTTGTTAAACAAACTCAGGCTGAGTGATTGGATGCTAAAATAGGCTGTGGAGTCCTAATTGCAGTTAAGCTTGTTTCATCAAACAGGATTAACATCAAAGTTTTCTGCATTTGTTTCATATCATTAATGAAGCCCCCCACATAACAAGACCAGAAAACAAACTCTCTTGAAAAAAAAAGAAAAAGAACTGGACCTTTCTGCCCTTCTTACAACTAAATTAAAAGAGTTTTAGAATATATGACTATTATTGATCACATTGCAAAACTGCTCATTTATTTATTCAATTATACAAAAAGGTACAAGAGATATCAAAATGTTCCTTAATTACATGTCATACAGTTAAAACTACAACTTAAATTGCTTCTATTGGCAAGAAATAACACATCCTATCAAAAACAGTTTTGAAAAGATAGTCACACAGACTGCTTGAAAACTCAAACCAAAGTTCAAGTGTTTGATATATTTAAAGATGCCACATAATAACATTAAATGATATGCTAAGAACTAAAAACTGATTTGAATACCCTTCTTATAAGTTAAATGAGACTAAGTATGAAATGTATCATTATGAATGATTATATGGTAAAACTGTGTACTAATTTATGCAAAAATGTATGAGATATATCAAAATATATCTTCAATGAAGATTCTTCATTAATTTTCATATAGTTAAAACTACATCATGAATTGCTTATAGCAAGAAATAATCATTTCTATCAAAAAGACACTTTAAAAGATGATTACACAGATTGCCTGAAATCTCAAATACTTGTTTAGGCAATCTGTGTAACACTGAAACTTATATTTCAGTCATTACGTGAAATTCCTAGGCATTTCGCGAAATGACTGAAATGTTCAGTCATTACGCGTAATGCCTGGTTACACAGATTGCCTGTAATATATATATATATTTATATATTCAAGTGAGGGGCCACGGTGGCAGAGTGGTAACACTCTCGCCTCCCACCTCTGCGGCCGGGGATCGATCCCTGTCATGGCCGTAAGTGGGAAAGCTGGTAGTTGCTTGCCGTTGGTCGGCAGTTTACAGTGCACAACCCTAGCGAACTCTATGTACTGGTTTCCTCTGCCCTTCCAACTACCCGTCGTGATATGACCTGTACAGTGTTGAAAGCGACGTTAAACCCCAAATAAAATTTTAATAAATAAATAAATAAATTATATATTCAAGTGACAAGTGTTATATGATTACAAAGATATTACAGAATTGAAACATAACACAACACCCAGCCTGTGAGGCTTAATAGTACATGTGAAGATTCCTCTCCTACACAGAACACAATTATCAAACTGTAATCAATTGTGGCCAGTTGACCACAACATATTTAGGGTTATAGTGAGGGTGGCTGTATTGATTTTTAAATTAATAGGTAATTTCTCATTAAGTTCATAATACAACTTCAGGAAGACACAAAGTAAGGTTAACTTGAAAGTTTGCATATGTTATGTACAAGTTAAGATATTGTAGAAGCTGCAACTTGTACAAATTTTGAACTTGTACAAGTCTCCATATTTTCAGGGTTGGCCGGTCAACTGAGGTGGTGGTTTTAACCAGTGGTTTTCTAAAAGTGGTCAATACTGGTCAAACTAGAAATAGGACGCATCTGTGGCCAGATGCTGGATGTATCCACCGACAAAGGCCAACTAACATAGTTTAGAAGATAAAAAGCATTTTTCGTTAATAAGCAAGCTGAAAGCACTTTTAAGTTTGGCTACCCTTATTTGACCCTGTAGCAGGGGCCCAAGGTGAAGTCTGACCACATCAAAAGATTCGCAGTCCATGATTTCCTATAAGTCGTTTTCACATTGCAAACCTCTAGGACCAATAATAAGCAGGAGGGGCCCAAGGTGAAATCTGACCACATGAAAAGATTTGCAGCCCATGACTTCCTCTAAGTTGTTTTCATATTAATGAGTTATTTGTGAAATACTGGCTATCTGCAATACTTGTAGAGATAATTCGCATTTACTCATTTTGAGTAGATGAATAATTAGCTACGGGTCTGAAACTTCACCAAGTGAAAGCTCTCTCAAAAGTAGGCGAATGAGTTATTTGAGAAAAATTGGCTATCTACAATACTTTTAGAGATAATTCGAATTTACTCATTTTCAGTAGGCGAGTAATTACCTACGGGTCTGGAACTTCACCATGTGAAAGCTCTCCCAAAAGTAGATGAATGAGTTATTTGATAAAAAATTGGATATCTGCAATACTTTTATAGATAATTAGCATTTACTCATTTTGGGTAGGTGAATAATTAGCTACAGGTCTGAAACTTCACCAAGTGAAAGGTCTCCCAAAAGTAGGTGAAGGAGTTATTTGACAAAAATTGGCTATCTGGAATACTTTTAGAGATAATTTGCATTAACTCATTTTCAGTAGGTGAGTAATTACCTACAGGTCTGAAACTTCACCAAGTGAAAGCTCTCCCAAAAGTAGGTGAAGGAGTTATTTGACAAAAATTGGCTATCTGCAATACTTTTAGAGATAATTTGCATTTACTCATTTTCAGTAGGTGAGTAATTACCTACAGGTCTGAAACTTCACCAAGTGAAAGCTCTCCCAAAAGTAGGTGAAGGAGTTATTTGACAAAAATTCGCTATCTGCAATACTTTTAGAGATAATTTGCATTTACTCATTTTGAGTAGGTGAGTAATTACCTACGGGTCTGAAACTTCAGCATGTGAAAGCTCTCCCAAAAGTAAGTGAAGGAGTTATTTGACAAAAATTGGCTATCTGCAATACTTTTAGAGATAATTCGCATTTACTCATTTTCAGTAGGTGAGTAATTACCTACAGGTCTGGAACTTCAGCATGTGAAAGCTCTCCCAAAAGTAGGTGAATGAGTTATTTAAGAAAAATTTGCTATCTGCAATACTTTTAGAGAAAATGCAGAATTACTCATTTTTAGTAGGTAAGTAATTTAGCCACAGGCCTAATTTAGACATAAAGCCTACCAATAGAGTACTGTGGTGCACCCTGTAATATACTTTGCAAACTTGAGAAGGCTAGCTATAATATTTTTTTTTGTTAGAGCGGTAATGGTGAAATCTCTCTACACACTACGGCTATCCAGTGGATACAATGATTTACTCAACAGTGAGAACCTGAAAGTAGATATTGGTAAGCTATGCCATGACACAGAGGTCTGCAATTTCACTCTGATATAGCTGACCAAAAATTATGTGAATAACATATTTAAACAAAATACTGTAAATGTAATAGTTTTCACGTTATAACTGATTTACTCAACAGTGATAACGTCAAAGTAGCTATTACTCAGCTATGCAATGAGCTACATGTCTGAATTTTTTCTATGTTATAGCTGACCCAAAATTAGGTGAACAACATATTTAAGCAAAATACTGTAAATGCAATAGTTTTCAAGTTACAACTGATTTACTCAATAGTGACAACCTGAAAATAGCTATTGCTCAGCTATGCCATGAGCTATAAGTCTGTAATTTCACGACGTTATAGCTGACCCAAAAGTAGGCGAACAACATATTTTAACAAAATACTCCAAATGCACTATTTTTCAAGTTACAAGTCATTTACTCAACAGTCAGTACCTGAAAATAGCTATTGCTCAGTTGTGCCATGAGCTACAGGTCTGTAATTTCACTATGTTATAGCTGACCCAAAAGTAGCTGAATAACATATTTACACAAATTTCTGTAAATGCAATACTTTTCCAATTACAACTGATTTACTCAACAGTGTGAACTTCAAAGTAGCTATTACTCAGCTATGCAATGAGCCACAGGTCTGGAACTTCACTATGTTATAGCTGACTCCGAAATAGGTGAATAACATATTGAAACAAAATACTCTAAATGTAATACTTTTGAAGTTATAAGTAATTTACTCAACAGTGATAACCTAAAAGTAGCTATTACTCAGCTATGCCATGAGCTACATGTCTGAAATTTTACTATGTTATAGCTGACATAAAAGTAGCTGAATAACATATTTATACAAAATTCTGTAAATGCAATAGTTTTCAAGTTACAATTGATTTTACTCATGATGGAAGTTACTGAAAAGCCCAAAAGTAGCTATTACTCACTTAGCGATTGAGACAGACACCCAAGTTACTCACCATGTTGTAGCTATGAAAAAAGTATCTGAATAACATATTTTAACAAAATGCTCTAAATGCAACACTTT
The DNA here is from genome assembly GCA_964017235.1 of Sabellastarte sp. h YS-2021. Taxonomy (NCBI): domain Eukaryota; kingdom Metazoa; phylum Annelida; class Polychaeta; order Sabellida; family Sabellidae; genus Sabellastarte; species Sabellastarte sp. h YS-2021. Next base: position 102,487,344 of record OZ024931.1, on the reverse strand, counting down.
TCAAGTTATAAGTGATTTAGTGCATGATTTCATGACTTTTAATGCATTTTAGACATTTTTGTCTACCACAGGCCTAATTTAGACATAAAGCCTACCAAAAAGATAGGGTGGCGAGTCCTCTAGCATACCAAGCCACCTGCCAAATATGAAAGAAATCTGGAAAGAAATGTGGACTGTAGGTCGCTAACAAGCAATATTCCACATTTTAGACATTTTTGTCTACCACAGGCCTAATTTAGACATAAAGCCTACCAAAAAGATAGGGTGGCGAGTCCTCTACCATATCAAGTCACCTGCCAAATATGAAAGAAATCCGGAAAGAAATGTGGACTGTAGGTCGCTAACAAGAAATCTCTGCGGACGCGGACGCGGACGAGGGCGCGGACGCGGACGCGGACGACGACGATGATGAATCCATAGTATCCCCGCTTCGCGTCGGGGATACAATGACCAAAAGTTTTTAATTTTTACTTAAAGCAGGCACAAAATGTAAACTAAAAATTATGAAGCAGTAAAATTTATTAATTGGGAGAATAGCTGTCAATGGAAATAGCACAATTATGTAAAAGTGCACATAATAATCAGTTGCAGCAATCCATACATCTTTGTCGTAAGAGAAAGATGTCACAATATGGCAGGTGAACATACTTTGGCAAAGTTAAAGAAAGGTCACACCATGATGCACACCTACACCCTCTAACCAATGTCCCTACCAAGTGTCAACCTTCTACACTTTATGGAATCCAAGAAATAGCCCAGACAAGATGGTAAAAGTCATGGTCACTCATGGCCACTATGACAAGGTCAAAGGTCAAGGTCACACCATGACGTTGCACACCTACAACCCCTAACCAATATCTCTACCGAATATCAACTTCCCACACCTTACAGTTTCCGAGATATAGCCCAAACAAGATTTTATAGGTCAAGGTCACTACAGCAAAGTCAAAGGTCAAATCAAGGTCACACCATGATGTTACACACCTTCACCCCCTAACCAATGTCTCTACCAAGTATTAACTTCCTACACTTTACGGTTTCCAAGATATAGCCCGGACAAGATTTTCCAACTCAGGGTCACTGCGGCAAGGTCAAAGATCAAATCAAGGTCACACCATGACGTTGCACAATTACACCCCCTAACCAGGGTACGAAATTAAGCCAAAATAGTTTCGGGACCACAGGACTGACAACTTGCGGAAGTTACTGGTCCGTCAGAAAGTTTATCAGTCCGATATGCAAACATGAGAATGAAAATTTGCTAGATGGCTATAAAAATATATATTAAACAGGGCAGTAACTATCACACACTATAAGTGATGATATTTAAATTAAAGCAACATCTATGACAATATATCTTTAGTGACAACATCAGAGGTCAACGTAGAAACTTTCATGGAAGATTATTTGTACAAGTGCTAGGCTGCAAATCTGATGTTTGTAAACACTTTTCACGTCTTTAACCTATGAAATGCTAGAAAGGAAGTGAAAATGATCCCTAGATGTATGTTACAGTGATTGCGAAGCACCTCTGAAGCGAGAGTCCATGGGACTACATGACCTCCAAAAAATGGAGTCCCAGTAATTTTTGGAATTTGGAATCCCAGAATCTTGGTTGTTGCACCTTTGGGCATCTTTTAATGCAGATTAAGCACTGTTAAAGTCATTATTAGAATTCATTAAGGATTTTACTTTTGCAACTTCCCATTGTCACAGATATTATTTCAGAGTGAGCAACTGGGTTTGCCTCAACACCAGACATTAGCATTCATTGACTGGATCACCATTTCTGTATGTATGGGTAATATTCAAAACATCCAAACCATAATTCGACCATGCAAGGCGCTTATAATTGTAGTGGGGAGGTATACACTTTCACACACTTGTCACTTTGGGATGTGTTGATAATATTCAAAACGTCCAAACCATAATTCAGCCAGGTACAGGTACTATAATCTTCCTGGACAATGGGGCTGACTGGGTTTTGAATACTTATCATTCCAGAAGCATTTCTGCCAGTCATGGAGTGGCGCTAATTTCGAACCCTGTCCCTAACCAATGTCCCTACCAAGGAGCAAGTTCCTACACCTTACAGTTTCTGAGATATAAACTTTTCCCCACAGACCGCCCGCCCGGCTATCCAGACACCATGGGTGAAAACAATACCCCGACAGCCCTAAAGGGCTGTGGGGTAAAAATACTGCAGTCCACATTACCACAGCTTTGATGAGTTCAATACTAAAGTCTTACAGCAAGCATCAACAAGCCACAACTCACATTCAGACCAATGTAACTAAAAGCTTATTTTGTCAGAAGAAAACTGTTAACTTTATTGGAAAGTGATAAACAACTTACCATTTGTCACTGTAAATACGTTTTTTTTTGTGGGTGTGTTTTAGGTGTTATTGGCAAATGTTTCTGTAAATTTAGTATAAATTTTTGATGAACTTATATAAATATAATCTAATTACTTTCAAGGCCATTAAATTCTCCCAACCTACATACTCAGCATCCTTGATCAAAACCAGTAGCCTCACTCGTGGAAAACAGCTTTCTCTTTCCTCGGTTTGTCCTAGAAAGGCCATTGGTTTGCGAGGTTTTGCAATAGCTTCCCCAATGAATGGAAGACTCCCACAATCAGTCCGATCACAGCACACAGTAACAGGTTTCTGAAGTCAGCTAAAAACCTATTTGTTTAGACTTGCATATCCTCCACCATAGTATATCTCCCTCGGAGGGCGCTAATTTGGATCTCGGCCTGATATGTCCCTGGACTTTTTAACCTCAAGCGCATTAGAGGATGTTGTATCAATTTTGCACTGTATAAATGTTTCTATTCTATTCTAAGTTACAATCTGTACAGCCTTCCTTGTACAAATTACGTGTACAGACTGCTTGTATTTAACACATATATGAGAACATGACACAATCTGAAGAGTAAATATTGTTGAAATACATGTATTTAAAATTTCTGAATTTTGAGGTTTCACTTGCACAAAAGCCTTTATATCTTTATTTAATGCCAGAAAAAAATGGTAAAGTATATTAACACCATTACAATGAAGTATATTATATATGGCCAAAATAATTATATTTTGCCAGAAAAATTAAAACTGGCCATTGTCAAAAACTTTTTAATTTCACTGCTCTATTTAAGCCACAAACGTGATACTAATGCCTTTTGAAGGTAAATTATTGTAGTTTCTGACACTCTATTTGAAAGAAATCGGAATTTTGACTGAGATATCTGAATTTTATAACGTGCACATAACAGGATACTTAGCTGATTACACGAAATACACAAAAACAAAGACCAAGTTTCATTGTAAATCATTAATGCCCAGATGACACAGTGGTGAATGTCAATGGTGAATAGCTGTGAATATCCAATTCTTTAATGTTCTTGGTGGATTCGTCAGTATTCTTTGTCTTCAGTCCTCTTCATTATTCACCACTTCAAGGTGACAACAACTTGATGTTCAAAATTGTTGTCACTATTTGCCAATCTAGAAGTCTGTCATGACAATTGGCCACTGTAGGTAGTTTATTCTTGCATGTCATAGCTCTGCTATAGGGCAATCATCAACCAACCGTACCAGTTTCTAGGTATTAGTAAATTTACCACACATTCTATCTTGTTGTCAACTTATTTTTCCTTAGCTGCAAAAGTTTCTTTTGCCTTTTTTGCAGGTAACTGTCAAAAAAATAGTCAGATATCTTTATCAGTTCATCAGGTATTCTCTAAGGCTGAAAGCGATTTGAATTTTAACTATCCGATTAATTGTTCTGTAAAATCTACGATTTTCCGATTAATCAGTTATAGTGTATACTCACCTGCAATGCCCAAAATCAGACTAATACAGCATCCAATATGTACAAATAAATAATATCTTGTCATTTTTATTGACCCTTTTATTAAATAAGGGATAAATTGGGCACAGTGTAGATGTCAGAGATCTTTTACAGTGACAAAAATGATCAAAATAGGAAATATTTAGGCATAATAATGCTAATCAATGATGGTTTCTTTCTTTTGGTAGTTTTTATAATTAATTTTACTATTCTTATTCTATGGTCATGCTAAGGATAATGATTATCTGGTATTCGTGTTTCAGCCTTAGTATTCTCAGTATAATCTTGCTTTGTCATGGTTTAATCTTGGTGCAGTCGAAGAACATCACAAAAGATTGTAGATGTATGAAGATTTTTTCATCATGTGATCACACTTTCCTGCCTTTTTTCAGCAAATTCTGGTAAATCTGAAATCACCTGTATTCTATATTCGCCAAAATGACTATAGCACCCTTCAAGTGTGCGACCTGAGCATAATATCCCACAATGTGGCAACCACATATCGAGCAGTAACAAACTAACCCATATACAACTTATGAAGAATACGCAGGGACTGTAAGCTCTAATATATCAAGCATACAAAAAATAAACCCAAGTTACAACACTGCTGCAGTTGTTCAGTGTACATGGTATGCCTGTTGCTTCAACACAAGTCACACAGTCTGTTGAGTACAAAGCTTTTGGCCTTGGTTTTATACATTTAGTGATATGCTAATGAGTGCTTTCTCACCATTGATACGTTCCTCATAGACTTCCAGTCTCCTTACTAAGACTGGCTTTGATCCATGTGTCTCCAAACCCTTGCTTTTCAATTCCTCCCTCAAAGGTAACAGCCCCATGCTCCACCACTTCTGACTTTGTGACATCTTTTCGGTTTATAATCTTGTGATAATAAAACAGATCTTTTTTTCACCACTGCAAATAAATATGACACATTTGTAAAAAAATACATATACCCTGTACTTGTAATGTTGTTGGACAATATCAGATGAATTAGATACAACCAATTTTAGTACATGTGCAAGTATGTATTTTTCAGAACAATACAGTTTTAAGATAAATCTGTCGGTCTGTCCTGTCTATATACATTTTTGCCCTTGTAACTCTTTGTCATGTATGTAAAAATAAACATCACAACTGAATTTTCCTCAAATCAAAACTGAAGGCGCTCATAAAGTGATCATGTCAAAAGCCACAGAAACGTGTGGGGAGATAGAACTACAACATATTGGCTCACATGTTACAATGCCTTTGGCTGTTTTATATCACCTTTCATAAACCAACTGACATAAAATTTATTATGAGGGGCTTATAAAACCCAGAATGTATCGTTTTTGACATCTGCTGTGTAGAGTCCTGAGTGCATGGACTAACAAGATGTACTTGGAGAAAGCAAAACGCCCAACTTGATGTGAATAAAGTTTTTTTGATAACTGCAGTTTTTACAGAAACAAAGCTTATTTGCTGAAGGAAAAGCTAAAACTTTTGTATTCAAAATATTATAGTAATAATAATAAAACTTCTTGGGAATTCCTTGGGTTTTAAAATGGGTTTGCAAAACCATCAAATTAAAACAAATTTGGAGGAATTTGTGTGTATCCCAGGATGGACCAGGAAGGACTCATGAATATTCAAAAAGTACCTGGACAAAAAGAACTGCACACAGACAAAAAGTATTTGGATAAAAAGTACCAGGCATAGGACAAAAAGAACCTCATTTTATAAAAAAAAGTTATTTAATCATATCTAATTTGTCTGTGTATTTTACATATATATGTCGTGACAGAACGTAAAATTTGACTGGGACACTCAGGTAGGCGCAAAACCTGGGAGGAGGTGAAAAAAAATTATGCTGGAATTAGGTTTGATATAATACGACAGAACTTAAAATCCCTCCAAACCAATGAAATCCAAGGATTTTAAGTTCTGTCGACAGAACTTAGAATTTTAAGTTCTGTCGACAGAATTTTAATTAAATTCTGTCGACAGAACTTAAAATTCTAAGTTCTGTCGACAGAACTTAAAATCCTTGGATTTCATTGGTTTTGAGGGATTTTAAGTTCTATCGACAGAATTTAAAATCCTGTCGACAGAACTTAAAATCGTGTTTATATAACTGTAATCAGATTAATAAAGTATAATACATGTATATTCATTTTAAACTTTATGGGTGATGTGCACCATTAAACACATATATTATTCACTTAGTTTAGCACCGCGATTGTAGACAAAAACCAACAAACACCTAGGCAGGACCAGGCTGACTCTGGCACCCCCTTATCTATTTTGAACTCCAGCTGCTTTTCTTCTTAGTACTTTAATGTACATGGAATTTGGTTAATTGAACAAGCTACAGCTTGACCTTGATTTGACTTGGTAAGGACATTGGTTGAGAGTTGTAGGTGTGCAATGTCATGATGTGACCTTAATTTCACTTTTGATCTTACTGTAGTGACCTTGACATATATATAAATAAACACTTTATATTTATATTTTCATGTGTTTCATTGTCTAAGTTGACACACAAATAATTGGTTCTACAAATAAGCTTTTGTTATTATGTTATTTTGTTAACCATGAGGATAGGACAAATAACATATGTGAAGCTTGGAATTATGGCTTTTCCAGGTTAGTTGGTCACCATCACCCATCTTTGTGGAGACTACTCTCACACATCAAAGAAGATGAGTCACTTGTGAGGTTGCATCTCATCCAGGAGTCAAGGGGACAACCACCGAGGAAAAGAGTGAAAAAGGCAACAAAGGATCTCCAAGAAAGACTGAAATACCCGTGTACTTCATTACAGAATGGTGAAAAAACTGAGGAGGACTTTCTGAAGGGAGTAGGGCATACCATTAGACTGTGTTAAGTTTGAGAGCTAATGTATGTGTAAATACATTAAAAATGTGTTACAACTAATACAAATAAAATTTACATGTGTTATACTAATAAATGTTACTATTTGTTGCAAATAAAGATACGAGTACTTTTTGTCCTATGGTGCAGTTCTTTTTGTCCAGGTACTTTTTGTCCTAGTAATTTTGAGGCCGGTTCTTTTTGTCCAGGTTCTTTTTGTCCGTACCCCTGAATATTCATGTGTTCATGCACACTTAGAAAATATTTGACGATTCAATAGAATTTCTTGATATTTTACCTGATGATCAAAATTCACTGACAACTTATCAGGCCTGGGGTGAATATTTTCAAAAGTATTCGAATACTTTTCATTTCCATGAATACGAATATGAATACGAATACATCAGTTTCAAAAGTATTTGTATTCGAATACTTTTTGAAAAGTATTTGAATACATTTATGAATACATTTTAACTAAACCCCAATTCATAGAATCATTTTTAATAAATCTTAATAATTTTACCTTTCTGAATAAAATATACAAACATGAAAACACAATTCAGTAAATGATGGTTCAGATTTACATCATATTTGACAATTCATTTTTGTTCCAAGATCTGAACATTCAATCTGATAAACATTAGCTACTCAAAAGAGTTTTTTTTTTCTTTTTTTTGAAAAGGACATCTTAGTGCCCTTAAACATTTTGCATTTAACTGACATAGCCATTGTTTTGGAAATCTTTATGATGGGATTACTACTGCTATAACACTGTCACAATAGGTGTCACATAACTTTGCCTAAGAATTACTCATATATGACAAATGACACTGGTATTGAAACACATTTAAGTTAATCCCCTATTATAGCAAAGGCAAACACACTTACCATTTTAAAGTAGGTAGCTTGGTGTTTATAATTTCATAAATTTTATAATAACATAACACTACATTATGAAAATCAATATGGATTAAAACACAAAGGAAATTATTTATCAATATAAAAGTTTAACACACAAACTAATTGCATTTATGAGATGTAAGAGAAGAAGTTGTAATCCTAACTATTTTGTTCCAACATCACAATGTTATTATGTCTTGACTAAATGACTAAAAGTATTTATTAAATATGTCTTGTTAGTTTTCCTAGGCACATAATGATAGAGAGCCAACTTGTCAGTACAGGGTGAAAAAAATCAACAAAAAGCGAAAAATATTAAATTTATTTATAAAGTATTCATGAATACGAATACTTTTGAAATGTATTCGAATACATATACGAATACTTTGCATTTTTCACAAAAGTATTCGAATACAAATAAAATTTTTTTTTAATGTATTCGAATACTTATGAATACGAATACAAATACATTTTGCCCAGGCCTGCAACTTATTAATATTCATGAGGTCACTGCATCCTATGGGGTTCCTGACAGGTTTTATTCATTGTGCTAATCATAGTAAATTTGCGAAGCCATGTCTTTAAATGATGCTGTGAGAAAAGTCACTTCAAAGTATATAATGCTGCTTATTTCATATGTTATCCTTTTGGGGACGTTGATACATTTGCTTATTGTATGAGGCCCAAGAGCAATATCACTTGGCAAAGGGCTTCATAAATCACGATATTGTCCAAAAAGAAGTGTTTTATTCTTTTTATTATACAGAAAGTATTTACTTCCATCATTTTCACTTAGCAGTAATCACATACAAAAGTGCAAGAGTCTACCTTTTCAAAGATTAGATCAAAGATTTATATTGCGTTAATCTTTTTGATAAATATACAATGAAATGTGATGTCACAAACCAATTCTGTTTACATCAGGTCATCCACTACCCAGTTTTTCTTGTGTGAGACTGAAGAAAATCAATACCTCCCCCAAGCATTTTTATACGATTTTTATACATTTATGAATACTCTGTAAATGCACCTCCTCGCCTCGCTTGTTCACAAATTCTGAATAACTCTGTAAATGTATGCATGTAGCTGCATGAAACTTCAGTTTTGTATGCTGAGCTTGTTGGTCGTTTATTGACCTTTTCCCGTCATTGTGTGACAGGACAATGACGTAGCTAGTAAACACAATTATATAGTTTCTTTACATTCTAAGCATATGCATATTAACAATTTTGAGACGAAAAGGGCATCAGAGTGATATTTTTCATCCAAAAAGGGCAATATCACGTCACATTGCCCACAAATACTGCAATCTGATTGGCTGATATGCACTTGAGGTAAAATAAAGCCTATTATAGGGGGCTTTTGGAAACCTGACCCACAGTAAGGGTTGTTGGAAATAATGTTCCAGTTTCCATGATCAATTTTCTGATATTGTATACTAGGGCTGCAACCGGTTACTTGAGCCTCGATAGACAAGTCGATCTTGGCTTGTACTCAAGTCCATTTTAAACTAGAAATAGGACGCCCTGTTGATAGTAGCTGCGACATATGAATAGAAAGAGGATAGCATAGAAGAACACACATTATCATGTGTAATGTCCACCCCATGAACCTTTTGCCAAAATTGTACAATAGTGTTACAAGACCTTGTTTCATTTGTAAAATATATCAATGATACTTAAATATTTATTAGTGTACATGTAAATTACTTCAGCTTCATGCCTTTTAGCATTGGTTGGGTCGAAAATTTTGACGAAATCAATCTATCTTGCACGGTTAAGAAGATAGAAGCAAATTTCTGTTTTTCTATTTTTGGCAAAAATTTGAAAATTCAAAATGGCCGCCATTTTTGGGAAAAGGAAATTTTTTTTGAAAATTGCCAAGAGTACATTTCTTAGATACCCTATGGGTCGAAAATTTCAACGAAATAACTCTATTTTGCACGGTTAAGGCCAATTTGTGTTTTTCCATTTTGGGCAAAAATTCGAAAATTCAAAATGGCCGCCATATGTGGGGAGGGGAAAATTTTTTGAAAATTCCAAGAGTACATTTCTTAGATACCCTGTGGGTCGAAAATTTCGACGAAATCGCTCTATCTCACACGGTTAAGGAGATAGAAGCAATTTTGTGTTTTGCCATTTTGGGGAAAAATTCGAAAATTCAAAATGGCCGCCATATGTGGGAAGAGAAAAATTTTTGAAAATTGCCAAGAGTACATTGCTCAGATACCCTGTGGGTCGAAAATTTCGACAAAATCCCTCTATCTCACACGGTTAAGGAGATAGAAGCAATTTTGTGTTTTGCCATTTTTGGGAAAAATTCGAAAATTCAAATTGGCCGCCATTTTTGGGGAGGGGAAAATTTTTTGAAAATTCCCAAGAGTACATTGGTAAGATACCCTGTGGGTCAAAAATTTCTCTATCTCGCCCGGTTAAGGAGATAGAAGCAAATTTGTGTTTTGCCATTTTGGGCAAAAATTCGAAAATCAAAATGGCCGCCATTTTTGAGAAGGGGAAAATTTTTTGAAAATTGCAGAGTACATTCCTTAGATACCCTGTGGTTCAAAAATTTCGACGAAATCGCTCTATCTCGCACGGTTAAGGAGATAGAAGAAAATTCGTGTTTTGCCATTTTTGGCAAAATTTAGAAAATTCAAAATGGCCGCCATTTTTTGGGGGAGGGGAAAATTTTTTTAGAATTGCAAAGAATACAATGAACAGATACCCTATGGGTCGAAAATTTTGATGAAATCGCTCTATCTCGCACGGTTAAGGAGATAGA